>PDGT01000001.1:4351908-4575595 GCA_003671415.1 Megathymus violae
CCCCGCCGACGCGCATGCCAGCGCCCTTGCCCCATCCTGTGCTGAGATTGCCACAACAACCGAGGAGAGATGTTCAGGTAAGAAAATATCATTTAATCAGATGTTGAAATGTAATACATTATATCCTTACAATGTTCAACTGTGAAATGGCTCTAATGTAATTACATCGTTTTCGACATAATTTTGATGTTCTAAGATACCTTATACACTATTATAAATAAAAATAAACGTTTGCACACTTTTAGGATTCTCTGTGTTACGGATGGCATGGACATACACAAATATGACATTACAAACACCAATGACCCGAGAAGAAATATTTATGTGTCACATAAATAATTGCCCCGGCCAGGAATCGAATCCGGGACCCCTCGCTCAGCAGGCAGGGTCACTACCAATTGGACTATATAGTCGTCAAGTATCTTATCATGACCTATTAGTATGTTACATATTTAGTTCTGATTATTACCGCTAGAGAACGAATGTCCATATGAAGTATTCGCTAGCAGTCTACATATACATTAATAATAACAAAACTGTAACGGGGTAACATTATTTGAAAATTTTAATAATGTTTCTAAATCACAGAAATAGAAAAAAACATTCCTAAAGCAAAGCGGGAATTATTTCTAATTGTAAACGTGAACGCTAAGGCGTCGGATTTCCGAGGCGAAGCCAGGGCAGGTTACTAGTATGAAATAAGACACTGATAACCACTACCTGTTCAGGGATTTCAGTTCCGGGAATTATGCCCCCGAAGAAAGTATACGAAGGAAATTAACGTAAGGAAAATTATTATAATCGATTAGTATAATCAATCCTAGTATTGAATCGATTGAATGAAATTCTATCAAAAAAAGAGGGCGGAGGGGAGGGAGGAAAATACAGTCGAATGTGAATTGAGATTTATTAATTTTAATAACTATTAAAAAAACTTTCCTCTTAAAACGTTTAATATAATTTTAAAGTGATGTAATTATCACTAAAACTAATAAGATCCAAGATAGACTAATAAATATTACAATATACTTTATAATTGAACCGACGTTATACACAATGTCTATGCCATTTTATAACGTAAAGGTTTACTGTGAAACTTGATACTTCCAGCATATACAAAATATAATGAAGATTTCAACGGTACGTATATCGACCATTCGAAGTTCTGTAAAATGACACGCGTGCCAAAATTAATTGGATGTTAGCGGCAATTCATCTCAGCAGTGGATCTTATTAAGTTGTTTGCTCGGAGATTTCACTGATTATTATATTTTTAGTAATGTCTGCCGCTTGATGTACATATTTCCATGTAGTCGTAATCGATAGCGGTGTACAATTTATAAAACGTGTTATTCCATCATGACGTTAAATGTGTGTGCACTTTTTTCCAATCCTCAATAAATGAGGATCGTGATTATAAGGGAACGTATATCTATCTATATGGGACAATCTATCATGGAAGTCCCACTCGGGATAATAGGATGGTTTGTGAGATGCAGTCGTGTTTTTATTAAAATTTTACTAACTGAAATTAAGTAAATTGAAGTAAATATATTGAAGTAAATATAAAATTAAGTAAATTGTGTAAGATATTAATTAACATATCGTTACATGGAAAAACAGAAAATACAGCCAACGTTGTCTAATTATAAATTAATTTATGAAATTAAAAAGTTAACCTTTTAAAGATTAATTATTGTTTGTAATGCGGAATCACAAAGGAGCAAGGCATGATGTCATCCACACTTTCTAACGGAGTCAAGAAGCGAAATCATTGCATTAAATTGGCATGAGGAGTGAGTCAATTTCTCGTGACCCAGTTAAGGGTTCCCCAGACGGATTCGCTAATGTGCGTGACCAGACAGGGCGGAGTTGGTCCTTGGCCCGAAACTTGCCGGAAATCACTTCGCTGTTGTGTGTTAACAAAACAAACTAATGGACGATGAATGGTATATTTGGAAGCTGGGTGGAATTTAATTATTTTAAAAATAAAAGGTTTAATGGTAGAAGTAAGAATTTCAAAACAGTTCTAGACATTTTTTTTCTAAATTATCATCAGACTTTTGCCTAACGTTATTACTCACTTTATGAATTTTCTTGTTACTTATATTTATTACTACATCGCAAAATTTTCCAATACACATTTCACTCTTGTTGGAGAAATGTTTAAATTTGATCTAAATATATGTATGATGCATAATTAAGGCGGAACTTGTCTCGAGCAAACACTTAAATGCGAACAAAGGCTATTAGTACATGAGGTCCACTGTAACAATTACTGTATTCATTGTTTACCACTAAAATGCCATTAAATGGTGCGCACTAATGTCTTGTCCCAGTTATAGCTGCACTTGATCGAGCACCGGAGCTGAGTTGTGCATTCGACGGCCAATCAGCCATGCATTGAAAGAGATCGTTTGTCTTGCTTTTATTGCCGTACGATTGTTCGTGATGTTAAACGGCGTACCAAAACGTAAGTAGCTGCCGTAACGGTAGTTTAGAGGCATGCGAAGTGTTTTATTGCTGTTATGATTGTTATCGACGATCGAATGCTGTCGAGTGTTTGCTGCAAGTTGTTCAGCTGTTTTACGACGTTCTGCTGCAGCAGTACGGTGTTGAAGTGATTTCAACGATATATAATACGTGGTTCGTATCTGGGATTGCTTTTTCTAGAAGGTTATTAGAAAATAATTGTAAAAGTTTTTTTTAAAGTACTTTAAATTTTGACGACTGCTTGTTGTTATTAAATCTTGATACTTTTTTTACATCAATAGCTGACAGGAATAGTAATAATAAATACAGTAACAGATAATTAGTTTTAATTTTTGCTCTCGAATTAAAATAAACATTAAAGTTATTTTCATAGCTGTTAATAATATTATTATTTTATCTTATCTTTAACGCTTCATTAAAAGAAATAGTCCTCACATGTTTGTATCACACATATGTACATAGTTCAAAATTACGTCAGCTTTGTCACCAGCGCAAACTAACAAAGCTTAGGTAATAAAAAATTAAGGACATCCCTTTATATGGAAACTCGACACAAATTAGACGCTGCCACAACCAAACCAAATAATGACCTTATATTATCTTTGCGTAAAATCGTTAGTGCGTTCCTTATTATTGTTGATATGATAGCTTGTATTAATTTTCAGTTCAGTAAAGCCTACAGTAATAACTAGTGTGAGTCATTAAGTAACCTGTCATTGTCTGCTTCTAGTGATTCTCCTTTCTCTTTTTTATTTCATTGCAGTGTTTTGTCTCAAACGATTATTTGACGACAAACGCTACCAGGTCTGCTTTTTCTTTTACGTTTTCCCATTTATTTACTAGTAATTATTTATCTTATTAGAATATCAGAGATTACTATTGCCGAGTCTCATTAGCTATTGAATTCTTACTTGCGTTTCTAATAATTTATGAGGGTTATTTTACTCAACCACTTGAAAGTTTGGCTAAAACAAAGAATTCTTTATACAAACCGGACCAACATACTTCGACTCCAATTTGTATTTCACGTGTTCTATCCGAAATTTTAATAGGAAGAATAACTTCATTGTAAGTTTTAAAGAGACCCATTTGTATTCTATGCTCATTTGTACATTTGAAGTATCACTCCGTCAGCGTTTTAAATTGACGTTACATTAATTCAAAAGAGTTTAAATGCCAGTTAAATAAGCGTATCTGATCAGATCGTGTATGGATGCGTGGGTGACAACATTAAATCATTTATATTCAATACTACTTCGTCAGTCTATCTATGTTTCAGAGCTCATGCCAGGGCTATTTCATATGTTTGAATAATTTTATATACAGAAATTTGTAACAAATAGTTTTAATTATTGTTGTTATTACCAAAGAAGCTTTTTTAAATAATCAGATATACGGTAGAACCTTACTGAAGTTCGTCTGACTTTGAACATCTGGTAAGTAAGACTTGAAGCATGAATAGGCCATTACCATATAAAGCTACATCGCCACTTACTATCACCTGGGATTTTGTCAAATACTGATTTATAACTCCGGTCACTCACATGCGCGCAAAGGTTTGAAATTTGTACGAATGTTTACACGAATGTGAGGGACTGATAAGCAAATGGTTTCGCATATGAGTATGCAAATCTATTTGCGCACCCCCCTACACTTCATCCATTTCCAATATAAAGAGTAGCTGGAACTACTACTATAGTACGTATTAGTAGTTAAGTTTATAGTAATTATAGTAGACGCTGCAAACTACGAAAAATGAAGACATCTATCACCTATGCAATCGTGTGTGCAACTGGTCGCACGAATGTGTGGGAGACTACGCGAATGTTCGAAGTTCGCGCACTTTGATGTGCGACAAAAATCGACACAGCTTGGAAAACCACGAATGCATCAAAAACTTCGCATAATCATTTGCGAAGGTCGTCCTACACTTGTAGGTTCGCGTATTCGCGCGAATGTGAGTGACCGGCATAACACAAATCTATGTCATATATTATTTTTTGTGTAACTTATCGATAAATCTATCGAAATTTTATACTCTCTTATAAAAGTCAAAATTCGTGTTGACCTATGTAATAGTTAAAAAAGTTATCTAGTTATAGCTGAATTTTTTTTCCCGAGTAAATGGTTAAAGCCGCTAAGTTGAACTAAATTCAATGTTGTCATCTATCACAGTAATAACACATTAAGAGTACCGTAATATTTTGTTCCCATTTTCCAATTATTATTGTCGGCTTGGTAGGACGTCTCGATGGTTTGATCTATCTATTTGCTGGGTACTTCTACCAAACAAGTGATTCGATATGAATTGTGTTAACGACGGCAGTGGTCACAAATTAAACTCAGTCCACAGCAACTTATCTGCGATCTAATTCAAATAAATCTGTTTTTCAATTTTTACATTTTACAAATGTCCATAGTAACTCAACAGTTTTGGAATGAAATTGAACTTCACGTTCACTTGGCACTTCCATCTCAATAAATAAAAAATATTTTAATGTGAGCGTCATCAACCCTGGCCCGCGCCAGCGCTTAGCGAGTGCTTCAGCCTCTTAATTGTTTATTAGGAACAAGGAGCGCGCGCAACCCACGTGCGTCTGTTTGATATAACGGCGTTTGGTAACTCATTTGAGATAGGCCGTTGCAACACGTTAGTGCAGGTCATGTTTCGACAATGATTAGTTTCAGATTTAAATATAATAAGCGTGTTATTTAGGCTTTAAGCCAAAATGGTAATTTAACTTTTTGATTAGACTGTTATGTAGAGTCAAGATAGTAGCGGCTGAAATTGGAGAAGTTTGTATGTTGTAGAGTATACAGATATTGATTTATAGCAATAAAGGCTCACCTAGAACACGCCGCAGTAGAAATCCCCTGTGTCGCAGGTGGAATGGACATACACAAATAAAACATTACGAAGAGCCAACAGTCGAGTACAAACATTTACCTGTTACATAAGTACATATCTATAGGTATATTTCTAATATATATCAATTGTGTAAAACTGTATTGTTTGCTGATGACACCTTCTTACTTTTTAAAGTAGATAGGAGAAAACAATGCTTTGACGATGTAAATAATACTGTTTCACAAGTGTTAAACTGGTTTTCATGTAATAACCTTGTGTTAAACGCTAAAAATACAAAATGTATTAAATTCACTTTACCAAATGTTAGACAAGTGTCATCTCATATTGTTTTAAATAAGGAAGTGCTTGAACTAGTGAATTCTATGAATTCTACCACATTTCTTGGAATCACTATAGACTCACGACTACAATGGAGTCCTCATATTGAAATCGTGTCAGGAAAACTTAGCTTTACTGCCTACGCTGTTAAGAAAGTGAGGCTCTTAACGGACATAAAAACAACAAGATTAGTTTATTTTAGTTACTTTCACAGTGTGATGTCTTATAGTCTGTTGTTGTGGGGCTCAGCTGCATATATGAAGTCGATTTTTATATTACAGAAAAGAGCAGTACGCGCCATTTACAACCTCAGGCCTAGGGATTCCCTTAGAGATCTCATTAAAGAAATTGATATATTAAATGTAGCATCACAATATATTTTAGATAATATTATGTACGCTAAAAAATACTCTGATAGTTTTCTTAGGAAGAGTAATCTTCACAATAATAATACTAGGAATTAGGCTAAACTGCATGTTCCAAATTTCAGACTAAGCAAAACTGGTGGCTTTTTCATGTAATGTAGGTGTGTAAATATTTATAATAATAAAAATCCATTAAAATTGACAGAAATGTCATATTGTAAATTTAAAACTCACGTCAAAGGCGTTCTTATTCGGAAAGGTTACTAAAAACTTGATGATTACTTTCAGGATAAGACTGCTTGGACATGAGTTTAATATTAAGCCAGTTTAAGTGCGTTCTGTAACTGTGATTAGGAAAAAAAACTGAACGGGAGTTTCTTGCTGCTTCTTCTTCGGAAACCACTTACGGTAGGAATTTGTTGAAGCGTTGGCGTAGTTTGACGTTCGAAAAATGTTTGTAAAAACCTACTTCGAATAAAATATTATATTATTTCATTTCATACATACATATGTATATCCCGGCCGAAAATCGATCCCGGAACCCTAAACAACCCTACACGAAAAACTACACTGTCAGTTGATATTACGTCGTTGTGAAATTTGCCTGGATAGGTTGACATTATAACAAATTTTTGTTAACAATTCTCCAGACGGACGACTACGAGTTTCAGTCAATGCAAGAGATCGACACGAATCTAACATTCTTGTTCGAAATCAGCGCAATCGATCGTGTACCATGCAACTCTGACTTGTTGCTACATCGGAAATATTAGAACAAATTCCAGGCGAGTTTTCAATCTGCATAAATAAGGCGAGATTTATTCAAAGCGAAACAGGGAAGCCTGGAGTAGATTTTGTAACCGCGAAAATAGACGTGAGTTACTAACGTGACGTTACGGTAACAATCTGGGAAAAGTGTCGAAGTACTGCACGTTGAAAGTGATTATAGATAACATCCATTACTTTGCATTTGTCTTTATGTTTCATATATCTATACTAATATTATAAAGAGGAAAGCTTTGTATTTTTGTATGTTTGTAACGAATTAACTCAAAAACTACTGAACCGATTTTAAAAATTATCCCTGAGTAACATAGGCTATATTTATTACTAGAAAAATTATGGAATCCTTGCTTAAACTTCAGTAACGTGAACCAAGGTGTAAAATAATTTGCTTAAAAATTTCTTTCATCGCATACGCTGGGGAAACTATTGATAAAGTACACCCGTGCGAAGCCGGGACGGACCGCTAGTATAAAATAAGTTGTTGCTTGACAACATTCCCACCTCATGGTAAGTGTTGATGAAGTTCACATGTTAAGCATTAAATAACAATAAGTTTGAACAATACAAGAGTTTACGTCGAAAATAGACACAAGACACCTTGGTATTGTACTGATAGATAAATATTTATTGTTATTATTATAATTATATTTTTTTATTTAAACTTTATTGACCACAGTAACAATGTATTACAGTACAAATGGCGAGCTCAATGCTTAAACATGTTCTACCAGCTAACCATTAGGCTAAACTGATCGTATTTTATTACAATAACGTATTTATTCTTTAAGTCTAGCTATAAATGTATTACGTATAGACTAAAATAAACGTACATCATTTATTTTAATGTTACCTGCAGAGTTAAAAGTAACATTCTCCAACAGACCATAAATAATTTAAAAACTTATTAGGTATTTAGTATAGGGCAGGTGTCGACAATCCGTGTAACGTGATCCCTTCGTTCATAGTGCGAAATCGATGTACATTTAATTTTGACTCAGCTTTATTTTGTCGCGTGTCAAGTTAGCTAGTGATGGTCAGATACCCAATACTTTCGTAACAAGATCCCCGGAGCATTGGCTGCCGAGGGGAAAACGAGAAAAGTATAAGTAAAAAAACTTGCTATATCGTGCTGCAATGCAATGCATTTTGTTACTACTATCGGGTTTCTGTTTACGTTTAAAAGGATTACTGAGGTTTTTTGCTATAAAAATTTTACTTAATATAGGTTTTAGATTAACAAATAAATATAAAACAAGTAAATTTTTGTTCTAAAAAGTATAGGCTTTTCAGTAGAAGAGCATCATTAGATCATCTATACTAATATTACAAAGAGGACAGCTTTGTATTTTTGTTTGTTTGTAACGAATAAACTTAAACAGAAAAAATAAATTATCCTTGCTAAAACTTCAGTAACGTGAAGCAAGTTGTAAAAAAATTTACTTAAAAATTTATTTCATCGCATACGCTGCGGAAACTATTGATAAAGTACAAGTGGCGAGCGATCGCCAATCCACGGGCCACTGAACCTTGTAAACTCACCTCTCTCTGTTCAACAGTTCTCGATGGACACTGCAAGTAATTGTTTACTTAACAAACCCTCTTATACGAGAGCGGCGCCACACCAGTGACTTAAAATAATTCAGTTATAATCTCTGCTGAGCTCTCATTCATGTCACTTTTCTATAATTGATAAAGCTGGACAGAATAACAATTTGAGTAGATTTCGCCTAACTGAATTATCGTATAGAAAGTTCTTTTATTACCATAGAAAATATGTTTCGTTTATAAATGGTAGATCGTGAAATTTTCAACCGTCAATTTTTGTAATTAGCAATGTTGCAATTCAGCATGTAGTTTTCAAATTTACCAGAAACAGCTATTTACTAATTTTATATATGAATTTTACCATAATGGTAATTAATTTTCATACGTTAATTTTCATAAAGATTATATTATCAGTATTATTATTAAACCATTAATATTATTACTGGTATTATTATCTTTCTGAAAAGCCTGCCTGGCTAGTTATCACCCTCCTGCTTGAGTCAGCTGCCAAACGACTGATCGTGTTCCGATTGGGGGCTTGAGAGCCAGTTCTTTCTTTCGTATCTTCTCCTAATTTCCTGGCCGAGAACGCATCAGTGATACCATTGGTTTTGCTGATGTCCATGGGCGACGGTGACCACTTACCATCGTCTGCTCGTTTGCCGGCTATTAACAAAAAAAAAAATACGAAATAGCATTAATCTATAATAATTATAAATTAAATATATTCGTTCTTATACCTTGTTACTCAGCGGAATGCACCGAATAAGTTTTCTTTAGTCACGTGCTAATTATAGCTACAGATAAATATGTAAATCACCGTTCGTGAGTTTACTCGGGCACATTTCGATGTCACTCAGCAACGCACAGTCCGCCCACACCTAGTGCCCTGAATCCTGTGATTGACGGTCAAGTGGGTTTCCATTGTTTTCTCACGGTGTCGGATACAATTAAGCTGGTAAAAAAAAAACACGAAGTGATTATTTATTAGTACTAAAAATGTTTCGGTTGCAGTATCGGAGAGCCAATTAAAATGGAGTTTCATGCTCCATTCTTGTTCGGCATCAGGTTGGTAATAGAATTGGTTTTACGTATGTCCATGGGCAATGGTAAAGCATTAACATCTATTAGAGAGAGTGCCAATTTGTCGACAGTTGTCGTTAAAATGTCTCCGGTATCTAATAATAAACGCTTTGTCAAATACCTATAGCTGTAACTGTAAAATTGAATATTAAAAAATATTTCAAATATAATATTGAAACTGATTCACTTACAAAAATTATTCGCTTTTAATGTGCTTTTTGAAGCTTTAAAATGTTAGTAATTTGTTCCAAGCAAATTTTAAAATAAAATATTTGGATAATAATTATCGGAATTTTTCTCGATATAGTTTTAGAATTTGCTTGAGTTTTCGCTCGTTATTTTTATCTTTTGGAGCTATGTTCATAAGAATGTACCGATCTTTTGCTGATACCGGATGGGTTAAAATTTATAGTTGACGTGACGCGTGGAACATTGTTTCTCTTTATTTAAGTCGAATCATACAGGTCGGTTATGCAAATAACCGTCGCAATGTCTCGAGGCCGCGATACAGTGCCTTATATAGGGATACAATTGAGGGATTCAATTGCTGTGTCAAATCAATCTGTGCTTATATAGTCAAATCAAGTAGATAGTAAAACTAACAGTGGTCTAAGAGTATGTCATTTCATGAAGTTTCAAAAGCACTAGATGAATATACCCATGCTCTGTGATTAAAATCATTTAGATATAGATCTATCTATACTAATTATAAAACTGTAACGGGTAGATTTTAAACATGAAATATTATTTGAAAATGTTAATATAGGTAACCATTATTATCGATATAGAAGTCAAAACAATTTTTTTTTAATTTTTTTGTCTATCTGTCTGTGTGACTATGTATCACACTAAATCACTGAACAGATTTGGATGATCCTTAACATATTAGTAACTTATATTATTGATCATAATCTAGGATCCTTTATCTTGGGAAATGGTAATGTTCCCGCAGGGTAGCATATAAAAGTTAATGTATAAATTATATTACGGGGCCAATAAATAAAATGTTAACTGCTTGTTTGCAGCTATTATAATAAATTAATATGTTTCTAATTCACATAACTACAAAAAGCCATTCGTAAATAACTTGGGTGTTATTTTAAACGAAAGGCTAGGTTTTCTAAAGCGAAACGAGGGCGTGTTAAACTAGTCTAATAATAAATACTTAACAACGATGACATTAGCTTTCTCATCAGCAAATAATGTACATACATGTTGATTTATGTACCTACTACTGAATTTATATATATATATATATATACAAATATACATATGTGTGTGTGTGTGTATCGGAAATAGTCATTAGTATAGACGTGAAACGAAACGCAGCACGATATCCGAGTGATGGCAGCACCGCCGCGATGACGTCGATACTCGGCTAACATCGTGCTACAACAGAGCCTAGCGAGTGGAGTGACGCCGGATGGAGCTACAGTTTACATTCTGCGGTCGAAGAGATCGGTTCCTCCGCACTAAGAACTGTTACATGTATCGTTTGCCCGGTGTTAAGTGTTTATTAACAATTAATTAAAAGTGTTAAACGATTATACGCTCACGCTTTCTTCGACAATGCTGCTAAAACTACGGGCATTGACGGTATATGTATATATAATTGCTAACAGAATTACCTAGTCAGCCGTAAATCATTAACATATACTGAAATACTCTCATCAGTATTGTTAGCATTAAAAATGAAAGTTCTTACGATCAATCTATAAATTAACGATCACTCAGCGTATTAGAATGAATACAAAGCAAATTACTTTTCTTTTCTGTTGGTCGTGAACAAACTTTACTTAATTTAATATCGTTTTTAACATTATTTTATTCGTAAATTAATCATCATGTACACAATGTATGTTGATTAGTATTCTGTACGAACTTTTGTCGTTAGTTAAGTATGCAAATGGTACTTCTAATATTTAGTGATGAATGTGATGTTACATCATTAACTAATGCGTCATTTGTTAATTATTACTATTGCTTTGTTACACTTAGGTAAATTTAGAAACTTATTACCGTCCTAGTTACGGATTCGTAATAAAAAATTAACTCCTCCGAGTGACATCATTGGGTAAGATGGAATTATATTTTTAATAAAATTTCTATACAGCATCGTCGTAATAATAAGTCATGTCTCCGGCCCTCATAAATGAGTTCTTGTACAACATTGTAATGAAACTGTCTATTGTTTATGTTGACAACAAAGCAATCTTTATGCTCCAGCTGTATTTTATGCGGTGGTAATAAAAAGTATGTTTTTTATTTCACCTTTTGAAGTCGAACGAGAAATAAACGACATGGTAAAAAACAGAGAGCCGATCGTTTTATTGATATTAGGCAAATAAAAAACGAATGTGCGTTAGATCCTATCGAGACGTACCACGATCTCACCTCGCCGTAAACTCAACGCACCTCAACCATATCACGATGACCACCTGTGTGACCAAAAGGTAACTCCACGTCGCATCTACAACGATGTTGACGACGACAATGAGGTTGCGTTTTGTCGCTACGTCGTCTAGTGTTTGTGGTACGTTCCAGTGGAGACTAAAATAGCAGGTAGTCCAAATCGGTAACGTTCAGGTCAATAGGTAGCATTGATATGCAACAATTCAATAAAACGTTAGGCTCCACTGATTGGCAGAAGCTTATGTCGGTGGAGGGAGTGAATGATATGGTGACTGCCTTTAATAAGAAAGTTATAGAAATCTTTGATGAATATGCGCCGCTTAAGTCGTTCCGTTCTAAAATGAATAACTACCCATGGGTTACTTACAATGTTCAATGTATGATGAGCATTCGTGATGCAGCCCAAATTAGAGCTCGTAAAACCAAGTTGGCGCCACATATAAAATATTATAAGGACCTCAAACACATTGTGCACGCTGCTGTCGAGTCCGAGAAAGCCGCTTACTTTACATTTTATGTTAACACAAGACTGGCTCAACCGAAAGTAATGTGGAAACACATCAAAAGGCACGTGCATTTACAAAATAGCAAAGACTATACTCTTCCCGCACACTTTACTGATGCTAATATAATTACACAAAACACTTTCTGAATGTTCCCGGGTTGAGTATTGTACCTATATCTGTGCTAACTCATTTTGAATTTAGTCGGTTCTCGGAGGCCACTTTCCATCTCAAGCCAGTCACAGAATCTGAAGTCGCGAAAATTTTAGGAAATCTCCAATCTAATGCTATCGGTTGTGACGGCATTTCCCTTGACATGCTGAAACTTCTGCTGCCAGAGTGTCTAGGGGTTTTGACAGCAATTATAAATAAATCGTTTGAGACAAATACCTACCCTGACATTTGGCAGCATGCTGTAGTCAAGCCAATACCTACGATCTCTAATCCTATCGGTGCTGCCGACTTGCGGCCTATTAGCATTTTGCCATGTCTTTCGAAAGTAATTGAGAAAGCAGTTTGCCATCAACTTACTGCATACCTCGACGGTAATAACATTTTGCCGATGATGCAATCTGGTTTTCGGAAGCGTCATGGCACAACCACTACGCTAATTGAAGTGGTAGACGATATCCTGTCAGCGCAGGATAAAGGCGAAGGCACTATTCTTACCCTGTTGGATTTTTTCCCGTGCATTTGACACGATAAATACAAATTTATTATTATCTAAGCTGTCTTACTACGGATTAAGTGTGGAAACTATTAAATGGTTGGACAGCTATTTTGCTAATCGGTCTCAACAAGTTGAAATACAGATAAATAGCAACGGAGTAAAAGTCACATCTTCAACACAGCCTCTGAATCGAGGCGTCCCGCATGGGTCCATTCTAGGACCACTCCTATTTATTTTATACAGCGCGGATTTTATCAAAGTTTAACTACGCCGGCACACTTAAAGGCCCACGTCTGCTAACACGCACCAAAAAAGTAATACAACGTGTGCAGAATGCCTCTGCACGTTTTTGCTTCAATGTGCCACCGCGCGCGCATGTCACTCCATTCCTCAAAAATGCGAATATGCTTAAAATGGATCTCTGCAGGCGGCTCCACTTCGCCACGCTATTGTTTGGGATTGTTAAAAACCAGGAGCCGTCGAATTTATATAATAAGTTGACCTGGGCAGAGTCCCGCAGTCTCCGTCTGAGGGCCTTCTGCATGCTGCGGTATCCTTCCAGCTGCACAGCTGCGTTCAGAACCAGTTCTAAGTACAGTGCCACGAAGATATGGAATAATCTGCCACCTCCTCTTCGCAGTCTGAAAACAATAAACACATTGAGATCTAGGTATAAATTATTCCTTCTTGAAGAGCAAAAAGCAAGTCTCTAGCCGTTGTTTATTAATAATTGAAATGCTTTGTAGAATTTTTATTAAAATATAATTGTTATTAATTTGTTATAAATTATTTTAAACCTAGTAAATATTATCAATAATAATACTGCACTTGAACTACTTACCACTGTGTTTCTGACCGGCAGGTATGGCGGCGAATATATGTAAATCCATTAGCCCTGTGGCCTGTCTGTAGGTAAAACACGTGTCGCGTCCAATATGTCCTTTTAATTCATTTCTTTCTTCATACTTTTTACTCTCATTAACTAAACAAACGTTTTATTCATGTACCCACTTATTCCGAATACTTGACAGTCAGTAAATTAGGAATAATTTAATTTTATTAAGAAAAATAATTTAACCGAAAACGACTGACCGGGCTTCCGTCACGGAAGGCAGGGCCGAGACTGAAATATCAGTGCTGTGCTGACGCGCGGCTTAAGCTGAGGCTGGACCCATTCGTAGCTCGTTACGCTGCAGCACGGACATTTCATGTTGTATTTAGGTATTTTATGTTGTATTTAGTTTAGCATATACTTAAGGTGTAACGTTATTGTGTTTTCTTTTCTCTGTTTTTTGTGTATTTTATTATGTTTAGCTGCGGCTTTAGACTACGAATAAACATTTTTTCATTTCATTTCATTTCATAATTGCCGATATTAATTGCCTTCCTTATTCAATATATTCGAGAAAAAGGTTCTAGGTTTTTCACCGGTCATTACGTTAGGTCAATGCGTTTTTGCGTCAAAAGTGTTTAGGAAGAATCATGGCCGGCATCAGACAATAAGGTACAGAGTATCTATGAAGATACCGGGACACCTAATTTCGATAGAACACTGAACGATTAATTTTGTAGTACGCAATCCTCGCTCAAATTTACTAGAACATTATTTGAAATTAGCGTGTAATTGAAGCGTGAACTTATATCAGCACGTTATAAATTAGATGTTAAATTGCACAGTCATTTGAGGCCGCGAATGAAGTCACACGTCGTAGTGCACACGAGTAGTTAATAGTTATTTTGTTTCAAGAGGTTATTACATGCACTTTGACGTGAAGTAATTCATCGCGATGCATCACAAGATTGAAAGTGAAATTATACTTTTTTCTATTTTCAACTTAACAATGAATTTCTGTAAAGTAACGCCTGACACTATCAACTATATTAAATGGAACAGACCAAATAAAATCAGCAGCAGCAGGCTGCTAGGAAAACAGCACAAAAAGTTTACGCAGGCAAACCAGTAGTTAAGTTACACGATGATACTATTAAGTCAGTCAAAAACTCAACGTTTTTTGGGTCCCTAAGCCTGATAAAAAGGAATCCTTGTAGTGCTCGCGGTCGGTCTATTAATTTGATATGAAAAATTGGGTTATATCTCTTCGCCTTTTTAGTTGTTAGTGAGACTTCTCCGTAACAGACTGAAAGTGAATAGTATCATACCACCTAATCTCATAAATTAATTGCTCCATGAAAAAAATTGAAGTATTGTTATACGTTAAACATGATTCTAAATAAACGAATCGCCTTACACAACACCACACTTTGGTAAATATTGTTCACGATAATAATCAAGTTGAATAATTCGCCCTGACTGTCTGGTTTGATGACTTTCACATCGATATGATACTTAAAATATTTAAGCAACAATTATTTAAATATCCACGTACAGGCGTGTACAATGATCTCGCGACATGCCCGACAATCAGAGCCCGTTGCAAGTTTTCACTTTCTGCATAAATATCTGCAGATACTAGTGTATAGTGGTCCAATTATGTCGATTACGATATCCGATGATGTTGGATGTAATCGGAATAGATGGAGCCAATTACGAACGAATTGAAAATCAGACTCGATAGAATCGGATTATTGGGTTCGCAGGCGATTACTTGAGTAATGCTAGGACTCGTAGCTTTTGCTGGTGAATGAAAATTGGGTGTTATTATGTAGTCGACGGTAGCATGCGACTATTAAATTTTTCCCGCTGTGTGACTGTTATCTTCGACGCCTGCTTTTAGAAACTCACTTTGCGTACGGTAAAAAAATTATATGTTTCTTGAACATGAACTTTAAGAAGAAAGCCACCATTTGCATTTTATTTTGGCTTTCAACATTATCATAATTCAATTGTATTTAAATATAATTCTCAATTAGAAATCAGTTTAACTTTCAACCTTAGAAATGTCACAGCGAACAGCCAATGGTGAATATTTTTTAGGCTTTTGTTAAAATTTCTATATTTCTCTATTAAATATTATGTACTCAAAGTGTTGCATTAATGTCAGTATTCTCAAGTACCGATAATGTTAAAAGGACTTTCTTTTTATTTTCGATCACCGAATAAAATTAAATCATGTTAACGAAAAGATTTTCATGTAATTTAAAGTAATTCAACTTACTGGAATCCCGCAATTTCAATAAAACAATTTCACGGATAGACCTATGAAAGAGATGTAGCGAAACATATTCACAAAAATAGTACGTGTGTTTTATCTCCTAATGTCTTCAAAGTATGTAACTAGTTGTAAGTATATATTTCATAAGATAATGTATTGTGCCAGTGGACATGATACCTGCATAAACGAGCGTGAAGCCCACATAACGAGGCGAGCGGCGACCGTCCGAGACGAATCGTAAATTGATCTGTTGACGTAATCCAACTAGACGCGTACGTATTGTGATGCGTCGCCGTCACTGAGGAGGAATGTGAAATGTCTACTTCGTAATACGAACACTAATATCAATTTTTTTATTTCATTAAATTGATACATGGCACGTAAATGTCGTTCGTGTTATCAGATATTCGGAGAACAGTATTGAGCTTTGAAAATACTCGAATAACTAATAATAATAATAGCTGGGTGTAATTGATCGATTGCATTTTTTGCATTTAGAAATGAATGTTGGCTTTATTAGGTACAATCTCTTGTTACAGTTGAAAAAAGGTTCACGATTAATACTTTTCGTCGTATTTGAAGCTGCTTTCAGATGGCCAATGTAGGTGCAACTGTTCACGAAGAGAACTGGATACCTAAAAGCAATGTCCAGTTCAATTTAAATGACATATTTAGGTTTAAATGTAATTGTTACATTAAACTTGAGGTCACTATCAGAAGGGATGAAATGAATACGCGACTGTTCCGTTACTCCGTATAATTGCGACTGTTTTACATACTGATGCGGAGGGCGCAGCCACCGCTATGTCATTCATTGTGTACGTATTTACATTACATTTACATAGCATACAATGTTTCCCTACAACATATGTATGTGATATACATTGGGATCTTAGAGGACACGGTGTCAAGAAGGTCAAGGTCTGTGCATCAGTGATTAATGGATTGATCTTGTGACAGTACAATATTTTGTATATACAATAACCATGAATACGGACAGTGGTGATTGATGAAATAGTTGATCAACTTGAAATACTTTTGTTGTAAAAACGATATTACGAAAAAATATTTTTTTTATCACTCCAATTAGTCGATAATGCTTGCAACAGTTGCGTCGTTTAAAAACACACTTATATTATGCCTAGGAACTTAGAGAAAAATTTGACAAATTTTCCTTAAAGGAAGATTAATTATGTTCTGTGTAAAATGTGTTGCGTGTCGCACAGTTTTTGTCAGGTTGTTTCTGCGTAGCAAAAACAACGTCTATAGTGATTCTTGTGTAGCAAATTTTACATAAACCGTGTTTTCTGTCTCCAGGTTGGTTAATTCCGAACTTCGCCTGCGAAATAATTCACTTAGAAATATTTAAAAAGTATTTTTCATTTGCATTCCTATACATTTTCTTGTAAATTATGAAGAACATCTTTCGGGTATGTTTTTTTTACATACTAGTAAATGGAGCAGAAGGTTGTTTGCAATAGTAATAATAATTACTTATGTATCGACATTATTGTTAAATACAGGGAAATTTGTGAGTAATGAATGCTTAACTTAATGATGTGCTTCAAGATCCTGGTAAGAACTTACAACAATGAGTTTATCACAATTAATAATCGATTCATTTAATTTCATAACTGTTTCCAACAACAGCAAATCTGCGACCTACTCAACAAGTACGGCTGTTCTGTTTTCCACCAGGTAGGCGCGATGCAGGTTGTTACTTTTATCAATAATGATAAAAAGTTAGAAATTTGCACAGCTATTACAATGCGAAAAGAAAAAGCGACAAGTGACGTCATTATCTAGACTAGTAAAGCTGGTCTGCAATCAATTAAAGCGCTATGATGAGCGCTATGCTTACACGGGATTCAAAGGACCTCGTTAGTGAGACTGCTAACAGTGGAAACCGCGTAGACTGACAACACGCGTAGCGAACTCTGTACACCTACTGGATTATCTGTTGTGCCTGTACGTGCTTTTTGTATTGTAGTTTAGTTTATAATAGACGTATTCACAACATGTGAAGCTTAAAAAAAATTGTTAAATAATAGGAAATGTTCCTTTTATTCAAATTTGTCTAGTCAATAATTCGAAAGCACTCGTTAAAGCATGTGCCTTCGTATGTACGAATCCAACCGTAAAACTTACTTCATACATAAATAAATTTCGTTTAAAAATTTCTACTTCCACTATGGATTATCGTATCATGAATGACACAAATACTATATAATATACTACTATTACATATACATACATACTACAAATACTATATAATATGTCATCGCAAACAACTGAGGCTCGAACGTTTAGTCTGTCAACATTACTTATGTATCTAACAGGCAATATCACTACGAACTCGGTCGTAGGACCGTCGTAATAGATTCAGAAATCGTATTGTCATCAACGTTAGCGTCACCAAACAACCTTATCAAATTATAACATCACGTTAACACAACTACTAGATTAATCAAGTTTACGAGACCTTAGCAAATCGAGCCATTATAGCCTATTTATTCGTACTACTTACTAGCCTCTTTATTGCACATTTTTATAGTTTTCCATTTTACAATATAATGTGAGAGAATTTTGTTTCAAACACGAATTGCATAACGTCGTCTAAATAATCTGTGTAATATCGAGGAAGCTCATTATAACAAGGCAATGGCCGGCGCCATTATCACCGGAAGGAGCTTTCGAGTTTTACAATTATGGCAGTGTATTTCTGAGAGTTCCGTATGTAACGCACTAATAAAATAATTTCATATAAGTCAGATCGTCGCAGAGATATTCCATGGCGAACACGACTAATCATATCAAAAATATAGATTTGCACGTTCTCGTGTTCATTAGGAATCTATTTGTAACAATATTTGCATCGGTGAATTCATGATGCGATTCATCAAGCCTTCATTTGTGAGCGAGTTCTTTTCCTATAGCGATTTCATTCGAGATGAGAGCCATCGGCGCTTCTCCACCGATAAATCACGAGCGGCATGTCCGAGTGTCATTTACACCGGCTGGTGCAGGTTCGTGCGGATGCCGATGTAACCAATGATTTATATCGATCGAACCTTAATAAGATGATCTGCGCGATGAATCATCGGTGGATACTTTCTAGAGATTCTGCTTAACCTCGGTTTTGTTTGCTGATTTATTTAGGAATCGTATTGAAAATTATTCTCTATTTTTTCCTGAATGATTTTGTCCTTAACTTAAGAAATAAAGAAGCGCGGTCGATAAAAAGATTAATGATATCAAATCGTTAAATAACAATTTATCGATAAATATTTGGCGGTATGAATTATTTGAGCGAAGACGTGTTGGGCAAACGATACTATTAATTGTAAAATATACATACATATATACAGTCTGTTAAACATTACAGAAAATCTTGGAATATCCTTGTATATCATGATTGTTCTGCTACCAGTTTCCTCTCAGAATGAGAAGGATTATTAACCTAATCACATATGATTATTTTGCGTATTATTGATATAAATATAAGTAAATATGAGCATATGAATAAGTAAACATTCAAAATAAATCCTGTGGTCACCAAGATATATTGCCATCAAGCTTGTTTTAATACACAAAAATGTTTGAATAATTGCTCTGTATGTATGTCTTAAAACACTAGCAATTGCCCGATCATGTCTACAACAAACTTGCGAAGTTTATCGTTATGCTTGAAAATAATACCCGAGTGCCATAAGGTGAAAATTGAACAGAGTGCTTCCGAATATATAATAATATGGTTTAAGTTATAAATATCAAAGCTATTAAGCGAATTTGGCAATATGAAATGATATCGCAGTAAACATTATTTAATGGTTATCGGGGAAGCTCGATTAAAACCGTATGACTTGTATGGAGATAAATGATAAGTTAGATTCTTGTTCTGCTTATTGATATAATAGTATACCTAAAATATATGAGTTTGAATTTCATCACCTAGTCAGCAATTACCAATTTAAACATTAAGAGTTTTAGTAAGATTGAGACACTAATTAATAGCTTTTTATGTTTACTCCGAGTGACATGACATGTATGTAGATTTAGTATCTGGTTTTAAGTTAGATATATGTGTAAGCTGAAACAGTAGTATCATCTCTCGTCGTGTCGACCACACATGTCTTGATTAATGTAATTTGTGTTAATTTAAAGACGCGTTAACTTTTATAGAAGGATAAAATAGGATCATGATTGGAATGAGATCGATCGGATCTCTGGCGACGTGTCGTAAGGGAATAAATCGATATTTGCCTTATGCGGTGCCGGTTATTACACTACATTGCAATAGTACTGTTCACATGTCCAGCTAAGTAATACCTATGTTAAAAATGTCATAAGTTTCTTAGGCAATTCACCCGTTTAGGTAAGATATGGCAAGCGGTGTAAGTATCATGAGCACCCGACTTTGTGATTGTATAGCCAAATAAAAAATTATGACCAAAATACAACAAAAACTAACTAGTGTGACATTTAAATAGTGTATAAATAATAAAAAAAATATTAATTTCAGCAATATCGACAATGCTCGGAAGCCAAAAATATTTATAACCGATAAAAATACATTGGTAAACGATGTAACGCGACTGTGTCCTTATACGATCATTTATAAATTTAATAATTGTTCGTGTCAGTTTTTAATTGTACTTACAGTGGCGTATTTCACTTAAAAGAAGTCAAGATAAGAACTTAGTGCTTAAATCGCCTTTTTAACTGTAACATTTTAACGCATAATTACCATTTATCGAACGTGCAAATGAGTGTTTGACCACATTAAGAGACTGAGTCTCAGGTGTTAAAAAATGTATAATTGATTATAGCAAAATTACCGCTCGGCTGGGTCGTTGCTTTGTCCAGCGGAGTATAAAGCTCGTGTTACTGTTATTATGCACTGACGTAATTATTATAATCTTGTTTTTATCACCGCGAACATACTCTCGGCTCGCATTACACGCGATTGGAAATACGTGCCAATGGATTAAAAATGAAGTCAAATTGACGCGAGGTAATTTAGTAACTGGGATTTGTAAGTTTCGTAATTTGTGAAATAAAAACATTCAGGTGCATTCACCTCGGGCTAGATTCATAAATTTAGTGGTTTCGTTTTATTAATTTTATTTTCATATGTTCTAATTTATAAAAGAGGACTAGTTAGGCATTAAAAGTACGTATTAGCATTTTAAAAACTAATTAATACCCGTAGCTAAAACACAGTCATATAAAATAATTAGTAACATCTTTAAAGGCCTACTGAAAATCTAAAAATTATGTTTGAGTATACTGTATTACTTACAATTATTTTTATTTAAAAAAGAAAAAAGATTCGTGATTACAATTACCTATTTCTGAATTACCTATCATCTCACTGATGGTTATGGATCTTCTCTGTCAATTAGAAATAAAGGTAAGGTTGATATGACCTACCTTTCTAAAACTGGTTAATAGAATTAATATAGTTAAACGTCGATCACTTCTAATTTCTCGAATGAAAGGTAAGCTAAATGACCGAGTTCGCGTAGGTTACTGTGACATCTACAATTTAGTTGGCCCAGTCGTCGCCGGGGGGCGCTAATAGATTTGTCTATCACCGGCCATCACGGGAATACGTATTACAGGTATTACGGTGAGCACCCATCATCGCCGAAGGGTCTATGCCATCCTAGCTAGATGGATGGGTTTGATTAGCTATTTAACTCAACTTTGCAAAAAGATAAAGTTTTAACTGTAACGGGAACTCTCGATTTTTGTACTTTATATACTGACGTTTTAATAGTTGCGGTGACATTGAGGTCACAGGCAATAATGACAGATACAGATAAGCCTGTCAATATAGCGTCTAGTGTATTTTGCGTTTTAGGTACCAAATTACGTCGTCTTAACGCACTAAACTTTAGAATTTTTTCAACTAACTTAAACCAACTACTGGATCCTACAATACAATGTACTGACATGAAACGGAAATCACCTGTGGGGTATGCAACTCAATCTAATGATTTGCACCGGCTTGAATCGGGTAATTTGATACGGCTAATATTATTTTTCGGGCCATGTTTCATACCGCCATCTTGATGGACTATTTTATAATGAATCGAGATCCATAAACCCGGTACACTGGTATATAATTATATTTTAACTCTTAGCTTTTTCACTTTACTATATTACAACAATTGATCCAATCATGTTTTTATGTATCAAACTGTGTGTGTACCCCTTCCATTCGCCTGGTAGTAAAATATCACCGCTAATTTTACCCTTGCCCGTTGTTGGGCACAAGTCTCACCTTGTCATCACAAGTCTTTGTCTTCCATTGAAGAGGCTTTGGAGCGTGGGTAATTCTACCACGCTGCTCCCGTGTGAATTGGTAGATGAATTCGTAGCAAACCTACGTATCAGAAGACCTTTTGGCATTCTCATGTGGCGTAAAGACTACAATCCTGACACTGAAGCGTTTAAAAAGTTTTGACATTAGGTGTCACCCGTCCAATTTCATGGATTAGTTATCACTGCCACGAGACGTTTGTTTATGAACGATTCACAATCGAGTTTTAAATTCTAGAAAAACCAATAAAACATCAAATTCTCTTACCAAAACTGGAAGAAATCATTGAACACACGTAAGGTACAGTTAAAAGACGTATAGTTGATTTACTCCTACTTTAGAGTTGATTATAGAATCTATAAGCTTCTATCGCCTTTCCAAAATGGAGAATGACTGAGTAAAATTTACGATTCACGAAAGTATTAATCGAGCGTTTGAGTTATGAGGTTTATGACCTTCAATGGTACTTCCCAGTTCAATAGTACGTTGAACGGTAGGTCGCTTCTATATTTAATAATTCATTCATGTCGATATCAATAGGAAATCAATTCGTAATTGTTTCTTAATATTATCCTCACCTTACCGACTCTTTTTGTATGAGAATCTCTTGACCTTGTTAATGTTTTGATTGATTTCAGTATAAGTTATATGAAAGGGAAATTTGACTATCGCAATTAATTTAACAACAGTACAAACAGTTTACAAAGACAGTTTTTGTCCGAATTCGTAATTGGACTTGCATGGATTAAGGTTCCGTGCTGTATATATCTTGGAATATTTGCCGTATCTTATAAAATTTCAAAGACTTAGAATTTCTTGTAGGTTCTGAGAAATAAAGAACATCTCTAATCGAATTAGAAACCCTCAAGTTTGTTAAATATTGACCACCAATAATAACATTATAAGGTATACAGGTTTACGAATAAAATACTTTAAAATGAGGATGATCAATAAGTATAAATCGTGTTGAAGAGATCAACGCCATTCAGCAAAGTATTTTCCAGAAATGAAGTTATCAAAAAGACGATTGTAACGTGTTGTTAAAAGTTAGGTAAAGTTATATGTTAAGAAAGCCCTTAAGCACACAAACAGAGCACTTACTGGAATACGATTACATTCATAACACCAAAGGTATGACCGATGTATTGACGAACAAAAAGTGGGGAACCGGCTTATAAATGGCTCTTTGTAACTACAACCGAAACACGTAAGAAAAAGACGGTTAACGCTAGAACGAGGGTGGTAGTTAGTCGATCAGGATGAAACTCTAACATTACGCTCGAGTAGCATTGGCACGAACTGGGTGGTACAGAGCTAAGCGACCCTCAACACAAACGGGTACTCGGTACCTTCTCCTCGTCTGATGTAAAGCAAGGATCACTACGAAGTTAACAAAAGAAATATTAGTAGATCACATTTCTGAGTGGTCAAATGTGTAATAGTTATCGTGTTGTTACACATAGGTATCATGCGTGTCATGTAGATTCATTTTCATATGAAAGGTAATGTTGCAAAACATTTCTTTTATTTTCGGCAGATCCGGTCTTGAAGTATATAAACATGTCTTCCTTCTGTTCATAAAAAGTGTTGATACTTGATAGTAAACTTCTTTAATAAAAAAGTTATAATGTATGATTAACTTTAGTCCGTTTCCTGTTTATTGTTTTCAAAAGCGTGGCATGTACATTATGCATGTACATGTAAAATAAATTTTATTATTTCTTTTCAGCGCGGAAACTATCGTTAAAAAATCTCTAGGTATGACCTAAGTGTGTTTAATAAGTTACCGATCAGCTCTTGGGCAGATTTTATTTATTGTTCGATTATAATTATTGAATTTTATGTTCACTTAGTTATTTTCATGTTCACTTAGCTAAAAATTGCTTATTAAAATGTAACATATTACATAAATGTTTAAGTGACTTCTATCTACACTATTGCTTTTAGCTAACTTCTAAGAGCATGTCATCGATGATTGTCATCGCTTCATTGATTACAAATACTCAAGTACCATTTAAAATAAAATACGAACCGAGAACAATGCATTTAATTGCTCCATAGAGTCACAAATCGAGAGCGAGCCCACTTATTCAAATTATGTAATTTAAGTTCGTAATTGGCATTTGCCGATGGTATAAACCAGTCTCATATCGGCGCAATCGACGCTTCATCTGAACGACGTTAAGTATCTGAAAACGCCTTAACCACTCGTTCACTGTGTCGAAAGCATTTCGCTTCATTAGTCGCTAGCACACCTTTTACCTCTGACGCAATAATATCACACCAGCCCCCACCACCACACGCACATCAAGAACAACCTATCGGACAATCGATGCGCAAATGATGATTAGGATTTTCAAGAGGTCGAACACGTGATTCCTATCGATGAGGTCAGTGCTCACCCATCTCACGGAAGAAGGTAAATTAGATTCCGTGACGTTCCCCGTGTCGGGCGATTTGTAAACGTCGCATTCGGGTAGCTCGATTCATGACTAACCAAATTCGTTGAGCTTTTGAACGTCGTCGGATCGTATAGAAGGTGTGTCTAGAATGCTGGTCGGATGACGTCGGTGGCGTCTATGGTGGGTTAATTTGCCACAGATAGTGGCCGTGATGGATGGCCTGACGCGCCGTATGCGCCCGCTCTGCACGCCCTCGGTCAGAGGTTAAACGCCCACTTTGTGCACGATCCCTTCGTTGTATTGATTTAACAGTCGATCACGATCACAATCTCTCGAATATCGGTATACCTATATTATCGATATACTGTATGGTCCGTCTATAAATCTCGGTTAAATCAAAGATCGTGTATATAAGTACACGTGGACGTTGTTAGGATGGTGCCATGCGGTCCAGATGCATGATTTGCGGTGAACTGCGCCGATAAAGGAAATGTTTACCAGCACGTGGGCGTGCAAGTGCCTGCAATTTTCTTTATTACTACATTACCTAATGACGGACATGAACTATGCAGAAACGCCCGAGTGTTTTACTCGTGCGATGAGTAGGAAATACCAGAGTAATGAAGTTTTAAAAGTCATTTTAATCGGTACGTTTTGTTATCGCGTTCCCAATACGGAAGTTTGAAATTATGAAGTTACCCAGGCCATGAAATGTATTTTGCAACTGAAATAGGCAGCAGGTTCGATAGTAGGGAAAACTTAAAGTCGGTGGGTGTATGGTGGACAAAGTGGCTAAAGAGTGACACCCGAAATCTAATCGAAAGCTTCCCTTGAATAGACAGGCCAACAGCTCGACAGCCCGACGACATAATGGCTAGAATGAAATTATATGGTTATAGGAAGATTTTCATTGTTGTGTTTCAGATAATCATGTTAAGTATCGTGGTAGTTCTTATTATCTATTCAATTTTTAATTTTAGTGAGTTAATAAATTGTATAGTAGATCGGACTGTTTACGATCAAAATTGCCTTTTTATTCGATAAGAGTGTCGAATTCTCTTTAATAATAAATCGAAGCTACTCATGTTTTTGTGAACCTTTCTCCGATGTCTCCGGTCGCATTTTAAAAGGGATCGTATCTCGTTGACCCGTCTGCTTCACACAGTTTCGACTTTTTTCCCTTTCGAGAATTTTCGCGGCAACGGTACCTCGCTCCAGTTGTTCGGTCCCTATACCTCTATTGTTTCAACAACCTCGCCTGTGTATGGCGGTCGAGTGTTCACAGATAAAGTGAAATCATAAATTACGCCATGATGTCAACGGTGCCATTGCTACCGATTCTAATGTGTAATCTGTAGAATTTATTGTCGCGATCGATATTGCGGAATTCTATTCGAACTGTCGAATGTAAATCACGTGTAAATACTTCTACACAATTCAATATTGATATTTCATAAACTGGCTGTACTATAAATTATACAATGTTGTCTAATTTGAGAGTCTGTATCGGGGAAGTCTCATAGGATACGATATCTATATTGTCTTTACGTTGACTAAATATTGTGGCCACCCTGGTTCTGTGGTAAAGCATGCACTATGTATTATCTGCTTCCTCATGCAAATGATTGCAAATGGGTGCTTTCTTCTGAGTACCGGTGGTGGGTGGGCGAGTACGTGGTTATTGTAAATACATCGTTGCTTTCTGCTTCTAGTATGGACGACTTACTGGTCGTATATTTATAATGCTATACTTAGCATTGTAGGTGTCCATAGAATTGAAACTAATACATTTTGTAGTAATGATATCTTCCGAAATATGGAAGAGACAGACTAATAAAAGACAAATATTTTTTCGAGTATAATTAACATAAAAAATACGTATAATCTGCTTATTAAATAACGCGATACATGTATGAATCATCAATTTTAAGCAATAAATACATTGATAATATGGAAGTAGTGAATAAGTGTATAAACCACGTGGTGTTGTGATATGGCTTTTGATACCAACCGCATGATTGGGTACAGACACGAGTTACATTATTGTTATTTCATTAGATACAATTAAACTTTACTAAGGAGAATGGATTTGATATGTCGTAGAACCTTAGCAAAGTTCTATGACCTGTTACGTGTGCTCTTCTTAATCTGTTGTAATATAATAAATTTCAAATAATAATTTCTATTCAACTTACTATCACTGCCGCTATCGCCACTGCCCCGATGGCAACCTTGCACATTACTTGAGGGAACTGACCCTATCATAGAGTTCCCTTTCGAAGTGCCTTCGATGGTAATCTTCACTTAAGTGAATGTATTCCGAGTGAAACTTATAAAAGCATGCTGAGACTTCTAATAATTACCGCGATGGAAATTTTAGATACATTTTCGAGTAAATTACCGTTACTGGTATAAATGTGTTAATTAATTAACCATACTTATATTTCATAATTGAATGGTCTAACATCAACTTTAAATTTTACTCTCCAACTTATGCTGTCTGGGTTCAATGTCAGCAAGCACTTTCAAAAGTTTTTAAGTTAAAAATGGGTTATAGAAATGTATCTATTGTTTAGGTGACGAAAAATATAAAAACCCTTCGAAAATTAATAATCACTTGAAGAATTGTACTAAATAGTAAATTTAATGTCACAAAAATAAACTTAAGATACTAAACCCTGGACTTCTAGAAAACAATAGAAATATATTAGAATATTTTAACATGAAAGGCGTTGACAATATTGCAAAGCAATTATTCTCCAGGTATCTCCGTTACAGATACGCTCACCACATGCAGGCATGATTTAGCGAGAACAGTTTTATCGTCCCCTCTTAGATTTTATCCTATGATTTATCTTTTGCACCATGTATCAAACAACGACGTGCATAAAGCAGAAGTACAGAAAATGGAATTTATTACAGTACATGCAGTAAAACATTTATAGTTAAAAAGTTCATTTTGTGGTAACATTGAGTTTTTATTATATGTATTAAAATTGGGATGAACATAAGTTCATGTAGAAAATCCAGTTTCCCAAGTTCACTTTTTATCTGTAAAATTAAAACTTAAATCATTACTGGACCACGCTGAAGCATTAAAAAAACGCCTCAGAAGTCGATGTACGTATTTGCCAAATTGTTTATTGAATAAAGTTTACTGAAAAAATCAGCTAATTTATTTTGTTACGGATAGAATTCTTTTTACTCTATACATGTGTCAAATAGTGTTATATTAAGGTATGATCAGTTTTTAGTTAGCGGCACTTGCTTAATGTTATATACATAAATAAACTAAATTAATATACTTATTCTAATATTCCACTGAGTATGTTTATCTGGCTAAAAACTGTCCTTAGCCCAATATCGTACATAACATTAATCATGTCACCGCTCTAACCATAACAATTACAGGTACGAACTTCTGTCTGTACATGTCTATTATAAGTCCCAGGTCCTTGTTCTCATCCCGTGGGTGCGCCAGGAAGTGGTCGGGACGCCCACACTCTTTCATCGTGTGATTCATGGCCAGCGCTCCGGCTACATCCATTAGCTAAGCGACTACTCTGTCTGCTGAAATTAGCGAATTATTGCGCTTTTATCAGAGAGAATCACTCTACACTTTTGATTTTTCAACAGTGTGGACTTAAAACGCGCAAAATTCAAATTTGGATCGCTGACAGAAAAACTCAAGACTCAGTTAATCAATTACTACCCCTACTGTGTTAAGAATGCACACCAAACCTTATATAATCAGATATATGTAGTCATACGTTTTGTATATTACTATATTATTTTGTATATTATTATTTTTATTATACATTAGTATACATTTACAGTACAGTTCAATATTTTACTTAAACTTTAAGTTTAAGTAATTATAAAATATCATTGTATAATAAACCTGGCATCTGGACCAAACATGTACGTATCGATGAATTCGAATGAGTGAATCGAATAAATCGAGCTCATTGTGAGCGTTTAGTAAGCGAACACTAAGCCAACATAACATCTTCATCAGTACATGGTCGTACATAACATCGACAAATTTAATTTTAACTTGTAATTTCTAAGTGTCATTGCATAATAGCTCAAGCGTCCAACAAACATTTGTGGTACGGCCGATGTCAGCGGGCCAATTTCTACAATGTAAATAATATATACGTCACGAAACCACGTGACGTGATAGGCGTGGCACTGCTTTAGGGCATTTTTCACCTTGCTACGTACATACATACCTGGAACTGTGGGCTTATTTCTAACGCATTGTATGGTGTAAGTTTCGAAGGCAACACGCCATGTGGAAATGGTGAAAGTTATGATTTAAATGATTAAATGTGAATAGAACTATGAAGGTGTCTAATCAGCCGGTGTGCCGTTGATATGCCTGCCGAGAAACTTTTCGTCTACGTTGTTTTA
Source organism: Megathymus violae (assembly GCA_003671415.1). Classification (NCBI taxonomy): domain Eukaryota; kingdom Metazoa; phylum Arthropoda; class Insecta; order Lepidoptera; family Hesperiidae; genus Megathymus; species Megathymus violae. The sequence continues at coordinate 4,381,212 of PDGT01000001.1, forward strand.
CCTTTAAAAGTCATGTCAGGATTCCAACACGGATCGTTAGAATCCTAAACATACCATAAGTACTTACACAGATGATTATCATAGATAATTACTTCTTGACTTTAGGCTTCGAGGGGCGAATGAAACAGTACATATTTACTATTAAGACTATTTTTTCCAACTGCGGTAAAAGTCAAGCGCCGATTGAAATTTCATTATCAGAATAATATAATTGACTGTTTATTATTAAACAGAGTATTCACATGAAAATACATTTCTAATTCGGCATATTCTATTGAAGAGTCCCATACAGAAATATACAATAAATTATATACAAGGAATATTTTTGGAAACTTCGTAATTTTAACTTAACTTGCAATTTTCTTATTATGCAAATGAAACCTCACTTCTTCCATCGTTACTCGTTCTCGCCCTCGGCTATCAATAGATCGCACCAGGACTAGTAGTGAGCCACTTTCTCTGTTAAGTCCGAGAACACGAAATTCGACTGATGATTTGAAATATTGCATAGCTTGTAACGCTATAAATTAGAACTATTTCACGGTTAAAGTGAATAAGACGTTGCATTATATAAATGTAGGACACGAAACGATCAAACCTTTCCTTAGAAGTCTACAATTTTTTGATTACTTCTTAAGGCATTTCTTCAATATAATTTGAGTTGATCGATCATATGGTGAAGTCCACGACGTACATATTTGTTGTATATTAATTTTGCTAATTCTTTTTCATGCACTCGGTTTCTGATGCAATGATTAGATACTTTGATTCTTAATATTTATTTCTCCATGGTTTTTTTTTAGGAAACTTAAAGGAAATAAATTATTATGAAAATGCTTAACTTGCCGTGTAACCAGGCTGCAAAGTGAAGCAGGGATCTCCCGGCTAAGTTTTTTTATATTAAATTCCTCGTGCCCGCCGAACCTTTCCGGATCTCGTTTTTAATTTAATATTTCCCTGACAATGGCGCAGTTGCCTTAAAAGCTTATGGTGGCTACCCTTTATGGTGCATTCAATTGAACAAGTTGCATCTTTTTTGCGGCGGTTCAATAAATAATTCGACGTCCAGCCACAATTTGCATCGGCCATTGTTTCTCGCGATCCGCAATTTCGTCTGAATGTATTGCCGAATTTAATTTTTTTAACATACAGTGCATTTTATGTTTTTATTTGTCTTTAGCTCTCGTCTCGAGTAACTGTACACGAACCACTTAAAAACATCGCCCACTTCTTATACACCGCGTATGTTAGTTTCCACAATGAGATCGGATAACTTTTTGGCAATCGCCACACTTGAACCCACATATTTACATGAACTTCACATATTCGCTTCATAATTGAATTTTAATTGTAGTTAAATTCTTCTTTTTTTTGTATTAAACGAACTCAATAGAAAGAGAAACTGTGGATTTACGTTAAAGTTCCTTTATTTAATTCTTATATAAATAGATATAGATCCATAAGCGTAGACCCAAAATTATAATGCCATTATTTCGACCGACGTTAAAAACGACTGACGATTAATCATTCACTATTTTATGTTTGTTCTGATGTTCATATAACTCAAGTACGGCATGCGAATATATAACTCATCACAATGCAACCCACTGACAGTTCACAATCCATCCGTAAAAACTGATCTCGCCATGACCGGTAAAGTGTCACTGCATGAATCGCGCATAAATGACGAGTAAATACTTGGTCGACTCTTTTATTTACATTTTAATATTAAACATCGTGACTGTTTGCCTGTCTGTCTGTGTCTAGAAACTTATTATTGTATTTTAGTACAATCTAATCGAAGTATTCATATTTTCATTTGTAATGTTGGAGAGTTGTTTGAAAAATGAAACAAAGTTTAACCAAAAATATTTATTTTTGTTTCGAATAACATAAAACTTTTTTGTGTCTACTGACTAATTTTCAGTTGGCCTATTTGATTTAAGACATTGTTTCCTCTATTGCTAATAAACGAGGATCGTCGGCTTGACCTGCTACCTACCTACCTACCTACCGACCTACTACTGTAGATGTGTTACTTGGTACTAGATAACTTGAACTTATTATATATGAATATGTTCGAAAGGTTTTTTCCAACATTTCACCAACTTTGAAGATTTATTGAAATAAATTAGATTAACGAGAATGTTGCGTGATTATGTATTAATTATGAAACTACATTGATGTAAATTACTTGTAATACGTATTAGGTATTTATTATTCACGAGGGGCCGGTCCCGTCATCGTTTATGATCAACAATTAATTATTATACATTTGATATATAGCCTATGTCCATCCGGAATAATGTACCTTTCAACTGGTAAAATAATAAATAAATCTATTGTTCTGGAGTTTACTTTCCGCATATACAAATAGTCACAAACTTCGCACTCTCTCATTATAATATTAGTATAGACTTATATGTTACACAAATAGCGGATCAACGTAGAAAACAAACACGTAAATTAAAAAGTAAACAAAATTATAGCGCAATAATCTTGAGAAAGCACGTCAACTACGCCATAGCGGTAAATCGATACCATTTACTGCGAAACGAAGTCCGACTTTAAAACTGTGCCCTAAATCTCTTCAGATAAGTGATTGATAAGTGATACGGGTGCAATTACATTACGTACATAACTTCGGTACATCCTACGTAAAAATAGTAAAAAAGTACGTAAAAAAAGTAGGGCATACACGTTTGTGTTTCAGCACATCTGTCTGTTGGATCTTTGAAATTGTCTGACATAGTGCCACTCTGTATTGGAAAATCATTAGTTACAACTACGAGTACATACGTACATAATTATACGACATTGACCTAGACTTTCCTCTATCGCTGCCCGATACGCGGTCAAGGTCTGAACCGAGTGACAGAAACAACATAAGTAACACGTGAACGAGTTAAACTTTTAACAAAACTTTGTTAACGTTTGCTCCGTAACATCAATTTTGACACATGATACCAACATAAAAGCTCAAGGGCGAATCTGGACTGTAACGTATTCGACGTTATTTTTACGTCAATGGGTGTGGCGTCACGTTCGATTCGATGTGTAAGCTAAGCTTTTATTAACATAGGTAAGGACTAAAGTTCTCTGCGTGGTGAGATTACAACGAAGTTAGTAATATTATTAAAGAATTGCAGATAGATGTGAAATTAAAAATAAATGAGCTTTTCAAACATTTTAAGTATATTCTACTGTTATGAATATTTATGATTGTTGTATTTAGTACTAATATTTTGGCACATTGCATGGATTAACAGCAACACTGTGGTGGTGGGAAGAAACTTGAGGTAGGTAATAATACGTTCGGATTGGATTTAAAAACGTTTGTTGTCATATGGAAATTATATACCACTAATTAACTGCCACAAATGTATAGTTAACATACTTTAAGTTTACACGCCGACGTAAGCCAATCGGTAGCTACTCTGTAACACCGACGCGGGCAAGCTTGGAATAGCTTCGCATAGAGGATTACGAATGACGATACTAGCTGTATGTCGGGTTGTTATTACAATTATTTATACTATATTTATTATATACATACATGTAATATGAAATATTATTGTAATATGCATTGTGCAAGTGAATTTGGTTCTCTCCCATCAACTGTCCATTCCTAGGTCTGCTGGAAGAGATTTCTTATAGAAATAAGCAGTACCTTTGTACATAATTTCCTATGTAATTTAACTGTTTTAAGTATTCAGTGTATATAAATTATTAAATAAAAAATAAATAAAATTATTAACAAGTATTTCGATCCCTATGGCTACCCTTACTAAACGTTTAGGCACTTATGTATATGTTCAGTCCAGATCACCTACGGACTCTACAATTGTATCCGATGCAAAAATCGTGAGTAATCAGTTATAGTTACAATGAATAATGTTGGCGATCGATGGGATATGATTATAATCATTTACGTATTTCAAATAGGAGTTTTATTTAGTTCCACAACACGTCACAACCTGTGACGTCGTATAAAGGTCCTTGCCCCCTAACCCCGACCTTACGTCCGGGATCCTTTGCGCGACCTCGGCAGTTACAAGGTCGAGCGGCTGTTAGCGGGAATCAATAGGGCCGCAGAAAACTTGCTATGTACAATAGACGTTCAATATTTTAGTGTAGGAATTAGACAAAAATAACATAATGTATTGTTTTTGTTTCTTTCTTTAACGAATAAGTTCATTCTAGCAATATAGCAATATAGTATTATTTAAATAATTTATACAAATAGGTACTTCAAGTAGATACTTACTTTTTTATGTTTTTTACCGATGTTCGATCCAATTACACGGCGAATCCATGATAAATTGTAATGCGTCGAAATATTACCGATATATTGAAAATACAAAAATCGTAAGTAGTAAACCTTTACAGTTAAAAGCATATCTTACTAATGCGGCAAACAAATACAGAGATTTAGTTTATTAATATAAATATACCTACTTACTTCTGAATTAAATAAACATTCAATTTACAATCACAGGTATGCATGCATCCTTCATTAATGCAATGTTAATTTATTTGTTACAGGTATGTTGCACGGTCGTTGCTATCGCGTCATATGTTCAGGGAGTTGTTTGCGACCGGATAGTCTTATGTTGTAAGTGAACGAATATCATTAAATAACTTCCAGCCGCGTCATGTTATTTTGTGGTACCAGACAGCGCACGTCGTGGCTCATGGATGTTCTGTGCGTTACTGCACTCCACGCGTGTTATATCACGTTATGTATCTTATATCACTATCGTTTGTTGCACGGTATACGGCGTTGCAGACAAGATTTATTGATCTAATAATTTATTAAGGATTTGTATAACCTTGCTTAATATTACGTTTAAAAATTCCAGGAGTTATATTTTAACTGGTCATGTTTATAGCTGATCGATATTTGAAACCAATCTGAATAATCTGATATAAATTGCTATACTTGAATGAAAATAACGAAATACATAATACTTTATATATGAGAGATGTAATCAGACAGATACACATCTGATGGTGATTCCATCTATTTGTAAATGTCTAAGTCTAGCTGACTTCAAAAACCTTTGAAACGGAAACACAAACTTGTCAATTACCAAATACTTCATCTGTTGTTCAGTCCTATAGTCCTATTTGATCTAACTGGGCTGTGCTCGACCCTAAGTAATCAACTCTATGTAGCATGGTGGCAAAGTGATTTTTTTTGGTTCGATTACTGTGTTGCAGTAAAAAATGGGTTCAACTTTTTCTTTCTTCTTGGCTGGTACCTAATGGTCGTTGTAGCCTCTCATGTCATCAGTTACTATAATATGGCCCATCTGCTCGTTTGCATATCATCAAAAGGGGAAAAAATACAAACTGTATTAAGGTAATCAAAACCATCTCGTTTAGCGATCATGTTACGTGCAGTCTTTGTGGCAATGTTTCTAGAACTTACTCAACTGTAATACGTGACTTTGTCTTCTGTGGATGACCTTTGAAGAACGATCCTTGGGGCCCGTAGATTTCCGCCACACACGCCAAAAGAGCAGGGGCGTAGGAAGTCCCGGTGATGTTGTTGTGTCTTCTGTATCCGGCACTTAACCTGACTGTGATTCTCGTTTGCTGAAACTACAAGCTAGTCCGCTTCTTTCGTATCGTTGATAAAAAAATCCATGACTGAAAGGTACAATCTAAAGCCAGGTGTTAAAGTTCAAAAGAGGTGCGTCACCATCATTCATTTGGTTCAATGCGTTTCGCAATGTAAAGCTTGTAACGTTGTAACTAAGCTCGCCTATAAATATCTCAAAGCGATCTAAGGCATCATTGTACGATTATACAACGAGGATATTATCGTACGATATCGAAACACGTCACGTCACGTCACTATTCAATAGCATCAGCGATATGATCGTGGAACTCGTTCAGTGATTATTGTATTATTGTTGTTCGCAACTTGTAATATGCTGTTTGCGTCGCGTGTGTAGCTTTTGACTCTGTGTTTAACATCATTAGGGATAATAAAGGTGTGCAATAAGGACAAGCTTATATTAGTAATGTAATAGTAGTCATAATGAGAGCGAGGCACCTGCTTCGTATTCGGCCGCCAACGCGTCGGAGATCTCGTTGGTTTTAGTGATATTCATAATCGACGGTGATCACTTACTTACCATCGGATAGCTCATGTGCTCGTTTGTTAATAAGCTACTCAAACAAAATGCTGCTACGTTGGTGGCTCTCGATTACCTTCGTTTAATTTGTTCGCGTGTATATTGTCGTTTTTTTTATGTTAATAGCCGACAAACGAGCAGACGAGCCACCTGATGGTAAGTGGTCACCGTCGCCTATGGGCATCAGCAAGACCAAAGGTATCACTGATGCGTTGTCGGCCAGGAAATGAGAAGAAGGTTAGAAAGAAGGTACTGGCTTTCAAGCCCCCAGCCAGCTCGTTTGGCGGCTGACTCAAGCAGGAGGGTGGTGGCTAGCCAGGCAGGCTTCACGGAAAGATAATAATACCAGTAATAATATTAATGATTTAATAATAATACTGATAATATAATCCATACGCGAAGTCCTACCATCAACCAGGCTGGCTTCTGTCGCCTCTTACGACACCCTATTCTGCCAGCATGGGATTGGGGGGAGTATTCTAAGCCGCTCCAATACGCCTAAAACTACAGTTATTTATGGCATATTTAATTTCATCATCTAACCACATCAGAAACCGTAAGTACCATCATAACCATAACCGCTGCTTGCCTATGGAAACATGTGGAGAGGGTTAAAGTATAAAATAAATTCATAAAATCATTAAATTATATTCATTACTTAGCATTTACGTTACCTATCATGATTTTCGAATTTCCTATATAACAGATTCATTAACAGCACAAATTGGCAAACATAATGTCCACCGTTGAATTACGTCACGTTCGACACAGAAGTTCTCGCTGGTATTCATCGCGAGCAATAATGGAAACGACACCGAGTAACGCGCTTATCGTCCCGTTACATCCACCTTGATGGTAAAAAGAGCATTAACTAAAACATTTCCTTATTAATATGTCTGTTCGTGCCGCCTTTGAATCTCCAGGTTTGCGGTCGTAGCGCTTAATGCGAACGCTTGCGAAATTTAGTAGATATCTGTGCTGTGTTTTGTGATAATCTGTCTGTTTATTGTTCTGTGGGTTGGAGGTTATCGTACCCTTTTGTTGATATTTACTTTACAGAACTTAGTTTAGTCTTGAGGTAATTCATGATAGGTTTGGTAGATACTGAGGCTCGTTTTATCGGACCACGACTCAGCGCTTTGTTTTTACAAGAACTTGATAGCTTTCTATATACCTTCTCTTATCGTTAGTATAATAGTTTAAAAGCTAGTACACATCGAAAATATTTTCATTTATTTTATGTTAACATGAATAAAAATTTAAGTCTAATGAATATGTTAATTAGAGATAGATCTCATGGTCACATGGTCTTTATTACTTGAATTAATTGTTGCCATTAGATGAATTCCTTTCTCACTTCCTTTGACGTTTCTATGTGGATAAATCTCATCAAGGTGGTGCAACACCAACTTTCACGCACGTGCTGCAAGAACTGTCTTAAAAGACAATTACTTAATAAATCTATTTTTCTTAGAGAAATATTTAAAATTTGTGGTGCGAGAAAAAGACTACATCAAGACTTCGAAATAAGAGTATGATTTTTAAATGACTAGACTCTAGTGCTTACAGATATTTGATCAAATAGCTTTAATTGATAGAACCGTCTGGTTATTGTTCCAAAACCAAACACAAGTATGTTTCAACCGGGTAAAAACATAGTTGGTGAGTATGTATAACGGCTTACTTCGCTCTGTTGTATTTTAATCTGTAATAAGGATTTCGTTTCCTATTTTCAATCATCCAACCATCAAGGAACATTGTCTCAGCTATCTCGAATATCAACCACGACTTCAGCCGTATTGATAGTTGGGCTAAATCGTTTGGTCCCAACATTAATACAAGCAAATCGCAAGCAATAACAATTGCCAGCAGACACTATCACAATTTACCTAATTTGTCGCAATTGTCGTCAATAAGCTTGGGGGGAATCATTATACTTTACCTGATATTGTCAAAGATTTAGGTATTATCATAGACTCTAATCTCCCATGGAGTGCCCAGATCAGAAAGGTTAGTCGCAGGGTGCACTATTCGTTTCATTCCCTGAAATGCCTGCAGAGCTTTCTGCTCCTGAAAACTAAAATTTCCCTTGCCCAAACTTTAATTCAACCCCTTATAGACTATGCTGACACCTGCTATCTGGATGTCACAGAGGAGCAACTAGAGCGCTTGCATTCGTTTTGTTTTCGGTATACGTAAATTTGACCATGTCTCTCAATTTCACAAAGATTTCAAGTGGCTCCATCCTATTTGCGAGAGCACTTTAGCTCGTCCTTCTATTGCTCCTTGTAGATCCCACCTCAAATCCCTACTCAAATTCCCTCCACATAAGAGTTCCTTCTACTTCCACTCCTTTTCCGTGCATGCAGTGAGACTGTGGAACTCGCTCCCACCTAACATTAGAGGTAGCAAAACTATCTCCGTATTCAAAAACGTGTCAAAGAGCACATATTTCCTTAGCTACGTAAACTATTTTGTTTTATCTGTTTATAATGTTTACACTTTTTTTTGTACTTACAATACCACTATCATTTCTTCATCGGTATTCCTACTTTTATTATATGATAAATTAGTATTAATTTACTTTGCAACAATCCACAAACACAATGTATGATGGTATATATTTCTATACCAACACGTGTTTCGCTCCGAAATAGTGCATCATCAGGGTAGTAGACTCTACGAGCGTTAACCGCAAATTTTGTTGCAAAGTAAATTAACACTAATTTAATACAATGAATTTCTGCAAAGTAACGCCTGATACAATCAACTTTATTATATGTATTTATGTATGTATGTGTGTGTGTATTTATGTATGATTGTTTTTACGCATGTATTTATATATTATTATTATTATTTAGTTCTAATATACTGTATTTTGTGTACACAGTCCACTACCATATAAGCATACCGCTCTCCAGTCTCAGGTCTGCTGGAAGAGATTTCATAAGAAATAAGCAGTTCCTTTGTACCATCCTTACTTGATGTCTTATCTTTACAATATTTCTATGTGTGCATAAATTATTAAATAAATAAATAAAGAACGTTTAACGAGCAAGTCCGTGTATGCTCGTACAAATGTTAAAACGGAACCCCACCAACTCGAAGCTCGGTGCCGTAATTACCGAGCTACGACGCCCACGCTCGAGCAGCTCGCGCGTCTCGTCCGCGCTGGTATCGTGCGATTCGGCACCGCTCGCAAACAATGCTTTCACCGACACAGGCTGAACGTTTCTGCTAATTAATTAGGGTTAAGAAATCACTGCCCGTCGCTTCCTGGTCTAGCGTGACTCTGTGTAAATAGTTTTGTTTTCGATCACGCTCCAACTTAATTGGCGCGTTATTTATATAGCGCATACATGTGTATTACGGTCTGAACAAAATATTTAACTCTGGCAGATAAAATTGTTTTTTGTTTATACTCTATGTAATTGATTTTGCTGAAAGCTTAATCGTATTCATTTTAATACCTACATGAATTTATACAGTTCAAATTATAATCCACATTCACATCCACATGAAATCTATATATTAATATGCAAAGAGAAAACTTTGTACCAAATTTTCTTCTCTGTTTGTCAACCGATTTTTTTTTTATTTTGTTTTTTTCGTAGCTATCGACTAGCTTTAGTGTTATTATAAAAAAATGAAAACAAAACGTTAATGATCACTGGCCAATTTTCTCCAATAAATGAACACTAATGTATATAAAAAAACATTAGATATTTTTTGTACTTGTTATAGGTTTGCTTTATAATAGTTAAAACAGAAAAACCATACCATGATACTTAATTATATATTGACAAAAAAATTTTGCAAGCTTTTAGTAAATAATTAAATAATACTTACTTAAGTGTTTACACTTACACGGCCGGCAAAAGGTAAAGCTTAAACCGCCGTACGCAGCAGCACAAACTGGATAACGAGGTCACGTCTTACGCTTATGTGCTGTGTATGTCTTATGTGTGTGTTATGTGTGTAACTCACACAAACATCCTATTACCTTCCGTAGGTACCTAACTCTTGATATCGGTACTTACGAGTATAAGCAGCAGAACGTGATGAGCTGCGACATTATCACCGAACACCTGACCGGAAAAGGTCAGGCGTTAAAAATAATACAAGACAAGGCAGGCAGCAGAGTTTCACGTTACGCCATCTATAAAACCTGAGTGGGGAAAGCTGCAGCCGTTATTATTTTATTGCCTATCAATACCCCGGTAATAAATGAAGCTACCGGGAGTCGGAGCGGCGCACTGCGGGCGAAATCGGATCTTTTACGACGACGCTCATGCCTTGAGGAGTCGTAAATACGGGATTTTCGCCAGCTAATAATGCCCTGGTTATCTTTTCCGCGACTTGTTTAATATATATCCGTTACACGAGAATAAACTGAACGCGAGCTGTTTAGTCATTTTCGCAATTCGCTTGCCTTCCTTATGCCTCGGTAACCAATACTAATGCCTACTTATAGTTAAATGACAGAGCAAAACATAATTTATTGAATATTGAAATATATTCAATAGTCCCTTCGGCTTATTGCCAACCAGCAGTTTTGTAGTAAAATTTAATTGATTCGTTGACACGATAAAATTTTTTTGCTATACAAATATCTCTGCACAATAGGATAAAGTACAATGCCGTTCATTATTACGAGAACGTGCATTTTATTTGTATCGTAAAAACTGACCCACGCGTCCCGCTTCGGTGAGCTTTCATTGAAAATATGATTCGACGGAACAATGCAGTGCCCGGGGGCCGACGGGGAAACAAAGGTTCTTGCAACATCGGTCGCAAGCGCTACTGGCGTGATGATGGTAACAGATCTCGACGATCGGACATCTCCCCGGGCGAAGGGCTATCTAACCAAGGGTTGCTAGATTGTTTGTATGCATTTAATTTTAACATGAAACTGACGATGCATGGCCTGGTCAGTTTGCTGTCCCAGTGTGTAAGTTTAAAAATTGCGTTGCTGTACAACTCAGCCAGGTTGGCACAATTCGGCAATTATTGTATAGCCGACTTATGTTAATGTAGACTCATGCCCTACAATTTGCCACTAAAGGGACTTAATCCACACGTACCTAAACCCAAGGCCTTTCGTACTTTTCGCCGAAAGTATTAGAAAAGGCTGTGTACAATAAAACTAAAACCGCACGTGTTTCATACATACATACATATATATTTAAGAAGTATAATACGCACGTGTACGTTAAGACGGCTAGCAACACAAGTACTGTCTTATGTTTGACAATCGGGAAAACAGAAAGTCCAACTTGGACGAAAGACCTTAGTATAACAACAAAATATATAGTAACGAAAGTCAGCATTCCAGTATTCCAGTCACATTTAACATAATTTGAACAAAACTGTCCGCTCATTAAACACAACACGGCAACAACGAAATACCAGCTCGCTTTCCAATCTCGCAACACCTGACAAAATATCTAAGCAACAGGTTGTCTGTACCCATGGGCGACATTCGACTCCAGCGAAATCACAATATCTGGTAGAAAGCAAACCCTCGCACATTGAACGATTGAATCTAAATTAATGTGATTAAGGTATATTTTTTGTAATTATACGCATACACACACACACACACACACTCGCACTAGGATTCCCTGTGTTGCGGGTGCCATGGACATACATAAATATAACATCACAAACACCCACAACCCGAGAAAAAAAAATTATCTGTCCCAAAAAAGGTTGCCCCGCCGGGAATCGGACCCGAGACCCCTCGCTCGGCGGGCGGGACCCACACTAGATTCTATTGTTTTCCGACCGTATGATTGCACGGAAAATCAACGAACATCATTTAATGCCTGTATAATTTAATTTAACATAATTTCCACTGTAAGTACTATTAGCACAATAACTAGATTCGTGTTATTTTTTAAAACAGAGTTGTTAAGAAAAATATTTTGTTTACCTTGTACCTACACATTATGGTTAACTGTATATATACAAATAACGGAATCAAGATTATTTGAATAAATATTCACAAACTCATATTGGCACAGTATAGTTTCAAGCGATTTGAAGGAACACTGAATGTGTGATCTTCTGTTAATGCCAAAGAACTGATTTAGGTGAATTAAACGGCGGCATGGATGGGATGTTCATATTTAAGACATAATTGACAACATTTAGCATACTACTTTGCCGCTGAGTGTAGAGTTCTACGAGTAGTCATTCCAGATGACACGGGCTGTTACTTGACAGGTAAATTTATGCTATCGGGTCTTGGTAATCGGTAATGTCTTAACTATAAATAGTCAAATACAAAACAGTTCAGTATTTTTTTTCATCTGTCTGTTAACTGATTTTTTTGTTTGTGACTATTGACGATCTTTAGTGTTTTGAAAAAAAAAACTTGGAAACAGAATATCTTTTCATAATTATTGTTAATTTGGACCACTAGGCGAACACTAGTATTAACAAATATAACCATGGATGACTCCACGGCTGCAATAGGTAAATTTAGAAAAGTGACTCGTTTATTATTTCTGGTCTTTTATGACCCGAGCCCAGCCGTGGGACAATTATGGGTTGTAATGATGATTTTATTATAGTTTTAGCGCGGAATCGGGGGTAATTTTTTTAACTAAGGAGTTTCGATGGCTTCAATGTGGAAACAGTAGTGTTTCTGATTCGTTAATTACCATACAGATTTGGGATAAGATAACATTTTCATCAACAAGAGTTGAAGTGCACGCCACGTTGCCATTTGAAATGTACATAAATACCATATTTTGACAAACACGTGAAATGCCAACAGGTTCATAAATCACTAGAGATGAAAGGATGAGGGGATTTATTACGACTTTTCTTGGATGTCGCTTTATAACTAAAATGTTACCGCGTCCATAGAATCGAGGTTCACCATGATGTTGCTCCGATAAAGACTTGGTTGCAACAAAGTTGCCAGCCGTGCCATATATGTACTTCGCCTGTGTGGTGGAATATCGAGGTTGTGACACTGAGTCTCGAGGTTGTCTGAGTCTGAGTCTTGTTGGTGAGATTCATATATGCAGATCCGTTATTCGATGCCCCTGTAAAAGCGTACACGTATGGTAATGAAGAAAAAGCATTCAATTTGCCAGAACAAATGGGCTTTATGAAAAATAGAAGGAATACCAAGTGGAAGAAACACGTCTCATCCGTTAAACTCGTGTATATCTAAATTAATAACTATTTGTATCACTTTATGATTCTGGACATTTTCACTTATCCGTGTTGCTTTGCGTTTCTGTGCAGTTGCATTAATTAATGCACAGCAGCTGTTGCGCCCACACACACAACTAGAAAGTACAGCCTTTACCTGTTACATTATCTATATCTGTACTGAGCTAGTGCAAATTAACTCATGTTTTTCAAACAACGCGTCGATTAGGAAACATGTAGAGGATGTAGTTTTTCTCGGCTCATATATTTCGGTCAGCATGCACATATCATTCGGGCATGTGAGACAGTGGATTCCAATCGGGTTGTCATCTCATTAAGGAACTATGAAATATTTTAATGACAAAATACTTCTATACATGCATGATGGTATGTATATATTATCATACATTGTGCTTGCGGATTGTTGCAAAGTAAATTAATACTAATTTAATAACAATGAATTACGGCAAAGTAACACCTGATACTATCAACTATTAAATATTTATGATTATATTTATAATGATGACCTAGAATTTCTTAATAACATGATTGCAGCGCCATCTATGGTATTCTAATATAGCTATGAATTGTCGTATCGGCAAAACATAACGTAACATATATAACATATTGTATTGTATAACACAGAGTACATTGTGTGACTGCGACCTCAATCTGTTGAGCCGTTGAGAAGTTACCCATCACTAACCAACGATTATATAATGTGTAATTTAAAATAAAATATAATCGTTTTCAAATGAGAGAGCAAACGGCAAATTGTTACTTAATATCTTTATCGGAAATCTTAATAATGATAAGTGAGTTTCGACCATACCTGTCGGCTTAGCCTTATAATCAATCATTAGTCACGTAATTAATACGTTACAGACGGCATTGGGCATGTTGCAGCATCGCGTATGTGACAGTGATCGCTGATGGACTCGTCGACTATTACGAGTGGCTTGTGAACTGCTCTCGTGTGCGTCAATGTCTGATCTGCGTTCGGTGAAAAATCATAAGAGGTACTAGAAGTGCAAGAAATTTTAAATTATTTTAAAAAATGCCTTTTAAATAGCCATTGTCCGATGATTTATGTTAATTATAAATGTTCGATCTAAGTAGCAGATTATGAAACTTCGGAAACTATTACGTGTTGGATGGGTGACTGCTAGGAGGAAAATATTTCGTAAGTTTGAAGGGTACACTAACTCTGACGTCTTCTTTTGTTTTTATTTGACTAGGGGCCATTGACTGAGTCCGTTTTTGTAACATTTTAAAATTTTTAAATATTTCGGTTGATTTAAAATCCAAAAACATCCAAGAAAAACAACTCAAAAAGCGACTAATAATAGTATGTAAGATTTTTGAAAATATTAAATATCGCCCAATATAAAATTTTCTTAACGCAAAATTTCTAAGGTTAATGTGGATTCTGTTTTTGTAGTAACTATTTAAAATATACTTGATTGGTATGAATTTCTTTTATTTACTTTATAACATAACTAGAAAGTATATCCATTTACAAATAAAACTTTTCAGTGAATTATAAATTGGTACCCACTCAAAGACATTTAAATAATATTTTTAATCTCCTTGTACGTACTTAAATAAAAGCTGTTATCGTCACGATGTCGGCTGTATCGTATCGATTCTAATCCGTCGATAAATTTAAGAATTGCTGTAACATTACGACGATTAGTTTCATAAAAGTATCAGTTGTGGTATTTTTAAACAACTTTCTACTTTAAACTTGATTAAGCTGTTTTGTCATTTTCATTGTAGTCAGGTCGATACCAAACTGACAGCGCCACGTTCTATCCTAGTGAATCACTCGTATCAGTATAGCATCGATCGATTTCATCGATAAAAGTGAAAACGATATCAGTGTTCCCGCCTGTTGGAGGTAGGGTTGATGGTTGCTTAAGATTTTTTACCATTTATTCTATTTGAAACAGTTACTGTTTTCTACTTTTAAACTTTTAGCATAATATAACTGGGGTCCTTATGAAGTAAGCGTGAAAGAAAAATTTAAACTAGTTTTAACCAAGAAAATTACACTACTTAAATAAATTGGTCTCTTTAATCAATCTGTGTGTGCGTGCGTGGTACTTACATGAATTTAATAATGGGTTGGGAAAATCTAATCAGCTTGACATTCATTGAGAAGAAATCTGAAGCTTGAGTGTTTTGAACGTGTAGTAAAAAAGAGTTTTTAAATTTGTAAGATCTGACAGTGGCAACCCTAACAAAACCTGTAACGGCTGATTGTCCGCGCACTTATACGGTCACCGGAGATCGTATCGTAGAAAAGTTTAAACGCTACTGTTCTGTTTCCACTTAAAAGGACATTCGTGGTATCCAGTGGAAATGGGTCCAATGGTCTTATTTGGATCGTTAAGTATTTGTTGCCGCAGATCGGAATGCAGCATATCGCGTGATATATTAGGACTAAATTGATTTTTACATTTAAATATTGTAGGCCACGTTTACTGTCAATAAGCAAATAGTTGATTTCCTGTTGAAATGTAGGTATTTGTGTAATGTTAAATTACACAGACTATAATTATCGTAATTCATGTCTAAAAACACGACATGCTCTTTTTTAAAGCGTTCTGTAATTACCTCTTATTAAAATCGTCTTTCACTACGGGTTTCGAAGATGCTGTGACATTTAACTTCGGAGTCACGATCGCATAATTAGCCTTATTCTCATCGAGTCATTTAATATAATTTATAGCGAAAATTTATACGGTCATTAAAGCGCTGTGCTCATTTAATTGGGCAGTCGATTGCAATCGTCGCGAACCCCGTGACCCATTTGCGACGAACGAGCGAACGTATCGATGCAAAGCGTGAACCGACTTCGATGTATTGGAACCTGATGTTCTCATGTCCCATGTGTTTTTAGAATTTAAAAGTTTTTGTTTTTTATATTAAAAGCCGACAAACGAGCAGACGAGCCATCTGATGGTAAGTGGTCACCGTCGCCCAACAAGTCCAAAGGTATCACTGATGCATTGTCGGCCAGGAAATGAGAAGGTAAGAAATAATGTACTGGGTCTGAATCCCCCAGCACGAACACGAAGAGTCTTTTGGCGGCTGACTCAAGCAGGAGGGTGGTAGCTAGCCAGGCAGGCTTCACGGAAAGATAATAAACACTTATAATATTAAGATACTTATATGTATATATATAACCACTAATAATATTAATGACTTAATAATAATACTGATAATATAATCTTTACGCGAAGCCCTACCACCAAGCAAGCTGGCTTCTGTCGCCTCTTACGACACTCTGTTCTGCCAGCATGGGATTGGGTGGAGTATTCTAGGCCGCCCCAACACGGGCAATAGTATCTATACTTAGGGTGATTTTGACACAAGTTAACAAATGTATTGCCCTGATCGGACATATTGCTCTGTACAATTATAATAACTTTTTTTGCATCCCCTTTCAAGACACTGTCGACGATATTTATGTTTATTGCAGAGACAATTGAAGCACTCGTTTAATAAATTATTACACTTGGAAAACTGTTAAAAAAAACTTGCAACAGATTTATATCAAATTGTGGAAATTGTTAATTTAGTTGTCAGATTGTCTGGTTTAGTTGTATTGTGCATTTATAGATTTAGCAATTGGACAACTTGTATATCGCCGTCGTTGACATAGTCATCGTTTGATTTTACAACCCTCTAGTTTATCGCTGCGTCTGCTTAATGTACTGTCGGGTGCCTTATAATTCGTGTACACAGGCTTACAAGACTTGCAGGAGACACTTTCTAGCGCATTAGTAACGCTTACTGGCTAAGCTAATAGACCACTCTTACACGGCCGTTGAGATAAGATTGTCTAATAACATAAACCAGCTTTATCTTAATGTTTTTATTACGGGAAACCTGGTTATTAGCCGATAATTGCGCTAGACTTATGGCCTACTGGAGCGATAGGGTAATGTAAAGGTCATTTTCATTATACAGTCGAATGAAGAATTTCTAACTAAACATCGTTGAATAAATTGTTATTAATAATATTGCTGTGGATTTTAACAGTGAATAATGTTGAACTTTTATTGCAATTTATATGGAGACTAACACTGTAGACTATACCAGTAACAAGAATATTGACACGGCAAAGCAGTTTTAGTGGGTGGACGTAGTATAAAGCACAATGGAAAATTTAATTTCAACGCACAACAAACAAGCTTTTATAGTCATAATGAAACAATTATTTCTATACAATAAACTAATGCTGTGTTGCAGGTATAATTATATATTATTTATAAACACTAATGTAGAGTTACTCCTACGGGTTTTTATCAAAAAATCTTTTCTACTCTATTTTTTGTCAAAAAAGTTCTGTCAATCGATTAATTCGACTAGTTGTTACCTTCTCTCATGGACGGTAATATCAGGTAATTCATCGACGTCTTACCGGCCAAAAGAAATGCTAACCTGTTTAAAAACTGACGCCCCAATCATTAGGAGTATAAACTAAGACACCTATTGGGACCGACAGATTAAGTAAAATAATTTACTTGCACAACTAATACTTGTTTAGACGCAATACACTTCTATGACAACAGAAGGTGTTGAACTATAGCGTTCAGTGCCGTTTAAGGTCTATCATTACTTCTGTTGCTGGTGATAAAATACTCATGTGACAGCTACGAAATGTTCGCGTCCCGCCCACGCCCGACGTTCGTGTAACATTGGCTATATTCGTATGTACCGCAGCGGGCCGACGCACGACACGAAAGATATCCCTTCCGCAATGAGAACATCCGTATCGTATTGCCAATTGTACTCTAAGGGACGGCAAACAATTGGGAAGAAATTCCTAATAAAAGATAATAATTATATGATACTTGATACACTTACTTGATTTTTTTTACGTCTTCAAATAGCAAGAATATAGGCAACATCAACGGCAAAAGCAGGCAAAACTGCTGTATCCATCTTCAAATCTGTGTCTTAAAATCCGTCTTAATTTGTTACTACAATTTGACAACAAAACATTTCAAAACGTGCCTTCACAGCACTTTTTGTTTTGTTATAAGTATTATTATTATTATGCATTATTTATAGCTCATGGCAAAAGTATAAAGGTTCATAATTACATGAACACAATATTGCATATATCCATTAGTGAACCACTGCAGGGCACACATCTCTTTTCTTTTCACGTCTTTATCATGTTGTTCCACTGATTGTTGCTGGAGAACACAGTAGTCAACCCAAGAAACAGGAGTTCTTATATAGATTGAAGGCTTCAGACATAACTTAACCACGGCCTAATTATAACAATCGGAGCCAACCGCTAAACGAGCCCATTGAAACACAGAGAAATTCAAGAAATTCTGCCACTAGCAATCACCCATCCATCCAAGTCATGACCGCGCCCATTGTAGTCTCGGTCGATGACTTGCCATCGATAAAAAATGTTAAGCCAATATTATTACACACCGTTGGTTTTCTTAACAATTACCTTTTCCAAGTCTATCGCCAACTCGTGGACTACTTTGTTCACATCCCTTGTTATCGGGACAAAGCTTTAAATATTATAGAAGCGTTGAATTAGCTTAGAATTTTAGTTTGTGTTTATTTGTATTGTCACAAAGAATATATTTATGTACTATGGAATATAAACTATATTTATGGCTGACTGGCTATTTACTTATATTATGAAAATAGTAAAAGAAAAGAATGAAAAATATCAAGTAATTATTGACATTCCTTTGCCTTTATATGATACTGGCGGCCCGCTTCGCTTGGTTCAGGTTCAATAATTCATTATTATAAAAATTATACAAATATACTTAATATATAACCTATGTCCAGCCGGAATGAGAATGGAAGTGAATGGATATAAGGGAAGGGGAAGTCCGAAGAAGAGGTGGATGGACTGTGTGGAAGACGATATGAAGATTAAGGATCTGTGCACTGAAATTACTGAAAATAGAGATGTATGGAAGGAAAGGAAACACTCAAGTAATTGGGGTGTGGGCCGGGAAATGATGTCCAGGCGGAATAATGTACCTTTCAAACGGTAAAATAATTTTTCACACTGGTGCCATGGTTCTAAGGATTATCTTCCGCAATATACACAAACTCACAAAATGCACACTCTGTTTTTAATATTAGTATAACAAATATCATACAAATGTTTTTCATTATACAAGTAATAAAAAATCACAATCGTTAATATAGCATTTTAGTACTTCAATATATAAAAATATATTTATATAATTTCTATCTTTATATTTGAAATGTTTAAAAGAATGTAAGAAACCAACGACGACTTTATTATCTTAACTTTATCAAATCGCTAACAGCACTGTATCCTCATTTTGAAGAAGTGTCAGTTTCTCCGACAAAGTGGCTTATGAAGAATTCAGAAATACGTTACAACCTCCGATATTGACTTAACGTTATTAGTATAAAGTTGTGGTTATTACTATGAACAAGGTAAAACGGAATGCAATAGAAAGTTGCGTGCGCTATCAAAATGTGCCGAAAGCGACACCGGCTAACCTTTAGGAGCGGTGGTACGCTGCGATTTATTATGCTCACGTCCGCGAACGCCGAGCCGCTCGTTAGCGAATGTGCCAAACGTGGGGTCGTGCAAAACTGCGCGCGCGCATGACGCGGCCTCGCGTAATTTTTATAACTAAATTATATAAGATTATCTTTCATATCCTGCCACTTTCTCAATTCCTTTTGATCTTTCCTTTACATACCATCTTTATTAGCGATATCGATAAGAGTATCTCTTTATCACTAGTCGTACAAATTCATTTATTTATCTTCCACCTTATCTTAATTTTTATCTTGGGCCTTCAATCGACATGTTTTTTTTCGACATCCTCATACAGGTCAAATCGTAGAGGGAGTAGATTGGAAGTAGTCCAGTATTAGATAAGGGGTTGGAACTCGTGTACTTTCTCACCGATTTATAATTTGTAATGACTTACTGCAGTTCACTTACTATTAATGGGCAGTTTGGTCATAGGAAATTATGTAGCAAACGAAATGCCTTTAACAACACTTGACAACTTCCTGTATACGAAACCTTCATCATAAAATTTAGCTTTTTGCAGTCACATATCCAACATTTACTTAACTATATCGACTACGTGGAGGTTGTGACGTAACAGCGATTCAATACAATAAAGAAGATCGATTCACTCCAAAATCGAAATGTACTCCATTCAATACGGTTTCACTGCCCCGTAATGCCCGCGACCAAATGGCGCTTACGATTCTGTCAAACTCCATTCTGCGGCTGCGGTTAGCGGTAACGGTTTAATTAGTGCAAACACGCAGGTTGCCTCATTCGGTTAAGGTTCGGCTTGATTAGATACTGTTAAGTACCGGTTGATTAATCGAAGTACTAGAGCGATAAGGTTGTCTTAGTTCGTGATAGTCGGAATTCGATTTGAAACATATCTACATAATTATTTTATATTGCGCTAATACGAAACACGGTAATAACTTACGACATTCAATTTTAAAATTGTGGATTTTTTGGTTGTAATAATGTAGTTATAAATTATTTCTATTAAGAATATGTACATAGTTAATATACGAACCACAAAATAAGCACTGTACTTATTTTGTCCTGGGAGAGATTCAGTCTCCAAACTCCACCACTGATTTAACAATGGTTTCTTTGTTAATATAAAGTTGTTGGTAAGAACCTGCGATAGTTTCACATTTTCAATACCGCACCCTTTTTGTCCATACTGATATAATGTAATAATAGTTCTCAGTGCATAGCCGTTCGGATACACTTTGAGATTACTGTCGAGCCATCAGTTATATTCCACTAATTCACTTTCACTCCTTTTGTTCGATTTTTTGCCGACGAAACATCACGCCAGACGGTTGGATCTATCTGTCAAGCGATACCGCTTTCTTATCTAGGATCTTTTCGGTATTGTTCTAGTCTACATCACGAGGGTTGCCAGTTTGACAGTTGTGTTCTAGAACTCAATATTAATATATTCTGTTTGTTTCGTATTCCTATAAAATATGATATAAGCTAAATTTTTAAAAAGAATGAAGAAATTAATAGTTATCTTTATTGTAACGTTATAATGAGTTGTAAAAGCTTTTTAAAGAATAAAAATATTTAAATATACTTATGTAAATTATACATTATTTATTAATTTTTGCTTGAACATTTCTTTATTTTATCTTATATAAAGTTTTTGTAACTTAACCAAATAAGTGGTAACCCTAATAAGCACATATCTACTGCGCAAAGGTCAATGTCTGTTTATCCATTGTTAACACTTTCGATTAAAAGGGCAAAACGGTGAAAATGTCGAGGTTTTAATAAGTAACATTTCTAATTTTAAAACTTACTCAACTAATTTTCAATATAGAAAATACTCAAAGAGTAACTATTTTCTGTGTGTATTGTTCTAGTATTTTTTGTTTATATTTGGTCAAGGATGTGTCTCTGACTGATTATTAAATCGTTTTGGCTTATTAACTGGACCTTGAAGTTTGTAACCGAAACATGTAATAAACTTTTGCGGTTGATTTTAATTGGATGGTATTATAGTGTATTAGTAAGCAGAAGTTGTTTCCAAACAAGGATTAGGATTTAACTGGATATTACTCGAGACCTTTGCCATTGGCTGGATAATATGACTCTGGTTTCGAAGATGTCGAAATGAGATGTTACGAATTCAAAACCGGGACTTACAAATGTTGGTGTAACGTGTAATTGTACCATTGAACATTGTACTTCTGTTTACAACTCTGAAATTGCAAAGTATCGCAAAAGTTATTTTAACATTCTGTGCCTGCAACAGTAGTAATAATTATATATTATATAACGTTGCTTGGTGAATCAGTATTTGTCTAGCTAATGTGTCATTAATTAAATACAATCGTCATTTGCTTCATTGCACATAATGTTCTGAGTCGGTTTACAATTTATGTTGTAAGGTGGCAAGTATAATTAACCAATTAAATTATCGTAACCAAACATTATTCGTTGGTGCATTAATCTTACGCCTGTGTTTATTTTGTACATAAATTTATGCTGGCATACTTAGATTCATTTGAAATACGTATTAAATAATTAAAGTTCTAGAGGTCTATGGGTAGAACCTCTCTGTTGAATTTTTAAATGGTCATCAATCAATCGTCGTGTTTCCGTATAACATAAAAACAAAGATTGCCAAGAATCAGTAAAAAAGTAGACGGTGCGCAATATATACATATATTTACCAACTTCCAGTATCCTGCTATAGGTTCTATAGATATGTAACAAATCGGTAATTTCCTAATTAAATTAATTTATTTCTGCTATTAAGCAATCTGCAATGTCATAAATTGTTTGATGTTTTTATTTCATGTCATGTTTCTCAATTAATCGATTTCGATCCTTTCTCTTTCTTATTAATTGCAAATCGATTTAATTAAACAAACATGTCAACGTTCTATGTTGCGCCGAATATTTATGCAAAATCTTTGTAATAAACTCTATTACGACCCTCACTCAAAATATTTATTATTATAAATACGGTAAAGTGTTTCCAATCAGATTAAAAATATTATATGACATACGTTTATTACTATAATATGACAAAGAAGCTACAAACTTGCATATCGAAGTCAATATTTCATGATTCTCGTTAAGATTGCTACAAATGTGTACCTACATGTGCGTAAAGTTGCTGATTTATACCACTAGATAAGTAAAATTCGCTCGTAATATGTGAGTCGATAAATAGAAAACTTTATAGGATATTTATAAATACCAACAAAATCTCCATTGTTTACATTATTTAATAACGTGTACAAAATAAAATCTTACTGTTTTCGTAGCAACAATTTTTTAATAAATCAATTATTCTTTAAGTTTAAATGCAGGGTACGAAATTTGAATTAAAGTGTATTTTGTGTAGGGAAATTATAGAAATCTCTTTTCCATGTTGCATGTTTTAACATTGGACCGTGTGGCATAACGTTATAATATTAGGCATTACTTCGCATACAGTCAGCTTGCCGGTGATGGAACAAATAGCTTATCTTGGAGGTTTTTCGGCCAAAAATGACATAGGCACGATTTTGTATGACACTATAATTATCAACATTGTTGATTCCTTTTTAAGATTTACTTTTATGAGTTTATATTTATAACAATGTAGGTAGATAGATTTAGCTGGAGACTTTAAATTAGCAGTGGCGTGAATATCATTTTTGATGAACGGGAATACAGCAAAACTTAACTGGCGTAAAAACTTTGGAATTTGGGTTCAAAAATGGACAAATTACAAAAATATTTCGATAATTTGAAGTGTTTCGAATTATTTTTCTTGAAATTCACTTTTGGTTCATTACTTTACTCGGTATAAGATATGGCTACTTAACGTCTGATTAACTTAATAAACTTAGAAAAATTCTTTTCCAGTCGAAGAGTTGATAAAGTTTAAAGTTTCTTCACAATCTTTTTATTTTAAAGGTAATTTTTATTTTTTAAGACGTTTGATATCCTCGTCAATTACTCTTTCACCGCCATAACTTTTGAAAGTCTCTTTTTATAAGGTTTTTTTTTTCTCACGATTTATTCTTCGATATCGACAATAAATACGAGAACATCTACCTAGCACTTCGCATCTTACAGAAGAAATCCAAAAATCATGATTGCGTGCATTTATTTGACTATTACTTGATACTTGATATGGGTTCAATGGATTGTCATTTGTACTGAGAAAATCAGTATAAAAATTTAAATACAGTAAAATACCTATTATCAATATCGAAATTTATATGAGTACGAGCATTAATCAATACTTAGATAGACCGGTTGTCCAATATTAGTGCCTACTATTTTTTGTATTACTCAGACAGTGATAACACTACTTTCACAAAATATTTATCCATGGTGGAATCCAGGGCACCTCTATTTAGATCTGTTGATGTTGATGTGTTTAGTATAATCAAGTACTTTCTTAAACACGATACGTTAATGATGTGGAATTTTGGATATGTAAAAGTCTACTATTGGTTTTATCACTTTAGTCTTATCGTTAACGGACTCGAGTTTATTTTCAAATTGAAAGTTCTCTTTGATGTTTGTAAAGTTTTGGGACTTGTGCCAAACGTGGGTGATTCAGTGATCACATGGTGAAGAAAAACGGTACTTACATTGTTTGACAATTCTGTTGTTTGTGAAATGTTAACACTTGAAATGCACTTTCATAGCGTTGTTGGGCATCATGTATAACTATGGCTTTAGACAAAATAGTCAAGCTCAGCGACTCTTGGGTTAGTGGTTGAATTACATATGTAATTTGTGAACGACTTGAGACATATAACTTCGACGCTAAATTTTATACTTTCCTGAGTCGTGCTTATCTATTCGTAAATAAGTCTCATAAAAGTCGTAATCATAAATACGGGTACCGTTTCCAATTTTATGTTATCAACTACTTAGTTGCATTCAAATTTAATGCCATTGTCTTCACCATTCTCTGGTATAGAGATACATCTATTGGGATAATTATTCAGATAAAACTGTCCTCTGCTTTAATAAAATTTGTTTATTTTTTCTTAATTTATATCAACTTAGATTTTTAAATCGCCTATTTACCTTCTCGTTTTTTTTTTGACATCTTACTTATAAATCCCTGTTGCTTTCGTTTTAATGAGTTTTAAATTAACTTATTTTACACAATAATAAATAGCAATTTTCTAGTACCTACTCATGATATTTACCAAGGAATCGATAATTATTTATATATATACACAAAACTTCGAGAAATCATATAATTTGTGATTACTTCAACATGTTTACGAGAAAGAAAGATCATTGCACATTGGCAAAGTGCTTAGGTCAGGTAGGTTAGGATGGTGTTAAATCTTCAATATTCGAATCTTCTGCTCCGTAGCCATCGGTTTTTTCTTTTACAGTTTCTCTGTTATGTTCCATGCTACATGTGTTGAAAACCAAGTACTGGAAATACCCACTTGTAATCTTGATACGAACATTTCATGCTGTCCAATATCAATATCTGTCGGATAAGGTATGTGTCTACAACGCTCGCAGTAGTAAAACAATAAGTGCATTTACTTCTCCACGCTGTTCAGGTGATTGGTTGCCAGAGAAAGTTAAATAACGTATTTATTTTGCTTACCACTGTTGGTTTAGTATAGGCTGGAAGCTTAACGGTTACCTAGTGTTTAGTGCTGATTGAGTTCTTTTATTTTTTTAAATGTCTGTACTTATCTTTATCCTGTTTAAACTACTCAATATAGATAGTCTTGTTGATAATGATATTAGAGATCCTAGTTTGAATATTAAAAATACCAAAGTATCACCAAAACCTTACCGACGAAGAAGCAAGCGGAGAGCTTTTTAATACCAATAAATCTAAAATAAACTGCGCTCATTAACTTCCGGTAAACACTAGCAGCTATTTGTCACACTCGCGAGCGATATCTCGTTATTTATCCAACAAGCGCGGATCGGTGGGGAATTTGTCGAGCCCGCAGCGAGACGAATGGGCCATGTTGCTGTGTCAGACGATTTATTGGTGCTATGTAGCTCTTGTAGCTGCACGGCTACCGATATCGGAGACTATAGCACCTACTTAGTTGTACCTGCTCATAGTCATATTACTAGATGGCTGCATTGCAGTTCCCTCTTCAACCCTGGGAGTATTCTACTACGATGTTACATGTTGATTATCGGTGAAGTCGATATTAAACCAGGGTAATGGTTGTTTTTATCCCGTCTGAAGACTTCCATCAAAGTTTGTCAACCTGTAAAGTACTAACCGCAGAGTGACACAATTTAACGTGCCTTTCGAATCAATAAATCGTTCTCGTTTTAATATGAAGTATTCTATTCATCCTTGAGCCCAAGCTACCTTCAGTTCCTTTTGCAGCTACCGCCACCCTCATTTTTTTATTTTCAGTGCCAGATAGCCTTCTTTTCAATTCATTATTTTTCTTCTCGTCTTCCGAACACACAAATTGAAGTCAATTAACAGTTATAACAATCAAAATATAAACTAATAATTAATATCACATTATACATATATGAAAAAGGTAAAACAAATATATTGAAGTTATATTGATATACATATTTATAGTCACAATAACATTGCATTGAGGTACGTATTATTCACATTTAATAGGACAAACCTGCTACTCTAATAGGCATCATGGACGTATGAGCCGATCATAAACAGACGCCAACAAAACAACGCGAGTAAAAAGCGCACTTTGTTGTAGCATTAAAAAATCATATAAAACGTTCACAGTGAAATCCATTGAGTGGTCGGTAACAATACGTACACACCGAGCGTTTGCGCGAGCGGCCGAGTCCCATTTATTGCCGCTATTGTGCGTGTAATGAGAAAAAAAGGTTTTATTGTTGTACGCTTTACATCGACTATGACCATAAACAGACTGCTAAGCCCTTGTGCCTTTATTTTTTAACTAGTCCGATGTTCTTTCATCCACGATTCCGAACAAAAAGTTTGACATATTTTTGAACTTCTGAATATGCTTCTCTGTGATGTTGCGATGTGTTAGACAGAAGGCAAGAAGTAAAATTTGACTGTGTCCTGCCCAATATTCGGAAAATTGTACAGACGATACATACACTTAAATATGTATGACTAATTTTATTATATAAATTAGATTTTTTTTCACTGTCTCGCCTATAGCGTTGCCTATTGGCAAAGAATTGATTCTCTCTACAAACAAATATTTAATGTTAATTTAAGTTCAATTAGTATAACCGTTTAGAAGACACTTTAATGAATGAGATATAACGGAATAATTTTGTAGTCACGTAAAAAGAAAGAAAGTACCAAATCAGAGAGTCAACAAACTGTTATATCCGCCTCTGGATTCAGGTAACCACCTGACCTGACGGTCCAGACAAAGACAAAGGAGAAGAAATTTTCTCGAAATGTCAACTAACGACTTGGTGATTGATGATTAGTCATGAGGAATATTCTCAGAAAAAGTAGCAAAGCTAACTTGTTGCCCGCGGTCCCGGTATGTAGTGCCAAGGAAGGATGTTACGCTGTCAAGGTCAAACCAAATCTGAGTTTCACCGAAGACAATTGAAATGATAGATATAACGATGATATTTATTTTTGTTTAAATATATCAAACAGGTACGCAGTCTACGTTATTAATCTATCTCAATAGAATACCTAAATAAAATGAGGCTTACAAGATGGATGGCTTCATTTGTCCCTCTTAAAACTCACTTGTACTAGTACTTTATAAATCGGAAAGGTTGGGGTTTTGTAGAATTTTCTTCAACGCAGAGTTGAAAGATTTTGGTTATGGTTTCCTCCCAAAATGACAAGCACATAATTTTTATATTATTTTGTTGAGGCGAAGTGATGATTTTACCATGAAAAGAAAAACCTTTTTTCTTGTTAAATTAAACAGACTTAAAAATATATAAAATTAACCAAAAAAAAAACGAAAATAACTGTATTAGTGTTAATTCAAAATAACATATTGTTTATAGATATGCGTTACTTATTGAAATGTTTGATGTCGTTGCCATACCAAACATCTAGTAAGTAGATTCTCTAGGTTTACTCCACCATAACTCAGTATTTTATCAGTATTATAATTATTGTCTTATCAATTAAAGTGTTTAAATCGCTAAGTATTGTTGTGTTTCGAGCATGCAACTAATACGTACATATAAGCTTCTCTTTTTTGAGGTCGGTTAATAAACATGTGTCACTAAAACCTGCCTAAAACACATAATACGTACAACGGAACTAAACACCAGATCACAACTTCATTTGAAATTTAGATACCAAAACATAATCAATAAAGGTTTTGTATGTATTTGTTATGAAAATCTGATTAAATACATTCGCTGAACTTGTACGATGGCAAGGGAGGTGTTTTACTATTTGATTGGATTAAATTAAATTAGGCTTTATTGTTGCCGTAAAAAGACGATGATCTTAAAAAATATAAAATTTGCAAATTCCTTATTATTTTAGAACAAGACAGAAAGTAAGTCTATTCTGACACGCAATTGTCGGACGGAAAAAGTGTTTGAAAATCATTACTATATAAGTGCCAAGATAAAGTGAGTAAAAACATTGGTAATGTGTTTTTTTTTTTCATAACGTCATTAATTCAGCGATCTGTTTCCTAACACATGGCTTGGGCTCCATATGTATTTCATTGATATATTAATTTCATATGTATTTTATTTTAAAAAAGGGTGAATTACGTAAATAAAATGTACCCGAGTTGGATTCTTATGGATTTTCAAGTTGTAAAATTAATCATTCAATATTACGTCTAATAGTGATGTTGATTTGATAAAACTATGCAAGTTTAACAGAAGGACTTGTACGTTCCTCGTAGGACTAGTGTAAGGCGTGGTGTATCAGTCTAAAGAAGGACGATTCTCAATATGTGTGTCTTACAACTCATTTGCAATCTTGTTGGTAATCGATCACTTTCCCTCCGTGGAAAATATACTATTTCTTGTAATGATATATTTTTTTTACCTTAAAGTGGTACGATATATGTACCACTTTCAAACACGAATATAAAGGATCTAGTGACCCGCGATCGGTTTGAGTCACAAAATTCATGCCTCACTAAAAATTTAAATATGCCTATACTAGAAACAATTGATAATCAGTCATGTAATAAATTATATTTGCTATATGCACATTAAAATATAAACGTAAAACCGAGAACACAAAACTAAATATAGTATTTATTGTCTATTTACCCAAATATGAATTCTTCAAAACGCTTCTGGAATATTTGCTTGTCAAAACAAACACTACGACGATTATTATTATCTAATGAACCAGCTTACAATGTTAACCTCCTTCCAAACGTATCTTGTACGTATTAAATCAAACCAGATTCAGATTGATTTCCACAATCGCTGGACATTCGGGTCGTAAGTACAAGACATTATTTCTATCTGCACCTAAAAGCGAGTCCATGTTAGATCAGAGTTAACCTACTTTCTACGGCCTAATGTTTTATGTAGGACCTCTTTGTCTCAAAATTAACTTCCTTGTGGGCATTACAAGTAATACAAATGTAACGTAAGGTCTGCCTCCGACGTTAGAAAATATCCCTCCAATTAAATCAAGCTATATTGATGTGTATAGTTGTCGGTAAGCGCAGTAACATTCATGAACGACAATATTTTAATTAACAATGGGTCAAGTAGGTGTTTCGAAGCTTAAGACTTCCGCGCATCGAATCGAACGCACGATCCTTTTGATCACGAATTTGCAAATGTTAATCGTACCAAAATATAATGATCCTCATTTTTAACACGGTAAGTTTGGATTTACCTTGACATTACTTCCATGTTTTATACCGTTCGCACAATGCGCTGTTGATATTTAAATTTTTAAGCTCACGTTTTCTAAGAATCCGCACGTCACTCAAATGCGTTTCCGATCAATTTGATATATGAATGTGTTTGCTTGCAAATATATTTTTTGCTTCCAAACTATGTCTGAGTAATATTTAACAGTTATAAGTCAAGCCTTAAATTAAACGGACCGTTTAAATTATATGATGTTAAAATTTATCCCACTTTTTAACATTCATCCATCTATTCGTCATTTGACCATTATGTTATCGTAACACTGCAACCTTCATATTTTGAAGTAATGCAAAAAATTTACATACAAATCCTCTACGAATTGTAGAAGTACATTACTAGGAAAAAATCCGAGTCTGCTTTGCCAGTACAAGAATCTGGAAGTAAGAAATATTTAATATTTTTGAGATAATGATCATGCGTCATCCAATAATGAATTTATACTTGTATCCATGATTAGTATAAGTGTATTAGAATATCAGAAAATATTGGTTCTTGAACAATTTTAAATGATAATTGTTTTACAGAAAAATCGCCAACCCTAAAGGGGAGTGACATCACAGCTGTTCAGGGCGGTGAAAGTGCACGCAACCGCTACGTGATTGATTCCAAGCGAATGTCGCATCACTAAAGCGGCGAATTATGTCTGGTGGAAATGTTTATTAGTACTTACGCAACGTCACTGAAGCCAAGTAGTCTTTGTGTGCGTGTTGTAAAACTTTCTTGTTTTCCCTAGTCATAACGGCGAAATCAATTTTCTCTCGTTAATTTTCATTTACTTGTCATATAATTAGAATACCCTCCCTATCTTAAGATTCCTATAAAATATTAAATTATCAAATTAGCTATACTAGAGTTTCTACTCTTATTATTTCGTGAAATTTTCTATTACTTATTTGTTCTAACATAATATGCACTAATATGAAAAAATTCACTTACTAATCGAATTGACTATTGAAGAAAGAGTCTGCAAGAGACACGTGATCTTTGAAGTACTTCCCGTTCACATTAAGACGTCGCGACTAATGGAAATCATCGTACACTGTTTTTTAGCAATTATAACAAAACACCTAAGATTATGATTTAGAAATACAATCGTTATTTTCGTTATCGTGCAACTTTATATATAATCATAAAAATCAAGCTTGTATCCAATAAAGGTATTTTTCTAATACTTAAAGAACTTAATACTAAAGAAGAAGAAATGAAAGTGGCGTGTCTTGCACAATTACTGAAACGCTAATTTACTTGGACCTTAGAAACAAATAATGTATTTAAACATACTCGTAGGTACATGCATATGTGGTATAGGGCCCATACATCCGAAATTGTTAAATTACGTCCCGTGTTTACAGCTATTAAATTTATTATTGAGATCCGTTAACGGATGATCTGCGTGGAAAAAAGATGGGATATAAATAAAAGAATATTTATTGTCGCTGGGATTAAAGAACGAAACTCGAGAATCATCGACTGAAGCAGTGTCTGTAGCGTGTTCGAGACATCGATGGGTGATCATCGGTAATTGCGACATTTTATGTTAAGGCCTTAACAAGTTTTTTTGCAAAAAATTCATTCTATTGCTTTCTAAAGATATCGTAAGCATATTGACTCTGCTGCACTGTTACCATTTTAGAAAAACAGCTGTTGTTCTATAACAACATCAGTTATAAATCCGTACACATCTCATAGTATAATATTTATTTGTCAATATTCCGTCCTCGGGTTGTAACAGACGGCCATCCGTAGTTGAATGCGCATAATATCACCATAATTTTTACGAGTCGAGAACTCGAGTGATGAAATACGACGTTTAAAAATGATTTTTTATAAATGTTTGGTCATCATTCTTCCTTTTTCATATTTCCACGCATTTACGTTTCCGACAAGACGGAATTATTGTTTGCGTTGAGTCACTCATTGTTAATTTCAATTCTCATTGAAATTTGTGATTCTCTAAAGTTAGATTGATGGAGTTGATATTAATAAGAGTCTATTACTTTATTGTATTTTTAGAATGTAGTCGATTACGATGATATTCCTGCTCATTAGCAGTCATTGATACTGCCCACCGAAGGAAGGATCCCTCACAGGTTCGATTCCTGACTAGGACATATATGAGAGATGAACGATTCTTTTCAACTCTTGTTTTGATGTTTAAGCCACACGCACAGGATTTCCTACTGCTGAGTTTTGAATGTGAGAGTTTTGGATGTAAAATTTGACGTTGATTACGTTACAAAGTACGTACATTTTTATAAACGATGTAACACAGCGAATCTTTTATTATTTTATTACGTTAGTCCTGTGTACAATGCATGATTGTTAAACAAAATTGCGCGCTCAAATCTGTCAGCTGTCAAACTTTTCAATCGAATTAAGCACAAAGTATGGAGTCGGGAACTTATGCAACAATACCCACAGTTTGGGCACCACATTTATATGTAGGCATAATTATTGTTTATTGATCTTGTTTATTTATGAGTTGGTTTCTTGAAAGAGGAGAGTGAATGGGCTATTATAAGTTAGTGCGTTCAACATCTTAGACTTCATCACCACCTACCATCAGGTGGGAGTGTTGTTAAGCATTAATTTATTTTATATAAAAAAAAAGAATAATATTTATGGAATGAAGTTATTATTTAATTGTAGCAATTTATTATTTTTTTTAAGAAAATTTGGTAGCAGTCGGTAGCGAGACTATTGTGTGTCAAATAAATGATGGTCTTTTACTTCTTTGTTTATGTCCATACCGCTCGCGATACATGGAATTATGATGCACGGGTGAGCGTGTGTGCGTTCATCTTCATTGTCACTGCTATTTTATGAAAGATCCATGATATTATGTCGTTTCATGTCATAGACCGGGTAAGATTTTTATAAGGTACCCATATAATAGTTAATAATATGAATATAAATTTGCTATTCGCTACAATCCGTTAAAAGACAGCGACAGAGCACACAGGCTTACTCTCAAAACTGAGAAGGAAATGTCTATTTTATCACGCTATTACCCAGAACCACACGTCTGATAGGTGCATTTTATTACACCAAAACTTCAAGGAAAACCTAGTGATTAACGAACTCAAACGCACCAAACAAGGCAAGTGACGCTATATTGTTTGGGGAATATGTTTTATTTATATTTCACAAAATAAAATGACCGGACGTGTATCAGTTTGAACTTGCGTGAATTTCATGAATGTCGCTATGAGCTCTGTTTTGGCCACGTGTCGGTGGTCCGTGTAAGAATGATTTCAATTTGATCTTTGTTTAGTCTTCTTCCTCAATTATTTAAGTAAGCAAACTTATTGACATTCCCAAAGAGTTGCCGAAGAATGATTTAAGAACTTAATTAATTTGTTTTCTTGAATGCAACGTGTGGATCCAATTGAATATTTTCATGTCGTGATGAGAAAAGAAATCAGAAGAAAAGATAAATTTTCTAATGATTGTAAAACTAGTGGCCCGCCGTGAATTTCTTTGGGTCAAACAATCATCTAACAAGATATTACGTAAGTGTAATCCATACTAAACTCCAAATAATAATATGTGTATATACATGATATATTACAGTCTTTGTCTGTTATTTTTTATTCAATAAAAAATGTCAATTTTTGGCGCCTACCATTGCATTAGTTATGTTATTCAAATGTGGTCGTTGATTACAGTTATTGTTGCATGTTGTTCAAGGAATAGACCTAGAATATCCCAAACATAACCTTTCTGTAAAATGTAACGTAATGACCACATTTACATTCATGCAAACGTCGACAAATGGCGATTTGGAAGCGAAAATATGTTCCGGTTAATAGAATAGACGACAGGTTAGAGTCAGTGGGACATGTTTATAGGATAATAAGTTGGGTGTTACCTGCGGTAACTTGGGCCCTGTTGTGTGTATTAATGTTTCAGTAATTTTGTAGATAACAAGAGTACATTTCCGTGCATAAATGATGATTGTTTTCGAAATTGTTTACGAGGGTTATAGTTTTTCTTATGAATTTTTTTGTGTTTATGTTTATGCTGATACTTTGTGGAATAGCCACTGTTATATAGACCTATGGTTGTCACTTCTGATACGATTTCAAACATTTCAATATGCAGTTTCCAGGTCAACAGTGGCTTCGAACCGTTTTGTTAGTTGTGACATTTGACCTCCTTTAACGGTGAACTTGCTATAAATCTTATGTCGAATAATTATTTTAAAGGAAATATTAAATATAAATATATATATTGCAAGTAGGCACTCACTCCATTTTTTATGAACAACTTTGAGGACTAAACTGCAATAAAACTGTATTATAGATGAATACAATGACAATTTGGAGCGCTCGTAGAGCCGACATCGTATCCATGACGGAACCCGTAGGGTGGCATAAGACCATCAAACACTTTGTTTGCCTATTAACAACCCCCAATCAGTATATATTGCAAGATGAAATAAGCTCTAGGTCTTCTCAAAAACGAGGTTTCATCTCCATAAACCACTTTTTTCACAAAAGGTAAGCAAATAAACAATAAAATGCCCCGGAATGAATAAATTCATAGAAAAGCGACTATAAGAAACCTTGAAACCTAAAACAAGGGCCGGCTTTCACCAGCATATCGCATTTCGAATCGCCGCGATATTTCTTTTGTTACGATAAGTTATTTATTTATTCGAGATCGCACTGACAACGGGTAATAACACGTTCACGGGCGATACGATCACCACACAACCGGCAGAGAGGCCACGGCGTTCCTATCTTTTTGTCGTTGTCATAAACTGGGGTATGAACGGATTTAAATACTTTCGATGAGATATTTCGACGATGAGTTTATAATCACAGGGCTCGACGTAGTTTATGTTTTTTTTCCAGACAGGAGGTAGATAATTGACGTTTCAATACAGTGCTTTATGTTTTCCTGTTTTACATAGCGGATAATTTAGCAGAGTGACCAGACCACATGATGGTAAGTGTTGCCCCCGCCCGTGGATGCGGGGTGCGCGGTTGTTAACAGAAATTATACAAAGGAA
Organism: Megathymus violae; assembly: GCA_003671415.1. Lineage (NCBI taxonomy): Eukaryota > Metazoa > Arthropoda > Insecta > Lepidoptera > Hesperiidae > Megathymus > Megathymus violae. Next base: position 4,415,926 of record PDGT01000001.1, read on the forward strand.
ACGCATTGAAATTTTGATTAATTCTAGTAGGTCAAGGTTATATAGAATTATATAGAATAGTCTGTTATGAAGGATTTAACACAAATTGATAGGATGATTTCGATTCTACGGTGCAAGGTACCCCTAGGTACACTAAATTTATATTATTCTTTGTTAAATACATAGACTCTTCAGTTAAAGGAGTAATGATAACAAAGCTTATAAACATAACGCATTTGATAATAATTAGTTTTGAATAAACGAGTATCATGAGACCGTTGAGGTACATCCGGTTTTCCTTCACAATTATTTATCAATTACTGTCCGTTTTATTGATGATGTATCAAGTTGAGCAATGACCACCCTGTAATGCTTAACCGCAAAGCAATAAGATCGTAGCTACACGACACTACTTTGCAAACAATAGAAATATTTATAATATATATTTTTGCTTCAATACATATGTAAGTGTATTTAAAACTGCATTAATATTCAACCGCATTCATCATTCCGTTGGACTGTGCGACAACCAGACGCGCATCGTTTTCGAAAACGCGGTATTAAATGCAAATTGTCATGTTACAAGTAATTGAAATAAACTCGGTTATTTGTACGGTACTTTTCTAGAGTTGGGTACATTTAATAAAATAGTGGAATTATACAGTAATAGGATACTTTAGGACCAACAATATACGATAGAAGTACTTATTTAGCCTATTTCTCTTTATTCTTCGCTCTATCCTGTAAAAGTTTTCAGAATCTTTAAGTTTTTCTTCATCTACAAAAAGGATATCTTTAAATTATAAAATTGAATGTCAGGAAATTACTTTATCGTCAATGAATTACAGATATGATATCACAAATTAATGCCAACAACACTAATAACAATGTATATATTGTACCACAATGTCCATAATTACATACGAGAACGAAAGTTATAACGCGTGGGAGACCTTAGGTAACGCAGTGGAGTATCGGAACACATCTAATCTACATTACAATTACACCTATACAAATAATTTACATGATCACATAACCATAACCATACCAATGTCGGAATGAACGAAACGACAGGCGAGGTGAAAGTACATCTCCGATACACAAAGGGCCGTAGTGAGTTCCGTAGTTATTATAATTATTCGGTTTCACGATGTGCGCGCGCTACGCCGACGCGAATCTTATTTGGGCGTGATTTGCGCCTAGCTGCGGGGGAAATTACATTGTTTATTTAAAACGATCCAGTAGTTTGCATACAATCAGGGAGAAAGCAGCCATTGATATTTTAATCATACCAACGATATATTCCACTGTGAAATCGATATCTCAATTGAATAGTTACGGTAGGCTATTCGCGCCCGCGCTTGCAGTTTCCTGGGCTTATCGCTATGTGGAATTGTTTGGGTGTCGTGCACGTCTGTTTACGTTCTGATGCTCTATTGTTCTGTTTTGAAAGTTATTTAGCGTTTAGATATTGTATCCTAGTACGGTATGGTCGTAGAAATGAAGCTGGTTAAGTTGGAACGCCGTAAGCGGTGATAGCGTTTGAAACCACTTCAAATTCAGCTTCCCACTCCGGACTTGTGTAACTTTTTGAATTTATGTGCGTGTTGCAAACTAATGAACACTGAGTTTGGTGAAGGAAAACGTTATGAAGAAAATGACGTGGCGGAGAGTTCTCCAATCTCTCTGTGTGCGACATCTATCAATGTGGCCAGTTCTTTTCACATTTGTTTCGAAGTCCATCTTGCGATGACGGTCCGAACTACGTAGTACATACGACGTTATAGTTAACAACGGCAGACTTTGTTATTAACATGTTTGTATTTACGACAAATAAACTATAAAAACATTATTTGTTATTGGGAGGTAGTTGTGGTACCAGACAAACACAGATGTGCTCCCGACTACATTATTTTTGCATCCATCTATCCATTAGCTTTTAAAGCTCTACTGTTGGATTTAGAACAGTCAACAATTTTTTTACATTTTGGACATCTAATTATGAATCAGACATAGTGAAAGTAACTTTGTTTTTAAATTTACCCACCTTGTGTTAATATAATGTCTATCATAATGTACTACTTGTCTTTAGCCTAACTTGCATTAAGACGTCCTTATACCGAGATGTTGGTCATCACATACGACTTCTTCTCCGACTGTTATCAGTTCTTCATACTACGCAGCTTGCTATTTTTGCATACTCTCCTAATATTTATTACTATTCCCTTCCTTGATAAAAATAGCAATAACATTTATATAATCTGATTTTAATTCTGTTTTCGATTGTACAAGTCAAATTAAATTAACACGTTCTCTCATATTCATAAAGCTGCCAACAACATCATAAAATATAAATAAAGTGAATTTATTACCTTCACGAATTAAGCCAGTAAAATTCTTCTTCTTTGTCGTAACGCTCATATCAGAGCGCTCGTGGTCATCATGACGTATCAAATACTTTGGGCAAATGTGATTTGCCTCCCGAGCGTTCGCCACTTCTCTGTATTCCAATTAATGTGATATAATTAAATTTACAACAACAATTTCGAAAATTATGAACGTTATCCAATTGTTTAATATACTTAATATAATTTTCGTGTAAGAGAATATGTATACCGTCGCGCCTTGGGCTTCTTTCGGGTCCCTCGTTAGATCGAGTCATCCTTTGCCCTTATGGTAATGACGGTACTGAGTGAGGCAATAGGGAGTGATTCCTCTTATTGGTAGTCACTGGGCTCTGTACAACCCAGTCTGGTTCCGACCGTACACTTGCATGATGGTACAATTTTATACCTACCTAGAAAGTACGCAATCGTGATATGTCTTACGTGTTCTGTTTGAAATGTCAAAAAGGTACTAATAAATGAGTTCCCCGTTTCTTTCTTGGCAGGTAACGCATTGGCGATGCCTTTGGACCTATGGATGGCCAAGAGCTTAGGTGGCCACTTACTACCAGATGGCACATATGCTCGTTTGTCGGATACTAATATTAAAATAAAAAACGTTAGTATCCTATTGGAAAACTATACATGTAATAAAATTATAACTGATCGATTTCTGTACATGAACGATATATAGGAAAAATATTATTAGGGGCCTTTATTAAGGCAATAGCACCCAAAACAATAGTTGTTAAATTTTTTGTCTGTGCATTTGTTCTCGTTAATCTCAGAAACGGCTTAACCAACTTTGTTTTGGTTTTCACTAATATCACTTAAAACTTAAATATTGTTTCATTGCAATCCGTCCATAAATAAACAAAATTTGAATGAACATATGTATTTCTAATTCACAGAACGAAAAAACCCACAAAAATGCAGATGTTATCTTTGAGCGTAAGGTAGTTTTTCCGAAGCGAAGCGAGGGCACTTGCTAATTTATAATAAAGTTATTCGTGACTGTGAAAGGTGTGTTCTTATGATGAAACTAGACGATTCTTTCAAAGATTTGGCAATGACAAAGTACTTGAACGTGAGCTTGATATATAATCATTAGCAGTCTTAGCATAAGTAGTCTTTGTAAGTGAGTAGAGGATACTCTTCTTGGGATTTTCTTACCGCTTCTTTTGTACAGACTACTCGTATTTGCATTTTTAACTGAAGCTGCAGCGGAACTTACTGGAACGATGGCGTAGTAGACTTTTGAAAAGTGTTCTTAAACTCGTATTTGTAATAAAAATATACAATTTCAACCAAAAAACCAAATTACCAATTTGGCTAAAAACATTTCACATAATGATAGTACATAGATACTTAGGATACTATCGATTTTTCATAGTAACGGAAATAATTAAAAGGTGTATGTTCCAATAGCAGTACTAAGTTTGACGCAATCTTTGTGTCCAGACTTGATATCAATAATATGCGTGATGATATAAGTGTTGTTTCAGATACGTGATAACCAAGGAAAGTATACCGGTAGCGTACATAACATCTTATTACCGAGCGTGGACAAATTTGCCATTTTATAACCTTTTGCCCTTAGACAGTAGGGCGTAATATATCAACTAATTGGCGGCATTTATCAATAAAGCGTGTCGGGGCCGCGCCCGCGTCGTTCGAAAGTAACGGAATTGTTACGATTGTAGTCCACCAACAGATGCAACTGTAGCACTAATCAATCCTTAATTTATTTTATGAAAATCTGTGCTATAACATGCTAATACAACAAATACAGCGATACTAGAATATTAGACAGAGTTAGATATGCGATACAAACACTTGACAGACACAAATAAATGTCAGATGAACTTGTCAATTTTATGTTTCGATCCTAGGTACCATGTCACGGCACATGATTTTAAGGACAATGTCGCGTAGTCCAGACCAAAACTTATGTATTTGTGAAAATAAAACGATTTACCTAGTTCCATAGGTTACGTTAAATCAAACATATGTAAAGTGCTTACAAGAACATTGGCCATAAAGAAAATAACTATGAGGTTATTAATACCCCATTATGGTGTTTTATTAATAGTAACCTCATAATAAAATATTGGTAGATTATTTCAATATTTGCTATTCTTGAAAAAGAAACATCAACTTATCTGTTTAAATCAGCCAATTAACATTCGTAAAGTTATTTCATAATAGGTATCCTTTTTTTTTATTAAGGCCACTTACTACGAGTAAATTTATACTACATTTCAACATAGACCCCAAGAAAGCCAAACCGCAAGCACCTTTGCTATGAGCGCGACGGACTCAATCGAGTGTAATAATTTTAATAGATTGTGCAGTTGTTTTGTCGGAGCCAATTAATGTAACAGCGTTAATACGGATGTGTACGAGTTTCGATATACAAGTTTGGATTTGAATGGCTTGGAACTCGAAGACGGCAACTGGCAGCAATTTGGCCAAATTTTAAATCAATTGGCTTGCTTAGTGCCACGCTTCTGGCTAGAAGCGATACAGTTTTTATTACAAATAAAAGTTTAACTTTGATAATTTGGAGTCCTTGTCTTTGCATTATAATTTTATTTGTAGTATTTCAGATTTGTGAATCCCAATGCCCTAAAAAGCAAATAAATATTATTCCTACTATTAGTAAATTGATTAATTACTCTATTGCTGAATAATAAAATCACTGAGTGCAATACGTTGCAGTATATACGTTAAAGTCAAAGGCACATTTATGGCAATGTTGGATAAAAGTTGTTTTTGTGCTAACGAGGTTGGTCAAAAATATATTTTATGGTATTTTGCTGATTACGTAACTAATAAGTAACTTTTGAGTTATAAACAAGGGGCGACAAGGGTACGAACCGGGAATGAAAACAATTTTTGGCCAACTTCTTCATTAAAAAAACCTTTTTGTGTGACATAGGCAGTTGCAATGCTTTTCTAAGGTTTGAAAATAATTTTGACTGTAATTTACGAATACATTTATGACCATGATTTAGGCCAAAGTCAATACAGCTTCAAGCTTATCGAAATATCATCGTCTACATGCATATAAAATTCACACACTTGAGTTATGTAATGGTCTGTTTTTGCATTTTATGTCCAGAGGTTTCAAAATGTGACGTCATCCGTACCCGGTCAATTTATAATTTATGTTGACATAAGGTGATGTGTGTTAATCGGTAATTTGTGACAGCCGCGAGTGTTGAGAGGCCTTCGACTATCAGTAGATCGGTATTTTCGGAAACGGAAGTGTGCTTGGATAATTCAACCGGTGATTGGATTGGTGATTGGCTTCGACTTATATGTATATACGTTTTAAGTCAGAATTGTTATAGACGTACGTAATCTTGACTGTAAAATTAACATTGAATTTAAATTTGCTTAGAAAAAAAATATATAACCACTCATCATCATTTGCCTTATTTTATCCCATTGTCTGGCGTCGGCGCATTATATCTTCTCCTTCCATTCATGGCGCTTTCTTGTCATATTTATCTACACTCCCACCTCATTCATATCACTCCTAATAGCAAGCGCTAAGTCAAAAACACTTCTGATTGTCTCCCTCCTTATTCTTATTCCTAAAGCTTCTACCTCCATGCACCCTTTAATCCAAACAAATCCTCATTATTAGATTTTCCTACATGTGCACTGAAATCCCCGCCTTTAATCAGGTCCTCGTTCTCCGGTAAGGCCATTATTACAGTATCCACATCCTTCCAAAATTCCTCTTTCATACTAGCATTATATCCCACTTGTGGGGTATAGACACTCATTAGATTCAAAACTATATTTTTAAGCACGATCTTTCTCGCTATTATTCCATCCTTAACCTTTTTTACATGTATCTCACTACATTTTAAATCACCATCTATCACTATCCCTACCCGTTTCGTTTCCCATCACTACCAGAATAATATAACTTGTATCCTTCTCCAATGTCTCTTGCATTTGCCCATTTCCATTTGGTTTCCTGTAGGCAAGCTGTAATCATATATAAATACATAACCACTTTAATATATCTAACCACTGGTCATATATAAAAAATAGTCTAACTTTTGGGTATTTCTCAAATTCCAATAATTAGTTGTTAAAAGGTATTTTTTTGAACTTATGAGAGAGAGAGAGAGGTAAAATAGTGCCCAAATGTTTTGTTCCAATATTATTCGATGTTAAAATGTGCTAATTACATTTATTATCTTTGTTCGCAAGTGTGTAAAGAATTTTTCCAGAAATTTGTTTTAAATTTGTTTTATTAAATTAAAGAATAAATACATAAATATTGTAACCCATTGGAAAGTAACATCGTACTTTTTTGTTGCTCAGGATTCCATAGCAGAAAGTTAGCTCTCATATCTGATCTTAAAATGTCAATCCTACATATGTATAATTCTAAAGTAAATTGCGAGAACTGGTTCACGAGATCACATCGCGGTATTTCGAAATTATATGAAAAAATTACGAATTACCCTCACGTCGCCATTTATCATCAAAGATGAGTTGCGAGGAAATGTTCGCGCCCATACATGGCACCTATACTTTTATGGTCAACGTAAAACCATTTTAGATTGGTCTTCCACGGCTTTCGATGAGTTTTATGACTCGTGAGGATGAGGAATTTCCAATTCGTCGATCGGAGCTCTTATTAATCTGGTCGTTGTCAAAAGGTCCGTTTGTCTAGTTCCGACGTCGTTCTACTCCGCTCGAATACTCGATCATAGGACTTTTTATTAGACGATTTCCTGCGAGCATGATTGATGGAACTATTAAAATGTAAGTCATTTTGCGAAAGCTAATGACGATTCACTCCCATTATAGTTTCCGTATACATGTAAAATAAAAATAAAATAAAGTTTATTTAATTAAATTCTAGTTATTTTTTGTCAGAAGCTAACAAAAGAGCATTCAAATCTGGACATGTAACACTAACATCGATTATATTTTGAAGGATGGTTAATCTCAACGGCTGATCCCCAGCAGTTTTAAAATAAAGTAGTTACATAACGTAATTCAAATGTATATTTAAAATACGATAACGTCTAATAATGAGAGTCTATTAATAATGTATATAATATAATACACTGCCCTTTTACATAAATTCCATGTAAGATTTTAGTTTAGTTAGTGAAGTTCTAGTGTAAAAAAATTGTGATAATCTTAAATCATTATGGAAGATAGTAATACTTCAAACAATGTATGAAATGGTCATAATATGTATGTAAAGGAATGAGGTGTTCAAGTATAGTGAATAAAGTACGCTTCACCTTGCTGAGAGAATTATTACATTAATCAAATCAACAATGCCAACAGCACATACGGCTGGTCCAGTTAGAACCTCGGATTTAATCCGCGTCCCAATTTTCCCGCTGCAGATTTCACCCGGCACAAACGAACTCGGTGCCCCGACACCATCAATTCGATTTACCGGGATCGACTTTCTAAATGATGCACTAAACTCATTTGCAGAATGACAAGTGAAATTGCAACCGCCACTTTGCTTTCACGGGGCGCACAGTGACATTTAGAGCTCGCGCACTGGGACCTTTCTGTAGCGAATGCGATTCTGCAACTGTACGGCACGTACACGTTATTAGGAGTATCTGTGGTTTATAGTTTTAAATCAAAATATATTTTTATGTTTTTATTTTACGACAAAATAATAAGATAAAAACATTCCTAACGAGTGGCGAGTCGAGTCACTGCCTTAGTATGAGAGGTAGAGAGTTGACCTTATGTTTTTATTTGAAATTTATGTGGCATGTTTCTTAGTCCTCAGAAATAACAGTTCATATTATATCACCAACCGACGCAGTGGTCGTCTTAATTCAGTTGGACTACAAAGCTCTCCGTATATCCTTAAACATTTCTAGGCAACCGATTTAAAGGATGCATCAATGTATTACTAATTAATTACTATTTTATAGAACGGGGTGGCGGGAAAAAAGCTTAGGTATTTATTAAAACGACATGCCGTAGGAGATCTAAGCACCGATTACTAAGTTGTAAGCATAAAATATAAAAGATCAGTTCTGTATAATAGATTCTACTTAATATAATAATATCATAATTTTACATGAACTGATAAATAAATATTTGTTTAATTTTAAGGCAGAAAATTCGGATTGTACTTGTAAGCATAACAATAGGTATATGACAGCTTTAAGTTGTTAATAATTATTATTATCAATTCACAAATACCAGTGACAGTAATCACTCATTCTATTCGCAGATTATTTATTTGATATGAAATTGCCTGGTATGTACTATACACATAACATCCAGGATATATATCATGCGTTTTGATTGTGAGTGGAATTTCAGACAATGTGTACAGTTACGAATAAAGAAAAGATGAAATTGGGTGCTTGGTTTGGTGTAAGTAGGTAATTACTCGTTGCGTACGGTAACAGAAATTTTGAAAGACTACCAAGCGCTCGTATCGTTAAATCGTGTTGCAAAGTGGGCAGTGTGCGCAGTCTTAGGTCTGAATCTAGATGAGGCGAGATTATCGCGTTTAGCCATCTGCACACTACTGGTTCGGCCTTTATCTGTTTATTTTATGTCCAACAGTAGATTCTTAATGGCTCTGTATAAGTAAACATTATGGCAAGGATGGTAAAAGCGCCAAGATAAGTGCTTTATGCCTCTTGTATAATAAGTGAATGGGTTTAATAACTTTGAGGATGCAACGTGTAAAGATAAAGATATTTGATGTAGCAACGTATGATTATAGTCATGCTCATAAACTCATTAATTGAGTACATAAAGAATAGTTGGTTGTATGAAAGATTCATTGCGTTTTATTGAGTGTTACGTAGATTATTATATAGTAAAATTTCAAATTTGGTTATTTCTAAAAATAACTATATACTAGATGTACAAGCTTAGTTGCTTTTAAGTGGGTATTACGGAAAAAAATGGCTAAATACGATACTGGCTACTGATAAAAATGGTTGGCTGTATGAGATGCTATTTGAGTTTGACTTGGTGTTACAAGGAATATTTCACGGTATGAAACATTGGTTTTGTTTGCTTTTGTATGGCGAAAAATAACTAGTGGTAAAAAAATTAAATTTTACCTAATTGGGCTTTATGAAAATCGCCTCGCTGTACGGAAGTCTATTTGATTTTTAGCTTTCTTAATAATGATTTAAAAACTGATTCGGGAAAAATTTCATGCGAAAAATGGAAATAACATGCGAGTCATCGAAAAGTATAAAAATGAAATAAATAAGTATAAAAATTTTCATTCGATGAACGGTTACTTGCTTTATAAACTTTTATAAACAATTCAGTCATTTTAGGATACAATATTTGTACAAAAAGTTGCATGCAGCTTAATTTGCTTACTATTCTATTTTTAAACTTTAATGTTTTTTCATTGTGACTGATGTTTTAGAATTTAGCAGTAAGTAGCAATTCAAACCGGAACTAGTTCACCCTCTACCTAGATACCATAGGTAATTTCACTATTTATCTCTTTACCACAAGTAGGTACATTTAACATACCTCAGCTCCCAACCGCTACGATAGTAATCTCGTTTTTAGACAAGCTCTTGCTATTTGACATTCGTGACTTCGTGACCTTGTCAGTTTGAAAGTAGGCACACTGTCATATTTATTTTATCATTAAAATGAATCGCGTTAAATACGTGTCCCAATCATGCAGCCAATGTCTTGTACTTATAATTATGACAAATAAAAAAAATAACGATTGTGAGTGTGCTTTTGTACGTACGTATGGAGATATAGTACTTCGTTGGAGTGAATGTGTGTCAAACTATAAAAATGCGGCATTAAATACCATTGAAGTATAAATTAATTAATTGGTAGACTGAATAATGTGTTTTTTATAACTCACATAGTTTAAAAAATGTTTAAACGTTCATAAAACTGATTTTATCTAATATTGATATTTCTCGAATATATTTTAATTATTATTTCTTTTTATAATATCATCAGAAATTAATATGTCAAACGCCATTCCTTGATTAAAATAACACCTGGTAAATAACTTAATCTATGACAGTGACACCTTACCGCCATGACTGTTTTGTAACATGTTCCGTCTGACCTCATGTAACCCTGTTTATTTTTGACATTTGATTGATAAAACATGTACGTATATATAAGAAGTAAATTATTTATCGGCACAAACTAAAACATCTACTCACACTTTTTTAACCAACTACAAATTTAAGTGTGACTTGCGGATGACTCAGTCCTACGAGTATCATTAGTAATGTAATACCGTGATATAAATGCCATTAAAAATTCATCAAATGTTTCATTGACGCCCGAAAATTTCATTACATCGTGTTAATAATTTTTTCAATGGACTTTTAAAAAAGAGCAGGTACTGTGTTGGTGTGTATTTTTTTATACATATAGGTACAGCCATAACTCCGTTGTTTATGAACCGATTTTGATGATTCTTTTTTTACATATAGAGACGGCTTGAGGTCAGCCCCCTATTAATATGGTGAGGATTGTTGATGGGTTCTACCGATAAAGTGTGGAACTTCTTAACGGGAAGCAGTAATTGAGACATGTTTTTGTATGTACTGAAAAAACTCCGTTGTTTATGAACTAATTTTATTTATTATACTTTATTTTACTGCATGGCTTCTTAACATATTGGGAGGGGGGGATTGATGATGGTTTCCGACGATAAAAATTGGAACTTCGCAATAGATAGCAATATTTCAACCGTGTTTAATGATATCTTCTGTGGTAACATTAACTTTACAAAATCCATCAAAGTCATCGCAGGGTCTGGTGATATGTTTGTGAAACAAAAAATGCAACTCCTCAACGAATTAGAATAATAGAACCATGTTTTGAGCTTCTGATGCCGATTATATTTCAAAGCCTTTATTTAATAATGTGTTTGTGTCTAGGAGTCATCATTTCATAATGCTGAACTGATGACGGAAGCCACAGTACCATTTAATGATTAGGACATAGAGGATAACACTGAGATGAGTGAACGAGTCGACAGTAGCTACGAGTACTCGTACTTAGTATTGTCTTGGGCAGACGTGGGGCTTATAATTAAATGCGCAATCTGATCACCCTATTATGTGTTACATTTTAATACCGTATTTATAACGTAAGAAAATTTACACAAAAAATGAGAAATGAAAAAAATAATCGAGTTTAAAAAGAATAAGACAAACTAAATGTTCAACTTAATTTAAATACAATATTATTATATGCACTAGATATTGAAATATTAATATGAATGACATAATTACAAAATGTGACGGAACCGTCTTTTAGTCCCTTAGCTCACGCTTTTCTAAAAGCCAACGTTCTGCGTATAATGTTGCAATAATGAATATTTTGTTGCAAGAATTTACATACTATAGTTTAAACAATATGGTAAATAATATATAGCCGGAGCAATTTTATGTTTGGTCGAAGCTAAACTTGATATATTTATTTGCTGATTGATTGATCTCAGCATACGAGATTCACGGAACACTCTAGTGGTTGCATCGGCAGTTTGCTAAACAAGGCTTATATTCGTATCAATTTCGTCACCCGTTCCGTTTCGAATCCAAACAGTCTCGACATAATTATCTTTTATTTTCGTTAAAGCTGCTTGATAACTCACAGCTTCTTAATCCTCAACCAGTTTTAGTGTCAAAATCAACGTAGAAAATATAATATTTACAATAATTATAATCAATTAAAAGCATTGTATCTACGAGTGTGATTATAAGTCATTAATTTTTTTTAATACATAACTCCAAGTCCATTTTGAACCAAAAAAATATAACAAGTAAAATATAAGATAAAGGCTTTACAAAATTTTTGATTCTCGCTCTTATATCTTGATTTATGAACCAATGTCACTGAGCAGGCTTCCGGATTCCTACTGCCGCCGCTTTGAATTTGTCCGATCCACGATAACACTGCGCGTTGTATGCTGTGACGCTCAGATCGCTACTACTTAATACTTAAATAATACGTATACTTATACTATTTATACTTAAATGTTAATACTCTGGATTTATAGGATGTAGGTACCTTAGTTATTTAGTGAGAGTTTTTAGGAAGGTTTTTTAATTTTTATTACATAATAGAGGGTTTGATCAAATATGATGGTCATCATCATAGTAACATGTTCAAACTGCTTGTTCTACGCTTGTTGCTAAATTAGGTAAGGTAAGTATATAAAGTTGCGGTGGTAGCCTAGTGATTTGAATGTCGTTCTTTCGCGCGTTAGAATTAAGTTCCAATCATAAACACAACAATAATTTTTCAAATAATGTGCGTAATGCAAATTAAATTCACTTGCTTCGGTAAAGGAAAACATCGTGAGGAAACGTGCATACCTGAAAGTTCTCCATAACGTTTTCAAAGGTGTATGAAATCTTCCAACGCACACTTGGGCAGTGTGACGGATCATGTCCTAAAACTCTCTGATTGTGAGAAAAAATCCGAGTTCAGCTCTAGGACAAATATGGGTTATAATACAAATAAGAGATTTATAACATTCTGGCCTTTCTAGAGTTTAAGTATAAGCAAGAATGCTGTTACAACTCCCGAAGAGTAAAAATTCTTTTTCATATTCAACGGAAGTATTTTCTTAGAATAAATTTTTTTCCCGTGGACAGAAATTAAGTAAGCAACAATAGAAATAAACATTCTCACCAATAACCAATTCTCACGTCAATGGTTCTATTTACTAGACGAATAGAACCTTGTATTTGATTTTTGAGAGTTCCTCTGACTCTACTAAGAATTTCTACCTGGTTATTTATAAATTACGATGTCACTGAAGACCCATAAATGTAAAACAAGATTGTAATTTAAGTTGATAGATACATTGGTCTATTATTTTTATAACTAGTTGCAAATTACGTGTCGGCAAGATTTCTCCTTCGTTTCAACTCTAATAATAATAATTAGAAACGTTCTACATTGTAAATAGCCGTAAAATCAGATCTTCACCGGAAGCCACAATGAATACCAAACGACATTCAAAACTATACGAGGTCTGTGCACGACTAAAGTAGGGTTGTGTAATGAACATAATTAATCTATAATTTAATAAAATCTCTTTAAAACTTAACTCATTTTGCTGTAAAACTTAATAAACATAATAAGTTTTAGTAAACTAATATTTATTTAACACACACGTATTTAGGTGGCATTATTATAATGATTCAATTTTGATCTTTTTCCGTTACCGGATTGTGTATAAAGGTTATAGAAATATTAATTGAAATGGAAATAAGATTAATTTTCATATATATTATAATAATTCATGGTGAGAAAATTGAGGATGGCGTTTCTTATTAGTTTGCAAGCAAACAAAGCCGAATTGAATGAAATAACATACTACTTTAATAACGCTCAAGAACTGCAGCTAGAACACATGATACTCGCAACCCTGGACTAAACGGTTCTTTTCACTTGACCGCCGTCTAAACTTACCGCCACACAGCAATATTAATAAATTGAAAACATTATGTTATGGTTGTGAACAACATTAATGGATAGTAGAAAGCATTTAGAGGCGACAAGGTTGCAAGAAATGTTTCTACCGACGTCCAAAGGCACACACAATAACGTTGATTTTAAACCGTATTACCGTTGCGAAAAGGACTAATATGGTATTTTTTGACGTGACACAGAACATACAGCGCTCATGCTGAGATGTACATAATATAACCTCAGTCATAATTTCAACTGACTTCTCTATTAAGACTCGGAACGTCTGTAGGTCTAATGATAGACACTTCGTCTGTTTTACGGCTGAAATGATCCCATACATCTCGGTACGATATTAAGACATAACATATGATTAAGACATATCTTATGTATATGATTTTCACTTAGATGGCGTCTTGGTATTGAGGCTATTAGTTATTGATTTACTGAGTTTCCCGAAATACAAGATTAACTCTGATGCATATCAACATATCGTGATCGACACGGTTATTCTCATGGCAGTGTTATAAGTTATTTTATTGATTAGAAGAGCCTAACCAAATTCTAAAGTCATCCAAACTCTCGCTCAAGTGCAAACGACCCTCCCTGTCCTCCGAAGAGTTTTAGGTATGATTGCCGAAGCAGTCATGTGACTAACGAAAGGTTAATTCTCGGGGCTTTCCTGTTCGTGTTATCCTTGATGCGTATTATAGTTGTTCTTTCATCGTACCCACGGCCCAAGATAATCTACTAAAGATGTAATATATATGTGTTACAGCTTTTTATTGAAATGAGTTATTATGGAGAGCACAGAATTTTTAAATGTTTTTTTTTATGTCAATAGTCGACAACCGAGCAGACGAGCCACCTGATGGTAAGTGGTAAATGCCGTCCATGCACGTCCGCACAAAAATCTCGACAGCGAAGTCATCATCGACGCATTATCAACAAAGATGAATTATCGTTTATTACAATGATGACTGATGATTTCGATATTATTTAAGTGTTACAGTGTACATTGAAGCCTATTTATTGTTAATATTATGTTGTGTGTGCAATTGTACAACGCGGTGACGCAATTAGATTTATGCTTAAAGTATGGATTGGAAAGATTATGCGATACCCGTACATCTTTTCAAAACCATCACGATAGGATAATTTATGATCAGCGAAAGTCTCTGGTGCATTATATAAGTTAATCTCAGTTAATCGAACTCTTAAAGAAGTGTTGAAAATAAGGTACTCTCAAGTCAAAAGTATTACGAGCAATAATATTATATATTTCGACCTATAAGAAACTTTATTGGCCAATAAAGATTTTATTGCTATTTCTAATTTAAGGCTATATCACTATCAGAAACATTGGGAATATATTTTTGTGATACTCAGAGAATTTATTAAATAACGTTATGTACTTAACAATTAAAGAAATGCTTAATAAGCCTTTGTAGGGGTTCGGACTAGCGACGCTCACAAATATAGATGTACCATCTTAGTCTAGGAATAATAAGCGATGTAACTGTAATGGATCTCAGATAGGACGAAATTTGTCATAGATAAACACATAATTACCACGTAGCAATAAACTAAAGTCTCCGCCCGTCTGTTTGTCTGAACGCGATAAGCTTAAACTAATGCACGGCTTTCAAGTATAAAACGAAAGTTTTAGTTGTATAGAGTAAATAACGGAAATTTGAAACGCTAACCAAAAATAATCTAAAGTCGTAAACTAAAGTTATAAACGTAGGGATCGGTTTTGCTCGTAGTCAAACAAACAAGTACGCATCACCAGTCTATACTAATATTGTATTGAGAGTGCGAACTTGTGAGTTTGTGTGTATACGGAGGATAATCTGCGGAACAACGGTATCCAGTTCAAACATTATTTTATCACTTGAATAGTACATTATTCCGTGTATGTCCATACTTACAGTATCATATCTTGTATATTCACATATAAATTAGTCAGACTGGCGATGATGTTCACTATGTTTTATATTAGATAGATAGATATGTTTTATATCAGTGCGGTTTTTCTTTATTGTTACGTATTATTTATTTATATAAGCCCGGGGGGGCCGCTAGTATACTGTTTACGTTAAAAAATCTTTTCATTAGTATTATATAATATACGTTTTTTATATATTAGCTTAACTGAAAATATTGTATGACAAATGTATTTTTATTGACTCTCTCTTCATACTGACTCCAATGAATTTAAAGTAATTTAACGTAGGATGACAAATAACACAATGATGTATTTAAGTATGTTCAGATAATGTGCTGTCTTAGTTATTTACATTTAAGTCTCCAACTCAAAGTACAGTTTGAAACTGCATCGCAACGATTGCCATTAAAGATGTCAAACTGTAACATCTTTGTAGCAATAGTCACTCATCAAACAAGAGCCTTATCGAGCGTCGCCGATACGATCTCACGTCTACAATAATTTGCAATAATAAATATGTAATTGAACGGCGTAAAGTAACGGCACGTTTTGAAATATCACGATTTTCATGGTTCAATATTTATGTAGATGTTTGATGATGAAGAGCGCTGGAAACATTCACGTTCGTTCACGTCGACATAAAACAGGATTTCTTAATTAACTGTACTCCAATATTTTTATTTAACTCTTACTCGGACTTATTGGATGATCTGTATTGATATAGAAGATGTATAGTCTGTCAAAAAGATGCAATCACTATTGTTGTAGCTAACATTGATTTTACTATCTAAAGATTACGAGAGTTGAAGAGTGAGTTAACGTTTTTTGGAATAAGTGACTTGAAAATAAATCATTTGATTTGTAATAGCTTCAGTGATCATGACATAAGTTTTATAAATTAACGTTCATAGGGAAATTGTATATAACATAACAATTTATTTTCTGCTATATAAAACTATAACGTTCACGTATGTAATACAGTTTTTTGTTAGTGTGAAACGTCAAAAGTAGCGTTCGAAGTACTCCGATCAGATCAAAGCTCCGACCGCTCCTGGTAAACTTTGTACATCGTTTGTGATCTATTCGAGTCGCTTCTACAGAAATGCCATGACCTGCGTGACAAAAAATTTTTTTTTGTATTCGTTTCTTGTATTTCTATTTGCAAAATTATGTATATACAATGCGTTGTTATAATAACGTATTGATACACGTTTATAGGGTGCCGCATATTCGATTAAAAACTCTTATCCTCTCACTTGCGTGTATATTCGTTTATCAGATGAGATTTTATTTAAATCTTCCAGGCTTGAAACGTCATAAACTAGAATACACACACAGTTTGCTTGATTGATTGATTCTGATTGTAGAAGTTAATTTTGAAGATTAATTAAACAATTAAAAAAAACAAGACATATCAAATAAAAAGTTTCGGTCATCAGAAATGTAAACTAAACAATAACTATGTAATTTAAAAATTAATAACAAAAATATTTCGATGATTATGCATAAAAGTTAGCATTCCCCTTTTATTCCCAAAAGTAGTTTATAGCTCTAAGTGCGTTCTGTAACTGTGAGTAGGTAAAAAACTCCTCGGGAGTTTCTTGCCGCTTCTTCTTCCGGGACCACTCACGGTAGGGATTTGCTGAAGCCATGGCGTAGTTTGACGTTCAAGAAGTGTTTGTAAAAACCAACTTCGTATAAATATTATTTAATTCATTAAATACTAGACCTAAGATTTAAAAATAAATGAGTTCTCGTTTATATAAAATTATAAAAATTAACCTATACTATATTAAACACTATGTTCTTATATTTCATCATGAAATGGTTACAAATCTGATATTAATTATAGTACAAAACGTTATTCTACGGGAGACTGATTAATTTTTTATAGGGGAATCCCTTCGTAGTTACGATATAGACTAGAACCTGCCATATGAATAGAACAGTATAAGTATTTATTAATCGACGTCTTAAAGCACAACTTATAGGTAAAGTATATTATCGTATACGCACCTATAGTATACGAGTATAGTACTGCAATCGATTCCGCTCAATGTAAATCTTACTTTGTGACTTTTATATGTTCATTTAAAAGATTTGCTGAGAAGTTTCTTTCGCTGTTTTATCTCCTCAATGTGAAAACACCTTTTTGAAATGGTAATAATAGTAGCAAAAATGACGTCCACATATGTTTTTATAAAATGTTTACATAACTAAATGATTTTATTATATACTAAATGAATATGTATATAGTGCCATGGTCTACACGTTTAAAACCAGATTTCCATGGCAATTATTCACGATTCCATCACTTTAATGAAATTATCTGTACATATAACAAAATTCTAAATGATCGCTTTTTGTACATTAAAGTATTCTAAGAAAAACTACTATTAGCGATCTTAATTAACGCAATAGAACCCAAAAATAATAGTTGGTAGAATTTTTGTCTCTTTGTCTGTGCGTAGACAGATCAAAAGGCAAAATCAGTTTTTGTTCTGGAAATGAAAAATACAAATCTATTACTTAATCAACACCTTCAGATCCTCTGACATTAAGTAGAATTCGATTATGTTTTCTGTTAAAATAGTGGGAATAATAAATTGTTCGATTTTTACTGTCACATCTTATTTAATCTCTTGTTACACCTTGAATAAAATTGAGAATAGTTTTCTTATTCAATTATTATAACAAAAAATTTCCTAAAATCGGATGATAAAAACTGACTGACTGACTGGCTAACATTAGACTTTTACTCCACATCGTGTTACACCGGTCACCAGTCCCAAATGTTACAAGCATTTCAAATTTGAATTTGAACTCGCATTATTTTCGATATAATAAATCTCATGTCATCGTGTGTCTACATGTAAATTACACGCGGTCACAGAGATTACAGCAGCGTTACCAATCAACTTTATACACAAACCTTGTCATGTTAGTGGATTCGATCAATTACTTGTATATAAGCATATATGTATGTTTAATTCGAAACTAGACCGGAGTATATATATGAAAAGGTTGCACTTAAATAAATTTGATTAGACAATTGTCAATATAGTTGGTGAGAAGCAACTCGCGGTTGTTCGTGTGAGTAACAACTATTATGACTTAACAAATAATTTTAAATCATTTATATAAAAGTGTACACTTTTGTTATTATATATTACAGTAATAACTTGTTGGAAATCACGAATTGCAGATAAATCACGCTGGTGAAGTATAAATCCCTCACATTTGATTAAATTTTAGAACAGCATTACTAACCGGCTCTTTCTCGGCTTTGTAGTATTCTGCGGGAACACATCCATTCCCGGGATGAAAAATGTCCTGCATTTTAACTCATAATATCCGATCCAATATAGGCCAAAAATTATCTTTTTTTTGTAACTAATCGACAAACGATCAGACGAGCCACCTGATGGTTAGTGCTCGCCGTCTCCCTATAAACTCAGTAACACCAACGACATCACCGAAGCGTTGCCGATTCTGATTTGATATATTCAGTGGTTTAGTTGGTCAGACAGGGTGATGCACTTGTCTGTTTCCTCTCAACCCATTCGCCCTCTTCACCCACTGACCACGGAAGAAGTGTCACCCACCGACACTTGGGTTTACAACTAATCCGTGCGCGTGCCACAAGGGAGCATGTTGTGGATTACGGTTAGTGTTTCCCCAATTGCTTTTAAATATCCGTGTGCTCTACTACGAACTTGATGTACTTCATATATTTTGGATACTAAATTATTTACTGTGTGTCCATAACTCGTGTAACGTAAGAATTAAGTGGAATCATCGTCGATACGTCTCTGTCAGTTAACAATGGGGTGCGGAAATTGCAATTTTACTGTCAACATTCGCCTTTTATGTATTCAAGTCATAAAACATTGCTAGTGAATCTTCATCACTTCTTAATTTTTAAGTGCGTCTGTCGGTAAGAATAAAACGGTAATATTTTAATCCCTTTAATGGTAAACATCGCTCAGTCGTTCACTATCAAGTCTTGACTTAATAATGACTTGAGAGTCAGGATGCCCAAAGTATGGACAGACTTTTGCAGGATTGTATCGGAATTTGCGGAGTTAAAAAAAAATAGCGAAGCCATCTTGAAGATGACCTTGACGTAATTGAGTCGAGTAATTTAGGAATATTCGTATATCGATTCGTAAAAGTTCATATCTATTATTTTAATCGTACCTTT
This sequence comes from Megathymus violae, assembly GCA_003671415.1. Classification (NCBI taxonomy): domain Eukaryota; kingdom Metazoa; phylum Arthropoda; class Insecta; order Lepidoptera; family Hesperiidae; genus Megathymus; species Megathymus violae. Next base: position 4,435,907 of record PDGT01000001.1, read on the forward strand.
ATATTTATAATTTCACTAGCCACCTTCAACATATGATATGTATGATTATTATTTGGACTGTCCAAATTATAGCTGCAACATGTTTTAGGTCCTATATGTCTAAGTAAGTGAATAATGAGGACACATAAACCTTTTGCATGTCTGTTTTTTGTCTGTTTGTCTTTCAGACGATTTTCACAGTTGTATTGGTCGGTAAAGTTAAAATTAGGTATACGTATAGAACAAACTGACCCAATGACAAACGTATAAATAAACGTATGAGACATGATTTTAACTAATTTTACCTTACGTTAACTTCGAATGGTAAATAACAAAAAAAACTTTTTTGTAATGTGTCATGCGACATATGAAATGCAAGAATTCATTTTAGGGAATACAAATAAGTTTATTTTTTACGGTTTTAAGGTACTTGGATTAATAAAACATTCAAGGAATTTCAGGAAATTTTTTATTCCTCCTTAACTCCGAAAGTACCGAGTCTTAAATCTTAATTATTTAAATAAAAAGTTTCTCGTCAGTACTTATGAGTAGTATGTATCTAACCACTGTCATATACAACTGTAGGTTTATTTAAGATTAGTTGTAGATGTATGCGTACTCGTTTACCACCATCACACTCATAGCTTGTTGCAAATCTAAGATGGAATAATTCAATCTGCGGTATATGGTCATTCAAATCAGTGAATATATTATTAAACACAGATTTTTTATGTGTGTGATTGGCAAAACTTCATGTATATTTTTATACTTCTGTATACATATAAATTTATGATCTGTGTGTAAACAAGAATCGAGAATCGACGAAAAGACATTGGTGTACACAAAAAATGCGATATACACAAAAAGCAAAATTTTTTTTTTCTCTAATCAAAAACACCTACTATATGTGCTAACACCGGTAAAACCGTGATTAATTTGTAACATGTTACATCGTCGAGTTATATTAAACTCGTAAAGGCAATCACATATTGATAAAACACATAATTATGTAACATTTAATTATATGTACGGATGTTACAGGTTTTACAACCAAACTTTAACATAGGTATTTTAAACTTTATTTTAATTACCAATTACATAATATTAGTTTTATTATTAAATACATTATTAAACAATTTTAATTAATAAAAGAGAATGTTTCGTTGGCAGTTCGCTTTCAATTTATCTAATTTATATTCTAAACTTTCGGATAGGATTATTGTCATTTAGCAGTATAACTTGTTTTGCTATGTTTTTTGGACCTATCATTAAATTTAATAATTCGTCGAAACTCACTGAAATTAAACCCACAATCTTTGTTTTACCTACTATATAAGTAACTATATACTATAGAAGATATTACATACTATAGAAGTAAAGGTTTATTAGAAAAGAAAAGTCAGTGGTGAAGATACTAAGGGTAAATATGACAATAAATTAACGTAGAGAAAATGGTATATTAGTTTTAGACTGTTCTGCAATTCATTTAGGTGTTTCGATTTGTAAATTAGTGCACTTGTAAAAGAATATAGTTACTTTAACATTTAGTTTTATTAGAAATAGCAAGTCACAAAAATTGTCACGTCATTCTGATCTTTAATGTTGGGATTGGGTTGCATCTTACATAAAGCGAATGTACCTAAGCACACGGTACACCACGCTGGTTAAGTGGAAGTTAGCAGAATTCATCCACTTTCGAGAACATTACAGAAAACTGATGATAATTAATTTCTAATCCGTACATAATTTTTAATCATCGGCTGCACTACAATCACTGTTTATACATTTATGAGTCACGATAGTGGTTAGTGAAAATTGAAGTCTCTGGGATGTACGGTGTACAAAAATGTAGGCTAATGTTTTAATTTGACGTATACATATTTCCAGAAATCCCTTAATTATTTTCATCAAAAACCATCAATATTTATGGTTAAGATTACAATTTACATACGTAATTAACACTTTTACTATAAGCACTCAATGTTTACGATCGACGCAATGATTTTAGGACTGTAAAACCGGCTCCGAATGAGACACGAGGTATCGATAAGTATTCGGGATAAAAACGGTACTGTATTATTTTAATGTCGACACTTTCGCTGATGGCGAAACTCCATATGGATGGTGATTTGCGCATGTACAATTTTGCCACAAATATCGTGACGCGTGCCCCGGAGCTTTCACTCTCGACCAACCGGTCCGGTCCGTTTCCGGAGTAAAGAATAACATTTCAATATCAACGTTCGTAGCATTTGAATAATATTGTTTACTCATACAATAATGCATTGCATTGTCAGTCGGCGGTTGAATAATGGATTGGGGTTTTGTGTTGCCGACAGAGGAGATACCTGGTTCGGCGTTTCATGGAGACCTGCGCTCAAGGTTTTTATTCGAACGAGTGGAGTCTGGCAAGGACTACCGGGTCACTTCAAAGTATGAGTTAGTCCGAAGTACGTATCCAAGGAGTATTCCAACACGCTAACCCATGACGATTTGTGCTCATTTGGATCTATTTGTGATTTATGCTTGTTAGCGTTTCTACATGTTAAACACGTTTCGAGAAATTAATACAAACGCACTCCATCGTAAATACCAAAACACTGTTACTTGAGCTGGACTTGTTGTTTCTCAATTTGGTTAATTGTATCGGGTAGAAACTCAATTCTTTATAGGTTATTGGGTTATCTAAATTATGCGTTAAGTACACAAACCACTCAGACAATTCCCATTGTGAAACTATGTCAAATATCGCTGTGATTTACTTTTCGATCGAAATTTGAATACAAAATTATTGTGACAATTTTGATAGTCGCGTGCCGCTACTTTCACTCTCTGGGGACCGGTCCGGTGAGGACTACTTCCGGTGGGAGTATAAAACATTCCAATATCAAAGCTTGGTGCAAAATTCGTTTGTCAAATATTTTGTTTACAAGTACCTACAAGTTGATTTTCTAATTAAAGTAAATTTAATTAAATCATAAAAAGTAAATGGAATAAAGGTAATAACTTCAGTACCGCTTATACTATATTTTAAGTCGATGTAAATTATTTTGTACAATCTAAAAAAAATCATAGATTACAAAAATGTAATCATCTTTAAGCGACAAAGTTAAAAAAAACACTTCAGAGTTTTTATTTATTTCCATAGCTAACAAATGAGTTAACAGGACATTTTACGATGTCTTATCACTGCAGCTCATGGATATCCATTGCACCAAAGGCATTGAATGTAGCCAGTTAAGAAGGATGCGTTCAAGTCGCTTTTATAAATATGTATGTCATATTAATAGCTTAGATTAAGACGTCATATATTCATATATTCAAAGTCGTCAAAAAAAAAATACGTCATAGATTCAAAGACTCATGGATATGTTGTTTACACATTACATAAGGTATGCGTAAATAACTTTATTAATCATTTTAACTTCATCTCGTCACTCACGTCATCAAACCGCCGAATTCACGGCTACGGAGTAATTTATAGATGTCGATAAACCATGTCACCCGTGTGTTTTAGTATTGCATCCGACTTGTTCAAACATCAATAAATCGGTTGGTTTATGTGAATGGCTCTCTTGGATTCCGCTTTGATGTGTGACAGACGGCGTGGGAGGCAGTGATCGATATTAGATAACTGCATTAGGTTTACATTTGTAAACTTGAACAACGCACTGTTAAGTCACATAGCGATTATCTCTCATTACGTAATCGATTGAATATCGATAACTTTTGTGGACTCACTAATGACTGCCCAGAGCGGTGACTCGTGAGGGTGCGTCTATACAGTTTTCGTTATTCGTTGCCAGTGCTCAATTCTTGTACACATTTACATATATTTACATGTCGTGTTTTTGACAGAAAGGTGAAAGGCTAAACTCATCGAAACGAAAGTATTAATTGACATTTCATCGTCATATTACAGTGTATTCTTATTTGATTGACATTTAAAAATGTGTTTTGACTTTTCGTTAAATGATTATGTGGTGCTATTAATAAATTTATATAATCTGCTAAAGACAGGCGTTAAAATATGTACGATTTAATATGCCTTATAGTAACAATTATTAAACTGCGACAAAAATTTTGTCACGAATTAGTGATATAACATCCGCACTGTTTTAGGTTTTTTTTTTATTTCTATGAATTAAAAACATATTATTTATTTATAATAGCTGCAGCGAGACAATCAATATTTTATTTACTGCCCGCTTAACAGAAAATCCGTATTAACTCTACCGCGTATATATGTATTTATCCATATGTTTCCTATATCGTGGGAACAAATCCATTTCCCGGGACAAAATGTATTATGACCCATAACATAAGTAACTAGTACACCTAGTTTCATCCAAATATGTTTAGTGGACAGACAAAAATATGTTTGTCCTCTAAGCCTAACTACATTAAAATATACAAAAAATATTTAATTTGCAACTTCGGCGCCGTACGCTTTCATTATTATTGTTACAGTTAATAATCATTTTAATTTCGAAAATATATCCTCTGTCGTTCTCGCACAAACAAAACAGTGTAAACGTCTCTTAAGTGTTCATCAGTGTTTAAGTGTATTCATCCAATTCATTGATAACTTGTTTTGAATGATGCTCAATTGTGTTTATATTGCGATATTTTCGATTCGATTTCACTGCAGGAAGGAAGAGTTTGTTAGGCAATAATTCATTGTAACCGATTATATTAGCAGATAGACTCGAGTGGGCAGCATGTTAAAAATTGTAATGATTGTAGTGTAGGTTGAAATGTTATATTTATTTCTTATACTCTTAAAAACACCGTTAGTTATAGAAAATAATATATAAGTTTGTCATCACAATAGCTACAACACAATTACAACATTAAATAAGTGTTTTTTTCAAAGAAGAAACTTCTGAATGATATTCGCGCGCATACCTGGTTGATTGGGTCTGGTAAGCACAAGAAAACCATTTAGATGAATCGACAGTCGTCACCACCATGTATGACCTCGCCGCCACACTACACTAAGACCTAGTACCGTACACGGACTACCGCTTTGCGTCACGTTGCACTATCACCATGCACCACCTTGCACAACCAGTACCCAACACCACGCACCAGCATTGACATAACGGTATAAAAGTTAATGCGCAGTGCATAAATTAACAACTATCAATATCGAGTAAGCAAAAATAACTTATGCTCGCTGGTTTTAAGCAGTAAACTGACCCTTTTGGGACATCATTTTGGACCGTATTAAGACGGCCTAGAATATTCGCCCCAATCACATGCTGGCAGAACAGGGTGTCGTAAGAGGCGAAAGAAGCCAGCCTGCTTGGTAGTAGGGCTTCGCGTAAGGATTACATTATCGATATAATTATTAAGTTATTATATATATTATTATAATATTATTATCTCTTCGTGAAACCTGCCTGGCTAGCTACCACCCTCCTGCTGAACGACCAAACGACGAACTGACTTGAAAGACGGTACATTTTCCTTCTTTCTTTCTTCTTATTTCTTGGCCGACATGCACCAGTGATGCCTTTGGAATTACGTTACTAAGTAATTAAATTACATTAGTAAGTCCATGTCTGATGGTGATCACTTACCAGCAGTTGGCTCATCTGCTCCTTTGTCGGCCAATCACTTAAAAATAGATAGTGTCCAGTTAGTGTACAAAAGACACGATTACAATTCACACTTTGTTTTTTAGGATTTTGCGGAATAATTCACAATACAAATAGGTACATTCAATAATGTAAGACAGTATTATTGAATAAACCTTATATCGCGCAACATACTAAGAACGACACGGAACGCCGAAAAATTAATTGCATCAACTTTTAGTAGGAGCAAAAAACACCTTAAATTTCGTAATATATTTTTGTTTTAGGTCAAAATATTTGTAATATGTCTTTTGATAATGACACTTTCAATAAAGTTGAGTTTCTCAAGCGAGCATTGTATGAGCGAGATCTTAAATAAGCCGGCGTTTTGCTCGCGGCTGATACTTCAATGGCGCCTGTAATTGCCCCATTAATTGCCACTGGTAATTCTCGCGTCAGTCTCCCATTCTTTTACTGTAATAGGCGTAACTTATTACTGCATGTTCTGTTTTTTTGACGGTTCACAACAAACACGCAAGAAGTAATATACCTTGTTTTCAATTCTTCTTGTGTCATCGTCAGGGACGAAATAATGGCCATTAGTAACAAAATAATTAATGGCAATGCAAGCCTTTACCTTTATCATATTTGGCGATGGTGGCATTGTCTAACGCAAAGAAATGTTGAGGAAACAGTCAATAACTTCTCGCATAAACCAATTTATTTTCTAACGGAGTGGGCATTAGAAGAACGTTAGATCTAACCATTCTTTACATGACAGTCTAAGATTTAGTGTCGTCGTGTCGTGAACACAGAATAAATGTACTTTACGTAGGATCTCTGGTTTATTGTTTTACATTGTTAAAAGGCGGCAAGTATGATTTATAAGTAGATACGATAAAACTATAACAGGGCCGAATTTAAACATTTTGTTTTATTATTTTAATACACGTAGGTATTGTCATGGATACACCGACCATAACATTTATTTTAATTTTTGTCTGTCTGGATTTATACACGTATCGTGCCACAATCACTTTACAGATTTAGATGATACTAGGCATATTTTTAACTTACATTATATCAGGACCCACGTGGTAAGAGATAAAAGTATAGAAGTTGTTTTAAGTAATTAATGAGTAATTTTGCAATAAATAACTGGTTGTTATTTAAAAAATTGCAATGCCATCACTTGCAAAGTAAAATACAGTATAAATGAAGCGCCTGAAAAAAAATTAAGAACAATTTTTTGGTTCGGGTTCAATTTGTAATAAATTATTGTTGCTTGAAACGAATGGGTTGGAGTGCCGACCAGGGAGGACATATTGAGTGTGTCATATAATTATTATTGATCTCGGGTTTGATCGTTTGTGATGTTTCGTTTGCATACTATGTTTTATGATGCCTGCAACACGGAGAATGTAATATTTTAATAATAGAGATAATGCGTGGCTGAGAGTATTATAATTTATTTATGATGTGGATGAATAAAGGAATGGCCTCTACAACTCCTGAACGTTTCCGACCAACACAAATGTTCTTATTGATGTTGGTCTCCTATCGATCTTTACTTTCAAGCGCTTAGATGGATATAGATAGATATTTGTGTTTTGCTGACCCCAATACGTGTGTAACCAAGCACAAGATGGACGAAAGCAACCATTTAGTGCGTATGATGGTGGTCCTGCCACAAAAGAACCGTACAGTGGTGTCTACCACTTATTTATCTTCATAACCACCTCCACTACTTCCAGTTATTTCTCTTTACTGTCTACTGAATATTAAACTCCGATAGTCAAGACCGCAAACTGCTACTTTCGTCCGCAAGTAATTCCGTTGCAAGCAAATAGCTGCAATAAATTGCATAACTAATTAAATTTTAATTACGGTCTGTTATGAAAACAATGAAATTAACTTAAACTGGAGCGCGCTCGATCGCCTTTCAAATCTAATGATTTACGGCCAAATCGCTCCCATGCTTGCAAAGGAAATTGTTTAATATTTCGTCAGAGCATACAAGTTCACTTTATTGTTATTAGTAAAAGGAAAATAATAGTGTAATGTATCGAACTTTACAAAACTGTATCTCGAGTATTAAAGTTTATTATTAGATTAGTCGTTCCTAGAGCTAGGCATGTAACGTATCACTGTCATAAATAATTAGAAAATCACTTCCAAGATTTCAAGCCACTACAGCGGTTACTGGTCACGGTTGATACATCAGTCAATTTAAGCTTACACTTTTATATATTAAGATAACACTGATATTAGACGACCCCATAGCCAAGTTGGTAGTGACCCACCCAGTTGGTAGTGGGCGAGGGGTCCCGGGTTCGATTCCCGGCCGGGGCAGACATATAGTGACAGATAAATGTTTGTTTTCGGTCATGGGTGTTTGTGATGTTATATTTGGCAACACAGGGAACACAGTACCGGGGGTTTGAGGGTGTAAACGTTTAAACGTTTAATACAACATTGCGACTTAGTCTTAAAACGTCAACAGATTTGTAACAAAAAAACTACTACATAAAATCGTTCTGGCATCTACATAAAAAGTTCTGGCATCTCGAAGATACTCTCTTAGGTTAGCTTGAATTAGGTAGGTAGGTTGGTTTCATTCGTGAAAACTACGTCGTCGAAAGAGGTAAGCTTTTGTCCTTCCAACAGTGGGTGGGAAGTGGGGACCCAACGAGATGTATATTCATTGGTGGTGAAAGTCACCACCGCCGATAGGTATTATAACGGGTCTAGTATAATTTTTGGGTGTCGTTCAGAAAGTAAGTAGCCAGCAAATTTACGGAATACGTAATATAGAAAAAAATCCCGTTTGAGGTTCCAGAGTAGGAATGTTATGGATATTAAATTTCGGAACCGGATATGGATACAGGTATATGAATAATATTTGACCGATTCCGGTTACGGTTGTGGATATAAAATTATTTCGGCTTATCCGATTAAATTATTTACGATTTGGAAAAAAATATAATATATTTACAAAGTTTAACTTTGTTTCTAGGTTTTATTTGGTATTCACACATAATCACAAAAAAAAAACAAAAAAAATAATAAAAACTGTGTAACATAAGAACGACACGGCTAATGTATCGGCTCAGCCAGCGTAAACCAGTCCTGACATGCTTTATTTAGACTCTGCCTCTATCTGTAATTATCCGAAACTTTTTATTGGATTCGGTTACGGTTTCGGATAATTTTGATTTCGGATATAAGTTAGTTTCAGTTACGGTTACGGAGTTCCATAACATCCCTGTTCCACAGCGCATTGACATGGACATATTTAGAAGGTGCAATGTGAACTCTGGTTTCGTCATAGTGTGTGCGTATTTTTTGGTGTACATATGGTATTTAATAGTAATCTATACAAATAAATAAAATTGAGGTGTCTGTATGTAATATTATAACAACCGGTTTTTACTACATGCATATGAATGTATATACGATACATATACCAAAATAACTTTTTTACAATTTTTGTCTATCTGTTTGTCAGTTTGTTCCGGCTAATGTCTGAAACGGCTGGATCGATTTTGACGGGAATTTCACTGCCAGGTAGCTGATGTAATAAGGAATAACTTAGGCTACTTTTATTTCTACTAAATAACTTTTTTGTTAAATTCCACGCGGACGAAGTCGCGGGCACAGCTAGTAATATATATATATATATATATATACATAATATGTGACGAGTATAATGAACACCCATGGTATAAGTTGAGTAGACACTTTCAGGTTAGTTCCATGGGGCCCATCCTAGCGTCGATATTATAATAAACTCGTTCATATAACCGTATTGTATGTTAACAAACATCACCGCTACACGTGCACAATCTTCAGTTACGGGTACAAGAGCAGACGCATTAATTTTATTAACTCCGGCGAAGAGATTTAATTGCACGTCCATTGATAACATTAATACGAAACGGATGATGTAACCTTGTTTATTGTTATTGCCGATCTGGTAGCGTAGAAAGTGTTCGGTTTCGTTGGGCATTGTGAACGCTAATGTATTGTTGGTCATGTTTAAGACCGAAATGGATGTGAACGGTTACTTTGTGTGTAGTTCTTGTGTCGATAGTCGAGAAGCGAGCAGACGGGCGACCTGGACACCGACGATCGACTGAAGATGTGAGGGTTATGTTTATTAATTCGTATGTGATAATCTTCATATAAACACACGTATGTATTGTGTGCAGTACGGACAGTGTCGATGGAGTTTAGTTTACTAATAATTGGAAACATTTTGGCACATGTATAAGTTTTAGCAGTTCTTTTGCATGTTCCCACATATAGTGACCAATACACTGCACTGACTGTGGATTGGCTCCGATCATTCAACCGGGATCTACAAATATTAACTGCCGTGTGCTTAAATTGTATGTGGAAAATTAGTTTGCTTCTTTTATACTAGAGACGGACACACAGGCATACAGCCGACTTAATGGTAAGTGGTCACCGTCGCCTGTGAACACATGCAATGCCAGAGCAATTGTAGATAAGTTCGTAACCCAATATAATTAAAAATTTGTCCGACATGATTAAAATGTCTATATTTTTAGTAGCAATATTAATTTTGGCGACCTAAACAATCGGTGACTTCAAAAATCATATTTTAAATTTGTTCTGTAACAATGGATCTCACGACCGGCCGTAAAGTCGTGTATAAAGAGTCGTTCTCTTATTTTAACGATTCGTTAACTTCATAATAAAGGTCGTTAAAAATAACTAGCTGATCTTGAATATTGATATACTTAAAACAACGCTTTTAGCCTTCAGTTAAGTGCTTTTAAAATAAAGGCTCGCTAATAAAAATTTGTTTAATGTTTTACAATCAATATTCAAGATAAAAGTGCTCACGGTCAATCGGTTATGATTTTTTGTTTCAAAAAAAGAATATCCATCGAAAAAAGAAAAAGAAAGAATAAGATATCCATCGAAATAAATTTATTTATATATACGAAATAAAATTTCTTTCTTTTACTAGGTTTACACATCACGTTTATTTGTATAGATTTTGATTACAATTAGTTTCATATATGTCGATCCTATTGTATTAATCACGATCACTGACGAAGTGATTGTAAAATATAATAATCGGTAGTTGCTTTTAAACCGTTTCAACTCATAAATAAAACATATGTCGCATCCTGGTCATGAGTACGGATATTTTAATGTAACGAGTCCGTACTAATGACTGCTACGTTTGCACCGGAAAGCAAGCGCCACCTAGCGGTGCTGTGCAGAGTCTAGGAGTGTGAACGTCGGCTTTGATTCAACCGTCGCAGAGTGCACACGTCTCCTAGGAACTGTACCGCGATGTGCTGTGACTAAATAACGATTTGGTTAATTTAAGTGATTTTATATACAAGTAAACGCCTTCATATTTCTGTCTTTTCATTTTCGTCCTACTATACGTTTGCAAACATGGCTAATGATAACTATTACAATATCTACCGACATATATAACTTACTTGAAATGTAAATATACACATATTAAAAACAAAATTAAATTTAAATAATATAATTAAAATAAGTGTATATAATTAGTTCCTTGTGGTGAAGTACCTATTCAAAATGATGGCAGCATTTCCTCGTTGTAAGACAACGCTTATACCAAGATAATACTAATGATATCAGTGACTTGACAGTAAAACAAAACTGCCGTCCCTATATAAACTACAGCCACAAAGAATAATTATGTACTATGAAAATAACACTATTAATGTCGTGTTAATCCACAGCTAACATGAAATACGACCGGCATAGAACTTTGTTTAAGCTTTGTACTTAATAAGATGATTTCGAAACTAGGTCAAAGCTGACATATATGAGACCACGTACTTTCATATCATGATGCGGGACCTTGCAGCACCTAGTAATTTTATGAACTAGCACACTAATAGATGTAATTTCCAAATGGTTATAATAATAACACAGCGCAATGCGTTTGATTTGACACGAACTTTTAATTTTACTGACCACTGCTTTCATTTTTTGCTTCGTCGGTGACAGTGACTTACCACGAGATGATCCAGATGGTCCTTAAAAAATATACATACAAAGTTACTCTTTTTATGATTTTACACGCGTTGAAAAAACCGGACCTCAATAGGTTCGTGTTTAATTTATCGTGTATATAATATTTGAAAAATTTCGATAACAATTAAAGTATACCAATAACTAAAGTTTTGATTCGCGAAGAAATCCAGAAATCTTTTTGTGATCTTTTCCTTAGAGATGTAGATAGCTCGGCCCACTTGCGGAGTACAATACGAAATCGCTCTTCAGACACGCAATGGTCATTACTTACGAATTAAATGTTTCCGAACAAACGGGAGGCAATCAGGGTGGCGAAACTAACTAAGTCGCCCTTTGAAATATCGAGAAACTTGTTTTGAAAGCTTACGTTTTGTTTTTAACGTTTAATTCACGAGAGAGCATTTATGTGCTATTGAAGATACGACTAATGCATCGATGTATTAAGGTGATGTTCAAATGAAGATGCATTTAGATGGCATATATTTAAAAATGAACTCTCGGTCATACTAGTTCTGCTCAATGCTAAATAATAAAAAAAATCTGCAGACAGAAGTGAAAACTTAAAACAGTATTTTTAATTTTCAAAATAATTTAACCAAAAAACAAAATTTTCTTAAAATTAAATTTTGAATAAAAGAAAATATTTTTTAATGAAAATTGTAGTCTTTTTCGCAACTTTGTAAACTTAATATGAATATGAAAAATATTTTAAAAATAAATCCTTACTTTTTTAATTTTTTTACCATTAATTTTTGTAGGTATATAAAAATATTAACATATTTAGTATTCGCCGTTGTATTGCACAATGATCTGACACTTAAACAGTTGAAATAATAATCAAATCAAAACACAGTTTAAAGAACAATACAAAGTACACACACATTTTTTATATCGAAGACGGGGTAAATAAGTCCAATCTTCACTTTGAAATAATGAAATTTAAAGCTTGTTCCGTAACACAGGATATTTCGAAGTATATTTGAGAATGTGTGGAAGCTGTTTTAGATGTTAAGTAGCTTTACATCCTTAAATTATTGTAAATTTTTAAGAAATTACCAAAAACCCTTTTACATTCCAATTTACGCCTGAAGGGGTAAATAGGTTCGAGAGGGAGGTAATTCGGAATTTTACCAGGGCTGTCATTCTATCTATCCACAGTAATATTTTTTACTATAGGTAAGGTAATCATATTAACAAAAATATCGCATTTAAATTCGAATATTTTTAAAATGTACATTAAATAGTATTTATTACTATTGAACAAGATATTTAACAGTTTCTATAACTAAAATGAAATGAAATGAAATAATATTTTATTCGAAGTTGGTTTTTACAAATACTTTTCGAACGTCAAACTACGCCATCGCTTCAACAAATCCCTACTGTGAGTGGTCTCGGAAGAAGAAGCGTGAGTTTTAAAATACAATATGGCATTTCTGACAATTTTAATGGAATTTTATTATAAATATTTACACATCTACCCATGAAAGAGCCACCAGTTTTGCTTAGTCTGAAATTTGGAACAATCAGTTTAGCCTCACTCCTAGTATTAATACTGTGAACATTACTCTTCATAAGGAAACTACCAAAGTATTTTTTAACGTACATAATATTATCTAAAATATATTGTGATGCTACAGTTAAAATATCAATTTCTTTAAAGAGATTTCTAAAGGAATCCCTAGGCCTGAGGTTGAATATAGCGCGTACTGCTCTTTTCTGTAATATAAAAATCTACTTAATATCTGCAGCTGAGCCCCACAACAACAGACCATAAGACATCACACTGTGAAAGTAGCTAAAATAAACTAATCTTGCTGTTTCTAGGTCCGTTAAGAGCCTCAATTTCTTAACAGCGTAGGCAGCAGAGCTAAGTTTCCTTGACAAGATTTCAATATGAGGACTCCATTGTAGTCGTGAGTCTATAGGGATTCCAAGAAATGTGGTAGAATTCACTAGTTCAAGCACTTCTTTATAAAACTATAAATTACATTACTCATAGAATAGGTACCGAATTGAAATTGACTACCTTAAGTTTTTAGTTTTTGACAACCCTATTTAATAATTCCAATTTACCTCTTAAATCAAATACCATTATTCTAACAAAACCTGTTCATATACCAATTATCCCCCTTTAAGTTCGAGTTCCTATTATCTGCCAAAATTAACTAAAACGAGTGTTCGATCAAAACTAAGATTCTCAATTAAATTACGCAATTATATACTTGCCTTTAACGTTTCTTCAAACCACAATTCACTGTTATGATGAAGATTTGACGATTTTAACACTTATTTCCAATGTAACTAATTAAAAAGTTACAGTTAAAAAGTACAACATTCATGTATCCACGACGACCTCACTTCAAACGTGGTTTTCTTTAGTGAAACTTGAATGTCTAGCTCATATGCTCAATGCAGTAGCTAATAGCAAAAAACATGAGCTCGTTAAAAAATTAAAAGTTCTAATCTCTTTAAAATATAATGACATTAACAGAACAGTTTAGAAATGCAGATTTTAATCCCTATTTACCGTTTTACCGGTACCTTAAACATTAGCATGTTACTGACGTGAAACCATAAGGTTTTCCCCTACCAACGCGCCAACAGAAGTTTTCACTTCAAAAAATTACTGAACATCTAGGTTTCTACAGACCCATCAATCAAAATTATTAGGCACGCGGAATCGACGTATGCCATTCGCTGACATGAATTCATTCACAGTGCCGAATATTCAGAGACTAGTACTATAATGAACCTTACGTCGTTGTAATTGGGTGCGGGCGATGATTACCAAGTATTCGCTGCGGTACATTGAAGTAAGTCGTTTTGTAATTAACTGACTGTGACCGCGACCGACAGGCGAGCATCATCGTAAATTACTCAATGTTACCAACAATGGTTCGGGCTGTTCGTAAATAATAAATAATGCCCGAGCTTTCTACGGCTGGGGCCACAGTTCGGCGAGACCATCTATCATTAAAGCGGCATAACATTAGTACGCTTAGTGAAACGATTCTACACTTTCACTGATAAATTCGGTTCCAATTATGTAATTTGTTGGGAACAACGCGAATGTCAGTTGCGTCAGGAGTCGTGTCTTCCTATGATCGACTGGTGGGAATTCATTTGAAGCACTCACAGGAAATGAGTTCGTTCGTGTTTCGATTAGCTAAGTGTTTCTAAATGGCGAAGTCTTACAAAAGTAACGGTTCAGTTGAAAATGGAGTAACATTGTTCTTCCCCAACATCCTTGTCGTGTCCTAAATACGATATTGTTCACATTATATTGTTTACATTTGAAATGTTGTATCACTATATCCATAAAATAAACGTGAGAACAGCTTCTACAATTGGCGCTACAATCTGTATAACGGAATAAAATCTCCTCGCAGCACTGTTCTTGTCATGTTACAATGTTAGTTACACCGACCGGGCTGTTTTATATCGATGTCAACTTTGCTAGTCGTTCGAGGTGATACATTTGCGTCTCGGCTCGTGATTCATGCGACCCAGACTTCATTCGAGGATGAAAGTTGAATGCAGGCGCCTTTTACCACTTCAACTGTAGAAAATTGTACGGTGTGTGTGGTCCGATCGGTGCTAATTACTTCTCGTGTTCGGTCAGTGTCAGGGCGATCGCGCTGCTGATTTGGGCATGGGCCTAGCCGGCTCAACACGGCACCGCAGATCACAATCGCCAACCGATTGGGAAACGAGACCAATTAAGGGAAATCGTTATGGACAGCAACGATTTTTATTGTGGCAATTAGCAGTGAGTTGTCAGATAGGTGAGTCTTTGAATGTCTTCAGCGCAGGTGGTTCTTTTTTACTTTAGTTCGCGTTAACTGATTACTTTGCTTATGGACTTTTATTTGTGATTTTTGTGGTTCCATATATCAAAATACTACTCTTTGCTTACCTTAACTTGCCTTCCTTAACTTAACAACGTACAAGTTTAATAATCTAAAAGAGACTTTAGTATCTTAAAGACCCTTATCTGCTACCTAAACAAATTCGCTGAATGACAATATTGTATAATATGTGTCATATACTTCTAAAGGCGATAAGTGTTTACTTGTTGCCGTCAAAATATCGCAAATACGATATCACGGTAAAATCATCATCAATTTGATGAATGAATGAATGGATGGAAGACAATTTATTCGAAGTTGGTTTTTGCAAACACTTTTCGATAGTCAATCAAATCTATCACTGCAAAAAATCCCTACCGCAAGTTTTCTGGAAGAAAAAGCGGCAAGAAACGCTCAAGGCGTTATTTTCATATTCACCTTTTAAGTAATTATCTGGTATGTTTCTTCATAAAAATGCTTTTTAGGTTTTTTGCCGTATGGCAATTCTGTCAATTGTAATGGTTTTTTATTATAAATAAATATCATGAAAGGGCCACCAGTTTTGCTAAGTTTGAAATTAAGTACAATCAGTTTAGCTTTATTCCCAGTATTAATATTGTGATTATCAATCTTCTTAAAAAAGCTATCAGAGTATTTTTTAACGTACATAAATTGTTTGAAATGTATAGTGATACAACAATGAATACATTGATTTCTATGAGAGATCTCTAAGCGAATCACTAGACCTGATTATGATTCACTAATACAAAAATCTACTCAATATCAGGAGCTAAGTACCACAACATCATAATATGACATAATATAATGATAATGAGGATAATAATAATAAAAAAATAAATAATAATAATAATCAAATCATAATGATTATTTTGATCATAAGACATCACACTGTGAAAGTAGCTAAATTAAACTAATCTTGCTATTTCTACGTCAGATTGTTAACAGCCTCACTTTCTTAACAGCGTCAGCAGCCGAGTTAATTCTCTCTCAAAAGATTTATTTATTCTCTCTCAATATGAAGACTCCATTGTAATCCCGAGTCTATAGTGATTCTAAGAAATGTGGTTGAATAGAATAGAATGAACTTGTTCAAGCACTTCCTTATTCATAACAATATAAGTTGGCACTTGCTTTACACTTCTTATCGTTATTTTAATATCTTTGTGAATTAACCAGCGTTTGTGAATTTAATCCGTGTAATAATTTCGATAAAGTATTATTTACATCGTAAAAACATTTTTTTCTTCAATCTACTTTAAACATTAAGGATGTGTCATCAACAAAAAATACAGTGTTACACAAATCCCCAGTGAAGTAAAGCAAATCATTGATATATATTAAAAATAGTAGCGCTCCTAATATTGATCCTTGGGGCATTCAAATAGTAATGTGTGCTCCTGGGGACTCCATTTCATCAAGACTGGTCTCATATAATTCACACAAGTTATCGATATTCATAATTTTGATCTTAACATTAGTCCACAAATAAATAGAAATCTAGCAATTAACTCAAAAACGCACTCTATTATCGCCAAAGATGGTCTCAGCGATGCGGTACCGACGTCCAGTTGGCATATCACGCAACCCGAACCGTGCCCACTTATCGGCCGTTGGATATCGCCAATAAACCAAATGGCATAAGGCATCGCTTGATTCAGCAGTTGAATTCAAGTGGCAGTTGTCCAGATTTACAATGGCAGCAAGTTTTTACGCTCAAATCAGGCTAAGATTGCGTCAGTAATCCGATCTTATCCTTAAACGTCGAGACTAGTCACGATCGATTCCAAAAAATCAACAAACAAGTTAACTTATATTATGAATCAAGGCGATGTTAATGAATTAAAAATTGTAACTCTCAATCGGATGTAGGGTCATTCATTTATTTTCATGCTACTCTTATTTTTTTCGCATTAAACACAGCTTTCAATGTCGCTGGCTTGGTATCGTTTCGATCTCGATTGCCTTCGAGAGTAGCTCCACTATTTGGATCATGCTAAATATCAAAATACGGACTCTTTCGCCATCGTCTACTTCTCGACTGCTGGTAATAGATTAAATAGGCCTACGTATAATTGTACTTGCACTCTGGTGCAGTTTTTATGAATAATTTTTTTTGGGTTTCCATGTAAAATTTTACAATAGTTAAGGTGAAGCTATTATAAATTTTTGTTAGTCATCTGATTGTTTAGGGAAAAATTGCCGTATTGGCCTAGAATACTCGTCCTAATCCCGTATTATCATAAGAGTGTGTGTGTGTAAAGTGGGTGTTATAAGAGACGACAGAAGCCAGCCTGCTTGGTGGTAGGGCTTCGTGTAATGATTATATTATCAGTGTTATTATTATTAAATCATTAATATTTATAGTGGTATTATTATCTTTTTGTGAAGCCTGCCTGGCTAGCTACCACCATCCTGCTTGAGTCAACCGCCAAAAGACTCGTCAGTTCCGGCTGGGGCTTAAGAGCCAGTACATTTTTTCTTACCTTCTCATTTCCTGGCCGACAACGCATCAGTGATACTTCTAGTCTTGTTGATGTCCATGGGCGACGGTGACCACTTATCATCAGGTGGCTCGTCTGCTCGTTAGTCTGCTTTTAACATTAAAAAAAAAATTATTCACATATATTTATATCTCAAAATCGTGAACCCATAGTGTCCATTATATTAGTGTCAAGTCAAAAATATTTATTTTTTACTGAATCGTCAATAATCAAGTCTGAATTCTTTCGACCGAAAAGGAACTTAAGAATACGAATACGTTGCGTAGTAAAGTTATTATATTGATGTTGTATAAGTCGCCTTTAAAATGACCAGTGTAAATAATTAAATGAGACCTTATTTCCATTTATTGACCGCATAGTTCAGTAGACTAACTGATGACTCGTTTCAGCTCAGTATGGTATCGGATTGGCACTGAGAAATTTCACTGATATTTAAAGTATGCGCTTGTACGGCGCTCACGAATATAACAAGCTTCTTATTTATATATATACCAAAGAAATTTCAACCCTATACAATCACGTTAAAGATCAGAGCGGTTAATGTGATGGTCCTTTTTAATTTGTCTCTCACAACACCATTTGCAATGAATTTCGATCACTTTTTTGCGTCGCGACATTCTGATGATGTTTGAGGCATATGTTTTGGATTTACGATTGATTTTTTTCCACGTTCTCTCGGCTTGTGAAAGTTCTTTCTGTAGTTCAGATTATAAAGATACTCATGTGAAACAAAGACCTTTTCTTGATGTATCACGATCCTGTCAACGGTTAAATAAATTGATTTAAAACATCGACTACGAGTTCACATTTGGTTTTATGAAGAAGAATTTTAAGCATAATTTTGAAAAACAAAACTGTTGTACGGAATTGACTCATGCTAATTTAATGTCCCTATAAGTGCAGCGCTTATTATTAGAAACGTTAATCATGTAGTGACGTTTGTTTGTTTGTTTGATATATAATGATGTATTATGGTGTAAATTTTGAGCTATGGCTATCGTACATTAAAATAATGGGTATGGAACTTATATAAGACTCGTAAATAACCATTTACTTTCGTATAAAGAATAACGATGATTCAGATTGTACGTCATGGTCCAGGAACAATAATAAATTATTTTACGAAAGCTCGCTCAATAGCTACCACTCGAAGTTGAAGATTTATATCTCGCATGAGTTACCTCATGACAAACATGTATTCATTGTTTTAAATCAGTTTATTCATAAACAACATAATCACTCCGTCCTTGATCTTTTATTCTATATTGATTCACATCTGTTTTCTTCATACTCATTTCACCAACATAAAGGTCCAGTTTTATCGACGTCAAGCAACGAGAAGGCAGTGATAAAAATGCATTGCTCTTTTATTCTTAAGGAAACGCCATTAAAAATTACCATAAGCCAGTAGTAGTGTATGCATGTACTATACTGCTGCATTTTATACGCTAACTATCGAAGTCACTCCTACGGTCGCTTTTATTTTATCTTCTTATTTTTTAACAAACATTAAAAAAAATAGTTTTTAGTTTGGTTTCAAATGTACATCGGTCCCTATTGACTAAAAAAGTTTGGCTTCAATATGCACAAAATCAAATCCATCGTAACTTTGCATTTTGCAGTTGCACGCAGATTTCACAAAATCTCATAAATAGTAAATAGAAACAATGGAATCAAACTTCGTGTTCTTGTCACTCGCTGTGCTATTTTTCATACCAGACTCGTAAATTGTTTATGATGATAACTGGTGGGCGCTTGAACATCACCCAGAAACAAGTTGCCTTAAAAATTTGCATATCCCTCGCTGGTTTTTAAGTTGAAGCTATTAAAGAATATTTTCCTTTGAACTGTAGCGGAGGTAACTTATCTGGTTGGAGTTATTTATCATCGTGTTGCGTGTACTCCCCGCTTTCTGAATCGGGGTGCATAATGATCCAGATCGCCTTTTGATTCAGTGTTTCTATTTTAATTTTAAAGACGCTTCATTGTTTGTTACTTGTTTGGATGCTGTGTGCGCTGGAATATTTTCATTGCGGCTAGTCTTTTCATTGTCTAGCACGATTTCCTATTCCCTTTAGATCAGTAAAATTGTTTTTTTTTTTAATTCGATCAACGAAGCTTCTTTGTATTTCGTATAATATAATTCAGTAATAGCACTTACTATTACTTGTTATATTCTATGGTCGCTGGTTTTTTTTAAGACTATAGAATATATCTGTGTGTAAAACGTACATTTAAAATCAAAGGACACTATAAAATATCTTCCTATCTTTTTGCGTTATTAGTGTATGGTCGAGCACATTATAGTGTATTAACTTTCACATCCGATAGCGAATCGTTAAGTTTCGTGGTATTTATGTTTTTTCTAACATTTTCACCTGAAGTGATTGTGTATTAGGGGAATTTTTTGGTTTTAGTTTAAAAACAGTTTAAGTTTTTTATGGGAATGTACTATCGTTTTATTCGTCATATCCTTAGATATTTATTGTTAGTGTAATATTTTTTGGGCGTGAGATGAAGTTACATAAATATTAATTTAAAACTTTCATTCATTAAAAGTTAACGTATCAATTGTATTTCAACTGATTGATGGCGTCCTAATGCACACGGGAAATTAAACGTCGAGACGTAGTTTCACTAATTAATAAATTTTGTATAGCTTACGGCGAAGTCGCCGATTTAAATTGATTATTGTGACTCCAATCAAATTGCTATTCATTTAACAGCACCAGAGTAAAAGAACAATATAAAGTTGTGGCGTTCCAAAGGTGTGGTGTGTTAAAATCTAATAACAAACCAAGGTCAGTACAACTACTTATACGGTGTTTTCTAGGATAATAAACTATGTAGTATCTTACTGTGATTTAGTTTAAATATATTTTCAAGTGTTCAAATTTAGTTATACTTGAAAGAACACTCGGAACAAGCAGGTACTTACTAATATTACTACTAGTAATTACTAACCTGTAATTTCTTACAAATCAGAGACACTTGTGCTGTTTAATTATGTAACACCTTTTGAATTATTAAATATATCTTGATTTGATTGATCCACTTGAATAAGAGAGTGCAATGTAATGTCATGAATCAAAGTACAGTCTTGTCTCCTTGCTTAACTGTATTCTGTGCTTGCACACGCAGCTGCCACTGTGCTTCCCTAGCAATGAAATTCGAAAAGAATCAAAATTTATCGACCTTTCTCACAGAGTTAGCTGGCTAATATAGCAATGGTTATACCACATCGGTCGAAAAACTAATGAAATAAAAGTGAGAAAAGGACTCAAATATCGCATATTGCTTTTAATCGTGACCTGATATAATTTTAGCCCTGTTAATTTTGTTTATTGTCTAATTGGTTTTCTCTCATCATCATGGATAATACAGACAGTTTTGTTTTGTGTGAAATATTTTTAACATGCAGATACATTAAGACATCATTAGCCATTTATTCTCACTAATGATGTAATTCATTAATTTTTTAAGTTTGAACTTTATTGAGGTTCTTTTGTTAAACAGTATATACGAGATATCTCCATAATCATTGCATACAATCTATTTTTAACTTTGTTTTGTTACGTCAGCTGCGAGCATTTACAAATAAGTCATGTATATGAATTAAAAATACTGTAGACAAAATGATCTATAGCTTGGCTAAGCCATAGTCAAAAAAACAATGCCATGTTGTGTTGGACATTTTCTTGGAATCCTGACTAGGTTTTACGAAAACTGTCAGTTAATTTGCTTATTTTTATTCATATCGTATGAAATTTAAATATAATTCCTTAGAGGAAATTTCTATTTTGTCGACTGCTTGACCACAGACCAATATGTGTTTCATATTGACTGATTTCAATAATCCGAAGATTGTATTTCACTCCGAATATTAATTAAATGACTTAATTAAACTCCTTCTTCGAGTGGATTCCACTGCGGCGAGATTAAATCAAATATAATACATTCACTAAAAATTAACTCTGCGAAGTTATGAAACGGAAACAATGAATGTTTTATTTAATTTCATGAAATATGTATATTCGCAATTTTTTTATTGATAACACTTAAGCTCGTCAGTCCCTACCAAAAACAAAATAAAATCACTTCACATAAAGAGGAGAAAAAGGAATACAAAGTTTTTTCTTTTCAGATATTTGTATAGATTAATGAAAGTGTGAGTGTAAGTTAAATACCACCAGTTAAATACATAAAATTTAATTGCCCGTGAATGTGCCTCGTCCAATGACATTTACAAGTAACAAATCAAATTGTACTTTGCTGCAATTGATTGGTTTAGTAATGCAATTGATAAATTCTTTAATGAGGTCTATTCAAACGTGTTCGGAAACGCATTACCTGTCAATACATATTAACTTTAATTATTTCTGCTACTGGAAGGTTACTTATATAAGATTGCGTAAGTTAACTTTATGAAATAAATTAAGTAATTAGATATTTTGAGGTCCCTTACGTTGGATAAACAACGGAATTATTACTTACGTACTAAATTAAGTTTTTCTGGATTACAACTGTCCGTCAGTCATAACTGGTTTATGAAATGGAAAAGCGTCCTTATGGATAACATAAATATATCTAGTCTTTTATTGTTTTAATATTCACAGTTCAAAAGACATTGAAGAACACCAGAATCCTACTTAATTTATTTATATTTTTAATTAATTATAATGCTACATTTAGGTTACCGGTAAGATTCTAAATAAAGCGTATTTTTTAAGTTTCATGTTTACAATTTATGACTTAACATTCTATTCAAGTAATGGTATAAGTAGGTACGATTACCATATCCAATAGGACCATGGTTCAATCAGACGAGGTGAAGCATAAAAAGTAAAGAAGCTACAAATTTACATATATCTTCATAAATGATTTATAAGATAGTTCAAGTCACATAACTTCGCGGGATCTATAAATAGTCCTATCAAACAAGTAGAAGGAAGAGAACTTCAGTAAAAACACAATAACATACACTATTATATTGATATTTATTATAACATTTTATATTCATTGTTTGATTGAATCCTTATTTCAATGTTAGTTATACATATAGAGTTATAGCCGCTCCTGCGTCCTGTATTTAAAAGACGAATTTTAACCCTAATTTTAAAGAATTGGTCATAGAGTTTCAGTAATTATATTAAAATCTAATGTTTAAATCTAAAATTAAAATAAAATTTAAATAAAATCTAATGTTTGTATTACTCTTTTCAGGTATGTCTGGCGATACTACCTATTCACTACATGGTAAATAAACTAACCCGACACGACAATAAACCCAGAAGCTTACAAGGATTATTGTTGGCTTTATACTTCATAAAGCGCAAAGGAGTAATAATTTCACTTTGGAGTGACAAAGTCGCCGTTGGTCACAGTTAAGTAAGGTCTACATATTTCTAATATTGTTCTTCAATTAAAGGGTTTAAGATCTCTGTCCAATAGCACCTACACGCAGCTTAGGGGGCTTTATACGCCTTTTAGGAAACTGTGGAGAAGTTTGAGTTACGTGGTTCCCACGATGTTTCGCTTCACCTTATACATGCATACATAGACTGATTGACATATATGTACCTTCCTTTGTTTCTTTGATCTTCACAATCACTAAAACGTAAAGTTCAACAGAGACCTAGCATTTGATCCAAGCGTGCACTTAAAAGCAATCTGCATTTCACCTTGAAGTATCTTGAAGTAGTTTAAAATATTTACCATTTAAGTGTAAGCAAATTGCCTTTTTTTTCACTTATCCAATTTTAAAATAATTCTTTTTGGTGATAAGTAGGAAAAAAGTGACATGAAAGAGCCAGCTTTAAAAAAAAGGGCAAACAATACTGTAGGATATACATAAACATTAAAACTTATAACAAAGATTTTTGTTTATTTCTTCATGTACGTAATGTATTAAACATTTTCCAAAACAACAATATTCTTTGAATGCCAACCCTTTATAAAAAGAATGCTGGTTAGACATTTAGGCAAATACTAGTTTGACATCTTTGCATGCTACTAGTATGGAGAGGGAGCCGGGAAGGTTTTGGTTTTCATATTAGGGACCTAGTAAGGTAGCCACTAGCGCATCGCCTCGATTCACAATTTGTATTTGAAGAGTTTGTTTCTTATCAAATCACACACGCACTTTGCAGTTTGTACATTTTTGTAGCACACAGTTGATGGGCCCATCCGAATTAATAGATTTTTGTTAGTTTTTCACGGAAACGATAGAAAACGCTTGCAAACGCCCCGCAGTCGTTTGATGGCGCCGCGCCGTACGATGGTTGACGGAAAAAACGTTTTGACACGATCTTCTTTCGCGCGGAAAGTGAAGAACTCGAACGCTGACGTTTAACCGAGGAGGAGAATATGGAAGGATCGGGAAGCCCAAACAAGCGCGATTCAGCTTTTTCATAACATATAGGCATTGAAAGAGCCTATACAAATTTTGAAAGAACCAAGTTCTTATTATAGTTAAGCGAACAGTAAATTAATAAAGATATTACTAAAACATTTATTATTATATAAAAAATCTTTAAATAAACTAAACTTTGAATAAAATATTTACTTTAAATGTAAGGCAGTTTTACAAAACCAACTGTTTGAGATCAATCATTACAAACTAGCTAGCCGTCTTAAGAATAAGAATATAAAGCGATTTAAAAACAAATATAAAGAAATCAAGAAAAGGAAGGAATGCTTGGTGGTAGGGTTTCCCGTAAGTATTATATTATCAGTTTTATTTTTAGGTCATTAATATTATTATTGGTATTATTATATTTCCGTGAAGCCTGCCTGGCTAGCCTCCTGCTTGAGTCAGCCGCCGAACGACTCGTGTTCTGGCTGGGGGCTTGAGAGCTAGTACCTTCTTTGTTACTTTCTTCTCATTTCTTGGCCGACAACACATCAGTAATGGCTTTGGTCTCTCCGATGTCCATGGACAACGGTGCCCAAATACCGTTAGGTGGCGCATCTGCTCATTTGTCGGCTATTAAAATAAAAAATACTTAAAAACATTGTTAACAAAATTAATGTAAATTCCCCTTATGCCCAACCGGAAGAAATTTTGCACTAATTCCACTCGTAATGGTTGTCATTATAATTTTTATATTTTTACACTACACACTTATCACACATTTATCCTATCCTCTTTCTTTCTATTTATATTCATTTTTACTTGTCAGAATACAATCCTATCGTCAGAATCTGGTACATCTGAACTAGTATCATTATGTATATTCGATTTGCTCTTAAGAGCTTTTATAGATATTGTTGTGGTCATTTGCTTTACATTTTTTCTCTTTCGGTTTGCATTTGCATATTTGTCTTCGCTTTTTTTCCTAAGAATATTTGTTATGTTCTGTAAAGTAAAAAAAGCGGTCAATTTTAATTGAATATTTAAAAAAATATAGTTTAATTGCTCATATAAAAAAATATTAAAGCCTTTGAGACATAATCAGAAAGTGGCGTTGAAACAATTTATCATGAAAAAGTTGGCTTTTTTATTACACCGTAACCCAGTTCATTTCAGTTTAGACAAAAATTTTGAAAATAGTAGAATGCAGTTTGATGTCATTAAACAAATATTTATCGCAAGATATGAGAATAAAATTAAATGTACAGACAAGGTCTACAGATTTAATAGTAGTATAGATTATATAGATTTACGTATAACTTAAGTTTTTGAGTAATTCAATAGTTGTGGTAGTTGTTGCCCAGTGAGGGTCGGTAGATTTACATCGTTGAGAAATGTTCAACAGACTGGTTCCCCCATGTTTCCCTTCACCGTTATAATTGAGCAAGTGAACAATAATAATTGTTCACAACTATTACGTTCATGACTTTGTAAAATCTTTGGTCCACGCATATAACTCAAAACCTCCGTGGGAGGTCGACATTAATCTCTAGTTAAAATCAAATAATTAGAATAGTTAATTATTATTAAATTAGAAATGTAGTTGTAATAGTACCTATTAGATATTACTTAATTCCGACTGAAAGTTTTCGCGAGATTTCAGACATATACTTAATAAAAATTTAAATGATGAAGAGACGATCGTTCAAATAGAAGGCTAGTACACCAGCCAAAGTACTTTGTGTGCGTTGCCATGTTCTCATGATGGAAAAAGTAGTTGTCGAGGGAAAAATAAAATAAATCAGTGCATCTTTGTCCCTCAGGGTCGTTCGTGCGGCACAGCCTGGTTTAACCCTGACTAAAAATAACCATGAAAATAACAAGTTAAGATTTTTATAACGTTTTTTTATCGCTTAATTGGAACGCCGAGATACTCTGTGACCAGTTAATCGATAACAAAATCATCGACGAACAGCGTATTGCTAAGTTAACTGTGAAAACGATCAGAAGAGTTGTTGGAGCAAATCTGTGACGACAGATCTTGTTTGAATTTTTATGACGAGATCCACTCTTGACAGCGTGCACATAATACATCTTCTTCTCTTACAACACAGTATACAGACATGCAATTTTATTTAAGTCAATAAACCTCATCCACGCAGAATGTTATAGACAATATATGGATGATGTGGCAAGGTTTTTGACAAGTTAATATAATACTATATTCTTTATCTTTTTTCATTATACCTATATATACCTATAAATAATATAAAACTGAGCCGTTATTTCTGTCTGTCATTCATCTTTTACTTGTGATTCACTGGCATGTGGCAATATCTTTCATATCATCTTTATTATAGTTTATAGAAATTCTTTAGAAAATTTTAGATGCATCGGAGAAATCTGCATTGAGTTCGCAACGGTACTTATGTATTATTATACTTATGTATGGAAATATATTAATTTCCGCATAGGAGCAAGGTGGTGGAGTAAGCTCCAGTCCTCCTCAAATAAACAGAGATCCAAACGCTGCACTGGACTGTTTATGTGTTGTAACCATGCCATGTAGAACTGAATCTTTTTTATATCTAAATAAATACATAATAGTTGAATACCCTTTTAACCTCTTGTTTCTCAATCGATTTTATTTTTTCATTTCGTGCCGATTGACATGCTCTGAAGTTATCGAAAAAAAAATTTGGGAAACAAAACGATATTAATATTCACGGTCGAATATCCGCCTCTTTAAAACCCGATGCATTCCTTTCATCTGCACGACGACTTACCAACATTGATGCCGGCCTTTGGACGTATTAGAAATTTTAAACCGCTTGGGTTACCTCGTAACTTATAATTAATTACTTAATCATCGTATGCGCCATTTTATAAGGTCACCGATGTAACCTACACCGAGCTTCCGCATCTGCTTCCCACTGGCTAACGAGTGTTCGGTAGACTATGCAAATATCAATTAGTTGGAGAAATGTTTCCTCGATACCCGAGTCTCACTCGCTACCTGTCTCGATACCTGCGCGCGCACGCCTGTGTTAATTGGTTGCATTATCAGAGGGCGCTACGTGATATGCTCTTACTGTTTCCCTTACAAACCGGTGTGAACTAGACTTTTGTCTATGAATTCATCGGTTTCCACATAAAATGGGAAAGAATGTAATCGGGTCCCACCTTCCGCCTTGGCCGGGAACGCGTTTATGATGCCTTAGAGGTGACGTTAGTGGCAACAAACATAAAATACAAACACAAAATACAAATCTTGAGTCTGGTTTAATGTGACTTGTATAACACCAGAAAAGGCATTATAACACGAACGTCTGGTACGAATATGTAGCACAGTGAGAAGGGTTAGAGGGTTGTTACCAAAATGACATAGGTACGCGTCGCAGAATCTTGTTGAAGGAGGGTAAGTGTAAAAAAAAGGTTTTACTAAATGTTTTTGTGCTTTTTAGTTCCTCAATAGAAAAAGAGTGGTATAAAGTGCTCTTAAATATATCGCACCTTTAGAATGAAAGTGACTTAACTCAAAATTCCTGAAATTCCAGATTTTACTATAAATTTACTTGAAAAAGCGTACTCTAAAACTCCATGGTGAAAAAGAGCCCGAATTATGAGTGAGAAAGGGAAAAAGGGAAAACCTCAAACATCAGTCTCTTTAAATTTACTCAAGACCATACATTTTTGAAAACTTTCTTCGTCATTTCCCATAAATTGCAATTTTTGAGTTAAGTTGAGCGATATATTTCAATTTTTTAGGACGTGATGAAGAAAAACTAAAAATATACAATAATCTTCGCTAATGTACATTTTACGAACTTAATTACTCCTTTTTTATTTTTATTTATGAATTTTTAAACTAGCTTTAGGATCCTTAAGTAAACTTATTAAACGTTTAATAAATAAACATGAATTTTAATGTTACTGATAATATTATTATCTTAAATGTAATTATCTATACAAGCTTGTTTTTAATCAAAAGGTTATTTTTAGAGGATATTCAAGCGCGTAAATTATGGCAATTTAGAACAATGAGAACATATGTAGAACAAAGTAAGGCGTCCTCTTTTCGATTTTTGTCGTAGAGGGCTGGTCTCAGCTTCGCTGTAATTATTCACATGTTCCGTGGGCTAACTCATAGGGAAATGCAAGCTTAAAACACTTAAATTTCTTAAAACTTTTAATGAAGGTTATACGAAATCATACACTAAACCAACCTAAAACTAAACTAATGAAAGTGAACAACAAATAAATGTAAATATCAAATTGTGAGTTGATTGAAAATACTATAAGAAATAAGTAATTGCACCTGAATTTCTAGCACTAAGTATTATATAGGTAGGTACTATTATTTTAAACCAATTTGATCATTCTATGCAATGGCGCAATAGAACAGCTTTTATGAATTAAGTAGGCTTTAACGTGTAATAATGCGGGTCCCTCGTTTCTTTTTCGACCGGCAATACTCCGGTGATGCGTTTAGTGCTACTGAAGCCAATGGGCGACGGTGACCAATTGCCTTCGACTACTTACATATAAAATATCTAAAAATAAATATAGTTACATATAGAAAAGATATTTTTTGTTTTATATAACAGCCAGTCCAGTTTCAAGCCTCGTGTGACAGATCCTTCTTCGACATATTATATAAAAGAAAACATCTTGTAAAAATAAAAAGCATGTTTCAAATACAAAGATACGATCGTACTTTGTCATTAGTATAAATACAGATAAGGCAATACTAGTATTAAAGATTGTATGTATTATGTTAAAGCAAAACAGCGGTAAACGTGATTTGTAAAATAAATATGGCCTATTACAAACATTAAGCATTGGAACACGTACTTGCCCCAGTTGCGGGTTGGGTAGACGTAAAGTTTGCGTGTTTCAGGATAACATTGCAGTTCTCGTACGCATTAGCTAAAATTAGAAGTAGCTCATAGCTATATAACTGTAAGTATAAATCTTGTAGTTACATGAATTTAATATGAAGTTTTATATTGCGTAAGGATAACAGGTTCCTTCGCATATCTGATTCGCCGTCTGTCTATCCCTCTGTCACACAGAATTAACAAATCAACTGACCTAACGTTAAACCTTATAGAGTATTTCTAATTTACTTATGGTATATCCTTAATAAATAAATAAAAAAAAAACGTTTTCAAATTGTTCATACGACATGTCATTTCAAAGTATCCAGTATTAGTAAGTCAAACATATTTTACATACTTAACATAAAAAAAAAATTCCTTCTTGATTTAAAACTTCAATACTAAAATCAAAATATTAAATCGCGACATTTTACCCTCTCACCTCTTACACTCCACTCCATCTCCAAAACTACGGAGGTTAAAATTTTGACAAAAAAAAACAAAACAATGTCCAGTACATACTCGTAGTATACAGGGAAACTTAAATCTCTAATCCTTAAGTTTCTCTATTTGTTATTTTATGTGAAAAAACAAGATTAGCAGATAAGTCTTCTTCCTAAGCCTGCTGATAATATCGTTATATTGTAATGAACAATGTGACTCTACCACATTAATATTATTGCTGTTATTGTTTCTTACAAATATAAAATATCGTTTACATTTTTAACTAAATTAACAACCGCATTAACAGTTCTCGTAGCCTCGAGTTCGATTCCGGAGCCGTGTTGTCTACACCCCGCAGATAAATCGCTCGACACCTCCGATACTGTGTACAATGGGAGAGAAAGTGTTTAGAGGAAATATTGCCTGTTTGAAAACTCGCTGGCAACTCCGATGGGGAACATTATTCAGAAATCGCAGCTTAATTAGCGAAATATATTGTGACCGATATACAATTTATTGGTCTTTTTGTATGGTACAGGTGTTGTGCAATTTCATCTGATGTGATAGTATAATTACTATTATTTGAAATCAAACTTTTGATAAACGTAACAGTTAAAAGAATTTCGGCTTTGCTTGATGTTCATTTTATCGAATACGATAGGTTTACGACCGGCTGAAATGCGTTGTACTCGGAAGACATAACAGGATCTTCGTTCAGTTATGACACCCCCAAATTCTAATCCGACTTGCTAAATGCGGAACCGAATCATTTCTACTACACCGTTATATATACATAAAAAATATCTACTTTTGAATTCTATAATTTTTTCATCGTCACTGTCATCAATCGCTTAACAATTGAAATGTTATGCTGAGAATAATTCTCCTCGTCATTGTCTCCTTTCTCCGCTGCAACAATAATGTTATAAATGGCTTAGCTACCAACGGTGTTATCTGCCAGGGATGTTATGGAGCTCCGTAACCGTAAGCGAAACTATTCGATATCCGAAATAACAAGATATCCGAAACCGTAACCGAATCCGATAAAAAAGTTTCGGATAAAGGCAGACTAAATAAAGCACGTTATGATTGGTTTATGCTGACCGAGCCGATACATTAGCCGCGTCGATCTCATTTTAGACAGATTTTATTATTTAATTTGTTTTTTCTATGATTATAATATCACATAAAACTTAGAAGCAGAGTCAGACTTTTTAAATACATTATATTTTTTTCCAAGTTGTAAATCATCTAATATTCGTAACCAAAATTATCCGAAACAATCGGATAATCCGAAATAATTTTACATCCGTAACCGGTAAAATATTATTTATATATCTGTATCCATATCCGGATCCGAACTTTCATATCCATAACATCCCTATTATCTGCGAATTGCGACTGGCCAGCCATTACTCACAATTACAGGAAAGAATGTGCCACGGTCGACTGAGCTGTTGGACACGCGATAATTCCCGAACATAGAGATGCAAGAAAACCGATACAATTAAACAAGAATCTAGAAGACCCGGTGACTCCGTTGTGGTCATTAATCATGTGTAACGCGATTAAATTACATACGAGACTTTCCTGTTATCCAAGGCACTTGAACGACTTCGACGTTAATTTCTTTATGTTTGTAGAATTCATTCTTCAGAATGTTTTTATCGGCATGTGACACTGTTTTCACAACATTAACATTAGATTTTTTTTTGTAATCAGTACACACATTACACTGTTCAAGTTTTTAAACTAATTCCATTCGTATTAATGTATTAATAAACTGCCATTGCTTCGCTTCGGAACAACTACGCCTTACGTTTAAAATTAGCTTTTGCATTATTTAAGGACTGAGTTTTCTCGTTCTGTCAATGAAAAATATATTTATTTATAACTTTTTTATTTCTGAACGGATTTCAATGAAATGAAATTTAAATATTAAGTGATGCTTACTGCAATACGTTAGTGAAAACCAGAACGAAATTGGATAACCCTTTCTGAGATTAGCGCGCACAAACGCACAGACAGACAAAAACTCTAACCACTATTGTTTTCTGTTCTATTGAATTGATAATGACCCCTAATTATAGTTTTTTTTTTTTAATATTTGCCCAAAAATTAGACTTATGTGTGTGTTCAGCGTGCGGAAAGTTATTATTTTCCGCACTTAGTGCTTTTTATTTTCCTCCTGCATATAACCTCCAAATGCATGTAGGAGGTTTTTTTAGTCAAAAAGTTTTCTGTACAAAATTTTTGTATGAAATGACTATTTTACAGCGTAAATACATGAATTAAATTTAA
This sequence comes from Megathymus violae, assembly GCA_003671415.1. Classification (NCBI taxonomy): domain Eukaryota; kingdom Metazoa; phylum Arthropoda; class Insecta; order Lepidoptera; family Hesperiidae; genus Megathymus; species Megathymus violae. The sequence goes on from PDGT01000001.1 coordinate 4,467,872, forward strand.
AATATTTTATATATACGTATATTGTAAATAAATAAATAACTCAATTTACTTGTTTTGAATTTAGAAAAATTATTCTCATTGAATTGGCTGAATGCATAGAAACCGTTGCCCTGCCATGTCCTCATAAAAAACTAAGGCGAAATTATATTTGTGCATTAATTTAATTTTATTTTTTTCATAAATGTAAAAAATAATGTGCAGAAATGTAACTTCCAGTCGTCGTCGTTCTTATTGCTGACTTGCGCCTTCGGCTTTGGTCAACAAACCGGGACTCGTGAAGATATGTACTATTCCCATATATACTTTATGTACAGAAAGCGATGAGTGAAAATATTATTATATGCATAGAAGATATAGATTCAACTAACTTATATACATTGAATTTATATAAAACTTACAAATCTGGGATTTAACGAGTTCCATCCATCGTCGTATCAAGCTTCAACAATATCCGCTGACTGTGGTACACAAATAAAGGACTACACTATGGCGCAAGATCCCTCCTTTTAGTGGTCGCTCAGTTCTGTACCACACTGTTTCAACCCAACGATACCATTGTATGGGTTTAGGTTTCTTTTAGACCTGTCTGATTAGCTACAATCAACCTGCTCGAATTTTACATGTTTTCTATGTATTTATGCACTTACCTAGTATACAGTGTCGTAGTGCCAGTCTTACGGCGTGGTCCTTCCAGACCTCGGTATTTTTTTTGATGTTACGGATTTATAGAACGTAGTGATCACTTACTGTCACGTGGTCCGTCTGCTGGTTTATCGGTTACTAACATAAATGACTGATTGAGGAGACAACCTCCTTATTTTATAATTGTAGGTATTTTTCCAGATTCCGTGCTAAATGACTTTTTGTGCAGTTTGGCTCGCTGTACTTTTTTTGGTTGTGCTCGTTACAGCTATTGAAACAGTTATTAATTTTATCATTTTAGTAAATCTCTTAAATAACAGTATTATATTTTATGTCAATATTTGGTTTTATTGGAATATCTGACAATGTAAGACATTGACTACTTTTAATATCCGCCACGTTTCTTTCAATTTTCCATGCAGTTGGAAGTAAATCATTTTGCCATACGCGGCGTGTCTCTTGCAACGTAATATATATAGAATATACACGCGTACATTATTAAAGTTGTACAAAGTATAAGGAAGAGACTATCTATTTTGTTTTTTAAAGAACGCAACGTATAAAAGGGTGTACGCAGCGTTGGTAATTACTGCGTCTCTATCTACGCGCCCGGCGCGGCGGTTGTCCCCTATACCTTGCGCGTTGCGATGATTATTCAAATGAGCTCTGAGTGTGTCATGTTTCAGACGTATCTCATTGATTCTAATGTAAGCTGAGGGCCAAGGACATACATAAAGCGGACACCATTCTGGTTATTACTTGTTATGCTTACAAAGTCGTCGACTTACCTGTATGTTTGATATGTTTGTATGTTTGATGTTATAAACATAGTGATAGCCTTATCGATAACGGCCGTTTTAGTTATTACTGTCTATTAATACACACATGTCATTCGATTTTTTAATTGTATCTTTACAAAATAACATACAGTTCATTGGTAAATGTGTCTAACGCATTCACCTAGTGAACTGCAGCCAACGTAATAATATGTGTTATTTATGACTATTTTGTCTTTCAACATTGAAATAATTCTATGCAGTAGTCGCATTTACAGTATTATAAGCTGAAATATCATAGTCTTTTAAATACATTGTTATAAAGTTGTTGAACCACTGTTCGCATCATACTCGCTGTGTTTGCGTCTACAGTACCGTTGCTCCTACGTGATCCTAACACGTAGCGGCCCGGTGCGGCGCGTCGCACGTCATCACCAGCCCATTACCCTGGCTTCAGGATGTGGCACACTTTCGCATTCGACCAGTCGCCTGTCAGGGTTTATTGTGCTCCTTAACGTCTATATCTGCGATTGAATCTGTTCGTTCAATATCTTTATTAAAATCTACTTTCTACTGTTTTCAATTAGGGTACAGAGCTGCAACAAAATGTATGATGTGCGAGTATTATAATAATAATATTGTGAAATAATTGCACTGACCTCATTCAGTTTAGTATTTTTAATATTGTATCGTAATAATGTTTACATTCATGATGTTTTAATTTCATAGTAAAATAAGTAGAATTAAGTGAAAACCTATGATACAATTTTTTTTCTTGAAGTGGACTAATGACAATACGCGTAGCCTTAATCAATGGGTAAAAATGCATGAAATTTCTCTTAAAAGATCATTATAGAACGTCGTTAAAGAGTAAAGCAAAAACACAAGGGTTTCATTTATTGTAAATGTAAAGGAAACGAATGTTATGCTTTTTTATACTTTCCAAAGTCCTTTAATTAGATAGCCTCTAGTATTTTCAGTATAATTATATTTGCAATTTGGAAATTCTTATTTTTGTTCACATCCCTCATTACCTCCTTTATAGTATTACTATTTATTTCCACGTCGGCAATCTTACGACGCGTCTCGGATCTCTCGCTTCACTGTTTACGCGAGTGCGTTGAATCTACTCGAGAGTTCCGTAAAAGGCGTGAATAATTACTCGGTAAAGTGAAAAAGCGGTCAGATTCCACGACTAAAACGCGCGCCCCAATTGGAAATGCAGTGCGTGTCCGTTTTTTGCATGGGGTGAGAGTACGGACTACAAGGTTGGACGTGGCCGCGGGATGGGCCCGAGGGGTTGAGTGGAGAAGATGCGCCGGCCGGCAGCGGCGCGTCCGTCAGTCTCGCTGTGCTGCGAGCGTGCAGCGGTCGTGGTAGAGGGGACGCGTGTCGCTCCTACCTCCTTTATCGGCTGTTATTCGCGGTTTACTGTCGCGATCGCACGTGCCGCCGGCGTCTCCGCATCCACTTACGACGCTCGCGCACCCGTGACAAGCGCCAAATATTTGAGGTGATATGAAAGTCCAGGCCATCGTTTTGTGTTTACATGCGAATTCGAAAACTTAAACTCGTTCGTCGAAAACCAATGTGTGCTTTGTTTGTATTTTAACGACTTAGAATTTCGAAGGAGCTTCTACGTTCGACGCGTATATACATATACATATATTTATTTGATTGTGCTGTTCTGATCGAGTACCGTGCGTTCGAGCTGGAGATCATATAGTCTCCAGTTGTGACTAAGGTTTCAATGCGAGTTTCGGCGACGGCCAAGGCGTTCGCATCTACAGTTGGATGAACGCCAATACCGCAGCTGCTGAGGTGAGTGAATTCGAAATATCGCAGTCGTGAATATGTTTTTTGCGTATGGCCGTAACACCTACGGCACCACGAGGTTATCATCTAACATTGGTGTTATCTATACCGTCATAGTTGCGGTTGAATTACGTCAATAATACGAACTGTTCCCGTTTAAGATGGAGCAGCGTAATCGCCAGCTGTGACGAACGACGGTTGATTTCAATGAAGTGTATTTTTGTATTTCAGTGCCTTGTTGAGTTTTAGTAGCAATTTACTAGAACGTTAATCGTAATAACGGGCTTTGATAAAATTTCTGCGATCAGAACCTGCGTTGATCCGCTTGTCCACGGTACACAGCCGAATGCACGCTATCGTCTGCCTAATCGGTCGTGACACGTCGACTTGTGTGTTCACCCATAATCCTGTATGACGATGACAATACGTGTTCTTTTTCATAGAATTTTTCGAGTACAATTTCATTCAACGCTATTAACGCATTGGTAGTAATTACTTGCCGGTTTATACGCGGTATCGATTGTATTCGGTGCATATATGTTGTACGTTAAATCTAAGAAATTTTCGCATATGTTACAAAAATATCTACCAGTCAGTATTCATTTATCATCATTGCCACCCAAGACCATCTTATTGCTCGGCTCGGATCTTTGGCAGACTTTATAAACCTTTGAGAACATTATGAAGAATTGCAGGTTCCCTCAAGACATTGTTCGTCACCAAAGAAAGTGATAATTTTTTTATTATTGTTTATTTATTGATTGCATGCAAAATTAGGTACCCTATATCAACATTATAACTATTAATTACTGACATACGAAATGGCGCCGAATAATATTACAAACAGATCTATCAAATGATATGTGTTTTTACGTAAATATTATTATTAGGTACATTTTAAATACGAGTAGACATTATCAAATTATACTTATAATTAAAATACTAGCTTTCAAGAAAACCAATACTGTTTCGGTTTGTAGGATGATGGGGCCTATATCACAAATAAGACGTTTTATTGCGTCAAAGAGGATGATGGGATTCCATTTTGTTACTCTATATTAATTAAACATTTTCCATAGTAAAAACAAAATTATTATTCCACCTGTTCACTAAAACTACGCCCTACATTTGTCACAAAGACCACAGTATTTGCATTTTACTCGTCTGTCAAAAGTGGGTTTAACTATTTAAATGAATTACAGCGGCGACGATAAATATTTGCTATCGAGTACCACACTTAAGTGCCTGTCGTCGATAACGATTGAATTTAAAATAGTTTTTGAGTGTTTGAACTCGGACACAGTTCGCACTCTTCGGAAAACAATTTCTGAGTGTCGTTGACGTTGCGGTGCTCAGCAATGTGACACAGGCGTTTGCACAAAATACGCAGATTTTAAATTGTGCGGTCGTATTACAATGTTTGTACAAATATTTGGTACTCGTATCAGAACAAACATTAGGTTGTCGTGTACAAATGTTTCATATATGATACAGACGTTTCGTTCAATTAAAATTAATTTTTAGGTACAATTTTAAATGCATCCAGCTTTCAAATAAAAAAAAATTAACCATCTCGTAACTGACCATGGACTTTTCTCTTAGAATAAAGTTCTACATTAGTCGGTTAATTACTTTTTTTTTCGATAAATAATGAAATAACGAAAAATAAAGCAATGAAATAATATTTTCGAAACTACTTGTGTAATTGATTACAAAATCTAATCAGATTTATAAAAAAAAGAATAGCTTCTTTTATCGTCCAAACGTTGAGATCGAAAATTTAATTTGCAATATCAGTTCAAAAGCAACGAGTTATGAAAAGTCTTCAATTTTTATATAGCGAGATGTTAAAAATTATTCAATTTCGTTTGAATTGTATCGATATCCTTACAAATTAAAATGGGATTATGTTTAATTATGAATCAACATTCAATCTAAAATATGAACGTCTGTGAACCTACATGTGATTAACCTACATGACGAATGGCGCACGAACACCGCCTATTGGTTACTGGTCGCGTCCTCACTTTTATTTATTTGTATCTGCTTACGCTTTTATTGTGATAATGTAGATTGTGACATGACGGCCATTGCGTGGCTTCACTTTCTTCGTCAGGTTCAGATATCACCACTGAAAACTTTTGATATGTACTAAACAATATCTAAGAAAGACATACATATGCAGATTTATTCTTTGAGTGTAAATAGTATTTCAACTTCAATATATACTTTAGAACAATGGATTATTTCGGTGAAATCACTCAATCGATCCATATTTTTCAGATGTAAGGGTCTGCATGCATCTTTAAGTCTAACCCAACCTCCGCTGTTTATGCGGAACAATTGACTAGACAGTGGCAATCGGTCCGTCCCGTTGGAGGGCACTGGATTTTGTACTGTTAAGATTAATGCGGAAAATCTCGTAGAGCCGGTAATAATTGGGTTCCACGTTTCCATCGTGACGGCGGCGACCTGTTACCATCTAGTGGCGCGTCTGCTCGTTTATCGGTTATGGATTTTAAAAAAATTTTGATGATGCAAGTCACATTACAGCAAGATTATCATAATTTATTTATAAATATAAGCATGATTTATATATGTGTGTATATGTAAGAACATGATTATGCGCACACTATAGCGCTTTTCGAACTTTTCGTTGAAAAGCAGTTTATTCTTACGTCTAATAAACCCGAAAATGTCAACATGCAGATCAGATATTGCGTGATTGAATCACCGCGTACGATTCAATCACAAACGTACTTTTACTGTTAGAATAATCCCAATGACGGGATAATTGTCCATCAGATTGCGTAGTTCCCGATACGATAAGCACATCAGACCGCGGGTCGCGAGCGTGTCCCGGCGGCCCCTCGCCTTCCAAGTCACGTTTGGCATACTCGCAAACAAATGCACGCTTTTAGACGGATTTACTACTTACCTACCAACTTGCTCAACAAACTTTAACTCATTTTATTACAGAATTATCGCTATCTCGAAATGTGGTATGATAAGGCCCCTAATCGTGACTATGCTGAATACTGTACTATAAAGATGTTGAGCTCAAGGTCATTTATTAAACCAAATGTTTTGCAATGAATATGAAGTAAGTAAGAGATGAACATTCTACGTCACATATCATTGAATGTTGAATGGATGGATTGTGTGAAGGATGATATGGCTAGAATGGAAGTTACTAGTGAGATGACGGCTGATAGAGAAGTATGAAAGAAAAATACATGCTGCGCCGACCACAAATAAAGTTGGGATAAGGGCAGGAGGATGATGATGATATCATAGAATGTTGATTACCCGATGTACATTTTATTATGATTCTGAAGTTCGCTATATAATCTTACTTCAATATTTTATCAACATTGTTCCATCGTCGCTAATTTTGTACAAACGCAATTCAAAACAGCAATCACACTGAAACAATAACACTATGTAAAATACATTATATTTAGCAAAACCCAAAGCATTTGCACAAGCGGCGTTATAGCCAGTCATCGCTAGTTACATCAGTCTGACATCAGTACTAAAACGTTTCCCGAAGTAGCGAGCACCATTATCGTAAACAGACACGCGTTTCCTCTAGCTGAATGAGCGCGGAGTCGAGTGGTGCGGGCCGGTTCTGACTCAGAGACCACTTCAGAAAATTCGACCTCGCCGAAATAGATGGTACGTGACCGTCTACCCCTGGATTTTGTGGGTCGATGAGAATGGTCACTCGTTCATCGGCTGTTGGCCTTTAGCCGGGCAATAGCGGATGCTGCCCCAGCCACCGTGTTAATGAAACACTGTAAGTTAACATACGGAGGTTCAGTCGAAGTTTGTAACAAATATTCCTTTGTTTTTCGATCCCAATCTGTATTTATGTAATCAATCGACGATCTGGACATGTTCGTCTTGTTGTCTTGTTGTCGTCTGTTGTAAAATTTGACATTCTCTACCATGAATGTGTAAACTGCAAAATGAACTTCCATCAACGGTTTCTTCAGAATACTTAGTAATAAAATTTAAATCGGTCCTTTAAAGAGTGGATGCAAGATCCCTTCGCGACCGCAAACAAACTGATAATTTTTCTGATGTTAAATGTTTTTGAGTGATGGTGTATCCACTTATCATCTGACGGTGCTTCGGCTCATTTGCTTCAATAAAGCAAAAAAGCAGCAAACATTACTTATATTATTAGTAGCTTATATTTCACGTTGTCTTAAAAAAACATATTTGTAGAGAATTTCAAGTTTTAATCGTGAGATAAGTTACTCAATTTTCTCTGATACCTCCAGACGTTTATATTCGTTTGGAAATTGATCGCTGAGAGTAAAAATTGCTGGGAATTCAGTGTAACATAATAATAATCTATAAATTTTAACTTAATTCATGATTAGACGTTAAACCATGACGATCTATGCAAATGGGTGGAATTAACGGCATACATCCTAATAGCTAAAACTAACCTAAAACTACAAAGCTAAATTTTATCTTATGACTAAAAATAATCATACAACACGAATTTGAATTAAACCTGTATTGTTATGTTTGGCCGCAATAACGTTTTAGGAGCATTTATTATTAGCCGCCGTGTCTTAATTCGCGGTTGCAGTCGACTGTACAATTATTCGAACTGAAATTAGTTTTACGAGTGGCAGGCATGGCTATGACGCGCTCGCACACATCAAAAGATGAACTACACTCATTGTTGCTTGTTTATTATTAGTTCCCATCGACCGTTAACGTTACACTTATATGTAGGTCCAACGTTTTCGTAACCTTGGTTTATGTTAATGTGTGCACCGACTAAAATCTAGTTCGACTCACTTGCCACATGCCCCACTGCTCTTACGCTACGTTCTGAATAAAATCGTAACGATGGAATCGGCTAAGCCAAACACACGTACTCGAAAATCCGGTGACTGCCGGTTCACAATACAGACCAGGATGTTTATCGATGCCATCGGGTCAACGGCTGCCGAACAATGTGTTGGCCCTCCGAATGTTTGCGTTGGGTTAATTATTCATGTCGTGGAGTCGAAAAGTAAATCGAGAAATCCACGGCGACCGGTCGCTGTGACCTATTCGTAGCTGACTAATCGATATAATTAGTTACCGATTTGGTTTCACTTTCTGATCCCGTTCCGAGACTGAGATCTGTAATCCGTGAACAGCCTTGGCTCCGTTACGAATTCGTTAATACTAATATAGACTTTTCGATACGTGTCGTTACTACGTCCTGAGAATTATTACCGATTAAAACTTTTGTACATAAAAACCGTACAGATCACGTGAGTATCGGATGAAGATTTAATGTTTGCAAATATTGGTTAAGAGGTCGGATATCGGTAAACGCGACTTCGGCGACGACAATTCTCATGGCACTAACAAACTCGGATCTCTTATAAATAAATGCACGTAAAATTTTATTGTTGCATTAACACCAATACGTCACCGAGCTAAAGGGCTCGATGAAAAAGTGGTAGTGTACTTTGAGGCTAGAAAATCGGAACATGGCACCCCGTATATGGCGAGAGAAGAGCTGGTTCTTAACGATTGTCGAAGTCTCCAAATAACGGTCCAGTTGGGGTAAAAAAACCTTTTCAGTTGTCTCCATCCTACGTAATTGGGTTCATTTCGAATACAGATTGGCAGAGATACATCTAAAAAGGTAAAACAAGAATCTTAAACGGCTCTTCAGGCGTCACATGATATAATAGAAATTGTATACAATATTTAAACGGAAATTGGAAGACATTTTGATGTTTACTGCAGTGTGCAGTGACTTCATCACAATTTACGACAGTACTTGGAGGAAATTTAGAAAATTTTACTGTACGCTACATGTTTTCTTACGGTGATGATGATTATTTTCCTTTATATAGCTGATATTATTTTAAAATATGCACATAGCTTAGAAAAATTATATGTCCGTAGTTAATAGAGTGATACATCAGTAATTCCTAAACTACTTAGGAATTTTAAAGTACTGTGCAGATGCATTTATATTGTTATATAACATCTAAACCTATTGAAATAAATAGCTGTATAGAATGCTCTTTAAAAATCTCAACTTAAGAACTAATGTTGTATTTAATACTGCATTGAAAACTAAATCGCCGCGTATCCGGTCAGATTGTAGCCATTTTACATTAATAAAAGAAGAGAGTGCAAATTTTCTGAACGTAAAAATTCTTCTTCCATTTGAAATATTCCGAATGGGCTATACATCAAGTGTATATGTATAATAATTAATTGTTGATCCCGAACTACGTCAAAACGGGCCGCTTATATGAAATAAAAATAGTTAAGAAATGGACTTATCTATTGATATTTGTTTATTTTTCACCATTAAACTACCGGGTCACGAAGCTAAAGACGAGGTCTCGTATCGAGGTTTAAAAACCGTGAAACCGATCCACATGATGGTAATTACATAGTATCGTGAACTAGATACACACAAATGTCACGACATTTAAATGGCCGTAGCTTTAGATGCCCGGTTAACGGTACGGCGATCATAACATTATCCCTGCACTTTGAAGTGGCCACATCAGCCCCTTAACGCAGGAATGCCACTAAATACTTTGGAACGCTTCTAAGAAGGGCAGGCTTACAAAGTTTATTGGGTCAAAACCTCGTAAAACAGTGAAACACTTCCTTGAAGTATATGTTTTTAACGTCAGTAGATAGAATAAGATTAGCTAGAAACAACACCGAATAAGCTATAGTGTTGGATATTTTATGTTGAAAGAGCTTCAAAATAGATTTGTTTGCGGGCAAAGAATTCGGAATGGCCGTTCACAGTAGTTTACTTAACCTTTTGTATATTTGCCAAGAGCCAATTGTTTTAGTATTATTTCAACTTGTCTTAGCAGGTCTAGCATATCGTAATTTCGTGAGAAAGTAAAGATAATCTGTGACAATATGTATTGTCTTAGATGCATTGCTTGCAGTCGTAGTTAGAGATTGCCATGTACGGGTATGCGTTTACCTACACAACCCCGCTCCAATACAGATCAAGGTTCTTCAGCCGTGCCTTTGTATGTTTCACGGACGTCTTCCACTCTCAAAAGTTAGCTTCAATATATTACAGAAACTTGGTCTTGGTCATTTGTCTTGCTGAGTACCATACTCTTACGTTGGGGTTATTTGTAACGAGGTGTCGAAACTTTTAGTATTATCAATAAATTGATGGTTAACTATCATTTAACAACCCAATATTGTTCCAATAATGAATTCGGGCTGATGCCGACATTATTGAAATATCTCACAACCCATCTCGGTGGCAAACTCGGCGCACTTCGCACTTGTAATATCTAAAAGCTCCGGGACATTTTCTATGTCGAGATTCCGACTCTTGTGGAATAGGGTTCTTTCATGGAATATTTACCGAAGTATATTTTACGTTATTTGTGACTTTTTTTATTTATTCCCCATGAATAACCACCGAAATCACAATTATAGATTAGTCTATTTACATCACACTTCCATTGCTGGGTTATAAAACCAAAATGTATATACCAAATTTCAACTCTGTGAAAATCGGTTGTGAGAGATGAACAGACACATAAGTATTTCTTAAAGATACTGTATTTCCATCAGATGTTACTAAATTTCAAATAATCGAGCATGAACCTTTGGTTTTTTTCTACTGTAATACCTATTTATAATACTCAGGTTTACGATTCAATTTAAACTGACACACGTGATGTATTGTGGAAGGTTTTTGTTTCTGTTAAAATCCAAAGACTGACTGACACTGAACTATTGTATGGTGGTATCATCATTTCCTCTTTTTCGGTCTTCCCCTTCCCTTATATCCATCTACTTCCATTGTCAGTATTCTTCTGGTTAAATTACATTCCTCGCTGCCATAACACAAGTAACTATTATATGGTGGTAGCCAACTGTGAATCCGTACATTTCAAACATACTTTTTCTATAAAGATTCTGTTCACGTCTGAGGTGTAATCGTATTTTTTTGACAAATAAAAGATTTTAAATCGTATGTTTGCCATGCTCTGACTACATCGTGAAAGTATTAATAACATATAACGTTTAAAATATTTGCCTTAACTCTATAATCACAACTTTCGTTTCTAAGTTTCGTGACGTTGTTATGTCATCTGGCAAATAAAATAAGTGACGCGATAAACGCGAGGGACACTCAACTCTTGCGTAAATCAAACAACCTTATCATTCATTCTAATAGTGGGATTTATTTTTCAAGTTTCCTTTCGGTGACATTTGTTTTACTGAGAAGTTTACAGCGTGCTATATTCGCATACAAATTGTAATAAGTAACGATAGCCTTGTGATCTGACATTTAATCTCCCTCTCAGAAGAACTTGGATTGCTTGATTGGAATGATCCTGAACGTTCTCGTATTTCTTCGAATTTGTGTGTATTTTTAAATGTCATTATTGCTTCGTCAGGAGATGATCTTGTTTCAGTACCTACCAATCCACTATATTGATTGGTGTATCTGCCGATCCGTACACATTTTATCTTGAAGCCAGTTGTTTCATGCAAAGTTTTGAGGCCAAATAGAAATTAATTTTGGGTCTGCAATGTATAGAAATACGATTATAAAACATCATATAATAAGACATTTTTGGCGCACTTCAAATAAGTCTGTAATATTTTCTCGGTTATAAATGTATATGGTCACATTAAACCAAATCTGCAAAACTGTTTATTAAATCTAAATATTTCTGGTTCATAAATTCCTTAATCTTTGAAACACGATTGCAAAATCTACTTCGAATACTCTAAACGCGATGCATCTCAGTCAGACGCTAACTTGGCCCATGCAGGTAAGGAAAAAACGACATCTGGTCCTTCCCATATTAGTGCAGTCGCAGCGAAAGGTGTCGCGAGTCGCAACCTGTTCAGATGTTAGGGCGTTTGTGCACCGTTTATAGAATCGCGGGAACCAATGCAGTGCACGATGCGGGCTGCTCAATCGTAACTGCGTTTTATTAGAGTATTCACGGAAAGCATTGTAAACGGATATCTAGTTTAGTTTTTTTCAGCATTGCTTTTTCCACTTTAGTTTGCGCGATCGTACTGCATCGCCGTAAGTTTTAAAGCGTAGCGGTGATGGACATTAATTTTCTAGCCGCTTCATGTGTAGCTAAAAAAAATTTTCAAGCTCTATTTATTTGGATTAAAGAATATTTTCGCGTGCACTAATATCTTTTGCAGCTGTCAGTCAATAGAATTCGCATCGAAAGTTTCCATTGAACCGATAAGCGATGAGAAAATGTCATTTTGTACTGCTTATCTCCGACATCTGGTCGGTTGCATTCCCGTATCGATTAAGATGAACGTAGAAGTTGATCGATTCATTCGACATATTTGTTGAACGTATTTGATGTTCTCTCGAAATTTTATTTAATATGAAAGTAGCAAATGAGAGCAAGGCTACAAAGGAAGAGGAATAAAAAAATGGATGAATTATGACATACTCGCAATTCCGATTGATGTGCTAACTGAATAGAATGATAACAATTCAAACGAGCACCAATTTCACTTGGCATGGAGAAACTAGGACAGCCTGGCAGACATCTGTAAACTACCATCTTAACCGAAGGTAGAATGGTTGATATAGAATATACCTACAAATGCAACTTACTTCACAGCTAAACTAGCAGATGTTATTTAACATGGTAAAGGACATGGTAAGGACTTAACATGGTAAAGGAATATATAACGGAAATTGATATTACATCTAATGCTCGTAGTATAGCTTAAACTAGTAGCGAATGACAGGAACAGACGGAGAAACCAGTGAAATATTGCATAGCATCCATTATTCATTAATTAACCTACTATCCCTCGTGCCATAACGGGCCATCAGATCCATCAAGAGAATACGTTGAGTCGCTAAATAGCTTAGGCTGTTTGAAAACGAGTTAGGCAGATGTATCCACGAGTGAATCGAAACGGTCATCGACTTATCTATCGTCTATGCCGATTGGGTTCGAGTTGCGAATCGCGAATCAAACTGGTCTGAGTAGCAGTTTCTTGTGTAGGTGTCATAAATACCAGTTCCTTCAAGATTCACCAAAGATTTCAGAAGCGATTGAAGCAAGGTACTGGACCTAAAGTACGTTCTCACACATACTAAGCGTATTTTTGTATTTCGATTAATTCGGCTCGGTTCAACTTAGCCGTGTCATCGTCTGTTGGCTCGTAGTGATAGCAGAATATATGAAGAATGGGAGTATATCTATTTACTAAACAGATTAACATGTATTTATTTTTCTTATGTAAATAGCCGATAAACGAGTATATAAGCAATAACACAAAACGTGTAGACGTAACACTTGATGGTAAGCGATAACCGCCGCCCATGGTCATCGGTAAAAATGTACCTTTCAAACGGTGAATTTGTTTTTCAAATAGGTGCCGTGGTACAGTAGTTTACATACATACAAAGTTAATATTATTATGATTATACTGAAGGAGGTTAACAATTCTTTCAATCGTTTTTACACTGGGATTCAGTGAATTTGAAGTTTGCTACCATTTAGCAATTTCGAATGTCTGTGGATAACATTGTCGTAGGTAGGTCGTAGGTGTTGTTCTCGATAAGATTTTGACGGCATACTACGACGGTGATGAAATTGATCACATGCATCGTACTAATGAAAAATACTAATATTATGAATGGGAAAGTTTAAGTTTGTGAGGATGGTTTGTTACACTTTCACGCAAAAACTACTAAACTTATACTGTATTATATTAAAGCCTATACTTTAATATAACATATGAGCTACAAATTATAAAGATTTTGTGTAATTCGGCCATAGTATAACGATAAATATTAAAGTAAGTCTGAAAAAATCCTGCTCTCTGAGAGCTATCCCGACGTGCGCTGCGTAACCAGTTGGAGTTACATGATGATAATGTATGGGAGGATTGGTTGTCTTAAATAGTTCTAAATAAAAGTCCACGACAACATATATCTACCTTTTATTTGGAAGCCACTATATCCAAAATAATGAGTCATATATACATTTAAATTGGATACTTTTTTTCAATGTACTTTTTAGAATAATAATGAAATTTTTATCAAAATTGATACACATGTCGCTATTAGTATTTGATGTAGATTTTGTATTTGATTGATTTAATATAGATATTGTAACTTTGTTATTTACACAAATTAATTTGGAGGAATAGTTTAAAAGTTATCACGATAAGATTAAGAGCCGGCGCGATACGCAATTCGGAGGTGGAGGAGTGGTCCAAGCAATTTACGGTTGAGATTATTTAATGTATTTTTAGCTAATTCGATTCTCAAAGTGATTTATTATTTAGTACAGTGGGCATTTTTTTTTAGTTAGTGTTTTGAAGTAGAAATATAGATTATTTTTTAATTTAATTTCAGTTGTATTAGATTTGTTTTTTTTTTGTTTATTTGTGTGTATGTGTGTTTGTGTTAATGGGTGATGTGGTAGTTTTATTGTCTGAGGACTTTAACCAGACTTTGCCTGTCATCGAGCGAGGCACTGCACCAGACGAATTGACGCATGTCTTAAATTATCATATGTATATACCAAAGTTTAAAAGGTACACCTTACCACTTACCTGCGTCTCCAGTTATTCAGTGATATAGAGTGGGGTGCGTACTTTGAGAAACTGCTGGAGATAGGTGAACGTCGAAGAAGATATGGTTCTATTTACTATCCAATTTTGTCATGTTGTGGATTCGAAAAACGCGCTTATTGCTCAAGTTTTTCCAAATTTGCCACCAAACATCCAGGATGGAAATTGGTTGTGTGAAAGAACCATATTGGCACCAATAAATGAGACAATTGCGAAAATTAATTTAAAAAATCTTGGACGAGATAACCAGCGATACATCAACGTACAACTTCATCGACACAGTCATGTCATCCGAAGACTGTACAAGCTACCCCTTGTGGAGTTTCTTAACTCTTTAGAGCTATCCGGGGTGCCATCCCCTAAACTGTAATTAAAGGTAGGTTACGCGTTTTGTTATGCGCAACTTGGATGCACCGAGATTATGCAACAGTACTAGATTGCGAGTCACTGAACTAGGGAGGCATATTGTGAAGGCCACAATTTTAACTGGAGAAGTTAGGGGTGACAATGTACATATATCACGCATCCCAATAACACCCAATAAATTCCCCTTTAATTTTAATCATCTGCAGTTCCCATTAAAAGTTGCATTTTCAATAACCATCAATAAATAAATTCCAGGGGCAAACTTTAAAGGTAGGGTTACATTTAGGCACGTCATGTTTTTCCTACGGTTAGCTCTAATTAGCTTGCTCACGTATTTCTTACTCACAAAATTTACATATTTTCGCTGAACGAAACAAATCATATAACATAGTTTACAGAAGCATATTGCAGTACGTAAGTAGAACCGCCAAAACTGAAAACATATCTATATATTACTTATGTACTTTGTATGTACTTTTTGTTACGAAATTTGATATGAATAGTCTGAAGCCTGGAAAAGGTCATAGGCTACTTTTCATCATCACACCACGCGGACGAAGTTAATATAAAACTGTAACATGATTGACTGACATACCCAGAGATCAATGCATAGCCGAAACCACTGAACCTAGAATGCTGAAATTTTGCAGATAGGTTCTTTTTATAGCGTGAATGAGCACAAAGAAAGGAATTTGGCAAAAAAAAATAGGGATTCAAAGATTGTATATAATTTCGTCAGATTTGAAGTTAGACAGCTGAAATTTTGGAAGTACCGTATGGTTGATAAAAAATATTATAATTATTTATTTAATTATTATTTATTTATGTCACGAAACTTTGTGACAGATCAAATTTACGCGGCCGAAGCCGTGGGCAAAAGCTAGTGTATATATATATACTCGTTTCCGATACTGAATACTTCAAGGGCAATAAAATAATTATAAACAATAATTCACTACGTTATCACAAATTCAATCGAAAAACTTCAATTTACTCGAGTTGAACGACGTTGTTGGCGGGTTTGGTTAAATAAATAATAGTCAAATTGTTTTTAAATTCATGGTCGTTATGAAGAATATTTAATGTACCAAAAACTTTTGTTTCTACAGTTAATGATGTAAAAAGTATTTTTCTTGAAAACCGCCCCAAGAGACAGGTATATGTGCATCGACGACGGAACTCTTTCTGTATTGTATTCCTACTGCACATGTTCACGTAAATTGTACCTTAATCTAAACTTACTTAATTGGTAAGTGAATTTTGCAATTTGTATTGAAAATAAAGTTCTTTTAACCAAATATTACAGTGTACTAGCTCACGCCACAAAAATTACGTGTGGTATTGCTTTTAACGCCGTATTCGGCGCATCTCTCGCGATTCATTCTGTTTACTGCAAAGTTGTTAAGGCCTAAAGCAATGTTGATATCACCGTCACTCACATATCAAAGAGATCAATAGACGTTTGAATGTATCCTAAATCAATACAGAAACTACTTTCGTGTGAATTGGCGGAGGTGCACAAATTTTAATTAGAAACGAATAGTCAACAAACAACATAGGCACTTAGTTTGGTTAAGGCATGGACGACGAGATAATCACATTTTAACACAACATCGCAGCTAACTTTCACGGTGTTTACAACGTAACGACCTCCAGTTGCAAAATGCAAAAGGTACGTACAACTTAAAACATTGTATCGAGGAAAGTTTCTTAATTACCATCGCGATTAGATTATGTCCACTTTATTATCTGTAAGCACTTGCAATTTCTATAACTGAATGTAAATGGAACTATAGAATTCTTGATAGTAATGTTTGAGTGTAGTTAAATGGTAAAAACGAAACCTTCATAATTTCGCCTTTCTTCGTCTGTCCGTATGTCACAGCTATTTTACTGTATTGAATGTAGCTTATTATAGCACTAAAAAAATGAAATTTCTAATGTAAGTGTATTCTATGAAGCGCTACTCAATTAAGTAGTACAATAGATGTAAATGAGCAATGAAAAAGAAATTGCAATGTATATTGACAAGTGAGCAAATTTAAATTGATGATATTGTGTGATACCACGTGGATGATTTCTATGGATAGGATTTCAAAATAGATGTAGAGGTTTGTAACTTTTTATTTAAATCATTAGTGCTCGACAATGGAACCCGTTAGTATCCTGATGTGCACTTAGCCCTTTTTAAGTTTTGACTATTATTACCAAAGTCTGACTACAACTATTTTTAGCGTTAAACTTTCTGAGTGAGGTTTACATTTGTTGCCTGGGACGACGCCATCTCATAGCCTATAAGTTATTCCAACATGTTTCAGCAACACTTGGCTTGAGCAGGCATCACTGTCCTCATAAGTATCTATAAATTCGTCTACGATTAACTTAAAATGGGATTGTAATTGCTTTCGGAGCCATATCCAGATTACCCTAGCTTTGGTTGGCGAGTCGACATACATGATTTTATTACTCAGTTTAAAGTAGCTACAACTGACGCCGTGGAAGTCGAACTATAATTATTTGAAGTGTATCAATTAATATCCATATATGGAACATTTGAAATCAAACACAAAAATGTAATTCTCATTAAAAAAAATCTGCACCAATAAAGTTGCGGAAGCGTAGAAACGGAAAATACATTTATAATTAACTCGTTGATGCACGTAAATTAACATTCCGATTAAATTTCAAATCTAAGTATTAAACCCTTAAGGTAGAAATTTACCAAAGACAACAATAACACCAGACATCTTGTTCGCCGTTTACGTTCCCGTAACTTGTTAAGCTTGAAAAAATACATCGCAGAGGCGGTTCGTTCCAGGAAATCCTTTTTTCCTTTAGACTCATCGCGGCTTTGCGGTTTCTTTGAACTTGCGCTGAGATTCATTACAGTTACCTAATTGATAGTATACTTTCAGATATATTTATTTATATCTTTAATTGCAACGATTGCCGTGTCACAGACTTCTTTCTCGTGCTGGAATCAGATCTCCTATCAGGCTGCGACTGGTGAAGACCGGTGACTCGCTGAACAAATGGGATTGGCAGATTTCATACATAAACATGGTATGGTAAACTGTTAAAATTGCAGATTTCCGCACGATGTTTTTCTTCATCGATGAACGTGAATCGAATCTACTATTTTCTAAAAAAATACATTTTAATTTATTTTAAACATTGTTTTAATAATTATCTTAATTCTACTATTTTCAAATAGGTTTCATGGTTCCAGAGATTAATTTCCGTAAATACACAAACTCACAAAATTTGCATATTCGTATAGATGACATCTGCTGCTGTGTCCCCCAACGCGCTCGCCCGCTTAAGGGCGGGTGCGTGGGCTTTTCGGGTCCCAAGGATCACCCTTTTTACCCGGGCTGAAACTCGGGAGAACAAGAGTCTCCCGGTGAATGAGGGGAGGACCCCGCCTTTAGGCAGGCGATAGATGACATCGGTTACAACTCCCCTCCCCTCCCTAACCAAGAAGTCCACTACGTGGGTCCCATTGGTTGAATTAGATTTTAAATAATATATCGCAATGCCTAGAATCGAACGAGCTAGTGAAAGAAAGCCCGTTATACGTTCAGTAGTCACCCTCTAAAACGTCATTGAGCCTTCATATACCTGGGAAACTTCGGTGAGGGAGTCAAAAATACTTCCCACGGGCGTAGCTCCACGACGCCCGTGACCGAACAAACCACGCGGCTGTCATGGTCGTGTCGCGGTCATGTCGCGCGTGACTGCCGCGCTAACTGCTAACACTCTTAAGATGTGATTTGGAGCAGCACGATTGTAATCTGGTTTTCTTCCTTCGAATTTCATGTTTCTCAAGGGACTGACTGGGTTCGCATGAAATCTAACCAAATTGACATTTTATAAAGGCTATATTTGTAGGCAAATGAAGTTTTAAATGAAATAAAATAACATACTTTGCGGCTGAGAAGACATTATGGGCAATGGTATCGGATGTGAAACTTATATATAACATTCCTGTTTCATATTAAGAAAGAGCTAGGATGTTTTAACCATACTATGATGGGATTATTGGAGAACCTCTCACATATGTCATGAACAATGTGTTTTATGAAATAAATTTAATGTGTCAATCGATGATGTTATTTCTATTATTTTTTAAGTTTCTGCTAGCAATAAATAAGCCATCGATATATAATTTAATGTACGATGATCGAATATACTAATACGGAAAGATCGAATAGGAAAATTATATTTTTTAGATGTCCTTAGACATCGCCTGCGGGGGTTATTTCACTATTTGCTATGCAGTTATAATTTTTTTTATCGCCATAACACACAAGTCATTGTATTCGCATTCGATTAGGGGATATTTATCTATCACAAAATACATTACATAAATTCAGATACAAAATTTGTCTTCCCCTTTTCAGTAACGCCATCTAGATATGTAAACGACAACAAATACTTAAATAATGCCATATAAAGATTCATATAAGATCTTATATGTAGGAAATTTTCAACACTAGATTGATATTTTCTTTCTTATCAGTTTTTCACCGATCATTATAAATGTAATTTGAAATTACATTTGCTGCGCAACTAAAGCGATTTATTACCACTAAGGCTTAGTCCCGTCTATCCCTATTTACACACTTTGTCTACGGCGCAGGTTTGTTATGTATCTCTTTCATTAATTCAAAATAACATTCATAATCATCGCCTAACCGCTGACACCATATGACCGGGTCGTCAATTGTCATTCACGGACGGCGGCTACCGATAGGCATCTCTCCACCAGTTCTGACCCGAACATCGCCGGAAGGCTGTCTGCATGCATCGCCCGTGCTATCTGTCAATCAATCCAACAGACCGAAACAGGCGAATTTAAAACATAATTAATTTCACTAACAACTAAATTTGTTTGCACTGACACGGAATGCTTGTTTGTTATGTTTTTCCTGTAACCCATTTTACTAACACAATAACACTTGCTATCTTAAAGTTGTCAAAGATGATGAATCTTCTACCTGACCGATATTTAAAGCACCTCCATCTGTTTGTGAAATCATTGGTGATAAATCACCTATGATAAGATAGATGCTTCACGATGCTGCTGTACGATTAACATGTGATTTTTAAGATAGACAAAATCCGGTTGACCTTTTAGGCCAACCCAAAACCTGTCGAACTAAAATATGGGGTTAGAGAGATCCACGTAATTGTAACTCTGAATGATAAATTAACTAATCCAAATGTTACGCATAACACCAAGCTAAAGAAACTGCAAAGGAATTGAATATCTTACCGTCCCGTAACATCTTTTATTATGTTAGATAAAAAATAACATAGCAAAAAGTATCTTTAAAATATGTAAGGTTTCATCGTTGAGAAGGAATTATAATGACAATAGACCGTATTACTTTAAAGTCCAATTACCTACTGTTGTTACCGACGTACCTACAGTTTAGTTAACCGTCCGTGCACAGGAAGCGGGCAATATGACAACGATTTACGCTAACGGTATCGTTCTTTAACTACAATTACTCTTCATTCCATGTATCAAACTAATTCTGTATAGTCGACCACAAATATTGTTGTCTGTCGAGGTAGAGTAGAGTTTATCTGTTGAGCTAGTGTCGATTGTACAACATTAATTAATCCGGGTTTGAATGTAAGACATGAATTACTTCTAGTTTTTCGGTATGTGATGACTGTCAAAGTTGACTTGACTGACGAAATAATAAGTATATTACGTTAGTTTTAGTGTGTTGAAACAAAATTCTTGAGCTTCATTTACATACTTATCGGAAATTAATGTTATCACCTGTTTCACGTTAAACATCGTGAAGAATCCTGTTTGTTTATGTTATGTATGGGTAGTGAGGAAACATTTGAAATGTAATAAAAATGTAGGTAGGATGTTCTCCCTCTCTCCTAATTAAAACTTGGACGACAACGAACGTGTTTTCCTTGTTCGGCTAGTCAACCTAGAATTTATCAGTTTACTTAATATTCGTAAAAATTAATTTCAATCATTCTTAATGCGTTGATATGAGACCAGAGTTTAGAAGTGGAATTAATCAAGTATTACGATGATAATTACCATTACTTAGATATATGGTTTAATAGCGAAGGAAATCTAATAATGATATATGTTTTCAATCTTAAGTTTTTTTTAACCACGAGGCTTTCAACCAATATTTTTATCAAATCTGTGTGTGTGTGTATGAATGTGTCATATCGTACACGACTCAAAATATAAATTAAATATCATTATAGTTGTATATGACAACAAAATGCATTATTATAATTGTTATGGTGCCCTTGAGTGAAGGGATTCCATTTTTCTCGTTTTTAATCTCCTACAACCGGCAGTGGTTATTGTTATGGATTTCCGCAACAACTGATATTATCCGTACAATGTCTGTGATCTCCACTTATTCAATTCTCAATAAATCAGTCTTCTCTTGTTGACATGCGGGCTCCGTCGTACCTACATGGGTACATGATGATAGGGGCCACGGGCGAAGCACTGCCACTTCACTGTTCATATCTAGATTGATTTATTGTGCT
This sequence comes from Megathymus violae, assembly GCA_003671415.1. Lineage (NCBI taxonomy): Eukaryota > Metazoa > Arthropoda > Insecta > Lepidoptera > Hesperiidae > Megathymus > Megathymus violae. The sequence continues at coordinate 4,489,630 of PDGT01000001.1, forward strand.
CGTTTCAAGCGTTCTTGTAGCGTTTACCGAACAATCGTTGTTCGAGTTGACGAGTACAAGGTGTTCGAGAGTGCGACAATTTGTTAGTGTTTTGCTTGAGTATCACCGGTGTTGCTTCTGCGACAATGCTACCTACTAGAGAACCATTTTTTGTAGAGTTAATGATGAAATCTTAATCATACGCCCTGTGTACGTAGATGTTAACAATTTCTATGTTATTCCTAAATATTCACACCACACGTGGTTCACTCAACGATATATCTTTGAAAATCACGATGCATATAAATTATATATTAAATTTAAGTAGTTGTATAACGTGTCACTCAATAGCTAATATACAATTTATTACCATTAAAAGACTGGCTAAACAGACAGACAATGAGGCATTTATCGTCGAATCTGTAATAATTCCTTTTCAAGATGCAATATCCTTTGAAGTCGCTATTGTTGTATAAATAATACGTTATTTGAGATAAGGCATCGAGAAACCGCCTGAAGCAGAAAGTGTATCAAATTTTGACCTTTAGTATTATATAGAATAGTAAAACATTTAAGAATATATTACAAATATTATGTAAATAAGTTTTAGGTCGACATCATCAAAAGTTTTGAGATTCGCGTTTGCAATTTAGACATCCTACTACCAATTACTATTACTAGTATATAAATAATAAATATCAACAGTACGAGTAGCAGTAGTAGGAAACTGATGAGAATATAATGTCCTTGCATACTGGTAATTTTATTTTATTTTCTGGACGATTTCATGCACTCGTTTGCTACAAACATCGGACGGGAAACGCCGTGAAGCCGCGGAATCATGCACGCTTTGTTCTTTTGAAAGTATATGCGAATCTAGACGCCGCATCACTAAAAGGGTTCATAGCATTAAAAATGTTTTTATAACCGCATCTTATAATTATATAATTGTTCTACGTGCATTAGTACCCTTTAAAATTTTAATTCCATTTATTCACAAAAATGTATCAATAGTTTTGTGGTTTGAGGTTTTCTTGAATATACATTTTAATATTTCCAATTTAACGGAACTCTAAATAACTAAAAGAATCAAATGTGTCACCAAGATGTTTTTCTTTCTTTTATTAGTCAGTTGGCATAAAACATGACAATTTACTGAGTGAAACGCCCAAAATATTCGTACAAAAACTCGTTTTATTGTTATTTCGATACCTGGATTGCGTGCTCGAATCGTGGATCAGCAACAGGTGAAATGCTGCCAAATTATAAAGCAACTACCGCAGCTATCTCGAGGTCATACGTATATACTAATAAACAAAGCGTCCTTATCCTATAACAGTACATGTAGTCCCCGAGATAATAGAACGTTTTGTGTACGTTTCTTACTAAGGCGCAATTAAAATATTGTTAGGGGGGCACGATAATGGAGGTTGAAATATTATGTTGCCATCCTAGTGTGACAGCTTTGATTGACGGAAAAAATGTTTCGTGCCATTCGTTTTATATACTGTGTATTCTTCGATACGTACGTAAATCTTGACATGAATAGCTAGAATGTGCTTTGAGGGCAAGGTGGTTTGTAGCCACGCGGTCTCAAATGATACGAAATAAAGTTTGTATCTATTTAACCCAATTCAATGTTTATGCACCGCTTGGTGTATGAAGAGATTCTATTATAATTATGGATTATGGTGCCATGAAAAATGTACGAAAACTTGACTAGGGCTCATCAACAAACCTATCGCAGTGTAGCTTAATAGTCGTATATCAGAATCGAACAAGTATTAAATTTTTACTTCATTTTCAACTTCCAAATACACACATTAATCTAATTTCATATTGGAACGTCGTGGGCATATGGCCAAGGTTCGTAATTCTTAACATCCACTTGGTTGCGCCAAGCTCGTCATGTTCATACTTTGCCAAATTGTAGTCGTTTTATCTCCGAGACTAAGAAATATTGTTACGACTTGGCAGAATACGTACGTACCCTATAGTTACAGCTATCGTAAATTTTTTTCTCGGTAAATGTATAATTTACTTACGTGTTTTTTTCTTTTGATGTTCCCAACAAACAAAGTTTGCTTGAACGTATATCGTTTAATTGATTTTAATATCAAACATTTAAATTTTTTGTTTATCATATTGCAGGTATATAATTATCATATTGATGCTAGAAGAATTGCGCGATGTATACTGAAGAGTAAGTGTGGCTTAAAATTTATTACTTCCACGTAAAATGCTTACTATAGACTACAATTTTGTCGCCGTCTCAGAACGTTGTCTTCAGTCCTCAATTCTCGAGCTGTAAGCTGTAGAGATTTTTTTAGTATCACCAAAAAGTTGTGATACAGTACATAAAAAAGTCTATATTATTCTGGATAACAAACATTTTCTCTTTTATAATATTATCTAGATATACATTTATCTTCTTACACCTGTTATAATTTGAGAGATGATGATGCAAATGTTAAAATGTTGGTTAGACAGACAGAAATACGCGAGTTTTCTTTTCCTTTTTTTTTACTAGAAACGTCAAAATACCAACCAGATGGTGAATAATGATATCACAGCTCGAGGACGGCAGAATTAAATTCTCATGTTTTCTAATTTTGCAAAAACAAAAACCCGAAGTCGCTCACCGTACTAAATTTGTAAACTTTCTAGTAAAGTTTTTACTATCAGACAATAACTCTTATATATGTACTACTACTATCTGTTCAATAGCTGAAATATTTAATGCTGTTTAAAATTACATCAGCGCATAATATCAAGCATGAAATAATCGTCTACGGAGTTATTGTCCGGCGAATTTGACGGTGAATAGTATCTAATGACTAGTCGCACTGAAATGAGACAGGCGAAAAGCTGTTTTTACAGTGGTTTTATACTTTCACAGAGTGTTTTCAAATTAGCCCATATGAATCAGCTGAATCAAAATACTTATCCAATACGATGTAAAAAAAAAATTAAAATATGTGTATGGAAGATATAAAATCCGAATGCTCAACGGACCATTATGATAGCCCGGACGACATGTATCTGTGTGTACATGGTCTGTAAGTATAAAATTGAGTAAGATGCTGTCATCTATCGAAACGTCATTATCGATCTCGCAAAATTGTACCGATAACGAATGTGATAAAGAACTAGATAATATTTGTAACGGATGTTAACCGGCGCTTGACATTGCTGTATTCAGTAACTTAAAAGCGCTTTTGGGTCTTAAAAATATAAGTACGGAAACATTAACTGATTCTATAAATGACAGAGTTAATTTTCTTAAGGAAGTTCATTAGTCCACGGTTCAAAAACTCCGTTTTGTTCGTTGCACGCTTGTGCGCGGACAGTATATAGATCGACGATTGAACAAATGTTTTGTTTTACAGGTTTACATAACAGACGAATGTTACCAAAGCGGTCGGTTTTATTCATGCAACGAAATGTTATCGTCCATAATACCTTCACAATGTTATCGCGCCGATGTGAAACGTATTATCACGTGGTCGATCGCCGATGAGTTTAACTATTCAACGGTATTTTTGTTTACCGAATTCTTAACACTATTTCTTTTACTGACATCTCACATACTTTATGTCAACGCGCACATGCCAATGTGGCGGACTTGAACCACTGTAATCCCTCTCATTGCGAACGGAGACGCGACCCCAGCTGTGGGTTGTAATGATGACGGTCGTGATGATGATAATCTTACATACTACATATTTTGCAGTATGAAAATGATACGTATCTTCATAAACGTCGACTGCCCTTCCATTTTATTCTTTTGCATTTTATCGATCGACAGAGCGTGTATTTTATTATTATTAAGTTTTTGTAATACGACTTTTTTCGACGCCGATGTAAATATTTAAAAAAAGATCTATCAGTAGAAAATCTATTGCGTTACCTAAAGTAGTAACTTGGGATTGGAATATTAAATACGAATCATTCAAATTTGAAAGTCGTACGCGATAATGATAACAGAAGTTACAGTTAGGTACGGCCGGGTTGCCGCGTCGGCAGCAATGCATCTGTATTTTCTGTTGCACCGTACGGTGTTGTGTTACCGAGATAGATTACGTAGTTTTCATAGTGGCTTGTGCTTACAATCAATACGTCTAGCACCTAACTAACAAGCGATTCCCATTCGTGTAATCATCACACGATACTTGAGACAAATAGGTACAATATTCTTAGTCTGATCTACACTGAGACTGCGTGTTAGACGCCACGATTATGCTACGTTTTACACAACCTTATTGCCGTACTTAAGCTATCAGTATGCCATTATCCAAAATATGGTATGGCGCGTTAGACGATTGAGTTGTGTTTGAAGTTATACATTAAAAACTTTTTCTTTTGAGCGCAGAATGAACTACGCCGTATTATTTTGAACTATTAGTACAGACGAGCGGAAACGTGTTAATTCGTTAATGTGAAATGCGTTTACAACAGCCTTTATTATTTAAGTTGACGTGTTTGTAACGATTCACTGTTATAAAAGAGTAAGTACAGTTACATACGTTCAGTTTCGATTGTATTCGGCCGCGGCTCGTGTTAATTTTCTATTAAAAAGTATTTGTAATTTCCGTCGGCCTACGGTTTACACGTGTACCTGCAAATGTAAAGTACCCGTTTTGTGTATAGTCGACGATATTGTTGGATGTTTTTTTCGTTTTAGCAATGAATGGCAGTGGGATGGAATGCGGAATACAATATCGTTTAGATTTGTTTCCATCAACGGTTCGCAAACGAGCAAATGAACTACCTGTGATCTGATGGTAAGTTGAATTAGGAGAGCGGTAGCGCCCAAGCAGGTAAAGAACCCTATTATTGTGTACCAGTGCCTTGACTTCTAGCACTAAACCTAGCGCCATCGGCTCGTCCGTCGCTCAGCAGGATGCGCCACGAGCAGTTCTGTATAATTATTCTACAGTTTTTATTACTTTTCCTGAATAATAAACAGAAATCCGAAGTAATAGCCTAGTGGTTACCGGCCTCTCGCATGGGGGACCCAAGTTCGAAATTGCAATGTCAGTTTTTATAGTCAACATTTTATAGTCATAGTAAACATTTAACAGTATATTAATCACTTTCTTTATTGAATAAAAAAGCTGGGGGAAACTTTAGGTATGCAAGTCAACATCCTCCATAATTTTCTCCAGGGTGTGTGAAGTCTGCCAATCTTAGCCACTTCGCCAGCGTCATTGTTGCGTCATGATCAATATAATTTTTATAATAATCTATACTTAATAATCTATACTTCACTACCCACCCTCTATGCGATCAGCCGCCCTTCGCATATCAAGGTATGCGACTGCGTTATGCGCCGTCATCTCTTTTTTACACACTTGAGAAAAAGAGACAGTCTAATACATGTATCGCAACACTACGTTTAATATCCACCCTCCCGTGTTAGAATTTTACAGAAATAACTCTTGTGATACGAAGGGTTACCCCCAGCCCCATTTCAGTAGTGCCATGGAGTGACAATTTATTGGCTATATTGGACAATGGCAGAGAAAATTTATAACGTGATAACGTCCGTTTTTCATCTTGTTTTATTTCGGGACGGGATTTAGAATAAGCCGCTAAGCTCACGAATGACAATGTTTAGAAATGAAAAAATGATTAGTGTTGGGCATGAGATTTACTTCTTTTGTATTTAAATCTATACGAATATTATAAACAGAGCCTGCGAATTTCGTGAGTTTATTTACTTGTGGAAGGTACTCTCTTTTTACTTTACCTAGTGTTTATGACCATGACCAATACTCTTGTATTCTTCATTGTCAAATTTTTTACACAAATATAAATGCATATTTGCGCAATAGTTTTATTTATAGATCTGGATTTTGATTGAACCCAAATACTAAAAGATATGAAAAAAGTACTTTCAAAATCGAAAACCTGTTTTTAATAGGTTTTTTGCATTTGAAAATAAAGATGCGAGTCTGACCGAAATATTCTGTTGCACAAAATCCCAAGCGTGTGCAATTTCTATTTGCATGCGTAAATAATGGAGTCGCAGTCCCTGGGGAACGTTCGACGGGGTGACCCCAAAGTTTGATGGAGTGGCCCCGCTGTGCCTCACTGGGCGCGTGCGGGTCACGTGTATGTAGAATGGGCGTCGTGTACGTGCACAAAGCAACCGCACACTGATATGTTTATCAGAGCCGGGCGAAATGCAATTTTCAGCTCCATTATGAAGTTAGGTTATTGTGTTCGTTGTGCACTACGTACCAAAACTTAGGGTAAAGTCGACCATGGATAGACATAGTACATATTAATAGATAGCTGTATATGTGGTATGTTGATACAATGTGGTAATTGCTTTAGATATCACACGCAGCGAAGGCGTTTCACATTCCCATTATTGCGATTATGATGTATCTGCAGTACATATTATATGATGTAATTTGCTTCGTTTAACGTTACATGTGACGGTTAGAATTAATAAATTAAAATTCGTCATCATTTCCCGGCCCTCATCCCAATCATTTGGGGTCGGCCCAGTGTGTCCTTTCTTTCCAATAAATTAAAATTCGTACTAATTATTGTTTGAGACGCTACGACATAATTAAATCAGTAAAACCAGAGGAATATTATGCATTTATGTGATTTTCTGCAAAAAATAACATGCTTCTTTGAATAGGGTATTTTCATCATTGTTACATAACGCCATAAATGAAACTCAATTGAATCGGTGATTCACTTTTTCCAATTTTTTTAGTTATGGTAAGTGGACAGAGGTCTTCCATCAAATAATTTCGCGGAATCTTTTAAGTACATAGAAAAAATAGTAATAATATTGAAAGTTACGTTAGTGTAACATATTATATAACATGCGTGCTTTTTATTCGTATTGTTCAATACCATAGCTTTGGGAGAACCCTCCGCTTTTACACCCTTCTGACGACACATCAGATACATATTATTGTATAAAATCACTCTCAAAACGGAGGAACGCCAATATTTTCTACTAAATAATTTGTAATATACAAGTTGCAAACACGTGCCATTTTATACAAAAAATAACGATAATGATCTCTGCTTATTGCAATTAGATAATCCTTTATATGTACTTGTATAAATATAGAATTAAACAATTTATTTTCATTATAGGTATCTAAAGTGTAGGCTATACCTGTCTAAAATTGCTACAATTACTCATTTGCCTACAACATGGCATTTTAAAATGTTTTCGTCGTAATGGTGGGACGGAATTACGCGGTGTTTGAACCTCATATGACCTCGGTGCAATGTGTCAATAGATTTCAAACGTATGCATAAATAATAGACTCAGCTATGTGTTGTAGTTGTGTTGTAGAATTAAATATTTTACAATAATACGAACTACAAAGGTATTAGAAGAGAAAAAAAATATAATAAGTTGCTACTGTTTAACACGACGTAACGGTTGCCGCTCAGAACGCTGCACACGTCGATCTTCTGGTCGCGTATTGATGTATGTATCACTTTCTGTATCAAAAAGACGCTGTCGAACATTCGACGGCCGATATTTGCGTTTACGTCATAACGCGAAATATAATTAGCTTTAGTAAACGGTGTGAAACTAAAGCAAGAAGAACTATTGTTTCAAGGAAAAATTAGAGCTTATTTACCTAAAGGTAGTGTATCATACACTAAAACAAAATAAAACAAATATTTTCCTCGTCATCCTGACAACCTTGGTAACAAAAAAGAATTTGTAAAGTGGTATAGGTTATATAGTGGTATAGAGATCCTTTTTAAAAGGAGATCCGGTTTGTATCTGTAATACGAATTGTATGGCTTGCTTACCAAGTTTCCCATGTAAACTAGTGAGTGAGCCAAGCCTTGCAACATAGAGAACCAACAATTAAAGTTTGTTTTATCTCTATGAATCTTAGTACCGTTAACTCCGTACGTACCCACAGCGTCATTATGATTACTTATACACATTTGCGTAATCCTATTATGGAAGCATTCGAATCCGTTGTTATAAATGACTCTAAAGTCTCCCTAATAATCTATCCAATTCGTCATAGATAAAAAGTCATTTTGCTACCGTCAGCCGTTTAATCCATTAACTGTGACACCGACGGGATGCAGTTTTTGTGTTAAGAGAAAACAACTATGGTGAACAAAGTACTGGCAAACCACGTTCTAAAGTGACTCTTGACTTTTTGCCGTAGAGTTCAATGTTCTTCATGGAGTGACAAAGGTTTTGTTCGAATAAAACCCGTGCTGTATATCAAAGTAATAAGGTATTTTTTCGCTATAAGAAGGCTATATAGTGGAGAATTTTTCACTGATTTTTTTGTAATGCACCATAAGCTATTTCATTGTCACTTGTTTTGAAATGTCTTGTTTATACAGTACAAAAAGTTGATGAAATTTAAACGAACTTTTCAAGGTATTTTCCTGACATTGAAGATTGCATTAATTTATCTCATATCACTCTCTCTGTGTCTATCCGTTTATAATATTTTCGCCGTAAAATAAAGAAATATTTATATTATACATATATACACGTAAATATGACAGGTTCATCTGTTATTCGTGTCTGTCAACATCAACTGTCAAGTGTGCGGCAGTGACCGTGATCCATATAATTAATTGGGTCGAAATATCGGTAGAAAAACACAAAAATGTTGAATATCCGTTATAGTCCAAATGTATCATGTGCACGGTGATATATAATGCTTGATTCCATGTTTTCGTTGGTCGGGCAAAGAAATGGTCATACGTTAGTTTTGGAATTCTATGATTACGATTAGTGATAATAGCTACCTAACTGAGATATGTTGATTTTAAATCAGTACTGTAAATGATTAACAGATGTATGTTCTCAATTATTCGATTCCTCCGTCAAATTAATATTGAATGATTACTGGTTGATAATTTGGGAGTCCCGTTGCTCCATCAAACCGGCTTAATTTTTAGAATGAAATACAAATCGAAACAATTTATGAAAACTGTTATGATAAAAATAAACGTAACATTCTGAACTACAGATTTACGTCTATCATAAATTAAATTTTGAGTGTTTATAAAATCGGGCTGTAAAAAATCTTTTGCATTTTGTACGAAGTTTCATTGAATATAACAAGGTAATTAGGTAGACGAAATAAACCATATATCGAAGAATATCCTGCCTAATGTCGCGTGTCTTTTGTTGCTACTGGTACGTTACGTGTTCGATGTTGGATGGCCACGTATTGACCAAGTATGCTGGAGTTGCGTGACTATTGTACTATCATAATATGTACGATAAACGATACGATTCCTCTTTACGATACGATTACTCTTGGATATTCTCGTCAGATTCGTAAATGTGAATTTCAGTTTGAGGGACATTTAATATGTTTGTCTACTTTGAAAATTAACATCGTGCATGTTATAGTTCTGCAACTCCATCATTGTACTTCTTATCGTTTCAGTACAGATGCCTTATATTTGTAGTTTTAAACCGTTCCTGATATTATATGACTTTCTATGTAAAACAAATGTTTATTGTACTTTTAATTGGCTTCTGTAAAAACTTATAGTGAATTCTTTCGTATTTGCTGTAGCAAGTTCTTGCTGTATACATTTTTGTAATTATTCCATTTCGTATTAATATTCAAGTCAATTAAAATTTCACTCATAAGCAATTTTCTTATTGCGAGTATGCTTGCATATTATTAGCATGTTATTGAACTCATCGCTTGAACGCAAATCTAATGAATGAAAATACATTGATTCAAATTTAATGTCACTAAGATTAAATTTTGTTCTGTTATATTGATACAAATGGTTCCTACCAAGGGCTGCAAGCCCATTTTCATTTAATGTTATAATAACATAATATATATATTTTTTATGACGTTAACATTCGCACTCCTGCACTAGGATTCCCTGTGTTGCGGGTGGCATGGATGACACACAAATATGACATTACAAAAACCCCTGACTCGAGAACAAACATTTATCTGTCTCATAAATGACTGCCCCGGCCGGGAATCGAACCCGGGACCCCTCGCACGGCAAGCAGGGTCACTAACAACTGAGCTATGGGGTCGTCAAATTAAGTTTAAGATACTTTGTGCGAGTACAAAAATGTACAACTAAAGATGGTTAGCTTTAATTTTTAATTGGCTTTCAACCCATTAGTGGGCCACTGCATAGCACGTCAAGGAAAGGGTTAAAAGTATATATGAGGGTTACTGGACCACACATCTGTCGGAATTTCTTGCGGAGCCCGAAAGTCTCCGTCATATGTTAATACCTGCAATGAAAAGAGAACAACTGGGATCGACGGCCGAAGCCTCAAAAGCAAGAAAATGCTTAAGATTTTTTCAACAAGCGGTCACCCATCCAAGTACGAACTCCGACCGCAGTTACTTAACTTGGTCGATCACTTAAGACTCACGCAAGCTGTCGATTTAGTGATATGGTCATTATAATAACGTACTTAATAATAATGCAAAATGTAATATTAATGTCGCTGCTTAAACCTTTCTTCTAAAAAATACAGGCTATCCTAAAACCTCTCAAATTTCAATAAATCAAACGTAACAAACAAATGGTTTCTTGGTTACTTCGGGCTAATAAAATGTTTATTTGACGGGTCATCCTCTTGTGTGAGTACCTTTTCAAAGCAATTCGCCTTGATAAAATTAAATCTGACGTCACATACTATAACAGATGTTCGTATTGAAGTCGTTGTAATTTCTAAGTACAATATTCTCAGTTATTCTGTTCTAAAGTAATATTTGTACGTTTAAGTGTTACGTTTACAAAGCCCACAAAGTACCGACAATAAGCGTGGATTAACTTAGCATTAGCACGTTGAAGGTATACGAGGTTCAGAGTTATTCCCGTGTTTCCCTTACAATGTCGTTTTTCAGTCCTTCAGAGCCTTAACGGCCGTCTATTCGAGCAAGCGTATTAGTTTAATAGTAACGTAGATGTGGGTTACAACATGGAAACGTCATCTCTCGCTCATTAATCTGTGTATGTTAGTGATGCCTCCGCCTGTGTACGTGCCTACTGGGTTAGTATCGTGGTGCGTTAGGGCGTCTTGCACAGGCTACTTGACGTTACTTAGTCCAGAATTCTTTGGTACATTTTACCAGTGGTTTATAATTCATATATTTTTGTGTCATGTGTGTTATTTATTTCTAAGACATCTCTGTTTGGTGTTATATATTTTTGTGTGATCGTTACTTTGGTTACGTTATATTAATATTATGGAAATTATGTAGCGTGGCTGTTTCCAGTGTGGTGGAATTGCGTTCCAACATTTGGTCCCGCGCACAGGGGATACAGTTGGGCGCGCACCCCACGTCAGTTCCGACTGGCAGTGTCCTGGCTAGGGGACCCAGGTATTCGGGTGCAACATGACGGATATGAGACAGTTCTGTGTTCAATTTGATTAGTTTTATCATTTTTTCGACGGTTACAAAAAAGGTGAATGGTAAAATAAAACTTACAAAATAATGTGAATATTAAGAATCATATTAAGAATATTATTTTATTGGCACCAACTTCTCAAAGAGTAACATCAACTCATTTAATTAATCGAAAATAGCTACAAATAGAGTAACAATCCTCATATTAGTATGTGAACAGTAATCCCTATAATACAAGGTTTTGAAAATGTGTCTTGCTCTAGGTGCCTATTGTTTTTAAGTGTCATGATGACGTAATGATGTCAGGACTGAATAAACGCGAATCCAAATCAATTTAACAAATAAACCTCTACAAAATACCTGAATCGGCTCAATTTATAAAATTTAAGTTAACATGAAGTTCTACCATATTGTATTAAGACATAGTACTCGATATAATATACTGAATATATATATTGCTTATTATAAAAATAGTGTAATATTAATAATCTGGAATCGTTAAATTTTCAATTTATTCGAGAGTAGGTCTGAAACACGAGCAATAAGGAACTTCGATCCATAACAACAAAAAATAACTAAACACAACTAAACAAGTAAAAAAATCTGTTAAATCTTGCGTTCTGATTTCAATCCTTTCAAAACTATACATACCATAGCAGGGCATTTTAAAAATTTCAGTAATTTTTTTATCGGTAACCTTCATAGCTACCAGAGCCAACATCCGTGAAAAACTGCGTTGCATGGTGAAATAAGTCAAACCAATGTGATTCTGCTGGGAAACAAGTTATTTTAAGGAAACGCGTGTGTCGGTTTGAAGGGGGTTAGTGCCGTTTCAACGATAACAAACGAGGCATTCTCTTCAGAGCTACAACTGACATTTATTGCAACTGCAATAAATCTGTGACCGAGTTAAAATACCAATGTTGTCGTACTAGAAGTTATTACTTTAGTAACTTGATTAGTATAGCAGCAACGTCGAAGACAGCGGACACTCGATACTTTTCAGCACTTTTTAAAACAAAATAGTGCCTTAGTCATGTCCGTTCCTTGTGTTGTCCTGCCGCTCGGTGCATCATGGCGACCCTGCAGCTCGCGCACCGTGACGGCACATGCCGGTGCATCACCTGTCGTCTTTGTTCCCACGACCGGCCGCTTTGTCAAGGGCTTGCTCCGGTAAACGCCGACGTAACATGCATTGCTCTACGTGTGCTATTGCGTCTTAAGTAACAAACAATGGGACTGCGCTACCTACTCGCAAAAATTTCGATTGGAAAAAAACATACGTTAAAAAAGTATCCGGATATTTTTTTTTGCAATATTTGATTCTTACACTTTATAGCTTGTTATAAAAGATGTGGTTGAAACAGTTTTGGTAGTATCAAAAATTTGGTAGAAGAGAAATTATAATATCATTAATTTGTTTAAACGAAAAGCTTACGTTCTCAAGTACGTGGATTAATGCGAACTCGACACTGCAGCTAATGAAAACTGCATAATCTAAATAAAAATAGGGGCTGTTGTGTGTGTAGCGTATAACATTAGTTAATAGATGTTTACGGCACTTAATTTCCATACGTTTCGTAACATATTACGAAACTTCAACAACACCTCGAACCGCTATGGTAATACAGCACGTTTATTGAAAGTTTTTCTACATAATAAATGTTCGGTGTTTAATGAGCCGCGAATGAGGTTTGTATTCGGGCATTTGGAAAATTGATGTCGGCAGTTGTGGCGTGCGTTTGGTTAATGGTTTTAGGTTACTTAGCTTCTTGTTTTTAAATATCAACGTATCTACAAGGTCATCATATACGGCAAGTGTTTTCTTTTTTATCGATTTTATTTAAATGATAATTTATGTGAAACATGATACGAATCACGCAAATAACACGTGAAAACATGAAATATCAGTGTGAGGGTGTGTTTGTGAATCTTTATGAAAAAATAAATAGAGGTTTAATTATAATAGAGTCACAAAGGTTGCTGACAGCATCATTGCATGTTTGTCCAAGACGGTACTACCATTTTAATAATCGACTTTCAAAAGGACTGCCGGACTTAAATAGGCCTGTTGTAGATGTGTAAGAGGTCTGTTAAAGACTTCCATTCCATATTTGAAATTTAATGTCAGATGGACTACATGCCCATTTGCTTTCTATTGTGGAATGCTTAAATCCACTTTAATTTTATCTCACGTTTCACGTAGCGCACATTGAATATTTTAATTTCATTAAATATTAATTTCAAGATGTCTAAACTCATACAATTATTATCTAAGATAAAATGGGATAGATGATGTTATGTAGAATCATCTATCAGTTAATATTCTCATTTTAAAAAGACTCATTATTTTCATGACGCTTTGTGACAAAACGTATCCTACCTAAAATATATCATCTGGTTTACGATTAGTTACTTCAGTTTCGTACGTTAAATTCTCACTTCCGCTCTTTGGCAGACAGCTGACCTTTGTACATTACATACATAACAAGTAATATCAAAATAACACCCACGCCATTGTAATGTTATTCAATTTTGTTAATTATGTACATATATTAATATGTTTACATTATTATAATATTGCGTGTTGTATTTAAACTTCGTGAATATTTCTGGGCTTCGTTTCATTAATGAATACAGACATATTTAGTAAAAACACGAGATAAACGGTTCAATGGATTATTGTTAATAACTTTTGTTATTAAATTTCTAATCTAATCCTTCGGCTTGTGTCAGCTGACGATAAAAACCCAATCACATTAGGACACTAATGAGCTGTGACGTTGGTGACAGATAACGATATATTATATTACTTTTCATAAAGCAATAAGTCTCATTGAAGCGTTTTACATGTGCCACAATACTTGGCTGACGGCAAGCGCAACAACACGCATAATTTGGGTCAGGGTGTCCGGAGGAGTGCATGGATCGTCGCGAATCAAAACTGCTTGCAGTGCAAGCTTAATTCTTGTAGCCAATGTATGTTAAGTTAGCAATTTTAAAATGATATGAAGGGCTAAGTCTCGCTACATCCAACAGGAGCTTTGAGCGAGTCACTGGTGATGAACATTTCCTGAAAGTTACATTCTTAACATTTTAGGCCAACGTGCATGGATTACACTTATAACCGAAACACTCGATAATAATCAGTCTGTGAGAGACCAAGTCTAGTTATGGGTTATATACTGGCAAGGGACTTGGAATGATTAGAAAACACTGCATCAATAGTATTCATAAGTAATTAAATTGATGAGGTTGGAAGTTGAAATGACCGTGGATCTTTTATATCAAAATGAAAGCCAACGTTACTATAATTCAGATATGGATAAAATTTATCAAAAGGAAATATTCCAATGATATCATATCAGTGTTGTACATAAGCATCGAGGACAAGAATATATTTTACGATAATAGGTGTACTCATAAATTTCTTATCCAAGATAAGTACTCAATAACCATGTTTGTTTGTTATTTCAAACAATATACAATATATTATTGTTTTAAACTTTCAGGATAAGAAATTACCTTTTTTCTTTTTGTTATAATATCAAAGTCAGAAAAGGATTGATAATTTATCATGTTGATTTGACATGGGTAATGTGCAAGCAAAGAGAAACAATGTAATATTTAATTGTAGCATATCAATAGAAATTGAATCAACTTTATCTAAGTATAATTTGTACCTGTAAAATAGGAATGACCTATGTAACCAACTTAAACTACATATATTATGGTGTATAAACTGATATAAACATAGACGAAGCCATTAACTATATTAATTCTGTGACGTTCTGGTTCAGAAAGCACAAGGACATATTATGCTCACACCCTGTATTCTTTGCGTGTAAACGTAAGTAACAAAATATATTTTAATGATTAAGACAAAACAAATAGAAATTCAACAACAGTGAAGAACTTCAGGAGTGGCAACACCGGGAAATAGTTTTCTCAGAAAAGTGAAGGTACCTATAAGCGTTGCGTACTGTGTAAAACTTTTGTGTGCGATGTATTGTGGAATGCTCTGTGTATTCTCTGTATAATCTGTTAATATCTTTTGTATGTACTCTGTGTTTTTTGTCTATTACCTTTCCGATCTCAAAACTTGTAACCGTTAATAAAAATATTTTTTTTGTCTAAAAAGAGTTTGATTGACACCATCATATCAACTAGAGATATGACAATAAGTATAAACTTAACAGATAAAAGATTTCTACGCTAACTTTGTGTCGCGCTATAGTGTGCAAATCACCATGCAACTGACAACACAATTGAGCATCCATCTCAGAAATGACCCTGTGTGTTTTGAAAGCCAAGATTAATTTATATTTCGATGAGAAAAATCAGAAGTAAATTAATATTAGAGTACAATATCCAATTATACTTCTAAGGTGACGATAAAAAATAGAATTTATTGTACCTGTATTTGAGGTTTACTTGAGGTGCTGAAATCAATAAACCTAGTCATTACTGACCATGCTCTAGATGAACCCGAGGAGTCACAACAAAAGCTGGCAGACAAATGCCCGAGTGTGCTTAAAAATTCATCATATGAGCATACAACATTATATCGAGTTGTCGATTATTATCGAATCGACTTTAACGTCAATCTTCACTATTTTGTTCATATTTTCGTGTTCGACAAACTTCGGTTAACGAGAGTGCATCGAGATTGTTGCGTGCAACGCTCAATGTTTATGCGCTTTTACTTGTCACATCGCTTCGGTTCAGTTTAACTCGGAGCTTCGAGTGGGTGAAACTCAACGACCACCCGCACTAATTCCTATGACAGTCCGTTTTGAAATGAATCATTCCAGACTAATCTAGCAATGAGAAACGATAGGAACTGGCAATTTCGTGAGAGCTTATTTACTTTCTACTTGTTTACGGCCGTGTCTGTCTCACCAATGTCTTATTGTATTTTGACAGATTGCCGCGTGCGTCAGAAGTTATTTACATACGGTCGATTTCTTACTGAAATGATGTCACGTTATTATTTGTCAAAAACTATTGCATTATGCAACCTTATCTTTTTTGTATTCAATTCGTAAAATGATGCTATGAAACTAGTAAGCGTCAAAATGTTTTGACGCTTCGTGCCCCATGCTCATATATTTTATAATTTACTCGTCGACTGCATAAATTTAAACTTTTGCTCAAGACGATTAATCTAGTAATTATCATATGTAAGTACATACTTTAAATATGTCATCGCAAGTGTAACAGTAAAATCTCAATAACATATAAATCACGGTCGGTTGAACGGGTGAATGGGTACGTTAATACGTAACAGTCATTATCATGCAACCTTTAGCTCCTACCATGTGTTGTATCGAAACACATTTATATCACCGATAAAGAGTATTACTCGACGCCACGCGCGATAGATTATCTAATGAAAGTAATGAAACCGACAAGAAAAGTAATTCCCGATGCTTCATTTACGTATGATAATGAGACTCTAGAGAGCATAAAAGAATGATTCTATTCCGCTTCGGGCACTCAACCTAAAACACTATCAATGAGTGATGGAGTGATGCAATTTGTTTAAAATTGCGTGGCGTCTGTGTTTGTTTCTTTAATCGTTATACTGTTTCTATGATATAGTACGTGTGTATATGTATTCCTGTGACGTTCGTTATTGTATTGAATTGTATTACACTCCATAAATTCATTACTATTATTGAAACCAAAGCTAGAAGCCAGTTCCTCGCCTAGATTACGTTTACTAAATTCTTAGAAACAATAGTCCATCTATTTGGAGGTGACCCCTGTATTATTTACTATTGTGTAATTTGTACAAGAATGCTAAAACTTTTCTTTCCCGTAAGTAGTTGATTCATCGCGATCAGTTTACTACGCAGTAATTTTGCTGAAAAAAAAAACTTTGATTTGATTTGAACGTGCTAAAGTATATGTTTAATTTCTATTCAACAGGTAATTGTAAATCGTAGTTGTTCAATGAGTTTGTAATTTTGCAGTCGTCTAAGAAGATTACCCACGTTTTGATGAAATGTATTGCACTTTAACACTTTGCAACGAAGGGCATTGCAGCGTACCACTTCAACAGGTTTGCAAATAAAGGAGATACATCATTTCACGGCACGTCACGTAGACCTATTGCTGTTAACTTGATACAATTGTTCCGACTAAACAAACCGTGTTCAGGCAACTGTGACATTTCACTTCTTGGACATAAAGATCAATTATTGAACTGCAACAAAATATTTTCTACTTGTTCAGCGTGACTCACGATCTGCTACCGTGTCACGCACTGCGGTACTCGGTGTTCATATATTTAGGCATAACGCCTATGTTGCCATTACGCCTTGTTAATGGTCAGATAATGAATGTGTTACAATTTTTACTTTTCGTATTGTCGACTTGCCTTTCTCGTTCCACAGCACACAATATATCTTTTATAAGACATTTTATATGCTTTAGACGTGAAACTTTGTGTAACTTCCAGTTCTAATGGAAATACAGCCTTTGTTGCGAAGAACACATCCCATCGAGATACGTCAAGGCCATACTTTATTTATGAGATTATTTGCTTATAATTCGATTATCGGTACCGTTATCTCAGTAAGAGTACGTTATAAGCCATTTAAAGCTTTACCATGAAGTATTTAAGTCTAAATTGACATGTTCCTATGCCCGTCTGGGTAATGCCAACGTATTACGCGCTTGTTTACATTTTCGCACATCAATTTCTTCGCTTCACTTGTGTTGGTTTAATATTGGAATTATACACCAAGTGGCCGTAACGCTTCCGGCTACGATCCACCAAATAATGTTTGCATAATAGTTATCTGCTTTCCTATTTATATAATCTTCTATAATAATCAAGTTCTGAAATTTTACATACATATAAATTAATTGCTTTTACTTGTGTTAGTGTATTAAACGGATCATATGTTTGCTTAGAATGTGCTTATAATAACAGCGAGACTGTGCAAAGGCCACACATGTTTAGTTTAGGTGATGCATCTGGAAGATAAAACAATAAATTAACCCATGGACACATATATATACAATACAGTAAAATAAGTTCAAAATACTTCTTAATTTGACTTCAAGACATACTTAAATATCTTCCATAAATATAAAACCATCTTTCATCATATCATTGACTACCCTATAACCCAGTTGGTAGTAACCCTGCCTGATGAGCGTGGTGTCCCGGGTACGATTCCCGGCCGGGGCAGACATATATGTGACAGATAAATGTTTGTTCTTGGTCATAGGTGTTTGTGGTGTACCGGGGGTGTGTGGGTGTAAAAGTTTAAACGTTTATCATATTGACTATCTAGAGAGCGAGAATATAACTGAAATCTCTAGCTATTAAAACGCCTCGATCAATTCTTTGGTCAAAAAACCTTCGGCCCGGATATCGTGCTAACAAACGAGTTTGGTTGTATCTATCGCTACCTATCGACGTTCGAAGCTCAAAGAAAGTTCAATGATAAACTGCCTGTTTACGTAAGCGCTCTTTTTGTTATCCAACCTAATAGCTTTGGTCGAACATCTTGAAAGTCCGATTGTATCGTGCGCGTTTCGTAAGCCGTGCCCTATCGCTCCGTCGGACGGAACTGTGTCGGATGCGCTTCAAGTGATGCTCGGGGAGCGGCTTCCTGACGTCATTGGTTATTTGCGTCCGTTGTGTCACACGGCTCTTATTAGTGATGTTAATGACTGAAGTTAACGAGATAAACTTTGAGGCGTAAGGAGCTTTGTCCGTCTATGAACACTAGCGAACATTTCTTGTTAATGATCCACCCTCCTCGTCAATGACTGAAGCATTAGTGTTAGCTGTCATTTCATTAAGTTCAATCAACCAAATTTGTACTGTCCAGGGTAATGTAACCACATGTATGAGTGCCGTTTTCGTCTTGCTTTGTGATAGGTAACATGTTTCTACATGTTTCGGTTGCAAATTCGCGATTTTTGTGATTTTACCGATAATTTGAACCAATTAAATGGATCAATGTTTACAATCAGTTGGTTCAAAGCTCCCCATTGGGCAGCAAAGCGTCGATGGGCCGCGATGCATTCAGGGAACCCGTCTCTACACTGACCTTAAAAAATAATTTGATTTAGGAAAATACAAAATCATGTCACGTATTAATTGAAATAACATTTACGTTTGCATATTTTACCTTTTTAACGTTCGCCCAATTCTATAGCTTAATCCGTTTCTGCTGACAGTCACAGTGACCATTGTGTGTAGTGGCTCGCACGCACGCACGGCGGTGCTCCCCTCTTTACTTTTACTGTGAGAATTGTTAGGGGTCCCTTTTTGAACTTTACATTCGAACCAGATGGTAGTTGTTGGATAGTTAGCGACGTAAAGTTACGAATGCGGGATGTTAGCGATTCAGATCACCTGTATTGAAATATGTTCTTACATATCGTTAAGTATTAAAGTAGCGTTCCTAAAGAAATAGTCGTAACTAACTCACAACAACAATAAAACTGAAGTGAAATCATGTATGAAACATTTTTTTTTAAATTAAGATGCTTGTTAAAAGCTGACGGTACAGAAAACTAGTCTTTGTTTTTCGATTCTTGGCTTTCTGTTTCTCTGATGGTAAACTTATTTTATTCCTTATCAATACTTGTAGGCTTCGATTATAGAAATTCAAAGTCCACACAGGGATTCCCAAAGTGCTCGATCGACCGCGAAATCGGTTGCCTAGGGGTCAACATAAACAAAAACTGATTTTTTGTAGGCTTTTAGAAGTTAGTGGATTTTAAAGCGATTTGGCTATGGGGGTCTAAGATATCACTTCATTTTGGAAAAGGGGTCTCTTCCCCAAAACAGTTTGGAAGTCCCTGGTGTACAACGTTTTTTCAATATCTACAGGCGACTGTAGAGACGTATCATCGTTGCCGTACTATAATTTACTAACGAATGCAATTTTTGCATCTACAACTTGATCTACATGTTTTGTAACACGGTACGCAACATATGAAAAACGTCACAACATATGAAAAATAATATCCGTCATAATATAATAATATTTGTAACTGTAAAAGTCACTGATTCTATTTAAATCAATGTAATTTTCACTAAATGCTGACGAACATATATGCAATACCGAGTATTAGTTCAGGTTGAAATATTATACGATTCTTGACTAAATCTACCTCGTAAGGATCAAAACTGATACAATATAAGCATTCTAATTTAATTTCATTCGATTTCTCTTTTAAGTAGTGACAAAAATATTAATTATGCTTTTAATAAATTTATGATTTGAATTGCAAATTTGCTTTCTCTGATGTTGGGCAGTAGTTGTATTTTAATAATAAAAACGTTTACATAACAATTTTCTAAAGTTGTCTGTTACGAAAGAATTGCATTAATTCAGTTTATTTGCAGTGAGAAAGGAGTATGATTGTATCGTCAGAGTATACTCATAATATTATACTAGAGGCGAAAGGAGCACTGCAAAGATGCATTCACACGGTGCAATCCTATAGCACACTATTTTTTTATGTTAAAAATAAAAAAAAACACGCATACTCGTCAGTTAGCTTCCGGATAGTTTTGTCAATAAGATTATATAAAAAGTATATCTGAATGTTACAAGTAGAATAAAAAGAATCTTGAGTTTTATTTAGATATGAGATAATAATGGCGGTCACGTAATCCACCTGATGTTACTGGTCATTATGAACCACTGAAATATTTTTTTATTTAAATAGCCAACAAACAAGCAGATGGGCCACTTTATGGCAGACGGACATAGAAGAAAACAGGGGACCCACTTATGTCTAATGGCTATCAGTTGCTGCAACCGAAATATCTTAAACACATTTTACAGTTGATCCTAAAAAGAGCGTGGCAACTAGCCATGTAGGTAAAGAACCCCATCATCATGCTCAAGTACGGGATTAAACTGAGTTATACACAGTCCAGCGATCGCCAGCAGGCGGGATCGGAAACCACAGCGTCATCTGTTAAGCAGGGTGCGTCACGAGCAGTGGAGTTTGAATCGGACTCAATATTAAGAATACGCAGCACATCACAACCCGTCTATAACTAACAATGGAAAGGGCCCTTATTTTTGATACACTAAACTGAATTTAGACATCGTACATATTATTTATCTTCTAAGTCTTCAAACCTACGTGCTCTTCTATTAAACTTCTACATTATTTTGAATTACTCACAATTTATATAGTATTTATTACACTACTACAAACCTTTCTCATGTTTCTGTGTAAAGAAAACTATTATTATCTGCTTTTAAACCTACCTATTAAGACGAGTAAGAGTTAACTTGTTGAGTACAAATTACAGGTGAGCGATATCGTTGACGGATGCCTTTGCTAAGAAAGCTAAGTGGGCTCAAACAGCGCAAATTGACCCTAATGGTTTTGAGGCTCAAGACAAATAGTGACGAATATCGCTAAACAAGCTCCAACAGCTCGTAGTTGTAGCTTTGGTCAATATGAGCTGAGCGCTAACGTGCGTCTTAACACCACGATTGTGCAATATTTTAAGAAGACGCTTCCTTGAGAATATCGATATTGAGTATTCCTGAACCTTACGATTAGTCGTATGTAGAGTAAAATATCCAGGGTTATTTATCGTAAATGACTTAGGTTATATTTTCGACGTATTTACAACCTTCGTATATTTGAATTTTAACTGATATAACATGTTCCTAGTTAGAATCTTCTATAGTGCAAGTGTAACAGAAGCGCTTATAAAGTCAAGACATTAAATATCTGCCTGAGATGCGAATGGAACCAAAGTTACTATAAAATAGATTGCACAATTGTCAATCTTTGTGACTTATTAGCTAATATTAAGTATTCCTTCTTATTAGCGTTTCAGTGTTTCAGCGTATATTGTTACTCTGACGACGGCGTTCACTAAACGTCATGTACAATAGCAAAAAAGTTTTGTTTGACATCGTTAATCCTATTTGCAACGATAATACCGGATTGTATGGCGATCACGCGGCGTGTGTGTTCGTCATACGCTTATGAAACGATTTCGCTGGAGATACGCTAGTTTGAAGGGGCACTAAGGTGAAATAACAAACGGTACGTACCAAATTTCGTCGCAAAAAAATGGGTTTGCCCTGAGCTTGGCAAATACGACATTCCACCAAGAGGCTTACCCATATTTTGTAGTAATAAACACGAAGGCAATTTGGAACCTATTTGTACCTAGATATCTGGAATTCACAACGCAACCGCACTATACCCTTTAGATTTCCTTGCGGTTGTATAATTGAGGCAGACAAATTGATTTTGGAATTGCATTTTGCAATCAGCAATGATTATATTGCCATAACACGTAGATTTGAGTAACGTAAAATACCTATGAGATTGCGGTGATTTAAATGGCCGTGAAATTAGGAATATTGTAGAAAATCGTGTGATACAACAAGTATTAACTAAAGGACGTGCAAGTTGATGTTAACTTGCCATTACAACCGGTACCCATACATGCAGACCAACCTCAAACAGAACTACAAACCTGTTTGAGGTAAGTTATACATTTATTGTTACTCCTGAGGATTGAACTGGATTTTTTATGAACCCCTCGCAGGTTCAATGAATACCCTCGGTAGTAACACTTACAAAAAATATATATGTTTGTATAACTTGTTTAACAATAGAAATGACGGGTGTAGTGTTACCATTCGAAATGAACTGTACAACCTGTAATTTTTTTTAATGTTTGGTTTAAAAGTAAGTAAATATATACTTATGTATTCGATTCCGAAGTAGGTAAGTAGGAACATATGAATATATCAAAGTAGCAAAGAAAAATTATTAAAAAATCAAAGCAAGTAAATAAAAATATCCACAGTAAGTACACAAACACACACACACACGTACACACACACACACAAGTACAGTACACAAACGTGTGTCACTTCTTCGATCGTTGTTATTGATAAACGTTCGTTATCTTATATTTATTCCTTCTAGAACACATACCGATAGTAAAATAAGGTTTTCTCGGCGCTACTTTTGTCTGGTTTTCCAGAGACGTAATAATTTCTATAGAACGATTGACGCATTCGTGATTCATCTGGCATCATGTTGAATTTGTATCATTTGAATGAATATTTTTTTTAAATGGTTTATTAATTTAAGTGCTTATATAGACGTATACGATAAATATGTAAGAATGCCTGAATATATACAAGTTTGGAATTAGAACAGTCGGGGAACGGCCGCTCTCCAGACAAATAGCCTTTCGGCAGATCTCCCTTTACAAGTTCAAAGTGTTTTGATTTAATTAATATTAATCAACAAAATTTTAATTAGTATTTTTTATTATTTTGTTTCAGGTACGTGAAACTGATTATATTTTCAAAGGTACGTCAACACGACCTTGTACGGGCCCGCGCCCTGAAGCGGCAGGAGCACTGATGGAATGTAATAAGTGAGAGTGGCGATTTAATTCGTAATTATCAGAAATGGTTTCTTGTCAACCTTCGAAATGTAGAATATAAATATAAAATTATATAAATATTTGTCGCTGAGCATTAAGTAGGCTACCATTATCAAACATATGTTAACTACAGTAAGAATCAACTTACAAATACTGTATATTAAATAGAGGGATTGGAGCCAAGGATAGAAATGAATGGGGCACTTCATCTGTCTTGAATTACATAACTTTTTAAAAGTCAATATTCAATACGTAGTAGGTAATAATTTGTAAAGCGCGCTTTATATGCCATGTCCGTGAATTCTCCTTCACTGATTCAATTTTTCTCGTGCCAAATACCCCATAATGGAGTTGTTCAACTTTGACACCACGCTTGCGACACACTGTGAGTGGTACACGTGATAGAATATGGCGATTGATGATTTAACATTTTATAACTTAACATCTTGCATAAAATTTAATTACACGCTGTTTACATCTGTCCGTTTAGGGTATACTGATTAGTTTACACTCATAACTTCCTCCGCTTCTGCTGGACTCGATTGTTTATCATCCGAAACATAACCGTTCGTACATCTGTTATCGTGTATATAATTTCTAAACTAACGATGATTCATGATAGTAAACGACGGTTCAATCTGTGCTATCATATCATTGACGTGTTGAACAAAATAGTAAAATATATTCTGCGAGAGCAGTTAGTAAATATAATTTAAAAGTGAAATTTTTCATCTCGATGTCAATTTATTCAACGTTAAACGCTCTTGCTCATGACTCTTTCCGAAGGACACCATATTGTATATTTGGTAACATTTCTTGATGTATTATTATGAGTCACTTAAGGCTCGCTTTGTTTTGCTGTCCATTAGTATTCAGCTCCGAAACGTAAAAGATCGATGATTCAGAATGAAGGAATTACTGTGATGAACTAATGTTTGTGAGGCGCTTCGTTCTGACCATAATGTTATGCTTATTTGTGCAATCCTACATAATTGTATCGCGTGACGTGCCACGTTTATTAATCGGTGACATGTCGCATATTGATACTGTAATGTTGATACAAGAATACCTGATGGAAGCGAAAATATTCCAAATTGGTTTCAGCATCGCTTCGTCAATCTCAAGTACGATCTTATCGACAAACGAGCCGACGAGCCGTGTGATCGTCACCGTCGTCCATGTACATGGTTAACACCAAAGACGTCACCGACGCGTTGCTTACCGAAACTGAACCGATGGAGCCGCATCATCACGGCCGCAGTGTGCCTCTAATGGTTAAACTTGTGTTTATCACAAGTTAAATATCAGTTGCGTGTTCAGTTTAAAAGTCGTGGGGAAATATGAATATCTAAAAAATTTTTACGTCGAATCTGCCAAAAAGCATTAGGACGCCGTTTGTCATGAGGGGAGATCTTGGAACACCTATGGGATAGTTATGTGAAATGAGAATGATCTCGTTAATCTTATTACTTACTTCATTTCGACTAAAATGTAACGGCAAATGAATGAAATTTTAAGTTCAACAAGATTGTTCAATTGCGCGATACATAAATCTAGTTACAACATACGTGTTACTAAGTATATTCTCCAATTTTAATTAATATCCTAAGGTGATGTCTTAATATTTTCGATTACATTTACATTTCCAAGTAGTTTATATTTAGTCATTGACAATTTAAATTGTCATCGTTTCACTAGAATTAACTTACAGAATAATTTCATTATTTAATTACTGTTAATCGTACTACATATATTTACTTACATCATGATTACTACATAATTTCTATTACTCAAATTAATCATAAACAATTATGAACACATAAACTTTTAGCTATATAATAGGATAAACATAAGTAGGCCTGTAATTTAGAATTAACCCAGGAACAAAATACCACAAATGGCGACTATTTTTATAATACTAGAAAATAGTTATGCGACCCATCCAAATAGACAAATAGTGAGTGGTCACTGCGGCATATTCATACCACAATTTCAAAAAATATCAAACACACGCAACCAAATTTCTTTCTACATATACGGAACAATATTTCCTCGAATCATCTTGAGTTTTTTAAACGTTTGTATCAATTTCACTTACTTGAACTATCTTTGAATTTAAATTACATTCATTTTCAGTTAATTTCCAAAGATTTGCATCCGTATTAAGCAGCGATGACTACAGCCTACATTATGATAAAGTTTAGATTTTTTATTTATTGCAACACTATACACCCCTATCTCCCCCTACATCCACCTATACATAGCAATATTCCTATAGAATAACGTTTCACAAGATAAATAGTTAAATTGATCATAGTAACGACATCACGACCGCGAACCAAATTGTGTATTATGTTTTGAACAGTGGGTTGTCAGCCAGCAAAACTATGGGATTTTAACATGTTTGTCTAAATCAGTGTAGTTAACACACTTTAAGAGTCGGATATAATGAAGTCAGCTATCGCACGCAATACAATATTGTTCCTTTGTACACGGAACGTTTTTCGGAGCTTTGTTGAAACGACAACATGCAGCCGCAACATTTTAAAAGCATTACCAAAAACAAATTACCTTATCTGGCCGCAAGCGCCCGGCTGGCTCCGTACCGTAATCGGATTAAACATGATGAATCATTCATTACACAACTACTTAAAATTTCTCTTTCACAAAACTTATTATGTGCGAGATAAGATAAATTCGGAACTCGGATCTCATACTGCGCTTTGTCAAGCGATTTCGTAGGTTAATCCACAATGAAAGGTTAAATTGCGTTTTCAATGGGGCAAATCGTTTATTTTTATCTCGGGACTATATGTAATGTGAAATTTTATTGTTAAGAGAATCAATTTTTTTATTTATAAATTATTTATTTTTAATAATTAAATAATCGTAAAATGGTCATAGTGTAACAAACTATCAATAAAAAAGCGGTAATTTCGCTTTTTGCTTAGACTTATATTTATTCGTGTCGACCGTTCGTGTTCGAAGCGTTTAATAGATTATCGTCTAATCTAAATGATACCACACACTCGTAGACGTTGTATTATCTTAGACGATGTGTAAAAAAATTATAAACTAAAACGCGTAGTGAACTAAACATTCGCATCGCTAAGCCTAGGCGTGCGCCCGCGTCTGACCTTGACTCTCACCGCAAAAGCGGCTCTGCGGTTTTAATACGAACACATATGATTTATGATAATGACATCGCCAGTGAAAGTGTTCTGATGTGACCGACCCGAATGACCGAGTCTTTTCAAAGTGTCCTAAGTGATTGATGTCGGCTATTCAAGCGTCGTTTTTCTACCTTTACATACTTTTTCATCCGCACAATTGAATAGCATTCCGCTTGATTGTGAGCTGTTTACGCGGTCGGTGTTTGTGATCAAGGATTTCAATATTATCGGTTCAACGAACTTGTCGTTTCTTTGATGCGAATTCTCTCTCTCCCGTATGTTCGGTTGCTATTGGATGTTTTACATTAAATGTACGTTGAATCGATTCAAATCATGAACGTCAGAGTTGAATACGCTTGCGGGCTTGCAATTCAACTCGCAATGTCAAAGGAGTTAAGGCCGTCGTTTGTGTTGAGCTATAAGCGGTTCAATTGATAGGGTAAATCATAATCGAACACGACATGTGTAAAATTATTCACGTCAGTCTCAACCCTGTACTTGCTTCGGTCGATATCATCGGCCGATTAGTTATTCAAACGTACGTAACGTTGTGTAACCG
Organism: Megathymus violae; assembly: GCA_003671415.1. Lineage (NCBI taxonomy): Eukaryota > Metazoa > Arthropoda > Insecta > Lepidoptera > Hesperiidae > Megathymus > Megathymus violae. The sequence continues at coordinate 4,517,146 of PDGT01000001.1, forward strand.
GTGTTACGATGTCGACGTCGAGTCGCATGTCGGTGTCGATGTCTCTGACGTCTCTGACGCGGACGTGACCGACCGCTCTCCTCGGGGCCCGATGAGAGGACGTTTTTATTTTATTATTTCAATGATTGAAAGTAATCAAGTGTGAATTTTCTTAATTCGTAGAAGTTCAAATTAATCTCGGTTTTATCTAATAATAGCCATAACAACCTCATACTCTAGTGATGGATCCAACATCTTTAACAAGCAGTTATTTAGAAATTGATTCTTCACAAACTAGATTTGATAATAATATGTTAGAAGGTATAAACGAGGATATCTTCCACATCAAAATAACTTTTCCAACAACTATTGAACTGACAAGTCTGACACCTAAAGCTGCAGGTAAAGATGACAAACGTACAAAGTATTTATGAGTTTATAGTAGAGATGTTATGGATATAAAATTTCGGATCCGGATATGGATATGGATATGTGAATAATATATTTTACGGATTGCGGTTACGGTAACGGATGTGAAATTTCAGATTATCCGGTTGTATCGGATAATTTCGGTTACGGATATAAGATGATTTACGACTTGGAAAAAAATATACTTAATGTATTTACAAAGTTTGACTTTGTCTCTAGGTACTATTATAAACACAGAAAAAACAAATTAAATAATAAAACCTCTCTAAAATGTGAACGACGCGGCTAATGTATCGGCTCGGTCAGCGTAAACCAGTCATAACGTGCTTTATTTAGACTGTGTCGATATCCGAAATTATCCGAAACTTTTTTATCGAATTCTGTTACGGTTTCGGACATATTTTTATTTCAGATATCGGATAGTTTCGGTTACGATTACGGAGCTCCATACATCCCTGGTTTATAGATAAACAATGTACAAAACAACCTCGAATACTAACAAAATGATATAAATTGATTTTAAAAACATATAATCAGCTCATCACTTGCTTATAAAGTTAAGACGGCCCTGCAGCTCAGTTGGTAGTAATTCTGGTGTCAAGCGATAGGTTCCAGGTTTGATTCCTTGTCAGGATGTAATTTATATGACACCAAGTGTAGAAGTATATGATGTTTTTGCATAGTTTCTTTTGAACGCAATCGCTCGACGTTCAGTTTATTTTATTTAAGGGCAATAACACAGTACCGCGATGATAACATCTAGGAATGATAATAAAAAACGTGATACACTTAGTATATCCTGTTCCGTACTATTGATAAAAAAATCATATTATTTTGTTGTGGATGATTGTAAAGTTTGCCTGGCAACATTTTTTACACGGTAGTTAATGTTGCCTGTGAACATAAACAAGTTTTTGTCATTAATGATAACGATAATAGTAATGATAAATTAAACTGAGTACGATACCGTGTCCCTGATTGAATTTTTTAACCGTCTCTTTTGTCGGGTTTTAGGTTTTTTTGTTCTACAAATTGGATTACTAAAATATTTAGTCTCTTGTTGGATGACCTGTATAAGCATAATGCACTATCACTACCAGCAAGTATTAATTTAATAATAATCCAGATTCGGAAAAAACGTATTTCCGAGGTGAAAATACGCAGGTAGATAGGCACGGAAGCAACGCTATAAAAGCTCTGTTTTGTCGTTTGATTTTAAAATAACTGGTGTTCGGCTAGTGGTCGAAATTCCAAATATTTCTGTTGATAACATTGAAGTTTGTGAATAGCTACCAAACAAACTAAAAAAAAAATCGATTGTCAAACATACGACAAAATGGTTGCTGAACTGTTTTGTTTTTGTCTATTTATGTATTAACTAGCGGACCGTCCCGACTTTGTTCGGGTTCAACAACTCATTATTATACACGTACACCTGATGTGTAGCCCTTGGCCATCTGGAGTAATGTACGTTTCAAATGGTAATGGAATTTGTCAAACGTGCCGTGGTTCCGCAGATTATCCTGCGCACATAGAACATTAGAACACAAAATTCGCACTCTCTGTTTATAATATCAATACAGATATATAACTTGACAAATACGTTAATTAGATTTGGGAAAAAAATGTTTTTAGATTTTAATAAACCACTGAAATTGCAATTAAAATAAAATAAAAAATCGTAACAATGTTTCTTAAATTTGATAGAGTATTACACAATAATAATTACACATAATATGTAAATGTTTATACTGTTCGGTTCGTTAACTTTAACCTCGCATCTTACATCAGTAAGTCAGCGGTACTATCAAATCAAGCTACCGTTTTAAATAATGGGAGACAGGACCATAAGGAGAACGACAATAAAATTTTATGTGATGAATTATTTATTTTGCAGCTTATTAACTTCACTGAGCATGTTTTTTTTTTAATTTTGCAAAGAAATCTGTTCGGCGGTGCGCAATGGCACCAATGTCATCCCGATTGTCGGCCATTGTCATCATTTTAGTCATAACTAGCTGGCCCGGCAGTGGTTTGTTTTAATTATGAATATTTGTTCGCTGTTTAATTCTATTTATCTAATAGTATGTTTTACTGTTGTCGCATCTCTCTTGAAATCAGCCCATCTCTCGCAGTGCGTTCGCTACATACAAAATTAACATAGAATCGTTAGTGGGTAAATTCTCTACTTCCGCAACATTTTCGTTCGGCTCTGTTTGACAACGGGTTAGCTGTTGAGACTTTACGTTACTTTTATCTTTGTATGCCCGATTTTGGTCTTACATAGAAAAAGTTGAAAAGTCCGGTGATGATGGATGATGCTGTAACCCAGTTTGTTTTTGCGTATTGAGCAAATATTGAGAGATTTCATTCCCAACCGGAGTATATATTTAGATACATGTAAGAAACATATCATGGTTGATGCAGGTTGGTAGGTCGGTGGTAGTTATATTCGAGCACGATGGTACGATACATGTAAAGGACCTTACCATCGTGATCGAATATCATCAGAATTAAAAACGGTGATACAGAGTTCAGCGACCGCCAACAGCAGGGACTGCTTGCCATTTCTTCGTCCGTTGCTTAGCAGGGTGCCACACGACCTGGAGAGGTTGATTGGGTCTCAAGTATTGATAGAATTCCTTTTACCGCAAGCATGTGTTTCAGTACGCACGGAGGAATATTTTAACTCCACTCATTATGTACATAAACACTGCCATGCGCAGACGTTTAAGGTTTCATTATAAAACGGATTTTCACATGATTAATTATATAAATTAAAGATAGCGGTTAAACATATCCAGCGCAATGATTTCTTATAACGTGTTTTTATTTCGCACCTGTAATTACGTGTTTATGCGCCATCGCAGCGGGGCCGTAAAACCGGGTGCGAAATGCCGATTACGGCATGCCCTGCCCCGCCGAGGTGTTAAAACAAGTCGTTTAAAAACACTCATACCTTATGCCGTAATTTACGGCATCGGTACTCATTAGCCTTGGAATATTGCAGCGTGTTTAACACCGTTACTGATACACGCTTCTTTAAATGGATTCAGTTTTTGCGCTGCGTTTACGAAACTATGTTTTCGCGGTGAAATTCAATGATAAATCGAAAGCTACTTAACGGAATCGACCCAAATGTTTTGAATTTTGGTTTTTGTTGCTATTCGTTGTATTGGAAAAATAAAATTTGTGCTTTTCATCATGAAATTCATAACACGAATATAAATTAATAAAACTATATATTTAATAAGTAGTAAAATGTCAGAATTTAATTTTACCTGAAATGTGCAGTCGGAGATATCTGGGTAGGTGCATACTAACCGCAGTTAATTTCGAATTATTTCAAATCTGCACTGTTCCTTCTAAAATTTTATGATTATGTCCGTCCTGCGAAGAGCTATCTTTAAATAGCAGCCGCTAGGCTGTGTCGGTGGTCTTCTTTTTGCATAAAAAACTCGACACTTACGTATGTGGCTCACTAACTCTTAGGGATCTTGCGCCCTAGAAGTACAAGTTTAAGACCATTGAATGTTAGCTCATCGGAGAGCGCTTAAAAACTATCTATCTGGGCTGAGTTACGAAGTGCACGATAAAATGACTAGTTTCAGAGAACATCTGCTATAATGCGACCAGTAGTCTTGGACTTCGGCTACAAGGCGCGAGAGAGTCTTACACAATCCACACGGAATTAACGACATGAACCTCAATAAGATTCCCAAGTTAAGTGTTGAGGGTGCCTTCTACTGATGATTGAAACAGAAGTGTTCTTTTAATTTATTCAACAAGGATGCGGAACTAAAAAACATTACTAGTAAATAACAAGTACAATATAACAGCACTCAATCACGTAACTCCATCTGAAAGAGTCCAGTAACATACGAGTAGTATCAAAAGCACTAACACTTAGTCTTTAATGTATATGGCCTTAGATAAAAATAACACGGTATCACTATTAGGTTACCGAAGTGTGTAAACGTGGTGCAATCATGACAAGATCCTGCTCGCGTTGCATCTACTGCGTCTTATAGGGATAACGTGATTATGTTATGACCGTCTCAAACTAAAACCAACACCTATTACGTATGAAGTTAATGACAACTGTTAGAAATATTCTATGGCATAAGTTGACAGCCCGCCCTTGTCTATATATCTAATCTGCGCGTGTGTCATCACAAAAAGAATTAGTAATATGGCGTAATGTAGTAGTTTGTTAATAGAAGTCGTTGTTGATTAAGAAAAGTTGTCGTATATTATTAAAAACAACCATCGGGACAAGGCGTTGCTTTTTTATATTTAGCTTTTCGCATCGGTGAATGACGATGAAAACTAAATGTAGTAGATCTAGTGTTTTGTTTTTTTTAATTTATTTTAAAAGTGATCTACACTGCTAAAAAATGAGTCGTCAGCAATTCTGCTTCGATGCGGTCGCGGTACGCACACGGTTTGTTTCAATATGGACAAACACGAAAATTTATTTGAATGTTAATAATTTATTTCTATAAATACCTATTGCATATTTACTCGACGGGAGATACATATAATGTGGTAAATATTGAAACACTTGTTATACAAACTGTTACGAAACCATATGCAAATATACATACATTAATGCGACTTACCTCGACACTTGGACACATTTCCTGCTCAGTGAAAAGGTATTGCTAATGCATCTGTATAAAATGCTCAGTAACAAAAATAACCATTCAAGAAAATAGTTGTTTGGTTCAACGGCACAAAAGTTATTTTTTTCTCAGATTAATATGTAGGAAAACTTTGTAAGATACAAAAAATAAAAAAATTATAATAAAAAATAATCTAGCTGAGCGCTATTGCAAAATGAACAGTTGTGATATACTGATATGTTTTGGCTGTGTTGGCCGTCCATGGACATCATGCACCGTAACATGTCCTGCAGTGGGATGCTGATGTACTGAAGACGAAAAAAGTAAACTGTTACGTCTTGTATTATTTAATAACTACAAGAATGTATTTTTATGTATCTGTAGCGGAGAGATTTCAATATGCCACTTATGCTGGAAGAAAGAAAAAAAAACCTTCCGAAACCTTTCGCCGTACTTGGACTCTAAGTCGAAGTTTTTGAAGTACTACGGAGAGAGCTTTGCTCTGTATCTGTATTCTGAGGAATCGAATCGGGAACTAAGTAATTCGACAGAGAACGAAGTGATCAGCATATTTCAGAGATTTAGCAAGTTCAAGTGGCAGTGAGCTGTCAGTGCCGTGCCGTAGGGCCGATTACGATATAATAAGATTGGTTTAGAAGTGGAGACCGCATACCGGTAAGCACAGGCAACATGTAAGGCGCCCTACGACAAGGTGGAGCGACAATATATGTACACAAAGTGGTGGGCAGTGACCGGAAAAAAAAGACCTAAAGACTGAGCTCAGTTGAGTTTATTAGGGAAGGCCTATGTGCAGCAATGGACAATTGTTAGCTGATAATGAACCTTAACATTAAATAATAATAAAATAATTGAAAATTTAATAATGTTTAAAATTAAGGACAAGCCTTATAGAATTACCATATTGATAAGGAAGTACACAAAATACAAATAATAAAATGAAAACAGATATAAACCGTACAAGACATTCATAATAACATCAAGGAAGTTCTGAGCTATGATTGTACTCACAGGATATTATGGTCATCGATACCATTGAACATCGCAATACCCATGCAACGTGGTGTGTAATCCTTGAATCAGCGGGTGAGACGTTCGCTTCTAACATTGAACGGCGCCGTTCTAAGGTGTTTACACGGTCTAAGTTTGCACATACATTAGCATGCGATTATCACAGTCCACGCAGCAAACCCATTCACAGCACGTCGGGGACCATCGCGTGGTGCACACGTGATGCTGTGCACGTGTGTGTGTGACGTAACGTTTGAATCAGCGGATGGTAGCGACGTTCAGGAATACTTTAACGATGTTTCGCTTGCAGGATACTACTCGGATTGGTTTATTTTGGTCATTAAAATCATTAATAGAAAAAATACAATTTGTATTAGAAGGTGTTGTAGCTCAATTGATGGAGTAAGAGGAAACAATGCGAGTTCGATGCAAACAAAAGTTTTATAATCATCATAATCATGTGTTATATTATATTTATAATCAGTTTCTTACCATTCGGGCCATTGTGAAAAAATTGCAATAAGAAGAACGTCCCATAGTGATAAATGTGTAAGTACTCGGTGGAAAGTACCGTGTAAACTTCACTAAGGCCAGATTATTTAAAAGGAAATATACCGTATAACGATAAAACACATTAACGTTAAAGATATGTAAGGCAAATTTCCTCCTATCTTCGGCATCTTGTTTATATATAATCCTTCTGTATATGTCGAAAGAATGCTTTCCTGATCATGAAGAGTTCTTACATAAATGATCCATATATACGAGATGTTCCATTAGTATTAAGTTGTGTTTACTTGTAGAGAAAATACTGGTTTCAAAGTGGTGGTCATGCAGTAGTACCACATGTACACACGTCGTAAGTATAGAATAAAGTTTAGGTTTAATTGCTAAGTATGAAATGAGCACCTTTTAAGCTAATTGTTCTTCAAAAAATTTGAGTTCACCAGTGGCAGCCAGCATTAACTTTGCTCGTTTCGCCCATGTACATCGTCTACAGTAACCGCTTACAATCATGGTCCATTGACAGTCTTTCGGGTCATGAAAATTTGATGGGTCTCAAACCGCTGTCAATTTCTAAGGGTTTCGTACTTTAAATCATACAGATGTGTCTAACATATTTACAAATATTATTCGTATCTCATTAAAATTTAAAACTTATCATGATTTCTATTTAGGTTTTCATGTAAATTGTTTGTAATTTTACTATAATTTCGTTGATATCGGCTATAGAATCAATTTTCGTTTCGTATGATAATATAGAGTATTAACAGAAGCTTATTTTAATCCTTAGTAGTACATTTGACATTCGTAATTGTACATTATATACTTGACGTATTTTTAATTGTTATTATTATGGGCATGGTGAGTTCAATCCTGCGAATAAGTTATCGATACCGATCTGAATACTCGTATTTTTATTATATTATAATGTCATAAAACGCGTGATCTCTTAACTTCATGAATATCGATTAGTAGTGACATAAACTTTATAGTTCTATTCGACAGTTCGTTAACTTGTCGATTCTTCGAGATTTGTATATATAAACAAGGATCATGAAAAACATAATACACATAATTTATAAAGTCACAAAAATATCTCTATCGACAATCGAATCTGGGACAATTCTTCCGGCAGGCAGGATCAATATCAACCAAGTTACAGGATCGTTTAAATCCATAACATAAAAACACCAACCTGTGCCCTTACGGACTACCCCCTGTAGATGCAGAAGGGATATTTATTTTGAGCACCGCACAATAGAAATGGGGTGTGAATAGTCACGATATTTCACACTTGAACAGATTTAAAAAGAGAATTTTATAGGGACTCCACGTCGCCATATGCGTGATTCTGCATTTTAATACCGATTGACAATAAATGATTTATTTCAACTCAACCGAAGTTTTCTTTACTAATGACTATGTTTTGCGTTTGATTGGTTTTTATTTTTACTTTTTACGTTTTTAATTGTTTACTGTCTACAAATGATTTTAATAATTTACACCCATTACATTCATATCCATACACGGTAAATAGTAGGTGTGTTTAGCTTGTAGTTCGTTTGAATGTTGTATGCAACATAATTACTATGTAAGTGTTCAATCATATACTGTTCGAGGTGCACTTTGTTGTTGTGCACTTTGTTTATAGGTGATGACGGTAGGAATCGACGAATTATATCTTAGTTGCAAACATAAGTCATCGACTTCTCAATTACTCCGTGCTGACACACCCTGGTGTTACATATCGAAAATGATCTATCATTCCAAGTATAAATTTTCTGTAAGTAATCATATAACAATTAGCCTAACGTTATTTACCTAATTGTTTAAGTAACAACAATTGACGATGGAAAAAACTGCGTGTCACGCTATTAGCGGTAGAATATAAGTAGCTCTACAAAGCAATCTATTTACAAGTACCGTCTAAATTGTCATTTATAGAGCTGTTATGTTTACGAGTACTTGCCCAGACGTTTGTCGTGTCTAGCATCACGCGCATGATATATATATATTGTACACATTATATTTATACGATGGTCTATTCACCGTGGCGTATTGTTAGAAGCAATTGCGAATTTTATTATGAGTAATGCGCGACAATAGCGCGGTATGATTTTCGTATCTTTGCAAGGACACCGGGCTAATGTTTTGATCGCATTATGTCCTTCTGTTTACAAAAATGAAAAAATTCTATTTTAGTCCTCGAGATCATAGACTATGATCTATATTAGGACAAGTCTCCTATTTGAGAATTGTTTTGAATCGCCGAAGATGAAGATGCCTCAGAACGAGGAAAGGCACGGGTCTCCAGTGCTGATGGGTGGAAGTCGTGAAATGCTGTAGTTTTAACGCAAGAAAATTTTTAAGTAAATTTTCGTCACAAATTTTTACCCACTTTGTACAGAATCAAAGTTGATAAAACACCCAAGACACAGCAAGCGAGTTTAATCCTTATATAGAAGTGGATTGCGTGTTACTAATTAACTAATAAAGTACATAGAGTAGACTGATATATCATATGACTCCGTAGTATTGTCGGCGTCAATAATTTATTAAAACGAGTCGCCGCGACGCGTTGACGAGTAATTGTCAAGTGGTAAGGCGACAAGATTGTACAAATTACTACTTTAACTACACGTTCACTCGAATCTTTAACATAAACAACACAAAGATGAAAATAGCACAACACAAATGTAAATACAAGTGCACCTCGTACTAGTTTCGCTTTACAACTGCACATGAGTTTATACGCCCTCACAAATCTAATTTCATTCCTATTAATTACAACTTAGAACAGTGTTTTCAGCGTCCCAGCTAAAAATAGTTTGATATCGGGCGGGTTTTATGAGAAACGGCGAAGGTACAACGATATCAGCGGGACACAATAAAAGGAACTCTGCCCGAGTCTTACGAGTATTGAGACATTTGAATGTTTGCGCTCATTTTGTTTTAAAAAGGCTGACATCTAGTTATAGCGTCTATTCAGTAGTTATTTTTAGCTTGAAAGGAAATTCCGCGCTCTTTCTAAAGCGCATTACATCGCTAGAGGCGGTAAATAAATACAAACTAATGCAAAAAGGTGACATTGAAATTTCTTAAATTATGTCGGAAATCGCCGTGTAAAGTTCTGTTTCTTGAAGACAAATGCTCAATGCAATTTTTTTTTAAATATAATAGTCCAAAAGCGACAGGTCTATTTATATACAATGATCAGAAAGCTGTTAAATTCACAGAAGTTTGCGGTTTCTCCTTGCCAAGTTGGCAACATATTGGCAGTTCAAAACAAGTTTCATAATGAAAATAAAACACAGAAGTGAAGTAACTCTGTATAATAGAACAAAGAATAATCGAATTTCACAAAGTTGTCCATTCCAAATGCTGAAATTTAGACGTTGTAAGTCCAGTATAATAATTTTCGTAATATAAAAGTATCAGTCGGCAAAGTAGCAAACATTTGACTCACCCGTTGTGTATGTAACGATTGAAAATTACTACTAATTACTGAGGCCTGGTCTGAATAAATGGAATGGCGAAACGTTTGAAGTAATGAATGATGCATTTAAAGGGGAACGCTAATGAAATTGACATGGGGAATCGAAGTCGTACTTGAATACTAAAAGATAACGTACAGAATATAGTATTGACTTTCACTAAAATTATGTTATGGATTATTCAAAAGCAGCGGTCTGGGAAAATGCAGTTTTTGTGGAATTTACTACAACCAAACCGTGCATTGTTGTTACGATTCATATATTTACCGTCTACTCGCATGTTAATAACAACGGATTGTGCTGGTCCATGCTTAATCGATACTTCATGCTGCTGTTCATGTTACTTCGGTGCAAATTGATGGAGGAGATAGTGGAGGAGATTGTCTGTATTTATTAAGCTGCTCAAAAGCATCAGTGTAAGATTATTGACTGCTGTTTTGACAATAACAACCAATGCCACTTCCAATGGTATCGGAAGATCCTTAAAGTGCCTTTCAGAAGAAGTTTTAAAAATATGTATGTGTATTGTTACGAAGCTTCTCGAAGTCGGCAGTCGAAGGCTTACGAAGTTTCTGGAAGGGTGGCCGACCGTTACGGAGAAAGACAATGGAGGCAATAAAAGAGAAACCCAGGTAGTAATAAAAACTACTTGGGTCACTTCAGGCCAATCCGGCCCGAATGCCTTAAGCAAAAAGGGCGAGATTGGCGTACATGAGGGCCGAAACTAGGGTGTGTTTACCTGACCCGCTATTGTAATGTCGATTACCGGGAATTATTGTTGTTATCGTTTATTTCAACGAAGGGTGTGGAAAAATCTGGAAGCCCGGAAATCGGTATAAATAGCGGGCAGGATCGCCCACGGGGCATTCGGTTTTCGAATACGAAGCGAAGAGTTCTCTCCCTACGAAGCGAATACCTGCGATGTCCGAGTGTAACTGTGATTATGAAGTGTGTGTGTGAAGTAAAATAAAGTCTCTGCGGAGCTATTGTAGCATTTTTACGAGCCTACGGATCCTGACACGTAACAGTATTACGAATTAAATATCATTTATTTCTTCGGTGAATAAAAATATCGGGAGGCAACCGACACACCCGAGAGATCTCTGTAACATTCTCCAAGATGTGTGAAGTTTGCCAATCCGCAATGGACATTGCCCTCATCGTGAGAGAAGACTTTAGCCCAGCAGTTGGACAAATACAGGTGTAATGATGATGATGATTAATCAAAAAGTACAAACTACAAACGAACAGTTTAAAATGAAAATTAAAAATGTGACAGCAATTTCATTGGAAGTTGTAAATCGTAAATGAATACCAGTGTCGACAATATAGTTAATGCGGCTACAGGACTGTTACCATACACAACGTTTATACTAGTACATCATGACGATGATTTCATGCCATTTAGCGACATGCGTATTAATAAAAATGATCTCACCAATTAAATCGTGACTCGATTTATCGGGATAATCTAAATGTTTCATTAAAAATGAAGCTGTTTACATTAAAATTATTTATTTATTTGATAAACTGGGCCATCTTTACTTTACAAAAGGAATTCTTACATTTCATATTTTTCAATTTACAATATAATATAAAACGGTTGGTCCAGTCTTGTCGTACGATTTACTAGTTACCAATAAAACAATAGCCCGCTCACTCCACCAATCTATGTATCAATTAGTTAACCGTCCATTGGACATAGATCTCCTCACGATTATTTATTAGACAAATCACAGATGCGTCCAGGATTCTGACTCGAGTCTCCCGTGTCAGTCAGTCGCCCGACTGACGTTCACAGCGCTACGCTACTAGTGCTTTACCACTGCTCGAAGCAAATTACACTTTACGACAAATTTTTTTCCTGTTGAATTTCTATTGACGTACAATTCAATCGCATGACCAAATTATGTATGTTTTTGGGAGTAAAATAAAGAATGTTTTTTTAAAATGATGTACTCCTCAAAAACAGTTTGAAATCACAAAATTTGTATAAAGAAGACAGATATAATATGATGCTATGAGTTCAGAGGTGGTTTGCGAATTAAATTTTTAAAATGGCGCTCTCCGTTCGGCGATTCTCGGCCGTCTTCAGGCTCGCTCGTCGATTACGCGCGAACGTCTTCCTCCCTCCAGCAGCAGTGGACACAAGTTATGTCTAGCACGACGTACGGTGCCCTTTGTAGTTAAGACATCAGCCACACGCACGATGCCATCTGCTCCAGGATAAAGTTTTGAAATTGGCCCCATACGCCATTTAAATGGAGGCAAGTTTGCTTCTTTGACAACAACCATATCGTCTTGAAGTAGTTTCCCTTGACTGACTCGCCACTTGGATCTTTGTTGCAGCTCACATAGAAATTTGTTACGCCATTTTTCCCAAAACCTATTGACTTTTTTGTAAGGTGAAACAGGTTTATGCCAAAAAGGTTCAGATTAACAATTGAATCATTAAAATGAGTTTAAATAGCCAATTTTTTAGCAGTAATTACAAATGTATGGTATACTCAGAGTCTTCTTCATTTATCTAATTTAAATATTAAACGCGTATAAACGAATATATTTTAATATTGAAGATGGATGTATGTAATGAAAAATTAATCAATGAGGATACGTACACGATAAAGGCAATAATAAAATTTACTAATTCAAAAAATAAACACTTATGTTTTAGATTAACTTTCTGATAGAAATGAATCTATTTCGTTTAACTGTAAATGCTTATGAAATGGTATAAAATTTATTAAAAAATGCAACCATCAATTCTGCTCAAGAATTATCGGAAAATATTAATTTACATTTCGTCGATACTTTTAAACACAATATCTATTCAGTTTGTAGCCATGATTGTGGCACCTAACTGTTAATGAATGGACCTGTACTCGTAACATCGCGGCTAATAACGACGATCACAGGCAATTGAGCCATTAAGCCTACAATTAGCATCGCCTGCAAATTGCCACCTTCCTGATTCCCACCTGCACACATACTGCGCATCTCTGTGAATTCGCAATCATTGGCTCACGGCTCATTCTTTTTTTTTTCATTTTGTTCCTTTACTACTTTGAGTTTTTAGGAAATTGTTATTGCCTGTTAGCTGTTATCGGAATAGTGACCGTACACATAATTAAATTTAAGTTTTTATTCTTAATTTTAATTATTCCAAAAAATGTTGCCCAATGTTATTAAGATTTATATTGCTTGATGTCCTTACTGCTACTATACTCAACGTTTTTATTTCCCTTATTCCACTCATACATTTTATTGACGCAACCGTCAGATGCTCAATCTTTATTGAATCTTAACACGTATGGTCTAGCCCATTTCTCAGTAATATCATTATGCACACTCGGGATAATTATCTTCATAAGGACTGTGTAATACGCATGTATATTTAACGGGTAATATATTATACAAACATTTAAAATTGCTTTACAGTGATCGATTGTGATCTTCATATGAATACAAGTTTTTTTTATCGGCAATATAAACAATGAGACTCACCAACAAGGGCCGAATGAGAAATTAATAAAATGAAGGTAACTCCAAATATGTAAGACTTGCAGATGCGCAAAAAATTCAGTGACGTTCATCGAATGTCTTACCCTTGTACCGTCGACAGAGAAGTCGGTAACACGATTTTAAAAACTCCATACGAATTCAGCTCTAAAGTTTAAGAGGTTATGGATCATAATATATTAAACATTTTACGAGTTTATTCGATCTGCTGTTCCACTCACTTCGTGATGCACGTAAGAAAGAAGTCCACCTAGGGTTCGCTTCAATACAGCTGTCAATAGCTATTGACCGTAGCATTTTGTCTTGTCATGTATGCCATTCTTTTTTACTGTAATTAATAACGAATGACAAACGTCTTTACAAAGAAATTAATATTGAAAAATATTTCAATCAACTCGCCAAAATTGAATTTCAGCTCAAAAATATTAAATAATTACTGCACGAAATTGCATATGCTATTTAATCACAACGTTTTAATTATTTAACACGAATACCACAACGTCTGCAATGTAAAGAACATTGTCTTGTGGAGTTTCTTGTAAGTTTGTTCATTGTTTACTTTAGCTGATATACTCGGAGATAGATTATATTTCCAAATTAATAAACAACTTTTTATTGCGATTATAATAATAAATGAATTATGTATACTGTAAAAATACGAGATTCGTTATAAACATCTATTTAAACAGCTTCTATGGGCGTGAGAAATTTCCCTTGGGCATATGTTATTCAACACGTTGTTACATTTAAAATAAGTTTGGCCCTCTTCCAGCGTTAGTTGTAAGGTGGAAGTGAAGATCCTCAGAGAGGAACCCTTTTTCCGTTTTCCTCTTACATTTAAGATGAATCTCAAAATTTTTTCTTCAAATAGACTGTTGCCATTGACTGTTTCCGTTTATAATCGTATAGTGTAACCGGATAAACATCTCGGTAATCATGATGTAATATTTATTAATATGGCTTTTGAGATCAGCATTTACCGTTTGCAAACCGTATCAGTACAAGACATTAAATAGTATTTTAATAAGATTCCAATTCAAATTGGATTGTTGATCATTTATTGAAATTTCATTGTCTGAGCGTCACAGTTATGATAATTATAAGATTTCTTGCCCTGTAGTTGTATCTTGATATAACTTTTCATTACTAAGTTATAGTCAATACTTTCGGTATGTATTAGTCTTGTCATCCTGTAGCATAAATCCACAATTTACTGCTTCGTGTTAGACTCTGACTAATTTCTCCAAGGCCAAAGAAGATCCATTATTATTTATTGCCATATACAATAATTCCCTCAGGAATTTAAAACCTGAAAGCAACCCTATTGCACACTGTTTGGGTCCATATCAGTTTTTATAAAATGGAATCGAATTCACATTTAGACCTTTTACTACTGCCGTGAGTCACAAAGGAGTATTGCAATGATTCTAAAAATAGGAATTATGCGGTTATTGTTATTCGTCAGAGAAATAAATATATTTTTTGCACTTACAGTAACATGTGCCCTAAACTCATATAGATATATAGATAATAAGCAATACGATTCAACGAACAATATACATTAACTTATAAATATATCTACAGCCTCATTTTAAGGGTTCCAAAATATCGATATCACTTTTTTTGGAGTTTTTCTTCATTAGGTAAAGATATGATTTCATTTGGTACTGAACCTAAGTTCAGTGCTCTTGTGTAGGTACCATGCGCACGCAACATATATTCCTGTGGATGCCATTTAGTAGAAAATTTTCCGCTTTATTCGATAACGGTTAGTAGTCCTTCCGCAACGGAAAATAACTGTATCAATCGTTATAACAAACACCAGCACAGTTTCCGCTATCCATCGAACTAGTAATAAATCGTATTTTCCCAGTTTTGTGTTATCAAATTACAATGCAGAAATAAAATAAAATGCATCATTCTTACATCACCGTTGTGGATTTTTAATGTAAATAAAACTTGTTTACGATATAATTATTTTGTTTTTAGGTAAAAAAATTTATTCGAGCATTTTAATTTCGTTGTTATCATTATCACTCAAATGGATATGAAACCTTAGTTTTGTCAATTTATAAGTTTTGATGTAGTCTTTAAATGTTCTTCGAATAAAGACGCTGATTATGTTACTGATACTCCTGAAAATATACATAATATATAATATTTTATTCGCTTCAAAATGTACGTTATCTATAATAACACTAGAACCTCTGCAGTATTTCTCGCCGTATGATTATTTCCATAGAGCTATTCAAAACATTAAAACATAAAATTATTTTGCAATAAATTTTAATACGGGTACAAAGAATCGCAAATCACGTTAGGAGAAGAAAAGAGACATTTTTAAATAAGATAGTGTTTTTTTTTTAATTGAATAGACACTTATAATCAGGGCATTACAGTTGGTGAACATGTTACACCATATGCTTGGTTTATGATGTCCGTAGTTGTTTGTTTACGAGCGTCGGTTTATTTTAGATGCAGAAATAGGTGACCAACGTACCCTGTTGCATATCCGTCGGCGGCTTCGGTTACCTCATATTGTGCACTTTGTAATAGTCTATTTTAGTGCTGGGATTGTAAGGAGTATCTTTTGTTTATTCTTGATTTTGAATAGTATGTTCCTAACTTTAGTCAACAAATCAAGTTATCCACTAGGAAGTACGGGTATCTCTGTGCAAAATTAGTTTTTTTTTTTTTTTTAATATAGTTAGTATTATCTAAATATATATTAGCAGAATAGATATAAAATTTTCTGTGCTTGTAATTTTACTTTACTTAGACTAACAAGATTCGCACCTTCGATTTAAACGTCGTCCACATATTGAATACCATTGGTCAGCCATTTCGTTATCATAGCTCCATTTATTGTTATCTTCTATTGCCGTTCTTTGTTACCATTTATTTTATAAACATATTGTAACTTCTAGGTAGTATCTGTGACAGTTTAAATTTATTGCAGTATGAGTTATTGATTTCATCCTTTGATAAACCATTACAAAAATTGGCATCTATGTACCAACTGTTACTTGTTAGAAAACTTAATGTGATAATCGAATTAACTAATAACAAAATATTAACATCTAAATTATTAAAGATTATGTCTTGTAGTGAAATAATGCTGAAGCAGCTTTTATTACATTAACATTTTGTTTAAATTCATGAAAATCCATGGCATGTACTCTCTTTTAATCAACCTTTTTATGTCAACTAAAATTAAATTGATAATCACAAATGTATTACAGTTATGTTTCTGAGAATGTTTTGTATTCCAGCTCGTATGTAACTTGGTTATTGCCATTCGGTGGTATTTATTCATACTAATGATCACGGGGGCATACTTAGGAAAGCCTTAAAATCGTACAAAGTGCTAGTTCTCCACGCAATTAGTGCAGATAAGAGTTATATAAAATACGATGGAAAAACTTAATCCTCCCCTGCTCTTGCACATTTTTATGAACGTTATTAGAGTGAAGGGTTCCTCAAGCCCTTAGGGACACTTATACACCCTATCAGAAAAGTTAGAGGGCTTCCAGTATTGTTGCAAACACTAGGGTTCACAACAACAAAAGACTAGGGTACAAAGCCGTACTTGTAAATTATTCCTGCTGCGAGCGTACCTTTTGTTATGTAGAAACGGCCCTGTAGGTGCGATCGCAATAAATTCAAGTTTGAATCTCTTGCAAGGTAATGTCCAAGGAAATTAATTTTGAAAATGACAGTTGAGCTTTATCGTCTTATAGAAGTCTATAGTAAATTGATATTACAACAAGCTCTTAATTTAATTCGCTGCATAAACTTCCAATTTAAAAAATACCAAACAAAACTTTTTAAAGCATCTTGGTAGAGCTATAATATCAATGGCTTCAACTTTCCACCAAACACTTCAATACAGGTGACATTCATATTTCATAAAAGAGTACATATAATAAAGAAAAAAGTAATAATAAGTCTGATCCCCTTTAAATTGCTTATCTCTCTTTTAAATTGTTCTGTTTTAAATTAATTAAAATTTGTTGCAATCGTTTTATACTTAATTATTATAAAAGTAATAATATCTTCCTGTTTAGTTGTTTAATCAACACTAATTTAAGTGACGTAGAATTTCGTCGCAGTCAGTATTAAATAACATTTTACAAATGCCCCATAATTAAAGCCGTCGGGCACGGCGCGTATAACAATAATGTTTCTCGCTAACGGACGCTCAACGGGGCGCGAGTTTCGCTACTACGAGTGTTCCAAGTTTCGAAGTTATTTCTTTTATTCTCCATATTTCTTCGTCTCGCCTGCTGTGTAAATAATAGCCGGTGTACATCGTTATTGCTCAAATTATAATTCAAATGCTAGTTTATATTAATGTACGCTTTGACCTCGGGATGTTCGTAGTTATATCAATATCTATTATACAGCTTTTATTTTCTTGCCTTCGGTGTGTGTTTTGCAAACGCTGTACAGTTAACGTCATACACTGTCTCTTTTGTGTCTGGTATAACTTTATGTGTGTTTAATTTGACGTTTTATTATTCAATGTTTTTCACAAGGTAAATAAGTAAACAATTCAGAATAATGAAATACACCTTGTACTGGTTATCTTATAATATTACTTTGACGATCTAATAAGATTACTACTGACATCACTTCCAATTAGTCAATCTTATCTATTGCATAAAATGAACCTTAACATTCACGTAATACAATTAACAACTTCAAGGTATCTCGCTAAATGAATATCTTAATTATAAGGTTACATCACGATTAGCACTTCCGATGTTCTTTCGTAACGTTAGGTACTTACATTACAACCTAGCAACTCGGCCTTACTTCGTCTCAGAAGACACATGCTTGAAATGAATGAAAAATACCAGCTTACTTAGTAATAGCTAAACAAAAACAGACCAAGCTTTATTTATTATTCTCCTAAAAGAACTTCTATATTTGCCATTATTTTCTAATCCATGAGAACAGATCCATGTACTGTGATTAATTAAATGTATCGTAGATTATGACATTCAATTTAATTTAGAAATATACCAAGTAACATCTAAACATATTTTGTGATTTCTACCTAATAGGTGAGCTAACAGACGGACAAAAAAAATTTGGTCTAAAATTTGCAAAAGATATTTAATGTTGAGTACATGATATTTAATTTACCCAGATTCTTTATATCTTACTCGTACGTAGAGTGATACTTCCGAGAGCAAAATGTTTTTCTGTAATGAGTTGGTACGTGCTTCATCCCGTATATTATTTGCTGTCAAGGTGAAGTCAATCATGACCGTTCATTACAGATCGATTGAAGAATCAATTTTGATGTGGTATAACATTTTCAATTCAACCTTGTTTGTAACATCAATTAGATTTATGTATGTAAATTTAATTTTTCGTGCATGATTAATTGGTGTATAAAATGACAATAAGTAGTCAGAATTCCCTGGCCCATAAGATAACTAAACTGTCTTAGCATTAATAATATAGAAATTCCTATGTAATGAATTTAACTCGAAAATGTGTATCATTAGCTATATGCAATTAACGTAAATTGAGTTTATCTCAAGATTTAATTAATAATATATGTTTATAACAAGAAAAATGAACATTAGCGACAAAAGAAACGGACACTAAAATATGAATGTTTCATAAATAAACATTTAAACGTTTGAATGTATAATGTTGTTTTAAAGTATAATTTAATGAAATATGAAAACTATGAAGCGTTGCAAAAGACGGTTATGGGATGTCAAATTCCGAAGAATCCAAGAGTACGTATTTTATTAGAACAATTAGCATTAGCACTTGTTTATTTATTTAAATTTTATCAACCTATACGAAATATAAATTTAAATTAACACTACTATTTTGACGACCCCATAGCCTAGTTGGTAGTAACCCTACCCGCCCAACGAGGGGTCCCGGGTTCGATACCCGGCCGGGGCAGATATATTTATGTGACGCATAAATGTTTGTTCTCGGGTCATGGGTGTTTGCAATGTCATATTTGTGTACGTCCATGCCACCCGCAACACAGGGAATCCTAGTGCGGGGGTGTGAGTGTGTAAACGTATTTTTTTTATTTTTATTACTAATTACTACTATGTATATATCTACTACGGTGGACTACTCGTACCTAAATGCTAAGAGCGATCCGAGCCTCTACCATATTAGACTGCAATGAAGGTGACTATAATAAAAAATATTGAAAACTCATACCTGTTTAAGTATATAACGTATATATATTTGATAATTATACATAAAATTCTTAACTTAAACTCGAAATGGAATAAAAATACTCGACCATTAATAGATCAAAGACCAAAGGACCGGAATTAGTTGTAATACCTATTGAATGGGCCCAAAAATGTACGTCCAAAATATTACCAACACCAATGAATGGTTGGATAGATATATGCCGACCGTGTAGCCCCCAATTTTTAGTGACCCCGCTTGCCAAGCTTGAGGTCCTGGCTTAGATGTCTCAGTGCGTAGAGACACGCAACAAATAAACATTTGTTTTGGGATTGTGTTGTTTTGCAATGTTTAATTTGTATATGAAAATGTAACATAGGCAATCCTATAGCGGGGGTGTACGTGTGTGAACGTTCATTTATTTTTATACGACATGATTATAGTACACAAAAAGTTTATGAAGAATCGTGTGATGATGTGTCAAATGATCATGAACACGCAGTAATAACGGCGCGGCGGCGCGGGCGGTCTTATCGCTCATCTCTATATAGCGACACATCGAAAACCTTTGCAAAGTAGTACACAGCTGGTACGATTAGTTAATAAAAGTAATATATTCGGATATCAATAAATATAAGCAGGAGATTTATGCGGTGCCATTAAATTTAATTTATTAACACACGCCGAGTCCTGGTACAATTTTAATAATTCAGATAGATTCTAAAACAAGTTCTGTCAATTACTACATTTTAATGCAGTTTAATAATTACTATGTAACTGAACTAGTACATTTATAAAAGGTTGGTATAATAATTAAATTATATCACGTACTTTTATTAATTGACATTGATATCTAGTTAAAATTGCAAATTTACACTTTAATGATAACGAGATTGTGCCGTTTTAAAATGATTTTCCAAATGCGTTAACATTAAATTTTAATTATGTCGTATTGGTGAATTTAACCTTAAGTTTAAATTCATCGCCATTTAGATTCATGTGTAACAGGTTAACTGACATTCGTCATTTTAACGAAATGCGGCAAAAATTATATATAACGTAGTTAAGTATTTAAATAATATTACATACACACCCACAAACAAATAACAGCTTATGCACGTTCTTTTTGTTTCTAGTACGATATAAAAATTTATATAGACAGCGATAAACATAAATGTTTTAACAATATGAAATATAATGGTTATTTAGAATTTATCTTTTTCAAATTTAATAAATTTAACATAATTATATAAATCTGAAGATTATTCCAAAGCTTGTGATAAAACGATACATTTTATGTAGTGTTAATAAGAAAGCTCCATTGTTATGGACCTGATGGTGTGTTTTTCAAACATGTTTTTAATAAACACGTGTGTTAAGTGGAAAAAAAAGAATGTTTTTCATATTTTTAACTATTTTACTTACATATTCACACTTGACCAGAATAGTACTTCAACAAGTGATTCTAAAGTTTTATTTTTACTAATTTAAATACGCTGATATTACACGAGCCTCTATTCCTCTGTCTAGTTCGTAAAGTTGTCATAAATTGTATGGCGCTATTTCAAATGCCTCTCTACACAATAGACATTTACCCACACGGTTTAGCACGACAAAGTCTTATCACAAAAACAAAACGCATAGCAACGCGATGTCGGCACGCTCAAGTCACAGATAGCGATTTTTCCGACCTACGACAACTCGGCGGTCGTCAACCCCGCTCCGATCCACTCCGGTCCTGTATCGTCTCAACCCCGAGCTGACGTCGCATTGAAGAGGCTTCGTCTCGCTGATAAAACGGCACAAAGCCTCAAGCACCCTTAAAAATGACTCGCACACGCTTCTATTGTTAAAGCGGGGATACATTTTTCATTGCTGCATTTTTTATACTGCTGAATCATCACAAACAGTGCAGTTTTGTTCCGATTGCGCGTCTGCAACGGCTCATGTCAAATTCAACCGCTTTGAATTGAAACTCAGTTTTTTGAGATACAAGGCTCGCTTTCGTTTGATTTTGATAGCGATGCGACAATTGTGATGTTTGCACAAATTTACGTCTCAGTCGCTTAAGTGGTTTCTTTTCTGGTCGTTGCTGATTCCTCAAATCCCTCACCTTGCATTTATGAATCCACATCGTTGTCGAAGCTACATTCGTATGTGTGGATTTATTTTGGTAACTATTTCGCTATCAGGAAACTTTTCATAAAATTTTACGATAAACAAAATTACGTATTAATAATATCGTTTGAATCGATAACGATTCCTTTGAATAATTAAAGACGTTTCTTTGCAAAGAAGATACAGTGATTGCGGACCCGAACTACTTATTTTATTGTGGATTCGGAAAGTAGTCAGACTCGCCTTGGTGAAAGGAAACACATGACTCGAGATCAATAGATTGATTAGTACCAAGTTTTTCCTTGTATTCTGGATCTGATTGTTAGCCGGAAGTTAGTTGTAGGATCTCCACTCTAGTTACGCCGAAAGTGATTTTGTGACATTCACGATTTTCGCAGCCTTTTTATTTGCATGTATGAATAATATTAGAATTTATAATTCGTAACATTTGCTTGTGCTTTATTGAGATGCATTGTATGACACGAAAGATAATAAAAAGCATTCAGTGACACTAAAGAAAATTATTTAAATAAATTCGTAATTACTTATATCATATATAAATTTTGACTAGAAATATTAGTTTTCATTTTAATTTAATCCCTAAAGTCGTCAGATGTCTAATCCATAGTCCACTTTGGCTTCGGGTAGTTCTAAAGTTACATGCTCCATTACTGTTTAACTTACCCAACTAGATCTTTTACACGTAGTAGCATAATGTATAAGGTACATATTCCTATCATATATTTGATCAAGTAACTGATATATATATATATACTATAAAAATAAAATTTGTCCTTTCGGTTTTTGCAATAATAAAATGTATCAATTAAGGCTTCTATATAATTAATGTGTATAAGTGTAATTTTTTAATAAATTTAATAGGAACTTGTATCGGTTATTGATTAATTAAAAGCAACATTTTTTTATTATTATACCATTGAAATTAATTTTAAATTGTGTTTATTTATTGTTACAAATTATTCGGAATTGTTACAATTGTGTGATTTTGACATATTCCTTTTACTTATGTAGTTATGTTACGTTTCAGAATAATATGGTAGTTTCATTACAGCAATGAGACGCATCTGCTATAAAGCGTACGTATAACAAAAATGATATCGTTTGTTGATAGTATCACAAACTACAATTATTTATTTACTCATGAAGATCGTATACACAACTATCTAGAGTCTGAATTAGTAACTAAGCCACTATAACTGGCACAAACTCGTAAACCATGGAACGTAGAAATAGTATTGTTTTATTTACGACACTTCTGGTTATGTTCATTAGAACTAGTAAATACTCTAGTTTCATTTTTTTGTACTCTATACTCATATTATGAAGAGAGAGTGCGAATTTTGTGAGTTTGGAAATATGCGGAAGGTAATATTCGGATCGACGTAAGCTATATAATTATATTAAATGTTTGTATAATAATAATTAAGCGTTGAACCCGAACGAAGTGGGTTCGGATCTCTAGTGTTTAATAAATTTCATGTCCATCAATTAGCAACATACGTAGCACAAAAGGAATCAAAACTATCGTGTTAATTTTTATAGACACTTTACTGTATTCGTAGTAGTGAACTTAATATTTAATCATTTATCCGCTGTACGATAGCTAAGTTTAGTAAATAGAAATAATACCAGAAAGTTCTTGGGCTCAGGACTCACCACGCTGCCGGAATGTCGAAATCCTTAAGGGCACGTCCCGGAACGGCTTAGGAAACGTTCGTTATTATATTTTCGTATAGGCGCGACACAGTTTTCACTTCTTTTCGTATATTTTTTGGGGAGCTCACGCGTAGGTCAACCACAGTTTTGAAATCGTTTTTCACACACTAGCGCCAGCAGATCGCGGTGGCACGTCATTAAAACTCCGCAGTCGTAATGGCGGGAATATTTAAGAGCCCAAGATCCTACATCCGCTATAATACTGAAAATGTGGATATAGATCGTGCTTATGTGTGTATAGTGTGCTTGAACGTGTGTATTTGCGTAAGCACTGAAGACCTACGTATTTGAAATTATTTATTAAACTCCTCTGTACACTTGAGTTAACATCACGGAAACTGGTAAGGTAAGTAAATAAATTGTTGCTAGTACTACTGTAATCTTATTTGTACCGTTATTAAACGAACATGAACTTAGTCTATAAACCCTTTCCGTTGCCCATCTACCAACTAACCAGCCGTACCCCACACGCTTGTTTATTGGTTAATACTAACGAATCCAAACAAACTATTACTTGTAAAACGGATTACTTTACCGATATACACTGGTCAGTTGTCACGATAACTTATGTATACAGCTTCCGTTCTATTTACACACATACTGCCTCCTGGCTAATGAATTCACTCAGTGTACACCCCGAGATCATAAGATATGCACGTCCATGCCTCTAGCGACAATTTTTACTGTGTAAACGCTTAAATGAGAATAAACTTTATTTGTATGCAGGTAAGGTTTGTTGGAACTGAAAGGGAATAGCTCAAATGTCAAAAGTAATTATACGTTGCTGATGAGCGAAAACATATCTTAGTGCGCTGTTATAAGAGCTCTACAACTCTGATTAATGTTGGACAGCAGGTCTAATCAAGCGTAAGTTATTGCTGTGCAATTGATTGTAAGTAAATTCCTATAGGGTTAATATCTTACCGGATTTAGTATCTTTGAAATAAAATAAAGACATCGTTAATTGGAAAGGAGAAAAAAATTATATTGTTCGTTTTATTACTTTGTATTTTAATTATACATTGGAGAAACATACATACATACGATAACAAACATAATGAAGTAACCGGACGACCATAGCTAGAATATTTTTATTTAATTATTTATCGAAATCTGGTCTTAGTCTCGTATACGTTGTACTCAATATATTTTTTCATTTGTTTTTTTTTTATTTAAATCTGTTCGGAATAGGAGATATTATTCTTATGCGAACTGCGTTTCTTTATAATAACAGCCCTAAGGATTTGCAACATTCTTTTAACCGATCATATATAACACTAAAGTCATATTCGTTACGAATCTGAGTGGATGTTTAATGCTTTTATAAAAAAAATTGCTTGAGCTTCCTGTACGTAGTCTCGCACGTGAGAACTCAACCCATAGCCCTGAGCGCGGTGCCGCCGGGGCCGGCGCAACGGAAGCGTCCGCAACACCTCCATATACTTATCGCAGGTCCAATGTACCTGCACACTTTGTTTACAATATTTGTCGTACACAGTAACTTTCATTAAAAAAAATCATTATGAACCTTTGTTTGTTTGATTGTACTGGATTTCTGTTGAAGAACAATTAGGTGATTAATAAAATATCCATTTGGATATCCAAATGCATATATATGCATTATGGATTCATAATTATACTACAATTCTATTTTCTTGTGTGTTACTTTTGCCTTTCGACAATAATAATTAACACCAAGTGTAACGTATTATTTAAAAGAATGCTGAAACTTATCAAAATAACTGCATTAACCTAATTTCATAATCTAAATTCATGTTTACAACAAATGATCGGTTCAAGAAATTGCTGTTAAACTAATCATTAATTTACTGCATTATCTTATACATAAATCGTTTAATCAATAAACGACCACAAACATTTCAACTCGCAAAATTCACCTATAAACAGATTATCTCGTTACTTAATACTTATAGTAGTAGATATTCAAAAATTAAAATATAACTTATAAAGTATAATATCATTATGTGTTCAGGATTCATAAGTTCGAGGACACGTTAAAATGGTTCCGCGAAGATTTTATTACACTGTTAGCAACGCACTCCAATATAGTTAATAGTTGCAGTCGGAAACTCAACATTCCTTACCACAGGATCAAAGGTGACGCAAATAATAAAATCCATGTATGCTATATTTGGCCTTTACGCGAGGCATAAGGGCGAGATGCGTCTAATATACGAAGTACTTCTAATCAGTACGCCGGTTTTATGGCAACTATTGTTCTGGATTTTATTATTTTCTTAGTCTGGTTTTCTATTAGTCGGTGCATTTACATGAGATTACGGAGCTGCCCCATACATATCAGATGGCTGACAAAACAAAAAACCAGTGCAAAAGAATGGCTACGTAGCTACACTTTCCGTTATATTCTGCTTAAATCACATTAATATTTTTTGACAAACTAAGTTGTAAGTTAATATATTCAAACGATAGCTATTTTTTCAATTTTAAATTAAAAGACGCACTTTTTGCCAACCAACCAAGAAACTACGTAGATCAAATCGGTGACTGTGGCATAGTTACCCTTAATCCTCCTTAATTCGTAGAGATGACCTGAGCCCAAAAATTGTCGTGATATACTATTTGAGAATGATCTAATGTTGGAATTTGTACCGTATCCACTTATGATATGAGAACTATTATGAATAAGAATGGCCGTATGGCGCGAGGGTGGTAACAATCCCAACACGTGTTAGATGACAGTGTAAGGTGTTCGTCCCCACATGGCGATAGGGTCATTGATGAATTCATGAATATTTTCACGACAACATAAAGCGATACAAAATATAAATAGTGTTCGTGTTGTAAATGCGCCTCAGCCGTGTAGCTGTTGCTAGACATGTTTACTGCATGTCCAGTAGCTAACGAACGACATAAAAACCAATCCCGCCCACTCGCACGAAGGTGTATCGCGTTACCGTGCGTAGGTAAGTCCGTACTGCGTTGCAAGTCTAACTAATCTCATTTATATTATTGTATTGGTGTGATATCGAGCGGTATGCAATGCTCATGCGCTTTTTCCACGTGAGATGAGGAAGACCTATCGGCTCTGAGCATCAGGTTATCCGATTTGCTACTGACGTAAATTATAATTCTAATTATTTTTATTTTCATGCCGCTGCAAGTACCTTGAAATATAAAATTAACTGTGGTATATTTTGTAATCTGTTACGTCACCTTTACAACCATAACCGTCCCACGGTCGGGTTCCTCTCATAACGTAAGGATACAAACCGTAGGTCAGCACGTTGGCCAAGAAAGAACATAATATCAGAACAGTTGGCAGAAAATATCTTTTTCTCATTATAAAGAACTTATTCGGTATGCAAGGTTTTACATCATATTTTTTTATCACTTATTTATGGATGATCCCTTATTATTATCCTCATAAACAGGGACCCTGGTTGTGATGAGAAAGACTCGAGGAGGGAAAGGCATCAAAGATACAGCCTTACAATTACTTTCCAACATGCATAAGCATCTTATCTTAAGATGCTCGTACGTTAAGATCACGTTAAGCGACACACAGAAATAAATGATAACACAGTAAGATTTTATGTCACACACACTGGTGGACACGTAACGTAAATTGATATCGTTCGGTTACGAAAATTGGACATGTTAATAATTTTCCTATTTTGTTCCAGGTACATTGCAGTTGCTACCCACGTATATAACTGAGAGGCATTTTTAGGATAACAAAAGTAATTTAAAAGGAACCGTAAATAAAATCCCAAACAATTTGGTAAGTTGCCTTTTTGGTAGTATAACCTACCGTTGATGATACACGCCGCCCACACAACGTAAGTCATTCGAAGATCTTCGACATGACTTTACAGCCAGTTATTATCAACACGAATTATTTTAATTTAGTAACCCGCCGTCGCTTCGCTTCAGACAGCCTATGCCTAACGTTTAGTAATAGCGCCGATATTGTTTTTTGGATTGGTTTTTCTATTCTTAGATTTAGAAACATATTAATTCATCGTAATAATAGCAGCAGCCAGGCAGTCAAAATTTTGTTTATGGACCTCTTAATTGATTGTCCATATTAACTCTTTACTTTCGTATTCCGTGGGAACAGATCCATTCCCTGAGATGTAAGGTATCGTAGATCATGATTCATACTAATCTGTCAAACATTCAAATCTGTTGAGTGGTTTTAGTGTGACACGTGATCGGACAAGGGAATCAGAGAGACAAAAATTAAAACAACATATACTTTGATCTCTATATTTATAACAAACTCTACCTAAATTAAAATATCCCAAAAATATTTGATGTATATATTCGACCCCCTTACAATTTTATTACCATAGATTTTTCTTGTTATATCATATAACCGAGACAAGAAAATTGTGTGTGTACGTACACACAGTTAAGAGTATGTACGCACGTAAATGTCTGTACTTTTTTGGCGTAAATAAACCATTACATATGCTTTTAAATAATTTAATGAAACTGCCAAAGTGCGACATTGAATCCATGATCAAAGAATGTTTCATAAATAACATAATAAAATTGAATAAAAACATCATATTGCGTTAGTCACATCGTTTCATTTCATCATGAATATACATATATGTATACGCTGATAATTTTTTATAACGCGCCACAAGAAGTATAACTTTAATAACGGCTCGCACATATGATGCCATTATGAAATGCGTGTATTAAAGCGTCTGCGATTCAGGGAAATTATTATGCTATTAAACCTCAAGAACAAACGTTTAAAGATAAATATATAGATACAAATTTAATGTGGGATCGTAATCAAAACCTTAAGACAGACAACGTTGGTAACAACTAAACAGGTAGAATCATGTAATTGGTCAAACAGTCGGAGACAACGATTGAAAGGGAAAATCATTTTATTTTCCTTTCAATCGCTTTAATTACACTTCCCATATACCTTGTTTTAAATGGTACATAAAAAAACACATGGAACATAAAAAAATACACGCGAGCAACTAAATCAACTGAGTTCCACGTCCGTTGACAGAAACATTCGCACACGCGCCCAACGTGTCCACTCGCTACCTATAGGGTTGCCACACTTACCAGTCGGCACAACAGGTTATCCTTATCGTTTAAGTGATGTGGTTGGTTGTTTTTTTTTGCGACACCACCATTGCAAATTTTGTCCAAAATACACTGTCCACATTCACCTGAAGGAACGACAGCAAAGTTATCAATTTTAATGTAGTTCATGTTTGCTGACTGATTTCTCTACCGTGAGAAAGCGATACACATATACGATTGACACTGGATGAACTACATGATCGATCCTTACTCCTTAATACATACTCACATTGTAGTTGGAAAATTGTGCTAAATTAATTTACATTTTTTCAATTACATGTCGCACCTTTAGAACGAAAGTGACTTAACTCAAAAGTCCTGAAATTCCAGATTTTAGCATAAATTTACTTTAAAAAAGCTTACTCTAAAACCCCATGGTGAAAAAGAGCCCGAATTATGAGTGAGAAAGGGAAAAAGGTAAAACCTCGTACATCAGTCTCTTTAAATTTACTCAAGACCATAAATTTTTAAAACTTTCTTCATCATTTCCCATAAATTGCAATTTTTGAGTTGTCCCTTTCGTTGTAAGGGTGCGATGTAAGGCGGTTAATGGTAATTCAATAAATTAACTTGTAACTGCTCCTTTGGTACGCTTAAAATTTCTGGAGTTTTGAAATTAGAGCCGTATAGTACCGTACCGTAAACAAATCTGGTTATGATATGCTTCTGTGTTCCTTGTATATAGGAAACCACTGTTCTTGTTTTATAGCTATACATTTCACAGTTAAATATGAGAAATGGATAGTCTCATATAAATATTTTGTCTGGTAACACTAGCAGATTCCTAAATTTATCCTCTGAAGAGTTTCCTGTTAGAAATGTTTATTAATTTATATTTATGTACAATATTAACAGTTTTGTTTACATTCACCACGTGGCCGCATCGGGGGCAACGAACTGTTCTATGATATTTTTACTTGATTTTTTCTCATTCTTTAAGCTGCGAACATTCATTTTATTATGAGAACGAGTTGTTATGATCTGGTGTCCTTCTGTTGTATGTATAAGAATTTAAAATATTTGTTTGGTTTTAGTAAAAAATATTTACTTTTTGATTCAGTTCGAAGACGTATTTAATAACTTCAGTGGTTTATTTTTCACAATAGCATGAGAAATATTATTTACGTCAATCTGTTGCCAAAATAACACCTTTCAGTTGTACCAAAATAATATAGAATGCAAATTTTAAGGGTATCATATTTCAAGGTTGTAACTGTTTGTGTAAGTGGGCGATAAACATTTGAACTGCGTATGCTCATTAATATGGAGTTAGAATTTCTGCATTTCCTTAGAACATCGGCGAAGTAGTCGTTGTGGTGTAACATATTTTATTTAAATATAAATGTTTCCACTTAATAAGGTGCTGACAAGTGAAACTTAATATTTTACCAACACCTAACGGATCGATCCTGTTTAGCGACTTGATGCATTCGTTACCAGTTGCATTTTGTTAATTCTCTTCCTTGTTCCGACGTCAAATGCGTCATATTCTCCAATGCTGGCTCCATTCCGGTTCGGACCGGTCGGCAATCGATCAATGCACCAGAAAAACCCGCTGTTCCTATGAATATAAATTGTTCCTGTTTCAACCGACCGATCTAGCGATAAGTGAATACTGTTTATATCTTGACAACAATTTAAAGACTTACAAGAGTCAGACGTTGAATACAGAATATAGTAAGCTTGGATGAACAAATTTAATTAAATACTAATTCGATTGGTTCTATATTTATTAAATCCTAATAATAATAATAAATAAACGTATATACACTCACACCCCCTCACTAGGATTCCCAGTGTTGCGAATGGCATGCAACATTACATTACAAACACCCATGACCCGAGAAAAAACATTTATCTGTCACATAAATGTCAGCCCCGACCGGGAATCGAACCCGGGACCCCTACCTCGGCAGACAGGGTCACCACCAACTGGGCTATAGGATCGTCATATGAGTTCCTCAGTGTTTAGTAAATTACAAAAACAAAATCAAAATCAATGTTAGTTTCAAGAAGATAAATAAGAAAAAGAAAGATTTATCAAGGGCACCGGCACCATGTGACGTATAACATGAAAGTGGTCTGCATGGGGGTTATATTTTTATATTTGTATTTTGCTAGATAATTTTCAAACATACATATAATGAACAAGACATTTAAGATATTCTTTCTCGAAAATTAACTATTACCAGCCTGTCTTCTATGTTGCTGATCCTGGATTGGGAATTGCAAATAAAATACATATCAATAGATCCTTACTCATATACGTATTATAAGAAAACGTATACAAAATTCTTATATATTAACTTAAAATATTCACAGATACATTTACAATGCATAATTCTATACCGCAAAAGTTTCATTGGTTCCTTACATTGTGATTAATGACTGATGATAAATGACTATTACTAAAAATAATCTTAATCTTAATTTCCACTCTCCTATCTCCAATGCATTCGAAAACGTATTCTATGTACTTAGCTTAATAAATTCCGAGCTCGCAGCCGGTTATATTTTCTACTGCGAACGTCCCACGATAGCTCAAAATCCCGCTGAGGCGTTTCATCTTCATTATCGATGCTACACGACGCCGTGCGCCTGTTTAGACGTCGCAGGAAACCCACCATTATTTTCATTTGGCCAGAGATTATTTTAGTGTTTGAGTGGTAGCCTAGTGTCTAGTCTTTCCTCAAAATCCTGAATTCTGATCCTGAGGTCCTGAGTGAGCACCTCTAATTTTTCAAAATAATGTGCATGTTAGAATTTTATTATTATTTATCTTCCGTGAGAGAAAATATTCCGTACCTCAATGTTGCTCATAATAAAAAGGAGATCAAAGAAGTCTTGAAGTCCGCACTTGTCCAACGTGGTGCAATATGGGCTTGAAACTGTTATATTGATAATAGAGTCCCGAGTCTATTAGAGCAACAGTTATGGACCGTGATGAAACCCGGTATCATTTCGCAGATACATATGTAAATAAAAAGAAAAATTAATATCTTGTATCTTGAAAATTCTGTGCGTGCAGGATTCTAAGCCCCATGCGTAAGAACGATGTTCAAATCATCAACAGCTGGTATAGAGTTCAGTTAACTAAATTATCATAAAAACTTTATTTTAGACTTGGTTGAAATCTGTCAGATCAGTCAGATTAATGCAAAACTAAGATACGCACTACCAAAAAACTGTTAGGTACTACACTAGAACAACGTAGTAGAACAAATAAATATTTTAGTTTTGGAGAGATAATCGTGACTAATATTGGACTACAAAAGATTATTGTAAAAACCCAATTTTTCCGTTGCGCGATGTACAAATTGTGACATGCAACCGCACAACCCGTGTGGTCGCGGTTATTTTCAATTGTCCCTCACGCACACAATAAAAGAAATTACCTCGTCCGTGATTAGCGGCGTCCGTGCCAAACACGACACTATTGTTACTCGCATAACGCCTAATATACAACTACGAATCCGCGTGCGGTCAACAACAGTACAGTATTATGCAGCGAAAAACATAATTTTACGGGAGCGGAGCATCAAGTGATGAAATAGTAGATTACTTAAGTTAATTCATGGAAATCAACACACGCGGTTAGAATTGTCTGATTAGTAATATGTTTTTGTAACTTTTGTATTTTAGCAACGCGTACGACGTTTCTGTGTGTCTTGTGTGTTTGCGGTTCGGGGGAGTGAGGTAATGTTATGTAAATATTTATGTATGTGTGAAGACAAGTTAAGCCATCGGTCATAATTATCATTATTATGTAGCAGACGGGGTTCACATATAAATGTATTATTTTTTAAAGTCGGTTGCAGATGTCCGTCTGACAATTAATGATGGTACGCCAGTTTACTGCTTCCGTGTGAATGAACTGTTTGAGCAAGGTACAGGTTATGTCAGTCAGATACATATGACGTTGAACCTACCTAAGGTCACAAATGAGTGGCACGATATTATTCGTAGGAAAAAATGTTTGTTCCATATTATATTACGTTGAAAGTATTACGACCATCTAATGTCTTCGTTACGTCGTGATTCATTAGTGTCAGTTGACGCAAGAGAAGTAAAAATACTTATACACAAAAGAACTTGGAATGATGTTGATGAAATAAAAGTAAGGCATTGGACATAATATTTTATTCACTTTAATTATTTGCCTGACCAATGGTTCTTACATAAATACTTACTCATTTAAATGTAGACATAGTAAATTGTATTGCTAAATGCACTATCAATTATGGCCAAACACACATTGCAGTAAATTTAGAAATATCTAGAATAACGATATTAATAAAGTATCATTTTTGTGTACTCATTAAAGAGAAACATAATATAAAATATTTAATATTTATGTAGATAAATAGCCCATTTCATTCAACTTAAGATTATCTTGCAAATACAATAAAAACCTGACACGGAGCTTGTTACTAACCACTCTCTTTAAGTTAAAGTTGAAACGAATCCCTTGGTCGTGACCGTTTAGCGTCAGAACATGTCAGTCAAGTCCAGTTCATGTTACAGACGGGTTCCCCTGATTCGGCGCGAAGGATGAGTTCAGATCGTCTCGCTGTGTACTATAACCGAAAAATATTCGTGGCATAAAATCAAAATATTGTTACATACATTCAGTTTTGTGACGGTATTGAACATGTGTGTTTATGTGTGTTAGGGTGTGTGTGTTAGACGGATAATATTTTCTTTTGTCTCTAGTTATATTTGACGTGTCGTAGTGGCGTTAAAATGAATAAATGGTTTGTAAAAATACATTTATTTCAATGGTTACGTCACCGTTCAAAGAAGAAGCAAAAAGTAAATTGTGATGCTTAATTGCATCGTCGACACAACCGAGCGTGGCTCGGTCGGTGGTTATGGAAACGTTTAGAATATAAAAACAACACAAAACAAAATTTTCTCAAATTTAATCAACTGTTTCTGCTCGTTTCGGCTCTCAGGCTCTATTATGCACTTAAGACGTCTTCGGGGACTGGTATTAGCATTCAACATAAGAGGTAATAAAGATCGATACCCATCAACGACTTTTTAATGCTTACAAACCAACCACTTTCATGAATACGATGGCATCTCACAGATTTCAAATTTCAATTAACAAGCGTCCGTCTGTCTCCCCATTGTATTCAGCGATCGAAACGCGTGATGGACAGATAGCGCTACGAAACAATAGATCGAGTATGGTATCTATCGCTCGCCCGTGTGATATATGCCCGTCCAGCGATTGTGTCACATTGACGTGCATCGGCTTTCTCTCTGTGGTTGCGTGTAATAATTTGCTCTTGTGACTTTATTACGAGGACGTAGTGCGTAGTAAATATGTGGAATGTTTGGGTGGTTGTCGCAGAAAGAGAATAGTTGACATTCTGACAACCTTGTAATGTTATAGAAACGAAATGAGAGTCGTGTCATTGAAAGGTTTGCAAGTTATTTTGGAAGAATATCAGAGGCTCCAATGTAGTAAGAAACAAAATAGTACAACAACCAGTTAACAAAAGAAAGCCTTCTCTCAGGCTCTCGGTCGATATAATTTTTTTGGATAAGCGTAATCTTCACGAAGCAGTATTGTTTTCAAACGTAACCCGTACAAATTCACGCGAGGTAAACCGCTCCAGTAAACAATGTATAAAATGCGCGAGTTAAACAGAACGAACAGTAACGTTCCGGTTAACAGGGAATGTTGCATATTTATCCGACATTTCACGGCACATTAGCGACCCGGCCGCGATGTTTCACACCTCGATCTGTACCGGCGTTCAACATCAATACTCGTTAGTCATTACACCATCTCGACGTGTACGGAACTCTTCTGATACTTAAACGGGGAAATCGGTTATGAAAGACGCCGTAACTCTCACGAAAACGTTTAGTATTTTAAAGTTAAAAGCTTACGTACTTAATAATTTTTTTGTTTGTTGAAATGTTTATCAATCGAACAACTTTAATTTTATGTATTTCAGTTTCAAGAAATGTATTGAAATTGTCCTAATACGAGTTAAACCGATGTAAGATTTAGTTACGCCGTTAAGTTAAAAGTTAGTTGCCGACGTTCTTGGTTGCAATGCCACTCGCCTCACGTACTATTGTAATCATCCGTCTGCCGCTCGATTATCATATAATTACCATAAGCCAGTTCCGTATGTGAGTAGTTTCCTAGTCGAAGTATTTCACACCTCGATTTAACTGCTCGTACAGTGCAACGGTCAACGCATAATCGCCGGCGGTTCGCGTCGTGACGGCTCTTCCCATTGTTTGACTCGGACACGCGGGCGTCGCGATCGACGAGTTTGCTACGGTGTAGTTGATATAGTTTATTCACCATGTTTTAGTACACTTCATCATACTTTAGGCTGTAGATAATAATGACGGTATTTTTTTATAGATTTACCATATTTCATCGATTAAAGTGAGTTGATTATTTGAATAAATAATATGTATTTAAAATACTAAAACATATAATAAACATTTAACAGTCAGGATTATCAGTTGTGTTACAAGATCGCTTATATTTTTTTTGTCATGCATACTTACTTTTGCATCCAAAAATGGTGTGTTAGTTACATAAACTTAAGTTTCATACGCAATCATGTTATGTATGTACCTATTCTAAAACGAATTGTGTACACAACTCAAGCGTCCAATACTCCACAGATGAGACAATCAGGAATGTTTACCCTCTGACGTAATTGGTAGCGTACCTGCGAGCTACGCCGCACAAAGGGACTATTCCCCACTAAAGTAAATATTTGCACCCTAAGTAAACATTTGTACAGTCCACGTTGTACATGTATTGAGTAAAGGACGCATGGGGTAATTTACACGCTTGTCTGATTTTCACATGGCGAACGATTTTTTTAAACAAAAAATCGGATGTACTAATAATAATATTTTGTAGTTAGTAGAAAAATTACTAGTTTAATCAAATAATAGGTAAAGGCTATATTCGTCCACGCTGGATCCACGCCAATCAGATCGGAGAACTTCATACTTCTTCGAGAAGATTATCGAGAACTCTCATATACAGCTTTCCTCACAATGTGTTTTTTCATTGATGCAAGTAATAGTTAATATAATGTACTTATGTAATTATATATTTAACCTATAATTATTAAGTTTTCGAGACAGGATGCCTTTTAAATAAAAATTCCAATAACAATTTCGCTTAATCTTTATCGAGCCTTTATTCATAATACGAATCATAATCAATTTATTCTGGTCAATAGGATAAAATATATACAAGTAAATTGGTATTGCATTGAGAATAACGATCGCGATTGCTTGCATCACAAGGCGTATAGTAAAAATAGTAATGTTTGAGTCCTACACATACTTCATCCAACAACTTAGTCGACCGTGTGTCACTATCACGGATCCAACCTTGAAACACTTAACTGTACAATACAAGTTGAAGATTATACGCAAACCTGTTGGCAACCTTTAACGAGGAACGAAACGGCAATTAGAATTTATGGGAAGCTTATTGTAAAGTTGGTACTTGTTAAGTATTAGAACTAACTTAGCTAGAAGTTGGAGTTTTAAGAGGCTTCGTACTCGAGTCTTATACTCAACCTCCCTTGTTCTGGATGCAACCATGTGGACATATGATGAGGCACTGTCGTCTGGTGTTTCCTGTTGGAGATCACCGTGCTTTCTACCATTCAGTTACTAGGTGTTCGTTATCTGTAAAAATTAAAGCATAAAATATATAGATTTATTGTAATAATCACGTCAAATGTTTGTAATTTTTACAAGTTTTATAAAAATTTTTCATTTCCTTTACTGATAGAAATAAACATTTATGATAAATGTCGCAACAAGCTTAATATATTGTTAAAAATAGACTTTAAACAATAACGAATAATAATAAAAAAGTATAATGTCTCTTACTCGGCGGTGCATAGAGCACGTTATAAAAACGCCAATAACAGTTAGAGCGTTGGTAATAATGTAAAGTAATGATCAGTTAAGTTTTTTTTTGCCTCCGCTATTCAATATTCAATCGAAGACAAATGCTCGAAGTCGTTCGCCATGAATCACGTATGTGCCAATGAACCCTCAAACAATGGTTTTTATTTTTACGATCCATCCATGTTTCGATGGGTTTTACAAGATGACTCGTTACGTTATAGACGTCGAGTCGCGATGAAACATCGATTCGATGTCGACATGATAAAACATTCACGTACAAATAAAGTGCTTGCGAACTTGATTGCTTTAATTTACGTTGAATATTTATTATAATTTATTTAATGCGGGCAACTACTAGGTGAGGGCAGCGGAGGACCGATCGTCGTGGAGATCCTTAGGGGAGGCCTACGCCCAGCAGTGGGCGGTGTCCGGCTGAGGTGATGATGATGATGGTGATGACGTTGACTGCGTTAATTAGAAACGGTCCGTCTTGTTATATATTTGACATGAAGTATCTCTTATTTCGATGGGCAAAATATGCATTTGTCAGGATTCTCCATAAAGTTTTCGTACTTTGTCAAATGTTGTTTGGTCTGTACGATGAAATTCATTCTGAGAGGAGACATGAGATTTGAACGTACGATGTTCTTATGTCGAAATGTCATAAGTATTTAATTCCATAACAAAATAATTGCAACCTAATAGAGCTTCAACATCCAAATGAAACCTAAGGAAATGTACCTATTAGTATTATCAGAGCTTAATCTTTATCGAGTCATATTTCAAAACTGGAACATTAGTTGGGGTATATCCGATCAATGAAAACTGAGAAAGGAAACACATTTCTTAAGCAAAAACTAATAAAATCTTTTACATTTAAGTTAATACACGGCATTTAATTATTTATATTATAATAGTCAAAACTAGAAAATATTATTAAAAGAAAAATATTTCTAATCTTTTTGTTATGTTAAGTGGACAATGTACAATAATCAGTCAATTATTTTAGACCAAATAAGAATACTTACTAAATCATTTGTGATTTCTCAGTTCAATGTAATACTTATTCTTAAAACATAGGTTGCTGTTTTATAAAGTGACAGGCCGAAGGCATATCCTCAGCTCACAGAGAGTTTAAAATCAAAATAATAAGAGTTGCAGAGATATATGGGCTCTCTGTGCGTTTCCTATCGTCTATATATTTAGGAATGTTGTGAAGAACTGCTTAATTTAATACCTGAGATCCATTTCTGACATCGTATACCAAGGCGTTAAACCAGGTTCCATCAACACCAACGGTAACCTGGCGTTTTTCTATAATACAATTTTCACGGTATATTTTATCTCGTTCATGTTAATCGTGGAACGAATTTGACTCAATGGTGTTGCTACAGAGTCTTAAGAAAAGGAACCATCACTTGCTCTTCTCCGCTGGCAACGCCTTCGCGGCACTCCTGGATATGTTATACAGGACTATCTGCCACTTATTCTATTAGACACTAACTTTTTCACCAATACTGGGAGCACGTGGAATACTCTTCGAATTACCTCAATTACGAGGGGGAACATATCTGCAGTACGAATTGTATGCGTTTTCTACATCGTTATTTACCATTAGGTGACATTACAGTCAAGCATTGATTTAAATGAGTGAAAAAAAAACTTCATCATAATCAAACACAAGTAAACGCACACGCGAAATAATCGGAAAGCAAATAGTTTATATCGCGTGAGTAAAAATAAAATAACAATAGACTATATTCACATAACAATATTAAATGCAAATTACGCACAACTAACGGCTATCTAGCGTGCCATAAACCGCTTATCGGAGAAATTTGTAAACAAAATTCACGTTACGAATTTATGATCGAACAAAATTTACGACCACCACTGTCTGTTTGGTGGCGGTGCGTGTTGTTGCACTATCCAACAACCTGTCGCGGCCGATCCACGACTGAATATAAGGTTCAAAATAGTATGAGTACAGTCCTACCCTGAGTGATGCTGTTAGTGAAAGTTGATACGTTATGGATAACAACACTGTAGTTATTAGTAAAACATAATATTACGATTTAGCACAATCTAAATGTTGAGTTCTGGCGGACCGCGAATTAGGTTATATTCTTGGCAAGCCAAATCATGGTGCCATATAAATGTATCTACCTAAAGATTATTTATACTTATATAGTATACAGTCCACGGAATGTATTAAAGATTTATATACAGTTTAAACAAACAGCTATGATACAAAATAGAACCGAACCATCTGCCCCGGTCGTTCATGGAACCCGGAACGTTCGGAAGGCAGGGCCGGCACTAATATGGCTAGAGCGACGATAAATTACAATATGCACTCCAGTTGACGCACTTTAAATTAGCGGTAGGTACAGAGACAGTCAATCATCTGCGTAAAAAATTTAAATTTAAGCAAAATTCTACAACCTCCCGTATGTTACGTTACTTAACACAGTTGACTGCAATGTTTAATATTCGAACACAATTAAAAATAACTAAACAATGGTCTAACCATGTGAATTAATTAACCTAGATGGATTTGTTGTCAAGTACCTATTAACTAATTTTTTTGTCCAAAAAAAACACCCGACTGACATATTACTTTCGGGCTGGTCTTTTCGCTCTTATATTCTGCTTGGGGTGCGTATTTTTCTCATAAATAGAAACTTAAATAGTGCCATTATAGATAGGAAATTGTCGCGACCGTGTAGGGTAAAAGGCACGACATCTGACGCGTTCGTCCGACCCACTTTCCAAAGGTGTAAGTGAAAAACGCCGGACTACTTTCACGTATGTATATTGGAGCAATAAAAACGTGTCAGTATTTCCTGTATTTTTATACTGTGCGGTAAATCAGAACGGCGAATACTATTTTTTTTGCGCCGTAAACAAACGAAACGTGGAAAATGCGTTTTGTCAGAACAGCCTGTGCAACAGCTGTTTGATAGGCCTAAATGGAGTCGATAAGTGTAATTTCAGTATTTTTTCTCTATCGTTACCAACATTGTATAATAAACTAAATTATTATTTTTGATTCCTTTAAAAATCTTTTTCACCCCTAAAATTTTTAGGAAGCGTAAAATAACTAAATTGAAACATTTTAGAAATCATATTTTTCGTAAGCAGCTATCGGAAATGAAGAAAATTTGTAGCGGCGTGTTAGCAGAATAAACAAAAAAGTTTCCACTGGATTCTGTTAGTTTAAAAGTAAGCTATTTCCTCAAACATTGACAGCGTTTTGTTCGACCATTTATTTACACGAAGTATCGGTACAACTACCGCATCAGGTCTACGGAGCCACGTTTCCTGTCTCGGTGTAAAGCAAACGAACGAGCTTAGATTATCACAACAAATCTGATTAGTCAGCGTCATTTTAAAGTTGTTGAAGCACATTTATATTATTCACGATAAAAGAAACATTCAAATAGGTGCCCATGGTACTGAAGATTAGCCTCCGGATACTCACACACCTACAAAATTCAGTCTGGCTCTTTAAAATATTCGTATTTATGGTGTTTAATTAAATCATATACTGACTGATAGGGATCAACCTTGTAATGTCAATTTATAGCTAATATTTGATATGTAAATAATGATATTGTTTGATTAATAATTTCGCTCTTTTACATAACTCAATATTCAACCTATAATAATTGACAAAAAACATAATTATAGGATCCCGTCAATAAGCGGCATCTTTAATTTTACAATTGTGTGATGTTACTTTGACTAGTTCTTCAGATGTTTCAGAATTATATTTTTCATATCCGCTTTAGTCCAAGACCAACCATATTTGTTCCCGTGACCGGCGATCGTTTAGCATCAGGCATGTGCTTTCCATTATCTTCTTTTTCTCGCTTCGCTGTTTGACATTTTGTATTTCTATAATTATCGGGACCGTACAGTGGAAACTATTTCATATACACACATATCGTACATTGCAATGCATCGTTATTGTACCTTTTAAGTTCATAGGGTTATTGTACGCCTTTATTTACGACATGTTGTTTGTATTTTTTTTTATAGTTTTCCCAATGTGTTTCATAGAAGTGTTTTGTTTTTTTATGTCAACAGCCGTTAAATTTGCAAGCCGTTAAATTAGCAATATATATATTTGTGTGTGTGTGTGTGTATAATCGAATCCTCGGTTCTATCAGGCGTTTTATAAATTTTCCCTAATGTCATATGA
This sequence comes from Megathymus violae, assembly GCA_003671415.1. NCBI lineage: Eukaryota > Metazoa > Arthropoda > Insecta > Lepidoptera > Hesperiidae > Megathymus > Megathymus violae. The sequence goes on from PDGT01000001.1 coordinate 4,557,990, forward strand.
TTAAACCTTGCTCTTGAGCCAGTGTGTCTTTAGATAAAAACCGTATAAAATCTCGTGCCGCACTTTTTAAGATTATCACATTCAGACAGAGAGATGGAGAATATGTTTCATACTATATAGCCTATGACCATCTGGGATAATCTACCTTTCAAATGGTAAAAGAGTTTTTGGAATAGGTGCCGTGGTTCTCGATTTCCGCAATACGCAAATTCACAAAAATCTCACTCCTTTATAATTTTAACATAGATTATTGTGTAAGTTAATAAAATAGGATTTGCATTTAAGAATAACTTTGATCTACAAATTAAACCATATCAATTAAAATTGTTTTTGTATATATATATTTTAATTTGATCGCTTGCGGTGTTTACAAAAAAATGTCCATTATATAATCGAGTATAGTTTCTCTAGAATCCTCAAGAGCACCTGGTTCTGCCCGCGACACTCTATCTATCAATCAGTCATGAAGTAAAGTTGCCACTTGCAAGCCTCCTGATTCGCTGTAATAGGCAACCGAGTACTTGCTGACACTTCAATATAAGATGTCTGACATACAATGTTAAACTTTATTTCAAAATGTATAGATACCAAAAACGGTTGTGGGTTTTAGACATATGGCATAATAACTCATGTTGGTTATAGAACAAATCGCTATTAACATGTGACAACAGATGGTGATCTTGCCTTATAAGCGCCGCGGTTGTATTAGATAGTGCGATAGCAGATGAAGACGTAAATTGTGTGCGCAATTTGAATGTCGAAATAAATTGCATAGGTCTTAAGTCATACAATTAATAATTACCGTGGCCCGTTTAGAAACCTCTTGCGGAAACTTGTCGAGGCTGCAGATTAGGTATCATCGCGATTATTACCTGCGCGAGACCTACTTTAACGAATTCGATTAACGGGCTTCCTGTTTGCGCATTTTCCACGCGAGCTGATAGCATCTGTAAACATTGAAAGAAAATCGCCAGTTTCCTGTTTGCGTATAAATTGGTATTGATTGCATTTTGATACAGCGATTGTGAAATACAATTTCAATATTTGAACGAATCAGTTTAAATAAAATAGAATAACATTTATTCATTGTTATGATTTAAAGCATTCATAGTACGATGGGAAGAGCTCATAAGCCGACCGACGTAGGCGTGTGTCAATTGTATAAGGTCGACTAAGTTACGAAGCTCGACCGCGCCGGCACTTGATTAGTGTACGCCGGTGGCAATATTATTCATGTGCTTTCCTGTTACAGTTTATAACATAGAGATCAGTATAATCAACTTATTACAGACAACAATTAAATGTATTAGCTATAAATTTTCATTTGTAATTTTTATGACCACTTTAAAATAAAAAGGGGTCTTAGAAAACAGCATGGTTTAAAGGTATACAATGTAAGTAACACATTACCTCTCTATATCCTTAAGCGTGAACAGTTTAAGTCGACTCGCTGTTTTCGAATCCAAGACAACTTTGTATGGTGTTGCAGCTTATTGGGGCCTTGCGTAGACAAATAAGACGACCAGTTCGAGATGACTTGCGGATAGTGTCAATTAGTAGTGCCGCTGCGTCGATCGGTCTTAATCGTGCCGCGTGTATGGAGCGAGAAAGTGTTGCATTAAATAATTACACCAACAAACGAAAGGATTTGCGCCTCGTTATATGGTATCTTGGGAGGTCGTGATTGATGTGTTGGTCGTATGCTCGTGGGTTGCTGAAAAGAGACGTGTCCTCGGGCTACGACTGCGAGTGTAAAGTTCGATTGCGCAGTGTAGCTCGTGCCGTCCGCGCGCTACGACACACTTCGGGGTTCGTAAAACAGTTAAGTTTAATTGATCATGCAACAATTGCATGAACAAATGAGAGGTTCGGCGCCTCATTATATGGTACCTCGGCAAGTGATGATTGATCGGTTCGGTTACAAATAAGAAATTGTGTTTTGCCTTTGTATTTATTGTGAAGCAAAACGATGGCACAACTGTACGCTGTGAAAGCTGGTCCACATGTCACGAAGACATTTTTAAAAGAAAATAGTTTCTTTTTGACTGTGTAAGTAAAGGCGAAAATCAACATAATAGGTTACAATTGTTTGCCTTATTCAGGGATACAATCGTGTTCGGTGTAACACTACTTTCAGCGAAGTAAATCTACATTTATAAAAAAAAACAGACAAAATAACCTAACCTAGATTTAGTTCACCAAAGTCAGAATTACAACAAATCAAATTAATCAGTAATTTCACACTTACGGGATGTCAAAAGTGGCTCACGTGTACCGACTTATTCGAACCGTCCTCACCGAGAGCTGTCAATCAAGTGATTAAGCAAGTTTTTTCTTGCGCCCAGACCAAGGAGAAATGGCTACCCTTCGATGATGCTCGGGAGGGGGGTGGTGAATGCTTATAGCATACCAGCGCAGCCGACTGCGCTGGTTATGTGAAACTCCCGAAAGACCTAGGGGCCTACCCACTAAACACCACCAGAGGTTCGCTTTGGCCTTACGGCCTCCAAGCCTTCATAAGCAAGTTCAACTTTATTCTCCTTTTATAGGTTTATTCGGTATTTTATTATTTGAGCGGGGTCCTGCTTATACTACAGTTTTTTTACACCGTCACATCTTCCAGTGTACAATAATCTAAAATCTTACGAAAGTGCATGTATTTATTGCATAAAGAAAAGTACGAATGGAAAATACCATTAGCAAAGACTTAGCCCCGTGCATTGCGACAAATCAATATAAATTATTAATATACCTATCTGGCAACATCTCAGAAATCATGCAAAGTTAAACGAAACGAATAATAAAATATATACAATTTCATAATATCCGCTCGAACAATTTTCAGCTATTGTGTCAGTTCGCGGGTCGGTGACATTCTGTTATGTAATGAGTAATGACACAATATTATACCTAACGTGAGTATGCGGGCATGTGTTACCACTAAAATGAATAATATTAACAACCTGTTGATAGTATCGAACACCGTAAAATACGTCCGAGTTTTGTTTATAGTATTTTTTAAAATGTAACCCTAATACCCTATGCTTCTGCTGAGAAACAAAAGTTGTATTTAAATTCAAGAGGAGAGTGAATAGGCTTTTATAAGTTAGTGCGTTCAACATCTTAGACTTCATCACCATTTAGCATCAGGTGGGAGTGTTGCCAATCATTAACTCATTCTATGTAAAAAATAATAATTTTGTGCTCCACATTGATTAGTGCGCAACGTCGCCATTACAAACATATATTGCACATTAAAAATTTACAACAAAACCGATTGCTTGCACTATTTCAACACGCAGAAAACCAATATCAGATTTGCTAATACCCAGAACAGACGCCCACGCGCATCTGCATAAACATGATGTATCGCGGACGAGATCATTGTTCACATGCAGCTGAATGAATATCGATTATCCGATGTGCTCAGTACCCATGTTAGCCTAGTACGCATGTTTGCTTAATATGGGATTATGTGGGTGCTACGAGTGAGTTTACAGATGTGATTATGTGTCCTGGTGTTTGTGTACATGAAATTTCTTGATTGTATCTGTGATATGAACGTAAAAAGAATGGTTCTAGTTGTTATCGTTACGTAACAGGCATTAAGTCTCCTAGAACTTGGAAAGCTATACGACGGCTCTCTTATCCTGGCGTTCTCCATGGCCTTAGGTTGTGCAATGACTTAGTTCTCTTTTTGGTAATTCGAAATGGAATAGACTATCGGGCATCTGAGAGTGATCTTCCGTTGTGAGTTAGAGGCTAGTCTTTAGACAATAGTTTCTTCTACTCGAAGTTATTGGCAACTAATATATTATAGTTATTTAAACCTTCTGAAGGACCATAATACTGTCTGATATCGTAAAACGGTTTACACTCGTGGTTCTGTGGTAAATAATATGCAAAAGCGAATCCGTGGCACTCCATAATGAGGATAGGCTTTAATGTGAGTATATAGGCAGTGCCGATGAGTCTCCTATACTAACCTAAATAGAGTACGATGCGAAGATGCATTTCCCAGCGTTAAACAGAAGAACCGGCATCCAGGACTTCATTAAGGATATGGTGAATACCCTGTTACTTCAGGCGAGCTCGCTATACCGATCTTCGTATCAAATAGTAGGCGTTGTTTATGTTTTGGTTCCGTTCAAACTGTCCACACACTACAGTGGTCATTGCATTCACACTAGACAAAGACCGCCCGCCGCTCGGCGTGGGCTCGCCGCTTGCCCTGTTTGTTTCTTAACCGATAACGCACAGATGTTCTGTGCGATATGTCAAATGTGGCTTACGTCGCGGTTGCAGCTGACTGGCTTGTGCGTTTACAACACGCTTACGCGTTACGAACGTTCGTGTTGCAATATACAGATAGATATGTGCCAAAGGCTTCGTGATATAGTTGACTTCGCGCCACAAGGCGAATGAACGGTGATAACCACGAGTCTACAGCGTTTAAAAGAACTTCAATGTCAAAATGTTTACATTTAACCGCCCGAACCCGAGGGAGTGGACGGTTAAAATTGAAACTGGCTTGATAATTATAAAATTTATATTAATATATGTTTTCAAGATCTGAGTTTAAATTGTTTAATTTAATTGTGACGTCTATAAGGCGATCTTGAAATTCGTGTACACCCACGCGAAACTGTCCAGTACAACACTGTGTAAGAACTTTGGGATTTGTAAGCTTCTCAGCATCAATTTAAATGCTTAGTGCCTTGCCGTTGAGCAGGTATATCAATGCTCGGGTGTTAGACAGTCGTGGAGACCAATGCATTTGTGAATTGATCGAACTCAGCCAGAATAAATTATTTTGATACTGACTTGAGTATTTAGTGGCATATCTCGTGAGAAAATAGTTAATATATTTAACATAGCAGGTCGTACTACCCACTAACCTGTAATCGCCTTGTATATTAATTACTTTGAATTTAATTTTGTAATCAGTTTCATTGTGATTGACATGTGAAAATATAGCTGCCAATAAAATCTTAGTTATTTTACAATTTGTAAGTGTCCGAACAAAATTAATATGTAATAAAAATGAAAGCTTTTTTTTTCCTTTTTTTACCTTTTAATGTCAATATTTATCTGATGAAGTTATTTAGTGTACACGTATTATAAATATTGCTTAATAATTTTATTTATTAGTAAGACAATAAAGTTTCACATAATTTTAAAATATATTCTACTTAAGCTGTTGCCAAGTATTATATGGCATAGATATACATAAATATATATATATTCCTGAATGTTAAAGTTCCCCGAGATTTTATTGAGGAATTATTTTTTGATCTGAATGATGATGATGTAAATCGATATGCAGCCGACATAGTGCTGGACATTCAATTTTGTAATTTGTAAGTTTTGTTTTTAGAATCTACACCAATATATTTGAAAAGAATTAACGCTAATACAATGCCAGCCCTGCACTAGCCTTCCCTTTGTTGAGGGTAATATGGAAACACGTAAATAAAACATCACAAACACCCAAATCCCAAAGAGAAGCATCTGTTACATAAATGTCTACCCGGTCGAGAATCGATAGTCAGTGTCACTCTCAACTGGGCTAAAGGAAAGGCTTAAGGAACATCAGGTTATTATGGACAAATTAAATAATAACTAATAAAGCTGTGATGGAGATGATGGATGAACTTAGGAAATAGATCCCTGCCTGTTATTAAATATGAGTAATAAGTGTGTTGGATGCTATTGAAATTTAGACAATAATGTCTAACCCTATAAACCTATAAAGGTTTTCTAAAGCGAATCGGCTTATTAGTATTATTTAATAATAGATAACCGATTTAAAATAAGACTGCAGTTCTATCTATTGAATAGCTCCAACATCTACATTTGCAAAACCCGCGAAGCAGTTGCACGAAACAGTCTGCGTAAAGTTCAGTTTGTTGGTGTAAGGGGACTTATTGACGCTTGAGTTCTGATCCAGTACTGTAGATGTTGCTGACAACGCGCCGATAACAATTGTCATATATCGACACAACAGCACATCAGATGCCAGTAGGTAGCCTCGCAACAAAAGGACCTTTAGGCCGCGGCACGACTCGGGCCGTTTGTTCGCGACATATAAATTATTCAAAGGCATGTAAACACACACCTTATAAGCGGGCGCATGACCTGCATCGTGACACTTTATCTATTCGCAGTCCCAAACAAGTGTTTATAATGAAGACATTAAAATTCTTGACCTTTTCAAGATGCTGGAGAAGCCCAGTTACTTAGAATATGTTTATCTTGAAGCACTGGTTTTCCAGGTGCCTTTTTTAATCACTGTAAGAATATTCCAAAGAGCGTGATGGTAAATGGTCACCGTCGTCAATGAACATCGTAACATCGTGGGCGTGTCCGTTGGCGGTCAAGAAGGAAGTGGTAACACCAGTTTTTAATTCTTTTCTTTTCATTTAACATTTAAAACCGCATTCTTGTTATCTTGTTTACAAATAAACCTAGTACCTGTTTAATATACTAAGTAGAGGATGATGATATTATTTACATTTTAAGTACAAAATAGCTGTGAAAAGTACTGCATTTAGTAATAATGCATTTCACTTGAACAAAATTACTACTACTTTGGGATTTCTTTCACTTTTGGCCAAATATATCAAACATCCAAAACATTTATAGCCTTTGAGACTAAAGGCATTAATATAAAATTTACTCGTTGTTGCGGACGAACTCCAGAACAGCTAGTGAATTATTTAATAGAGTCACCGGGGCTTTTTCGACGCCAGATGGTCTGCCGTTGTCGCCATGAACTTACGTAGTTTCCTAATGCAACGACACATATTCCGAATTCGTCTTAAGTGTAGATCTTAGATTACGAGTATCTCTAAAATATAACATTTAAAATGTTCAATATTTTTGGTAACTCAAAGAGTAGACGTCGCATAAAATTACCGTGACGTGCAATTTCAGAATGTTGTAAAGATGTCGGATACAACGATCCGAAAACACTTTTAATGTGATCGTTCCAAGAATTGAAAACAAAATATGTAACATACAAACCGCGTAATTTTATTTTACATCGTCTTTCGTTACACATTTAATACTTCTTTCTAATGAAATGTTAAATTTATTGTAATCACAATAATACGTTATTAAGCGATGTGAAAAACATTTCGCTATCCGAACCTAATAGGCAATTAAAGCTATCGCCTCGAGCTTTATTAAATCACTAAGTAACAACGATTGTTAAGAAAAAATCAAAACCTTGCAAAACAAAAAGTTTTCAATCAAGCGCCCGGTTGATTGGCACCGATCAGTTGGTGGACGCAAAAAATCATCAGGGGAATTGATGGCCACCAAATAAACACACATCGTTTAATGTGAGGAGAGTTGTTGAGTGTTCGTTTCACTTGGATAAATAAAGATTTAGTCGGCGCCGTGTTGTATCGTCTACGGAGAGATGAAATTGTGAATTCCAAGATTTTGCACGCAATAAAAAATGTTGACGCTTTCGCAACTGGCGCGGTTTCAATAAAATTTTATAACATATTGTGTTTATATTTATTTGGGTTTGAGTGCCCATGTCACCGCACACGCGTGGATTACGGGTGGATTTGGGAAGAATTTTCTGGATTTTACATATCTGTGTTAATTTATCATATAAAACTCTGCGTCAATTTATACTGTACATACATATATTTTTATATACATAGCCGACAAACGAGCAGATGAACCACCTGAAGGTCACCGTCGCCTTTACACTCGATAACACCAAAGGCATCACGGATGCGTTGTCAGTCAAAAAAGAAGAACAATGACCGTCACCAACTTGCAGAGATCCATCGCTTTCAGTACTCACCATAGGTGATACAATAAGGTTCAGAAATTTAGCAATCTAGCAGCGGAAATGTTAAAAGGAGTAAGATAAGGAGTTTTGCGTAACCCTTGAGTAAAATTTACGTCAATTCAAACCTCATCCGACAGCTATTTTAACGATCAACCGACAATACGTTCTGTGATCTAGACTGTAGCGTGAATCAACGTCCGATGGATGTTGGGTATGGAGACGTGCCAACAGGAATAAATAAAAAAAACAATCGGCCTTGACGCCGTCTTCAAGAACTCTGTGACGCTTCTCCCTTACTAGACATTTCGTTTTTTTGTTTTGGTTGAGAAATTATGTATTAGTGGAGACAGCACATACATATATATAAAGCTGACTTGTTTAATCTTTTACCATTTCTCATAAATCTTTTCGTTATTTGCTCAAATCTTATGGTTAATTTTAGTTCATATTCTTTTGCGTCGAGTAGACTAACAAATAGCGTGTCATTGATAATTAATGACGTGAAAATGTTCATTTAAAATAAAAGGAGATTTTTCTATTGAAAATAGAAATCCGTTCGTTACAGTACTGTTTTACTAGTATAGAGGAAAATTGCTTAAGGGGAACAAATTCTTGAGTGGTAAAGTAACTTTATTATCTAAAAAAAATTTTATTTATGATACAATAGATATTAAGCTGCAGTAAAATAAGAAATATAATAATTTAATACCGAAAGGAATTAACAGCATGTCACGATATATACACACAAGCTCGATAAGTAAATAGATAATTTAACAATTTAATAATGTAAAAATGGGCTTATAAAGTGTCAGTTATATAATGGACTCATTCTTACTCGTTTCGCTGAGCACGCTGCTTAAGGCAGTTTTATTTGCCGATTAAACCGTGTCATCCTATTTTTTTTTATTTATTAATCAACTCGAATTCTTTAATTGAACTGGATCACGGCTATTTGCAAAAAAATCACTGTATCAAGCTGTCAGTCGTAAATGATCCTGTTTTGCGAACAAAGTGATTCTAACCATGTAGGGGGTAATAACCCACGGTCGTGATCCATTTTATCAGCTAATTATTGGACGAGACGAATGAGTGACGTAATCGACCCATTGTAATTCAATTGTAATCGAAATTGTTAGCTCTGATTTATGTACTTCACGAACAGATATTTAAATAGAATTCGATTAAACACGATAGCGCATTCGAAATTAAATTGACTAAAACGTAACGTGCCTAGTGTTTCAATGCGTATGATAAAAATTTGTGTCAAATTTATCTAAATCAAAAAACACCGCCATAAAAGTAAATATTATCATGTAACCGAAACTTGAGTAGCGGCAGCCACGAACTTAAGCACTGTGGTTATAAAGTCCGAATCGAAAGTAATTTAACGTCGATAACCATCTTAACTGACCGATCTAAGGTCAGTACTCACAGACCGAATGTTTTATGCACGAGGTGGTGTATACATTTTACATGCGGTGACATTGACCGCAGAAAGTTCGCGTTGCGTCAGCGCGTGCGGCCGGTTTGCGTAACCCGGTCTCACGACTACACCGTTTATTACGATTTTTACGAGTCACGTAATACATACGTATCCCGAAAATTGTTCGATTACACGCACTGTCGGTGCTCTATGTGACGTCTTTGGAAACGATATGAATATTTTGATGTTCATTTAGATTAATGGTCGTTCTGTGTGCAATGCCCCTATCTGTCGCTTAGCACTAATGCGCTAATTGATGATTTGCACTTTGCTTAATGTGTGTTCCGTGGTGCTAATGTGTGATAACTGTTTATATAGACAAATAAATAATGGAAATAAATAGACATTTAAAAAGTTGTTATTTACATTTAAATATATTATTCTATAGAAATTTTTAGAGTGGGATTTATTTAAACGACGGTTCTCTAACTATTCAACTACCTATTGTATTTTTGTTTATACACTTACCTATTTTTAAAACGTTTTTTTTTATAATTTTTATTTATCTCAATTTCTATCCGGACTATTTTACCAACCTTATCATGCGTCATCAGAATCGTAGGATTCCTTGCTATTTTCAGGATCGCGAACGCGAACATCACAAACATGTTTAATAGTAAATTCAAAAACCAGAAACTAGGAACATAAATAAATGTATAACAATGATATATTGGAGGGCCGCCCGTAGCTCGCGCTTTGCATAACTTTTCTGAAACGATTCTATGAATCATCCGCGTAGATGAGATATAGCGGCCATCCATCGTCCACTACAATCTACGCGTTCCGGTACGCTTCTAGTGCTTTATTTACTTGCAAAATTTACGCATTTAGAACAATTCACCACTGTATTTGCTCAGGTTAACCTTAATAGGGTTAATCTCATTAATAGCCCACTATCTAGGACGCGTCTCTCCTTGGTATTGAGAAAGCTTGGAGCCCAGTGCACAACGATACTCCAGTGTGGACTGGCTGAGGGGTTAATTCATAATCCGAGCGTCGGAAATCTTTATGCCGCTCAAAAGCTTAAATCTCCACGGCGTCTGCGTAACGATAGTAACGGGGCGATGATATACCGTGCCCTCCAAATCACAGAAGCGATTATGGTTGTAACATCACCGATCCCCCACCCAACAACCTCCATGTCCGAAGTTGCTTAATTCAGTCGATCACTTGCCATTGAGACGAACCATCCAGGCTATGAATGCATTAATATCTTATCGTAGTATACAGGTGCGTAAATGATGATTTATTCGTGTATGTTTCTCAAATATTTTCCACAAATATTCTGATTGGTACGAGAAATAATTTCGATTATGCGCGTCAGAGAGCCAATTTACTTTATAACACACCTCGAATGAAAAATAAATTACTTACCCGTAAGATATATGAGTAGGGTTGCCAAAATTTTAAAGATAGGTTCCTAATTTAAATACTTGTATGATATCAGAAATGGGTCAAAAAATGTCTTTCTACCCTTTTTTTGAACATAAGTTTCTACCCGTTATCTCGGGCTGAAATCCCCTGGAAATGGTCACGCCAATATTCTATGGATTATTCGGCGATATAAAAAGTGGATTGTATCGTTGTACGCACAAATAATCGGTCTGGGGAACGAGGAGTCAAAATACTTATAGCACAAACCTCGTCAATCGCAGCTAAGAGGAGCAGAAGCGCTCGCGGAGCCGCGATCATTCCGAGAATGGCGAAAAGAATGGGGCCATATCGTACACTTATTAAACAAGGGAGAAAATAAAGGGGTAGTACTTTCGCGACGCGCTTATGGTAAGTCGACGAGCGTAATTTTGCAACTAATGTCGTTTAAATCGCCGAACAGGTGGCGCGTGCGTCGCGCCGGGCATTTAGTTAATGCTTACATGTTTATGGTGGGGAACAAGGATAGGAATCGTATCACATCATAATTTAATAACTTATATATATAAAATTGGCGTAACCAGGAAGATTTATTTGGTTATTTTATCCATACATAACCCCATAAAGGAATGCTGTATTAAAAATATAATTAGGGGAAATTATTACATATTTTTATAGTTAAATTATCGCAACATATTAAATTTTTAGCTTAGTAGCATCCCTACTAATATTAAACATTTTTTTCTCATCACATTTGAATATTTCAAGTATTTTTGTGACTATCAAATAATTTATAAGAACATGATACTGTTAATAAAATATAAGTAATAAATTTGACTACTGATAGTATTTGTGATTATAAACGTAATAGGTGATAAAATTTGTATAAGTGCGATCTCTTAGTCCGAGATTACTGTCAATAGTCGATAACTAATATCCGTGGGTTGTAGCGGTTACTGAATTCTTGAATTCGACAAGCGCTGTACTCATTGGTTATATCCATAATAGTAAATAAATGTAGATTTACTTAAATAGATTTGTTGCGAGCAATTTCCGTTAGTAGAAAAATGAAATATATGGAGAGTTTATAATTCCAGTAATAGTATGAAACATCGAAACCTCATCGAATTTATTTCTTGCCTACGATAACGCAAGGCATTTTTGTGATGTGCACAACGTTAACAGGTAGTTACTAGTAGTAATCGAAAATGGAACATGACAAGTTAATCCTCAATACAAATCGGACACGACAGGACATGTTCGTGTGCAAAATCATAAAATCAATTGCAACGAAATGCTTAATCGTTGAGATTGAACGAATAAGACACAAGTAAACGGCGGACCTATACAAATGGGTTTTTCGTGTTCGGTCGAGCCCATGATTATGCAGACCTTTTAGAAACCCGGTACCTAAGTGCAAAACGTTTTATTGCACACAAGGATCAACTGTTTTATCCCGCTAAGCTCAGCGATCACATGCAAAGTTACATAAGGGTTTGCACTGTGCATATTAATAAAATAGTTGCATAAACCCGGAACTTATTAGTCAACGGCTAAATGGTCCATCGGTCCGGCAACTGAGCCGTTTTCCTGTCAAACTTTATAGACCCTACAATGACTGAGCTTTATCTTAATTGCTATCTGATGTATGGGCGTATGTTGCGAAAATATTGTTCCCAAGCACTAGAGCTGCAGCGCTTTATCGCGTCGTTTTATAAGTGATACTTAAAAATTGTATGAGAACATTGGCAATTTTCATTTTTAGAAGTCATGACATTCACGCACTTCTCAAGATATCAGTATGAAAAGTTAATTTATTTTATTGAAGTATTATACGAATAAATACATTGTAACACATAAACGTTCACGCATACACACTCTCGCATCACGATTTCACGTGTTGGGGTGGTACGGGCCACTAAATAGCTTGTAGATGTTTAAGTCGCAGTGAATTTATATTTGCAAAAATAATTTTGATTAATATCATTTCTGACTAAATTATTAAATTAATATTTTACTCTTGAGTATCATTAATTCAGTGATTCTCCTTCGAAAAGGAACACTGATAATTTCTCGTAGTACATAATACTCCATGCGTTTTAAAGAAAGTAATGAAAAATAAGATCATCAAATGTCTTAAATTTAAATATAAGACGACTTGGAAATTAGACATGAGTAGTAGTCGGTAATTGCTTTCTGTAACTGTGAGTAGGAAAAAAACTCCTTGGGAGTTCCTTGCAGCTTCTTCTTCCTGGAACACTCACGGTAGGGATTGGTTGAAGTTTGTAAAAAAAACTTGGAATAAATTATATTTCATTCATTCATTCTTGTGTTTATAAATCTTACGGACTTAATTAGTAAACAATAGACGGTCCAGTTCATAGCAGCGTCGTGGTACAACTATAATTGGAATATGATTAAATACTGATATACTTATACTGATATATTTAATTTAATATTAGATGAAGTATTGGGGCTTAGTGCGGTAAAAATCCCACACACCCCGGCGTCGCTCCCACGGCACCGGGTACCTTTTGAAGGTTTCCCCCTCGTCAACAAAAAAAAGGCTACAACCGACGAAGCTTACATTCCAAAAAGTTAATGTTTTAGCGTAATCGCAGATTTTTAGTCTTATTAAGTGAACAAACACCAGGAGGATTCGGACACATTTTAAGAATTTTATCACTTCCCTATATAATAGCGCTTTAACAAACGTTAAAAGTTGAACACAATTGTAACAAGTGTAAGCAAAAGCGATTACATAATTAAACAAAAATTGGTCGTAGATTAACACAACGTGTAAGTAGCATTTGAAACGCATTCCGAAAATTTCAGCACATTACAACCAAAGATTCTAGGTCGGCAGTAAATTGTTCCCGGGAACTAAAACAAAGCGTATACGCAATAAAATCGCAGAACGCGCTCCGTGGGAGAAAGCGATGCACAGCGCACGTTATCCCCCGAAATGCGACACCTGTGCTCCTATTGCACCTCTCGTTTCGACAGAGCATTCCTTAATGGAATCTAGAACGGACGATATAGCAATGCGATTGTTTCGCATAAAAGAACCTATCGTCGAGATGTACGCGATGTGTGTCGTCATATCGCAACTTATTTCAAGAGTCTTTGAGTAACAATTGAACCGACCACATTCAGTTGGCAACTGTACGTATACTTAATGCATATTAGTTATATTTTGAAAACTGTTGTAGAAAATTTTTTTTTCCCGTGGTCAAAACGTAGGTACAATACAACTTGCAAAAGTTGTAACTGTTCTTAGTAAAAATTTAGTACCTATTATGAACGTATATAAGTAACATGTGACATTATTATATGTTTTATTACGTTATATTAAAATGAACACGATTCTATATAATGTTTAATAATGTTTATATGTAAGTTTATTGAATTTACTTCTTAAACGGGTTTAAAAAAATATACTGTATAAACATATGTATATATAAAATAATAACAAAAAAATATTAAATAAAACTTGAGAGCAATACATATGATATATACAAATTGTATTAAAATAAATCCTGCTTTAAAATAAAACAAAGAATCCTTGAAATATAGTGAAATATAAATTATTCGCTTATATTATACGTAAAACAGGCTTATTATGATACTTCATTCTAAATCGGCCTAAGTCGTTGAGGACATCATAATTCAAAGTTTAGAAAGCTCAGCTCTTAATTCTGCGTATCATGGCCCCTAAATAAGCGTCGAGCCGTTTTCCGTCTTTACACCACATTCTAATATTATTATTGTATAAGGCGAAATGCCCCTTCTGAGTGATTTGTTTAAGAAACGTCCGCAATACGCCACATTAATACGTATTTAAGGTTATGGGATTGAATTTTATATGAATAGTAAAGGTTCTGGGTCATTCAGACTACAATATCAAATCATACGAAATCAACTGTCAGTACGGACATTCTACTTATACACGAATGTTAAGTCAAACGCGGCGATTGGTTAGTAAATTTTTAGTGAATCGAATTAAACCATTTATTAGAAGACTATTGGTCTGACCCGACATCGTTCAGGTTCAACATATTAAATGGCCTATATCTGTCTGGAATAATGTAGCTTTCTAATATTACAATATTTTTTAAATTAAAGCCGTGGTTCCGGAGAATACATTCCGCACCATACACAGAAACTCACAAAATTCGGACTCCCTCTTTGTAATTTTAGAACCCGTATAGATTTAGAGATTTAGTCTTGTTAATGATAAAAAGAATTGGTGATACCTGTTATATACGGGATGTTGTAAGCGTCTTGGTTCTTGGTAAACAGTCGGTAAACTAGATGAGACTGCAAACTTTTTTTATCCATACAGAATATTGTGCACAATCCATACCAAATCAAAAATTAATTTTCTATGCGTGTACTCGTATATAAAACCTTTCACAACACTTAACAGACACGAAGCTGTTTAATTGCTATTATTAATGTAATTTACCACAAAATTTAAAGATTCTGTTTAACTTTCCACATCATAAGGTTCGCACACATAAAGTTCATCACGTCTCGTTCAAATCTATAAGTGCAGATTAATGCCAACTTAATATTCATTAGTTTCGCTCGATTCGCGCGCACACTCGCCTTTCATGTCGGGACCTATAAAGCGATGTTCATGCATCTATAATATGTATGTGTACGTATGAGTATTTATTGTTTATAATCTACTGGACGGTACTATATTGATACAATATACGAGCGTGCCAGACACCGAGTTTCATGTGGGGCATGTTGGAAGCTGATTAAAGATTTAATGAAATATTTTAACATTATATTATGCTTAAAGTAATAATTGTCATCATTGGTATCACTGAGGTGACCTGGCTGCAATACCATGTTGTGGTGTATTAAGTAGCGGCCAACCTTAGTGTCGGAAATGTTTAGTTCTCCTGAAGGTGCGCCTTAAAGTTCGGCTAAATAAAAAGTTTAGCAAGCTATTGTACTCAAATATACTTTCGTTCGGAATCATCACGGACTAAAATCCCCCTTCTACATCTCGTCACTTGCACCGCATTGAAATGGATGAAGCTCCTAAGTGGATAATAGCAATTGCCGGGACTCATTCCGCATTCCATCTCTAGCTGGCGATCCGACATTAATGTACCAACATTAATTCATTAGACCACATGAGAACGTGTGAAGATATTCAGTGCGATGGACACGCCTTGCGTTGTTCGTCACCATCGCTATCACCCAACCTTTTGTATAAAAGGGTACTCACAATTTGTTAACCTGCTATATGCGAATATTTCAAGCTAGTTGCGTAGAACGTGGCTAAACTTAAATAAGGCAGTGGTTTATATTTTAATGTAATGTCTGCCAAAAAGACGTTTAAAACAATTCATTTAATTATTGTATACCTAAAAACACTTGGCTACAGTAAAGTAAAAGGAATTTATTATCTGATGGAAATAAAATATAGAAGTAGGACGAGATATATGTATTGCGATCATTAATCAGCTCCTGTAAATATTTCAGTCAGCATCTCGCGACTAGGTAGTTGTTGGGCGTGACGATTGGACATGTGGGCGGAAGCTTCCCGTGAGAGTTTGCATAATGATCTCAACGCAATTCACACTAAAAGATGATGACATATGGTCCATGTGATATATACTCTCAATAACAGACACATACTAATATATAATCCGTTTAAAATTTTCCGAGGAATTTGACTTTTTATGTAATATAAAACAGTTTATATTTCGAATGTTGTTGGGTGTTCTGTTTACAGTTAAGCTGGTTTAAAAGCTCGCTCGATTTTAATCCAATGATCCGTTTACACACAAACACATACTTTCATAGAGCTATCATTCTGGTGGCGCTCGAACAGCTGACGAAACTTTATTGTATATTGAAAAGTTGAATTTTAAAACTGGGATAAAAAGTAGTGTTCATTGTAGGAATTTAAAAATCCGCGAAAGCTGTCTCTTAAATATTACCACAGAATCGACGAGGCTCTGTGGTTCTATAATAGCGTTTTTAAGTTAAATCGCTTCATATGTTTTACTGTTTAAATCGTGACCCGGCGTACCGCTCCAGCGTGTTATACGTTTATTATCTAACAATATTTCGTGAACGACTTCATGTCCTGGGCTATTAAGTCAACTCGTTCTTATGGGCTGCCACTTAATCCTGCCCGATAACCGTCCGTATGATTTGTGTCGCCTGTTGCAACAATTTGTCGGAGCGTGCGAGGTACATGGTGCGTATAGAGCGAGCGTTCGGTCGTTTCAACTAGTCGACACGCGTCGATAGCGGCTAATGGCTCCACAAGTGTGATAGTAGCGCCTTGACGCCAATTGATGATGGGATTCGAAGACTTGAACGAGTTCTATGTATTGGAATAGTATTCGAATGTTAACTGAAAACAATAACAGGAGAAAGTCGCTTAATGCCGTTAACAGATATAGATGTCGCAGTGATTCGATTGATCCTCCGGGCCGGTGGAACTGGTTTGAACCAGATCACGTATTAATCGTGCCGTATATTGGAAATCAATTTATCATTATGCTTGATTCAACCCTAAAGGTTAGGTATGCGGTGAAGTAACGTAAGTTTCTATACAAATATAAATATTATTTATTTGTACACGAAATAAAATTATATACAGTGATTAAAACGGTTAAGTAAAGTATACAAAAGTCGACCTTATCTCTAAAGTAGCGTTCTTTTTCAAGCAGCCTTTCTGTAGAGAATAACATAAATAGAATTACAACAGCTGCAAAAGTATATATAAAATACCAGAAGTAGACTAGCACTTTACCAGCAAGGTCGATTGTTTAAAAGAAGAATAGATTATTATAAAATTTTTATAACATATTGTTCAACTAATGCGTTGTACAATTAATTTGAAACATCAACGTTCAGATGACCCACTTATTGACTAATTCCCTCACGCCTCACTATTATGGG
>PDGT01000001.1:4575610-4650736 GCA_003671415.1 Megathymus violae
GGGGAGGTTTAAAGGTCTCTAAAACATCAAAATCCGTTCGCGGCTAAGTGAGTTTCCTTGTACTACACCGAATGAGTTTGTAGTTTGTGTTATGCGATTTTATCTTCTATCTCTTGCGTTGCGTGTAACATCAGTGCGCGCTACTTAGAATCGGTGTTACTCATTGCCTTTGACAGAGATTTGATGAGGAAAACGACGGGTAGATAAATAAAAATGAATTTCCGCAAAATAACGCCTGATCATCAACTAAATACGAATATATCTTTGCAATGTATATATTTATATATCCTGACCGACCTGCTTGAGAGCTTCGTTGGTGCACTCTCATATGACTGACATAACCGATTTTTGCAGTGAACTTGCGACCACATTCACTGCAAGTCAGTACCCGTCCCACAAAATTGTAACGAAAGGCCGCAGGTTTTCGGACCTTAGAGCTCATCCCGCTTGACATCAACATTGACAAAAACATGGAGAATATCTCTTGTCTAGGGCATTTAAGAGCATATTCATAATTTTTCAACCCAAAATAGTGATCTCGTATGAAAGAAATAAGCAGGAAAACACCTTAGTATAATGACACGTTTTCCTTTCCGAAGTATTACACGTCCGTTCCAGAAAAAGAACATTTAGATGAGGAGATTAAACTGTAGTTCATTTCTGTTTTATTTCAAAGTGGAGTTGGGAAAGGCATTTGGTTAAAACCATATGGTATCTACATGGATTTCCTTGTACCCGTCGTAACAGATTAATGTCTAAGTTTTTCTGAAAGATTAATAAAAACATGCAATGAAGAAATTATTCAATCACCAACTTTGTTACGGAACGGTACAATACAGCTGATTCAAACGTTATTTTTCTCTTACACTATTAACACTAGCTTCTATATACATTAATTAGTACTTTCGCTCGGTACCTATGAACTCTCTCCTGCGTTGATTGCATTTATCCTAGTGCCATCGCCGGCTTTATTTAACTGGAAGACGTATTTTATAAGTGCATAAATAAGGGTCGCGAACACACTCGCCGTAGGCAAGGTTGAATTAGTGGCGCTATAAATAAATTGCCTCTAATTAAATTAACCATTTCGCCGTCATATAACTCTCGCCAACTTTCTATCGCTCCTTTGTCGCGGTGATTCTCAACGTTAATAAGACAAACTAATGAAGCAATGTTACATTTCTTAAAGTATAGAGTAATGTTGTGAATTATTTAATCGTCTGAAATAGGAGCTTCGGGGAACAGACTTAAATGTAATGAATTAGGAAATTGATCAATGTAGGTTATTCGGCAGGCATTAAGTATTAATCATCTTCAAGAGGAGTTTGAATAAAGAGGCTTTTATAAGTTAGTGCGTTCAACATCTTAGACTTCATCACCACTTGACATCAGGTGGAATGTCAAGCATTAACTTATTTTATGTAAAAAAATATATTTAATACGCAATATATATTTCAGGATGATCCCTTCATTACTATGAACCATCGTCTCGCCAAAAGTAGTAAATACGTGAAATTTCTTAATATCTGTGGTCAATCGTTAATTGTTGTCAAAAGTTTAATGATCACTAGCAGACATCAACGATTATATGTATATATGTAAGTATGAAAATGAATTTAGTTATTAATATTTACTACGCGTACGTTTCATTACGGAACTAACACTTGAATTATACTGAAATATAACAAATTTCAAGATATAACTATACCTATTACTTACGTTACAAATTCATAATGGCACTAGCCTACAATATAACAGTTCAAGATACATAACGCAGGATTAAATTTTATACCTGGACAATTGACTTTGTACAGTCGACGGGTGAATTATTTGCGGTGGCGACTTGGGCGTTCTTAATTCGCTTCTGGCTTCCATGACATCGTGACCTCCACCGGTAAATAACATGGATACCGGTTGGGGCGGAAGGTTTAGAGCCACTCGGAGTATTATTCAGAAATTAATCTCGCGTTGTCTGCAATTCATTATGTACCGTTCACTGGTCAACCCGTGACTAAATTGAGTTTGTGACCGCATGCAGATGTGGTATATACGAGAAATGTTATATTCACTATGGAACTAAATAGTATCGATAAGGCAGTACGTGGTTTTTAACTTTTGTCCCCGTAAATTATACAAATTTTCAGTGTAATACGGGTATTTATGATATTGTATGGTACGCGGTTATTTCGTTTCAGTTGCACGGGTAGTCACAGCCAGTTTTAAAGACTCGGACAGAAGTACTATCCATGCAACTACCTAGAAATATCGGCGGCGATTATGCATACGTATATTGCATATATTATAATATAATGTAGTGTAATACAAGCACAAAAACAAATCGTCATTCCCGGAAACAGTGCTAGTGTTATAATAAGATATAAAATGGACGACGCTACATAAGAATTATTTGTTGTTTCAGGTATGTTGCAGTTTTACATCGCAAAGACTCAAGATTAGCCGAATATGTGATTCCGGTACAAGTACTTACGTGTTGTATAGTGATTCCCGCGATGATGTAAAACAGAAAAGCGATATGAATATACATAATGCAAATACGGACTGGGAAGTTTTGCCGTAGCTATGGTGAAACGGTACATTAAAATTGATTTGTCGTAGAAACAAAATCTAAATTGATTTCAGCACGAATCACGCGAACCCGGGGCGTTATGTTAAATTATGTAAATCGTTACCGTTTATTATTTACAATGTAAAGGGTACCGGTAGAGCGGTTGGTAATAGCGAGGTAATTCGTCAACCCGGCAGGGGCTTAAGGTGCTTCTCCATTCGGTCGATCTTCCGTGGCTAATAATTTTACGATTGTACAAAAAAACGAAAGAGATAAATGTTTGTTTCCACCGTTTCCTTTGGCCGTCTACAGTTTCAGCCTGCCACAATGAGAGACTAGGGAGGGTGTACGTATGTATGTAGCATACTGGATAGAGTTTATTACCGAAGCACTTTTTTCCAGGATTTGTGTGTCCAGTTAAACATTTAGTTCGTTCTATCGACGGAAAATATGCGTCGAAGGCCGCGTTTGGTTACGCATGCAATGCTCTTGAGATTATCATGAGCATATGAGGCCGATGTCGTGTAACGTTTCAACGAAAGTGTAATAAGTCAGCTTGCAAAAGTTTGGAAAAGGGCACATTAGATTCTTATCTGTGGCTAAAACGCGTCGACGTTCGATATGACGCTACACTGACTTACAAACACAGAGTACGTAGTGTAATTTCGATTAATTATCATTTCAACTGAACACATATTTTCGTCGCTCAAATAGATCTTCGTGCTTATCTTTGCGGGTTACCCCAAAAACTTTTGCAAGTGTGTCATCATCACCATCATTACAACTTGAGAACATGATGGAGAACTGTTAGATATGCAGGTTTCCTCACGATGATTTTCTTCACCGAAGCAAGCGATAGTTAACTTGTAATACGTAAATAATTTGAAAAAATGATAGACATTTGATATTTATTTTTAACTTGAATCATATTTGTTATTATATTTTTTTATAATTATCTTAATATCGATCTGTGAATATTGTAAACACAACGTAACCGGTACATTTAATAAGTCAGCTCAACACGCACGCTGGCGGCGGCGGCTGCGGCTGCGACTGCAAACAGGAAACAATTGTCGCGTTGAACAGTTGCATCTACAGCACGGTCGCGTAAAACATTACAACGGGCATGCTCTTTATGTAATGACAGTACAAGTAGCGAAGGATTTTGTTACTACTTCTTAACTGCTATTAATGTAAATCACATACTTGTCTATAGATTGGCTGACTTTCTGTGGTGTGATGTTAATATGCCGAAATAATTTTGATCATTAATGTTGGATATTAATGTTCATACTTTACTACACGAATAATCTGGCACTAAGTTATATTATGAATGAATGAATGAAATAGTATTTATTCGAATTTGGTTTTTACAAACACTTTTCAAACGTTAAACTATAGCTTCAACGAATCCCTACCGTGAGTGGTCCCGGAAGAAGCATCGGCAAGAAACTCCCGAGGAGTTTTTTTACCCACTCCCAGTTAAAATAGAACGCACTTATGACTACATATTAAACTCATGTCCAAGCAGTCTTATCATTAAAATAATCATCAAGTTTGTAATAACCTTTCCGTATAAGAATGCTTTTGAGCGTATCAGTCAATACAAGTCGTCAGGCATATATTAGATCCCGTAGAGCTCGACTTGTTAAGTTATTTATACATTGTATGCTATTAAGTGATAATGTTATGCTAGGTTACACAGAGACTTAACATTGATGAAATTGAATCCTAGCAATTCCTTGTAACCCACGGCTGCGGTCATAAAGCACGCGCGTCACTTACTCGGCCAATTTAGACGTTGACGGACGGTATGTTATTTACGACGGAGCTAATATTATTTATGTGTGTCAACTCGATCTATTTACGAATTCGGCACACTGGATGCGCTCCCGCACCGCCGGCCGGGTGATTCATTGCCGGGAAATGGATGCATTTCTACGAGAGTTTGCATTGTTGCCACTAGCTGCGTTTCGTCAATGCCATTTGGCGTTTACCTCGCTTAGACAATTTGCCATACTGTTTTTTACTATTATGACCGTATTATAACAAATGATTAAATAGCAGATATTAAATGTTTTATTTATATTTTGTCAGTCAAATGCGAAAATAATGGTGAGCGTATTGTATGGGTATGTGTATTTTACTTAAATCCTTTTCAGCTTTATACCTATGAAAATGAATTCAAAAGCTGTTATTTGATGTTGTTCAAGTTTATTGAAGTTTTTTCCTTTTATAATCATAGTTTATACAAATCCAAAGTTTTTGAATAAACTGGTGTCCCAAAAAATATTTTATCTCAATAAGAAATCTAAAGACCTCTCCAAAAACATAAAATGTGCCGTAACATAGTGACGAACTAAATAATTGGAAAAAAATATATATTTCCATTTAGTTTTCGTCTATCCTACATACACTTCATTTAACGCCTCGTCTGTAACTCGGTATTGAGTCATGATTCTGAGGCTTAATCGCGGTGTCAGATCGCACGGTAACATCACCGTTATGTGTGCGTCCTAACGAGCGAAGCTGATACATTGCGCCGCTTTGTCACATGTACTCACGTTAGTCGCGCATCCATCAGCTGCGCGGCGCGGCGGAGTGACCGCGACCTGTAATTGATGCCAAACTATATTTCTACGTTGCTCAGGTATACGGACCTGGAAAATGACTAATTGTTCAAAACTACGTTGAAACATTTTTAATACTGTTCTATGTATAAGTATCTACCTACATTGTGTGTAGGCTGTACTCCAGCAAATGTTTTACAATAACGAGAATGAATGCGCCATCGACGCCATGTAGTTAAATGGAAAAGGAACAAAATAGTTATTTTTACATTTATTTGGTCTTTTTTTATATAAAATAAGTTACTGCTTGGCAACAATCGCACCTGATAGTAAATGGTGATGAAGTCTAAGATATTGTATCCACTGAGTTATAAAAGCCTATTCACTCTCCTCTTAAAAACTCCCAAATCATAAGTAGGCGAGAACACGGACTCAGGCAATCTATTCCAGTCCTTAGCAGTGCGCATAACTAATGACGACGCAAACAGCATAGTCCACACAGGCGGGATGTTCACGACACAAGGATATGTCATGACACGACCAAGAACACTGCAACTTTGCGCCTCTGCACAAGGATTTACACATTGGTTTGGAACCAGATCTGTTTCACCAATGAGCCTCATTCCACACCTCTCCACCGAGTCCAAGGCTAATAGATGAAATTTGGCAGCACCAGCCCAAATGTAACAACAGTACTTCACACATGGTTGAACCCGAACTTCGTGCAGGGTTAAAAGCTGATTCGATGTGACGTATCGCCGCAAATTCCCAAGGACCCTTAGTTTCCTTGGAGACGCTTTAGCCTTGTTCTTGATGAACCGATCAAAATTGGGGTTCGAGGAAACTTCAACTCCTAACAACTGAAGACGGTCAGTACATTGTAAGGACATACACATACATTTCGAAAAGTACAAGCCAACATTAACGGGTTCCTCTTTACGTCTGTATTTTTGTGGCGTTGGTTCCACCATGGCCTCTTTCTTGGACTGCATTTCGCGTCTACTGGCCCGAGCACTCGGCAAGTAGCTCTTCACTACTGTACTGTCATCTGACGACAACTGCAAGAAGCCGTTCGCTCAGAAGGTCTTTTACCCAGCCGATAAAGCCACAGGATATAGGACTCGATCAGAAATTAATTATCACCTTGTTATCAGATGAAGTGGCTGCAGTTATCATGATTTTTTGATAATTAACAAAAATTATGGAACAAACAACAATATGCATCTGTACCTCTACACTGCGTTTCTGATCTTATTTTAATCGATCGTGTCCCAAAATGTGAAACTTTTTAATTAATAATATTACCTTCGCTAATGAAAAAAAGACATTATCTTAAATGGCAACGATTAATACAGTTGCGTTATTGTATTTAAGAATAAAGTTTATAAATTACAGTGAATTAAGGCGGGTAATTGGTGTCAGCTTATCGTACAAATGTCACGATTGCGAGATAAAGGATATTAATTAAACCTACAACAGTTCGAACCATATTTACATGTATTATGTAATTATCTTATGATAATTTTATTATAGTTACATTGTAAGTACATTTTCTTTGAAACCTTTTTTTTTGATCGATTTGGTTGGCTGTACCTGATTCGAACCTACTTCTGGTGTGGCGTTTGTTTTTCATCTTCACATTTCATTCGAAGTACTTGACATGCGACTCGTGAAACTGAATGGCTTGAAATTTAGTGGCTACCGTACCTACGACAGTCAAAGAATGAGTCCGCACTTATGATTGACAATCCGTAAACCTAACAATATCAAATTTCCATGTAATAAAGAAAAATATTTTTTTACCCAATTCGATACAATGCGCACACGCGTTTTACGCTTTGGCGGTAATGACATAACTCAAGCGTCGCTGGTTCTACTCATTGCCCATTACCAACCGCAGTTTAGAAAGTGTCCGCGTCATAAATCACACTGATAGACACTGACGAAACATAACTGCCCCCGTCCGCACTCATTCCCATACATTGTTATAATTGACAGGCGCACCACACCATGCGCACTGCACTAAACAATTCTTCGACAAGACAATTTAACACGGGAACGAGTGCAATAAAGTCGGCCGTAAGTTAGGTTTGTGCTGAATACAAAATTGAAAAGATGTTGCGCAAATTGTGTGTTACCTAACGTGCTCACGTACCAGGGAAGCAGGAGCGGGCGGCGGTGTCTCGATCGACACCCGTTTGTAAATGTGACTCTGATATACGATCGTCATCAGTCAATGCTCAGCGCGAAGTAAACAACTTTGCAGTGGTAATTGGTAATAGCATAGTAACAAGCCACGTTAAAGGGCGTGAAAACGAATCGGTCAGACAGACAATAATCAATCATTTGTTAAGGCGACTGGATTGTTATTGATTTTATGCTCGGAGCCTTATGGTTTATGTCAGTTTTAAGTGATCGACTGAGTTTAATAACATCGGGTGTGGTCGGCAGTTAGATGGGTGACCGCTTTGGCCAGAATTTCATAAAGACTGAGGATTCAAGCGCTCGTTATTATCATTATCCTTTGTTAGACTCCTTCATGGAATCTAATTTCAAAATCATTTATCAATTTATGAATTTTGTAAGTACACTTGTGCACTACATTTTACGCTTCTTCACGCTTTGAGAAGGTACTATTTTAATATTGAAAAGTAGAAATAATGAAAAAGTTTTTTCCTTACAGCTAAGTACTTCCAATGTGGGCTGCCCCCTATCATCATCAGAATTCCACTTTGGAGCTGTGTGGTGGAGTAGACTTCGTACGTAATGGGAGAGACGGTGTCTAGTACTGGGTCAATCTGGGTCTAGTGATCATTATTGATATATAAAAAGTGTCAAGAGATAATTTTTTTGTAATATAAGGTGTTTAAAGATTTTGAACTGATTATTTATATTACTCCTAATTTTCATTACAAATAAAACTTTAGACTTACTTACAATATTAATTAAATTAAATCACTAATAACCACAGAGTACAACATAATAAAACATCGCTTTACACAGTTCGTGTAATCCCGGCCTAATCACAATAACGACAGTAGGATCTAATCCAATACGAAGAGAGTGGAATTGAGTCGTCGCCCACACGATTGGTTGAAAACGAAAGTTGACGTACGATTGAGGTGAGATTATTGCTTTTTCGAACGAGAATTGCCAGCTTCATTTGTGACAGCGTCGGTTAACTCCGATAATGAGACGTTTGGATGTTAATATAGCGGCCGATACTTCCACAGGGTTTCCTTTTGAACCGTCAGATACAAATCAGACACGGATTCATTGACTCGTCCGACGGTGTCCGCTGTCGGACCACGGACCTTGTTAGGTGCTTTACGATTTCTAGTTGTCCACTTTAAATTCTTACAACGTTAATACTCGAGTTATCACGCTGGGATTGGGTTTTTATGAAGGCGGCGACGTCAGACCGGACGTCGACCGTAAAGATCCGGAATGGCAGACAACATGACAGAGACGAGAGTTTATCCAATTCACTCTTCAAGGGTGGTACTGCCAACATGTAGACAGTAATTGCTTCTAATCAATCAATAAACTTGAAAGCGGTTACCCTTTTATTGAATGTTGGACGTCATGCTCAATTTGTCATACATTTTCGCTAGTTAGCCTACTTTTGCCCGAGTTCCTTTCATATTTAGTTATGCATGACAATCTGTTATAATTTTTGATAGTCTACTTAGTCTATTTAATCTTTATTGTAATAAATATTACAAGCCCTTACTTGATATGATAAATAAATGACTGACCGAGCCCGATGTTCAGATTTATCACGAGAACGAGACTCTTGGAGCGAGAGCGGCGTATTAATCAAAACGCAAGTACGCGGTTGAGCAAATAAAAGCTGTACCGGTCTTTATCGATACCTTGCACTAATCAATTAGCCGCGTAACATAATCAGCGTATTAGGTAGATTGATTTAACTTAGGGAAACCGGCAACATTTCAACGTCCACCTCAATGTCTAGGAAACGTTTAGTCTCATTAATTGCACAGCTTGCGTTCAAACAAAACGGTAAGGTTAATGACAGCTCTCCGCGCCGCATCGGCCCGCAGCCGTAATCGGCATCGCGGCGCACGCCATTTTAACATTTATTTTGTCGTCTCAAATGACTATAATTGCGAGCGATTATGGTCTCTGATTCGACGCCCGGCGTACGTTCGAGTCACGTTATGTCGGCAGCTCGCATTAACCGAGTAATAAGCGTGCTAAACTTTTAAAATATCACGTTTCTTGATAAACTCAGCGTGAAACGTGACGTTCGAGAAGGCGTCTTGCGATTGTGGCTGGGCTGGTAGCTGTCGCTTACTGCGACGCAAGAACCTAGCTCTTGCCCGCCGCCACTCCGCTGTCATTACTGTCGATTTAAAAATAGATAAAAAGACTTTCGGTGTAAAATAACGCAACAATATTATTATTCAGGACGGTTCAGCCGACGTTTGAGATAATAACTTGCAAAATCGTCATTGTGTTGATGTTTATTGCTATACGTACAAAAATTATGTAATGGAGATCTTGCACCGAGAGGTGCTTGCGTGATCGACTTTGTATTTTTAAAAGATAAAATATTATTTTATGGCTTCAATTTAGGATATTGCGATATATCTTATTGACAACGAAACCTAACGAAACTGAGGTACCTATTTGAGACAGGTCAACGGATAAGCATATATATCTTTAAAAAATATAAATATTTTGTAAGATTAAATATATACGGAGAGATAATTTTACTTTATTTTATTTGCACTTCGAAACATTCCGCTCTTGAGAATTGTTTACAAAGGTAATGAAACGTGACCGTATATTTGTGGGCACGAGTGTCATAGAATACCTCATTATTTTTTTGGAAGATTATATTACTATTACTTCTAACCGGACTTCGGTTCGTTTGTAGAAATATAATTCTGAGAAATAAAATAAAATGTATCGTTAACACTTGCATTATTACGGAGACGTATTTTTTTAAGTTCACTTGTCAGTTTATTTGACCACCAATTGACCGCGTCAATATCTGCTCAATATCTAACGTTAATCTTGTGTCATTCGTAACTTAATGATTATAAAAAAGAGTACTTTAAATATTATTATCTCTTATTAACACTCTAACATGACGGCTGACCATGAAACGGGCATATTAAATGTCCTTCTCAACTAAAGTTATTTCCAAACGAGGCAACTCACGAGTAGGAATATAATAACTATTAGGTATAAATATAAATTTGCCGTTGTGGACATTTTTTTTATATTTATGATAGAAAGAAAACACTAGTCAAAAAATATTGACTGAATTTGAAAATTAATTTGAAATTGATTTTGCAATATTATATTATGTTAAAAATAGACCGATACAAAATAACATGGAATACAAGACCGCAAAAAACAAAATATTCATTATTTTACGTTTTTGGGCCTATTTTTATTCGATTTGTGTAAAAATTATATTTAATCTAAAAGCCTTTTTATATTTTTGTCGCTACGTGTTTGAGAACGAAAATACATCATTGTTGAAAAAATAAAAAATAAAACAATATTTACGTTGATACATGAACTCATGCGACGTTGTTTACTAGCGCGCGAGTTTACTTGTGACTCAGGACCTCCTCCGCAAGGGTAGATGACAGAAAGGAATTTTTTTAAATGTTTTTTTTTTTTCGTTTACAAGCTTCACCAAAACCTCTTCTTGGAAAGAAGTTATGTAACTTCCACGACCAGTTTTAACGACGCAAAAACGGAATATGTGTACTTTGCTAAATCTGCCTATATGTAATATACCAGACTTTGGACATGACTATGAATAAAATAAAGATATTAAAGTATTATTTATTTAATATCTTTGAAATTCAATAACTATAAACACTAGGTCATTTCGGTGATGGTCAGATCGCAACAATTGTACTCGTAGAATAAAAAAAAACGGATTATCCGCTTACACAAATAGTAAAATATTTTGTCGTGATTATTTTTAAAATTGTTTTTAAACTAATTTTTAGCATGCCATTTATGATTTTTACATTTTGTACTACTTACCTTAAATTTTCTTTTTTTTTTTGTCTGTTATATTTACACTAGCTGTATCCTTTTTGACGAAGTTAAAGTATAGCTCAATGCATCTATTAAGTATGTAACGTGAGATGTACAAAATCTGTACATGTTATGGTTTTCTTTCTTACTTTTTTATTGTCTTTTTTATCTCAATTGGTCGAGTCGTTCAAAAGTTACATGATTTTAGACATAGACACACCAGTGATATATTTATATTTAAAAATGTAAACATACATGAATTTTATATTAAAGAACTTAACTCAGTTATCGTTACGAATCGATCAAAGAATATCTTTATTAGCGATGATCTCGTACTTATATGCAATCTGTCAAATATTACACAACTTTTTAATCGAAGCTCGTCCAACGTAACAACATCGAAGACAGATACTGTTAATTAATTACTTAATCAACGCGTTGATAAATAGTCTCCGGTTATGTTTTTATTACCGATGAAATGATTAATTATATGCAATACCTACCTTCGTAGTATTTACATAATACTAGCGGCCCGCCCCGTCTCCGTCGAGTTTGAACAATTCATCGGTATATACATATACATGATACATGTATATAGCCTATGCCCATCCGGAATAACGTACCCTTCAAATAGTTGAATGATTTTTCGGACACGTACCGTGGTTCCGGAGATTATTTCCGCATACAGAAACTCACAGCATTCGCACTCTCTTTAAAATGTTACTAAAGATAATCGTTGGCTGTTATTGGTCGTCTAAACTTAAGACTAGTTGAGAAAATTTGCGGTTAATGTTTTTATTCGTTACTGGGAGATGTTGATAACATTTTTTTTGTATGTTTACTTTGTGACAATCCGACAAAAGCCGCTATTATATATTAACAAACTAATATATCTAAACATAACTGAATCATATTTACGTTGTTACTTCCTAAAGCACTATTATTTCCTTCCCAGTTATTGTATTGTCATATTGCACCGTCAAATATTTTTTGTGTTGTTCATTCGTCACATATTTTGTATTGTTCATTTTGAATTTAATTGAATTGTGACGTGTAATAGACGAAAGTCACTTTCGAGTATCCTTGGATCATTACGAGACCTAGATTAAGTGACCAGTTTCGACTAAAGCCTGTTCCCACCGGTCACAGTTTTCTCCCCGAGATTGTTAATAGATGTGAGTGCGATTTTATCTCAAAATTGATCTTGGCTTTAGTCGGATGCAGTTAACAAACCGGCGACATAAAAATTGTTACTGCGGTATAACTCTTTGCTGCACTCTCGCTTGTGTCGTGAAGGAAAGTTGTTCATCGAAAGCTCATCACACTTTTCCGTGTGTCAAGTACTTCGCGTTAAATATAATGTTGTGTCATCGTACATTTGAAACTTTTGTATTCCCGTATACGTTCGTTAACTGCATTTGTAATAACATATTCAACGTGTAATGTAACAGTCCATTATAAATTCATAATGTTCTTAAATATCAAAATTTTACAATAGTAATGAAATATAGAAATCTGAAAGTGTTATCGCAAATGCAACCCATCATCGTAACCAATAATTAGATTTGGTGTAATTTTTCAGAATATTATCAGGATTAAGGCCATTGTTCACGACGCTAACTGGAATATATATCCACCCAATATGCGTTATTAACCGACTGTAAAAAGATAAGATTCTATTCTCGTGCACATGTTTTTTTTTCGAACATTAATTTATTATCAATATTTTCTAATATGCGATGTATAAGGATGTAAATTACCACATATAAATTCTGTTTGCAGTCTCTCACTCAACAACGTTTCATTTATTTATAAATTTGTAACTTAAATGAATATTTTACTATTTCCAGAATTCTCCAACTTATTGTAACTTTAGTATTGTTTTATGAAAAATCATTTTCCTCAAATTCAATTCCAACTGAAGTTTTATACAAAGAATGCGGATAGACAGAATCGTCTACATTTAAAATACTTTGGATATTTCAGTCCGTGTGAGCTATTTCGGCACAGCAAAACGCATTCATAAAGTTTATTTGCTTTTGAAAAAGGAAGTGTTTCTCTGGTATATTTCAGTTCTAAATATAATATGGAATTTGTATGTACCAACTTCTTATTGGATCGGAACATTATGATGTATTTTAATGTATCAGTAGGTATGATGAACTATTCATGAATTTAGATAGATAGAGATAGATAGATTACTTAGATAGAGAGAGGACATATGTCTGTTTATACGAATTGTGCTTATTTTTAATGATTTGTAATATGTACCTACCTACATGTTGTAGGATTATTATCAAACTCAGAACTAATTCACCTCAAATCGAACTATTTCTAATCATGCTCATTATTCACGGAGTACCTACATCGGATTGTCAATACTCCAATAGGATATAATTTAGGAGATGCATTTAAACTTTTTTATTAATACGACACGTTGGTCTAACGCACACATGAATCCGGTCGTTCCAAACATCGTCTATTGAATGGAGGTTATGTCGTTCGTGCAATTACACTTTTACTAGTATCAAGATTCAATATTCCATCCACCTTTGATAATAACCCTGTAACAAATATATATATCCATGTCATTATACTTTTTTTATGTCGTTTAACAGCGGTTATCTAGGACATGGGTGTTAATTCAAATACAACCTGTCACTTGTACATGGGCGTGTCAAAGTTAATTCTTTTCGATGCGAGTTTGATTTTTTGCCGCTTTCGAACCATGTCACAGATAAGATGGACTTATATCGTTGGTTGGTTTGTTGGTTGGTTTATATCGTCGAGAGTGATTGCTGTGATGAATCTATTGCGATTAGTTGTATTGTATGAGGACGGTAGTTTCGACGACGATAGAAGTTTCACCTTTTCGTATTGGTGGTTATGGTGTAGTGTTGCTTGTCACTGACCCCTGACCTGGTGATGGGGTGTTTAAGGTTGTAATACACATAGCGAATTTAAAGTTGTTTCTCTCTAAAAAGTTATATCTACCTAAAAAAAAAATCTTAGGTCATACATCTCTTCTCGCTACCTATGGAAGCAACGTGTACAAAAAGAAGTTATAAAAATACTGTACCTCGTAAAACAGTTATAATAAAATTAAGTACCAATTCAAATGCACTTAAAACGTTGATCGGCGTTGACGGTGCGTAATATTTGTTGCAAATATTATTGGTAAGGCGCACTTAACTTATTTATATATTCGGTCACGAACGCTGTAAAAGCAAGGCCGTGAGGCTCGTCTATAAAGTTTTATTTGGGTTTAGTCACCTCGCAGCCGTCCCGGGCCTTGGGAGATCGCGGGCTATTCGCTCGCGAGTCGCGACGGATCCGGGGTGGCCATTGTAGGTACTTTATGTTTAGGTTGTAAATCCATTGTAATTTGTGTTTACTACTATAAATATTTACTGCAAATAAACAAATTATTTTTTAACATTCATCAAATAAATTTTTAATTCAGAAAATAGATGTTGCGTCTGATAGTAATCATGGTACTTTTGAATGACTTGACGGATTGATGTCATATTTACACATTTACATTTGTATCGCTATAGTCAATTTAATTATTTTGAAACACTAAACGTAATTTATAAATAGCAATATTTCAAATCGACATAGTATATTCGCGTGGTCAACAAAATAACTACGTCTACTGAGACTGTCTGTCGAGAACCACATTAAATATCCAAAAGGTAAAAAAATCTTGCTAAATAATATTATTAATAAATGCTAATATTTACTTGAATAAAACATTCCTTAAGCGTTTAGGAAACGAACTTATTGTATAAGTAGATATAACTACAGATAATTGGGCTTTGAAAAACTTAAATCGGCATGTGGAGATATCATGTGTAAACTAAGTAGGTACACATTGTAATGGAAAAAATGTTTCTTTACATTTATTACGTTTATGATTTTTTTTATTCACATATGAATTCTATCTGTAATCAAAATATGCCGTTGCGTCCTTACACCTGAGAAAATATTTTTACAAGGAAGACCTACTTGTAAAATATTACGGCGACATCAGAGTTACTCGCTTGCAATGCGGTCCGGCCTACTTATCTGGATAGATAAGCTCGAGTTTACTATGGACTCTCTTGTTACCATGTAGATTGCTCTCGGAGCCTGTTGTTCGCGTTTATGGCGGTCATTTGCAGGCGATTGTGTTGTCTCAACTGTTTCGCTTCTGTGCCGGCTGTAATTTTATCTGTGTGCAGTTTTCAATATTTTATTTTAGTATATATATATATAATAGGTACTTGTAAAATAGATTGAGTTTACTAGTAGATACTTTGTGATAAAAGTACTCGTGGAAATATTGTACATCGTAATTACTAATATGTTAGATTTCGGTAAGTAGTCTTGTACAACGTTGTTTTAGTGCATATATAAATAAGCAAGCGGGTTATTTGATGGTATATAA
This sequence comes from Megathymus violae, assembly GCA_003671415.1. Taxonomy (NCBI): domain Eukaryota; kingdom Metazoa; phylum Arthropoda; class Insecta; order Lepidoptera; family Hesperiidae; genus Megathymus; species Megathymus violae. The sequence continues at coordinate 4,591,206 of PDGT01000001.1, forward strand.
TATTCGTTCCCGCAGTTGGCCCCGGAGAATATATCTTTTAATGAAAGAAAAAAAATATCGAGGTAATGTTTAGGTGCAGTGTAAAATACACCTCATCTCTTACCGAGACGACTCATGTGGGCGCGATATGCGACGCCACACATGACGCGACGTTCGACGCGACATGCTACAACATGGTCGCGACTTCGTAGTCATGCTATTTCGACTGACTAACTGTCCTCGTGACTCAGTCCATATTTGTAAATAGGGGGTCACGATTCTTTTTGGTGATAAGTACAATGTAGAAAGGGCAGCATCCATTTTTATAAATGACGCGGCGTTGGGTATCAAATCAAGTCTTTAAAAAACCGATTGAATCTATGGGTGATGTTATCAATGTTTCACGTTTTTATCATTTTTAATTAAGCTCTACCTATTTCCTTCGTATGCTTTGTAAGCTGGAAGGTAAACCAAGATTTCAAAATTTGAGCTATAAGATACGCAAAGATGTCGTCGACGGAAAGCTTAATAGAAAAACAAAAAAAACTAGACATACACTAAAATGTACGTAGGTACGCTCGGTCGTAATTACTGACGCACGTCGGGCGCACTGAGCGCAATCGATGCTTCCGTAAGCGCATAAAAAGTTTACGTTTGAACGAAAGTGGTTCCGGTGCAGTGGCGCGGCAATGAAACACCGCCGGGTAATGGCGGCGAGTGCCGGACGTTTAGGACTCGTAAATATTTATACCGTAAAATAGAATACGATACATTTTTACGACTACCCGCCGTTAGGGATGGCGCGTTCGGAAGTTAACGCATACGAAAATATTAATCTATACCCACTAATAATAAGATTATAACATGGCTAAATCTGTACTTGTTATCGATACAGTCGTCAAACCAGATTTGAATATTAATTGGCATAATATAAGTATATTATGAGGCACAATCGAGGATAACTTTTCAACCCAGTGAATGGATCTGTTGCCGTGGAATAGAAATTAAAAGTTTATGTGTGAGAAACAAACATTCCATTAAGATTATATATAACTTACTAGCCGTATATAAAATTTTGGCCGCCTTGCTGCAGCTATTATAATAAATAAGCACATATCATAAATTCATAGGATTAAAAAACCCATTCCTAAAACAATACGGGTGCTGTTTGCAAGGTAAGGGAGTTACAAGTATTATGATATGTATTTAAATAACACCCATTCAAAGAAGTTAACACTAGTTTATTTTATTCTAATTTCGACAATACAAAAATATAAAGTCAAAAATTTAAGGAATGCAAAAAATGGCAACTTTGAAAAATTTCCCTCGAGTACCTAATTAATATTCTGGAACAAGAGTAACCGTCGTTAAGCTCAAATGGATAGGATCCGCAATGCAGAAAAAAGCAAGCGGGTACCAACGGATGAATATTTATATGCAACGGGTCGTCGACATCTGAAGGATCGCAGTGGGGCCGCGATTGGAGTAATGAGGATCACGCGGATGAATGGGTTTCATGTCGATGAATAAATCCTGTTCGCGGAACGAGGGAAATGTTGAAAGTAATTTGCCGAGATTGAGGGGGAACCCGAGTTTATATCTAATTAAGGCTGAAGGGTTAAAATGCCACGCTATTAAAATATTTTCCTGTACATCTGGCTATATGTGGCTATACTTGGGCTAACAAAGTTATTTATTTTAAGATACAAAAGTTTGTCTTCCATTCCAATACTTTTTTATGTTATCAAACTCGATTTTTAAATTCACAAAAACTAACTCAAAACTTTAAAGACACGTATTTATTCGGCGTTTTATAGAACTTTCATGTTTACCTCACACATGTAACCTTGTGAATCGCTATCTGTTGGTAAAAACTTTATCAAAATCCTTGCAGTAGCTTTTGATATTATCGCATTCAGACAGAGTGGCATACTCGTAAAGAGACTTTATATTACGTAGTGAAGTAATCGTGAACAAGAGCACCAACACGTCATAATATTGTGAAAGAAAACAACAATACTAACAATTTAATTAATCTAAAATCAATTAATGAAATAAATGTATCGCTATTGTTGTATGTCGATTACTAATTCATCTAGAACGCTTTCAAGAAATCACTTCGTAGAGATAAGACCACGTCTTGTTTTGTGCTCGTGTTATTTTTGCTCTCGTTGTCATTGAGCTGATTCTAAATTAATAATCGTTAATCAAATGTTCATGCGCGCTAATTTATTAGGTATTCACTTATTTATTAGGTAATAATTCCGACTCAAATACGGAAATTATAATGTTAAGGTTCCCATTAAAAAAATATTGTAAATATCACAAATTACTACCACATTGATCTCTAGCTACCCGGTCGTCCCAAGGCCGTCCGTCCTAAATCCTAAAATCCCTGTTGCGATTTTAAAGACTATCAAAATATACCTGATTATAGAGGTCTCAAGGCAGCTATGTAAATCAGACAAACCTTTCTAATTACTTCACAAGCCTGGTAGCTAATAAAGACGTTATGTGATAGCTGGGTATTATTTCGTCGAAAGGATTATGGATATTGTTTCCTGTAGAACCTGTTTTAAATATAACCAGTATGTAATAGTCCCATAATCGCATCTTATAAAACGATATACCAAATCGATCTTACATTATAAGCAGTAAACAATTCGGTGTTCAGATAAAATGCGGGTTCGATATCACGCCGGCAACATTGTTGGCGACGGTCGCACCTTGTTTTACATAATTATTGTAAATTCATGTAGAAAGGCAGTTTTCAACGATCAAATCGTAAAGTGTGGTAGCATTATGGCCCATGTTGCTTTCTCAATGAGTAATCAGTGAAATTTTAATTTTATCAGACTCGGGCGACGTTATTTTTGCATAATAATGATTATCTCCAGCGATTCGAATCATTCACGCACATTTAGGTTTTGGAAGTTATTTGTATATATATATATATATATATGCAAACTAGCGAACTCTCCAGATATTGTCCCGCAATACAAATCTCCTAGTACCCGATTGCAGCGTCATTTACTTCCATTCCAATTGTGGATGTAAACCATCCAGGTACACTTAAACACACAAAAATATATAATCAATATATAACCAAAATCAGTTCAGAGATGTTCAGTGACATATAAGCCTATAGAAGATTTTTTTTTGTATAAAAATGACACACCGGAGAAAAAAAACCCTATTTTTGTCACTATCTATCCATATTTGTTTCGGTCGAGTGTCAAATCCGGTAATCTTCGCTCACCAAACAGGATCATCGTCACGTTATCACTTTCTTCGACGAAGTAAAACTTTAAGGCAAAGAGGCCTTAACTAAGAGCTGTGTGAAGTCTGTGGAAGCTTGGCCAGTTCTTGTTGAAAAATGGAGTCACTGAATTTAATTTGGCCTAATGGAGCATATACCTACAATACATTGTTGTAGTCAAAAAACTGGCTTGTGACTGTGTTGCCACATTAAAATTTTGTTGTATACACACAATTAATTAGAAATATTTATGCTCGTTATTCTCCAACAATGTTTTCTTCCACCAATTGGTGAACTTACACATACACTAACGACGTAGTAATTATAGAATGATTTTTCTTATTATTGGCATCCACTAAAACTGTACTGGGAATTCATCGCAATGTCGCAGATACCATGGACACACACAGTTGGGTCATCACGAACAATCAAACCTCAGTCATAACATTTTATAGCTTATTTGACGAAATATTATTCATTTTGACGAAAGTCGAGCTTTAATTACATCAAGCTGTGGATTACTCACAAAAATATCAGTTATCTATGAAAATTCAGATATGTATCCGTATCAATATTCATGCGCGTATCTTTTTCATAAATCTCAATGAAGAAACCATCGTTCAGGAATTAACATCCTCGTGAAGATATTCTCACGTAATCATAACGTAGTCTCATAAACACAATCACCATAAAATTTAACATAAAATTCCGTTTGTTAGATAGTAAACTGCACTATAATTTTTGCCAATAAAGTTATTGACAAATTATTAAGTTACTCATCGTATACTCGTATAGCCAGTAGCGGGTTCGATTGTCCATTGGATCTTCGTCCTTAATATGAAAGGTTTAGACTCGATAATTCATCGCCAGCCTGTTAGTACCAGCTCGCAACCTCGACCGATGTTAAACAACCTAGCAATAAGTTAATGGGTTGACCCGGGGGTGCGCGTAACTATCGCCTACTGTCGTCGCCTATGATTTATGATACGCGCCATGAACCAGGTAATCGGTATCAGTAGCCGATTATACTGAACCGGTTCCGCAGATGTCGGACATCAAAACGTTCGCCGTAGGTCGATGACGTCGCGTTGGCGGCATATCACGCTTTAATGTGGAAATACAGTCTAGATACGTCATGGAAACGCGTCAATAAAGATGCGAACGTATCGCTCCACTTCGTGATATCGTCCTGACATTTACTGCTAGAAACGTTTCCGTATAAACCCATTCCGAGTCATCTAGTCGAGCGCGCTCGTTAAAGTCTGCCGCGCGATCGGTGATTGATGTCGTTAACTATATTAGACCGATTTTACTTAAGTAGTATAGACACTAGTAGGAGCATCCTCATTAATTCACACTAGAACAGCAATATATGTAGGTATTACATTTTAGATCACCACAATGATGTAGAGATACCACCGGCTAGCTTGAAAATAAAACTTCGTCCAAGATAACAGAACCTTTATACAGATCGTTTGGAACGAGACCACCACCACACAGAACTTATTTTTACCAAGTAGATACTACTTTCGAAGACCGGTGTATCGAATAACGAACAACGTCCCAAAAAGATGTTACGTCATGTAACCTTACAAAGCCGGAAGATGGGGAACGTGGACAGAAAATCTGGTTACAGCTGACGCTACGGAGCCGGTGCGCCGGTAATCTCGGTAACTCGATAGCTCGGTAATGTGTCTTTAGGACGTAGGGCTTCGTGCCATACTTTGTAATGAATCACTGACACGTGTTATAGCATGGCCGATCTAATACACGGCGACGCCAACTGTCGCACGCTACGGAACTCTTTTAAACGTGTGTTAATTAAATTGACTAACCGAACGATACAAAGCTATTAAAAATATAACCTTATATGATAGGATAGGATGCACCCGCGTTAAAGCCATTAGCGCTCCACCCTCGGGAGTAGTTAACTTGTTTAGCAAAGTAACAATAACCTACGAAATAATAATTACCGACTGACGTAAAATCTGGACGTTCGCCATCTCGATCAAGGATAGATTGAGACGGGTCTACAACCACTCAAAATAGCAAAACCTTACAATACAATATTACAATGTAGATTAGACATACTAATACTTCGAACGTCGGTTTCATGGCAATGGGTTATAATCCCGCAAGCAATATTTCGAAGTTATAGGCGTATAAATTATTTGCTTCGATGAAGAAAAATATAGTAATAAGACTGGCTTAAATGAGTTTTACATAAAAATTCTGAAATATCTGTTGTCTGAAAAACCACACTTGTCCAATTTCGTAAAAGTAACCGTGAGATAAATAATAAACATGTCGTAATAAGGAAGGTAAATAAAAGACGATCATTCTCTAATCGTTTTCTCGTAAGTGACCTGTAATCAAGTCCTACGTTAATTTTTGCAAATTTGCTAAATGGACAGCATTATTAGGGTCCGCTGGAATCTACTGTTTCTTCTATCAGAGACATTGGCGCTTCCTGCCGGTGCGATCATTGATTGCGTGCCTTGTGACAGAGAGCAGACGGGCGGCGACAGCGCGTGGGTCGCTCGCAATCAACCGTGTGCAACGAGCGTTTTGCGCTGTCCTTTTACACACCGGACGGCGCCGCGATTGAGCTGATGGTCGTTGGTGCGGCGCTGGAATTACGATAGCGTTTATATATATAGTTACAGCCGTGGATGTCATGGCAACACCCGTGACAGAACATCAAATTAAATGCCAAGGGATTTTGTTGCAAAATATTTATTGTTTCATTATACTTGTCAAATCCGGTGTTACTTGTTGATGTTAAAATTTGGATTACTTAAGTTATCAGTATCGAGATGTATCTTTTAAAAAATCGACAATAATTTACAAAGTTTCGCTCATCAGCAGCAAGTGAAAAAAAAACTCATGAAATTATCATTCAATAAATGGAAATTATATTTTTACGGCAGAAAATATTTTCTTCAAAAAAGCACATGTACGCGAGTTTTATTTTTATCCCTGGGAACTAACAAATATTGTGTCAATTTTATTCGCTATTGATAGGTCGTGTTCCCAGGATTATCTCCTGAGAGTTATGTTTCCGTTAAAAGATCGCTAACAAATCGAGACTTAAAAACAGATAGTGCGGCTGCGGCTGCGGCTGCGGCTGCGGCTGCGGCTGCGGCTGCGGCTGCGGCTGCGGCTGCGGCTGGGGCGAGTGTAACGAATCGCAGTTACCGTTATCTCGATCCCGATTCCGATGTCGTTTCTTCATTAGTTTTTATTTTATACTTTCTAAGACCATATTTACATGCCGAGGACGCTTGCAGTGCGTGCTATCCGAACGGCGCTAATTGATGAAGCATAGTTTATCGGAATGTATTTAAATCTATCTTATGTTTCTGACAAAACGTATCGACAAATATAGAGTAACCCAGGTAATAGTTATATCGTTTGTTATGGAAAATTGCATTTCGAATTGTGACTGACTAAATATTATCGATTTTGATTATGTACATATATTAAGACCTTATTCTCTTTTCAGCCTCCGCCGGTCCCACACGCGCCTCCCGTGGTACACTCGCCACCGGTCCCCCACGGACCCCAGACGGCAGGTCCTCCGGCCCAGCACTGCGCGGCGCCGCGCACCCTCATCATCCAGCGCCCGGACGCGAGGCACGGCTTTGGTTTCACGCTTAGACACTTGGTTGTGTATCCGCCGGAGTCACTGCAGGTCAGTTAATATGCTGTTAATTTCAGTTTTATGTAAGACGAGTGGACATTAATATTACCTATTTGTAATGAATTATTAAAGTACAAGCTGAAATGTCTATGTTAACATTTCTCAACAAGTAAATCGTGCAGCAGTTGGTTATAAAAGTAATTTTTTTCAGGTGGATTAGATACGTTGAACAAATATGCACAGATTCGTGAAAATATAATAGACAAAGCATTCATGACATTGCAGGACTTATACGAGGATGCGCGCCACCTCGCTGTGGGCGCGGTGGGTGCGCCAATGGACACCATCTTCGTGAGGTCCGTGAGGCCGGGCGGACCGGCGGCGGCGGCGGGGTTGCGCGCCGGGGACCGTGTGTTGGCCGTCAACGGCCAGCCGGTCTCCAGGGCGCCGTACGCGAGGGTCGTGCAGCTGGCGCAGCGGGAACCAAGGACACTGAAGCTCACCGTTGTGCCGAGGGATCACGATCTATTGCAGAGGGTGAGTTAACTCTTTTTAGCAGTAACGATATACGTCGGAGCGATTCTGCCATTATCATTTAATAACTACAAAAATAAATTAGTTGTTTAGGTGATATGTCTACAGTTTCTGATTATGTAGATATTATATAAAATTGCAGTCTTAATAACCGTCATATTACCACTCAGTATTTCAGTGAAGCGGCTTACAACCCGGAGACCAATCAACGGCCAATAGACATGCCGGCACCGGTAGCGGAGCACGAGTCGCGGCTGTTCGACGCGTATCGCAGGCCGAGGGCCGCGCTGCCGGCCCCGCAGGCCCCGGCGCGCCACCGAGAGGACCCGGAGTACGCAACAGTGGCTTCTATAGCGCCCCCGAGATTTGCACCACATTATCTATTGCATGACAGGTATTACTTATATAGTTACAGGATATATCAGGGATTTCTTTATTTTATTAAATCAATAAATCGTTGGCTTGATTTTAAAAGGTTTCTTGATGCAACTCTGTAGTTGTAAAAAGCGTAAATTTTAGATCATTGACCACCACCAATTCCATAATTTTGTCTTTTTCTGGGACTCCTCTCAAATATGTACATTGTAATAATATCAGGGCCTATATTAGCTTTTTGCTGCGTAATGTTACACTGAACGATTTAACTCAATATCTAATTTTTAAATACAGCAGACGAGAATCCGACACCTCCCTGCCATCATCTGCGGCCGAAAGCAAGGACAGCCTCGGCTCGTTCGACTCGAACTCGACTCTCACCGGCCGGGAGTTGGATGACTCGATAATCCTCTCACGAATACGAAAGAGCCTCGAACAAAAGGAAGCCTTCCTTAGGAGGCCGAGTCAACCTACCGGCTGGGTCACACCGGACGCCCCACCGCCGATAAAACAGAAGGAGTTCTATGCGAGACCGCAGAAACTACAGAAGCCGGCGTGGCCCCCTCCTCCCTCCTCGCCGCCTCTTGCCGCATCCCCACCTCCCTCTCTCCAACCGCAAATACCTGAACAGAAAAAGGAGGATTGTTCCGCTAGCGTCGACAGCGGCACCTACAGCGGATATGGCGAAGTGAACGGAACCCACAATGATAAGAATAAGTTAAAGCAGGACAAGAGTCAGTTTGTAGCGACGCTATCGAAGATACAGGAGACGGCACCCAGTATTCAGAGCACTAATAACGGAACTGTCACCAACGGATCGGCAACGGACTTGAAAGATGACACCCCGTCTACCAGCAATCAGGATAACAGGTTATATTCCAAATATTTATACATGCATAATATATTTACACATAATAGTACAAAATGTTTGTTTTATATTGGTTTATTTTCTGTGTGCCAACACCGAAATTAAAGTTTGACGAGGATCTCTATGCACTAAATTACGTAGGCACATGACAGCCTGTACAGTGTACATTGTAGAGATCATCATCAGCATCATCGCATTGTGCGGCATCGCATCATGTGCGCTGTGCTGGCCAATTTTTTGACCCATCTGAACTGGTCTACAATTTGTAACTCATGCATGCAATAACGTCCACGATTTCGATCGGCCATTTTGGTGAGATGCGATAACATGTAAATATCTTTTGAACCTCGCTGATATCCACACGATTGTTTGGCGTATAACAGCATACGTCGATGTTCCGCCAGATGTCCAGTAGGCGAGCTGCAACTGGTAACAGCGCGCACTCGTCAATTAGAAGAGGCGCGCGGCGGCGAGCGACGCACGGAAGTAGCGCGCAGCGAGCTCGCGCGACTGTCTACCACACGGCTCGAGCCCAGCGTAGCGCTGCGACGGAAGGAGTTCGAGACGCGCGCCGCTCGCCGCGAAGCCAGGTCACTCGACGTTCAGCCACACCAAGGTACGTCACATTTTGATCATACACCGAGGAAAGCGATCGACATAAGGAACTTGAGAGATATGGGGCATCATCATGGAACATGACGTGTTATACGCGTTAATGATGACTCGATTTCGATGATTTTGAAATTGTCTCTAAAGGGATCTAATTTTAGTCACATTTAGATTTAGCCAAGCGCGGTCCGAGGGGGTCCAAAGGGTCGTGCACCGTATTTCTCATTCGTATACCATCGTATACCTCAAATCGACACATTAATATTTATGCCAGTAGCTGGCAAACATCTTATGGTAAATAGTCACCAAACTGCTCTGTATCACCAACACGTTGAAGGCCAAATTAAAACGGGGGACCTGCTTTTTACTGATTCTCCGGCACTACAACTGCAATATATTTAAACGTTTCACGGGTGATTCTACGAAGCGGGTTGTAATTTGCTCATCTAGTCGATCACTTACTATCGATTCGAGAGTGCATTCTATGTTAAAAATGTTATATGAATATTATATTTCAACAGATCTAGCCCAGGAATCGTCAGCACCCCTCGGCGGCAGTCTATCAGGCAACCAGCTGGTAATCACCGGCAGCAAGCACTTGCATTGTCCGCCTCCAGAAGGATTTGCGCCCGGTACGTTGTAATAATTATATTGAATTTTATTCTTTATTACAAAATAGGTCCTACAATCTTTGACCCCTTTTTCAATATTGGTATCTTGCTATGTGTCTGCCAACCCGCACTTTGCCAGTGGACTATGACGTGAACCTCTCTTATTGTAATGGGAGACCCGAGCCCAGCTGCGGGACACATATAGGTTGTAAAGAATGAACGAATTAATGAGATATTATTAAATTTCATAATTGTATTGTTTAGTATTGATATTATTGAACAGTATCTTTTTCGTGCACGTTGTTCCAACGGGCTCATTGTACGTACGGAATAATGTAATTAATGACATTTCAAATCAAAATGTAAACTTTCAGAGACAGAAACGGTTCAAATGCGAACAAGGTCAAACAGTACCGGCAGTGAAGGATTACCTATTAGAAGACATCATGCCACAGGTGTGTATGTTACAAGTATTTATTTTATAAACTTGTTGCACATTTAAGTACCGTATATATCCAGAATTTTAAAAAAAGCTCATGCTTGGTTGCAACATCACACAGCAAATGCAAGCGTATCATAACGAACATGTCGATAGGTGAGACACATCGCAAATATCACTGAGCGCTCCAACCGACAGATGGCAGTGATAGATACACTATAACCGTCGAATAATACGAGTATATTGTCATATCTAAATAATCATTCTATTATAATATAATTGTCGTGTGCAAATATTTTTTTTTATTAAAAGTAAAATAAATTTAGCATAAGGTTGCTAATTTTCGGAAATACATTGTTATTAAATTATTATCAATATAAATTTATTAAAATCAACTTTGTGTATATCATTCTTTACGTGTAAATTTCAGTGAGGTTTTAACATACAAATGCAACAAATTGTAACATTTCTTTTTAATATAACACCATCTATCGGTTAGTTAAATGCTAAGTCGTAATCGCACATGCTTGCCGACTGACCCGCGTTTGGGAACAAACGAATATATCACCTTACTCGGAACATGTATTTTGTTTATGTACACACTTACAGCTCACTATAATGAATCTCTTTAAGACTTCTTGTATACGTGAAAGTACCCAGGTACACACACACGCATAGTGTAACGTGTGATTAAATAAAACGCACGAGTCATGCACACGCTTGTCGCCACGTCTAACGGCCGATTCCCGCTCCAAGATGGCAGTCACGCGAAGCGACGTATGGGGCTGAACAGGGAGCAAATGGAGGCCATGAACCGCGTGTCGCTGCCGGGCGCGGGGAGCGGGGCGCCGCGGCCCACGCAGCTGAGCCTGGCCTGCGCTGGGGCGGCGTCGGCCAGCACGTCGCCCTCGCCCACGCCCTCCACGCCCGCCGACTCAGGTCCCGCCGCGACCACCTATCGACTCCGATACTCCCTCCCTCGGCCCGTTCGCTGCGGTTCCGGTGCAGATCGACTAATCGATACCTTGTTCATGAAATATATATCAATCGATCGACTTTGGAGACGCTTCTAAGTAAAAGATTGACTGTTCCCATTGGTTTTTGTCGTTCATTAAAAAAAAAAAATTAAAAAAGCTAACTTACTTGAACAAGCGGTTTGCTGTAGACTCGATTTGCACAACACAACGAATAATAAGTGAATCGTAATGAATCAGAACAGGGAGGGCGTTCGGATCTAACTCTCTGCTGCTGTCAGCGCCATTAACTCGGAATGCGTTGTATGTGCTTCTAGGTGTGCCACTAACGCCCACTAACGATCTGTCGGTGTTTATGTAATGACGTAGAGTCGTCGTCGTTTTGAGTTGTGTACTGACGGTTTTCGTTTATCGACAGGGTTTGCTGACGATCTGGTCACTAGACGACAGAAAAAGGATGCTCAATTAGGGGGTACGTATCTTTGTATTACATGCTTTGATATGTAGGTTCCCTTGTATCGAATGTATTTTTGGCTTTGTCGAGGGCAAAGTGAAATTCCGTGGAGATAAATTTTGACTAGATGTATTTAAAAAACGGATTATATTTCGTTTTTTGTGTTACTATAACTAAAGATTCAAGACCCATCTTCCTACAATTTTATTGGTGTGATTGTCTTTTTGACAATAAACTTCTTTAAACTAATCCTTTAAGTGTCCGTAACTTTCGTCTTGCAGAAGATGAACGCGCCATGCGAAGGGTGTCGTACCTTAAAGCTACTTGGGGTGACCGCTTGCACATGGACAGTGATGTGGAGGCGGAGGTCGATCATCACACGCTCAGGAGGTAACCTTTATGCACATTTGTGACTTGTATATCTGAAACAGGTTTATATTTATATCTACCACTTTAGTGGTTACTCGATCTCAGTCGCCAAAATTTAGGACTACCCACCAAAAATCAATTAACTGCATAATATTCTATGTTGCGTAATGATTTGAGGGAGGTTAGTGAAAATTTGTTATCTTATCTTCTTATTGTTTTAATTTCTAAGGTGGTACATATAAAAGGCAATTTTTACCCTTACAATCATTATTGTAGATTTATATTCAGTAGATGACTTTCAGTTGTTAACATATAATAGTATTTGTATTACTAGATAATTTTTTTAGCACCATTGTAATGAGTTATGTATTTGGAAAGAATATGATAGATATATTGTGTGTTGTAGATAGACATTATGTTGGACTTTATAAGTCAATCGTCTGTGAGTATCTAACAAACTGTGAACATTTTTGAAAATATGTACCATTTTGCAGTACGTCACATTAGAATGCAGAGATGATAATAATGTTTCATTTGTCTCTAAAATGGCAAAATATTGCATTTGATGTGTCATTTATCTGTGGTTTGTATACGAAATCACAGTGCATACCGCAAGTGGCGGCCTCCTCGTTTCACTGAAGACATTACCCCATTGCTGCGAATATTCGACCCTCACGCCACGGCGCCCGTGCGGTACGTCGCATGACGACGTTTACGCTGCTCGCCGATAGATGACGCTTTTATAATTTGTACAGATTTTCGACAATAGATGGTGGCCTTAGCGGCTTTAATAATCTTCAAACTCTCCATTAAATAGGGAGTTTGCTAAATATCTAATTTTAAATTTAAAAGTAACGCACTTGGCTGGATTTAAATCGAATACCTACATGAAGTAGGTGGCAGTAAAATTGAAACGTACCCACCATTCATCAACTCATCTATGTAAACTCATGTTTTTAAACTTATCCATCCAAACCTCACAATCCATTTAAATAATGTTCATAGTTTTATTTTGTGGTGAGATAAATGAATTTTCATTACGCAGATATTACGATGGATGAGGCAATGCACATCAAATGATCTAATGAATGATCCCGATCATTCAACCCAATAAATATTAACTCTTTATAATACTCAATTTGTGTATGATTGCTAACGCAGTTGACTCTTAACGCAGTTGTTGGGAATATTTTTATAATATATGAATATTTTTATATAATTATAATATATGTACATGAACGCAACCGGACTTAAACATCGAACGTGACTATATGTACGCTAAGTATGTAAATTGATGGAATTCGAAATAAAATAATGTCTTTTAATATTAAATGAATCCGTTTGCTGTGCATCGCCTATTGGTTGGTCTCTAAGTAGCGTCGTCGGTTGTGTTCGTACGGCATGACGTGTTTAAATTGCATGTAATGTTTTAAATGTATGTACACACTTGGTGTTGTTAATATTCTGTTTTTTATAATAATATATTGCATGTATGTTACATGTTGTATCCTGTACTCTTTAATTGGATTTTATATTTGTATTTACGCGCTAAATATATTATTTCCCTGTATCAGGTGATGTATAAATTTAAGGAGATATATATACATAGTATTAAAAATGTTTTTTTCCTTCTAGTTTAAATTTAGACTTGTTCACAGTGTTACAGATATTAAAATGAGCCTTGTTAAAAATGAGTTGAGGGCATTAGTAACTACAACATTAACAAAAATTTTGTATCGGTTCATGTGGTACTTGCTAATATAAAATAAAATATATCTATTGATATTTTTACGAAGCCCCTCTAGCGGTCACACTATGAACTAAATCTTCATAATTAGTCGTTATTAGTTTGAGACGTGAATAACATCCATGTAAATAATGTTACTTATCTTTATGGTTTGTATCTTGGGGCAACTTTAAGTTTTTATTTTTCAACCTACGTCAATGATGACCTGTTTGAGGTGACTTAAGTCTTTGTAACTCAGGCCTCGGGCTCGCGGGAGGGTATTTGCTAAAATTTTAAATTGGTTACATTCGTCCACGGGCGAATTCTCATACTAGTCAAATTATATCAAGGTCCCACGGTTATTTCGTAGCTGCCTCACTGCTATGCACATTGCAATCAAAACATAAAGAAGTAAGCCATAGTTAATCACATTGCCTAAGTGCACATCGACCGACTCCACAGACCATCGTAAACAATATGGCTAACTCAACGATGTTCACGGAAGCGAGTGATAAAACATTTTTTTATTTGGAAAGGTTGTATTAACTCTGGTTCGTGATTTGTATAGCGCGGAGAAGAAAAACGTTGACGCGGCCGATGGCGCCGTGGAGCCCGCCGAGGGAGACGTGCAAGGGAACGTGCAGATCAAAATGGTGGTCAGTAATGGAAAGGTGGGTTTAAATTGTTCATATGCACTTAGCTTTACTTACATCCATATTGGAGTTTATTAGTGTCGTATCTGAAAGACTTGATGAATTGAGATTTTTTTTACGTGCAATAAATTAATGCTCGATAACAATCACACTTGATGGTAAGCGGTGATGAAGTCTTGGACGTTGATCGCATTAACTTATAAAAGCCTATTCGCTCTCCTCTCGAAGACTCCCCCCGCAACATAAATAGGCGGGAACACCGACGCGAATTAATAGATAACATTAAAACATAATACGTTTTTTTGTCGTGAAAGTTATTTATAATTCAAAGTAGGATTCAATAGATGTCACTTTAAGTTAAGTTATAAACGAAATAACTATTAATACTTCGGACTTAGGTGTAATTATTGGACGGGTGAACACATTACATGAACGATGTCGTGTTTCAGCTGCGATGTTAAACAGTCAGTTTGCGATGTTAAACGGTCAGTTTGCGATGTTAAACGGTCAGTTTGCGATGTTAAACGGTCAGTTTGCGATGTTAAACGGTCAGTTTACGATGTTAAACGGTCCGTTCTAGTTGCTGTCGTTGAAATTTGTTAAGGGTCGTTAATATTTGTCGGAGACATTTGTCTGGCGTAACGACTACCAACGCTTTAGTTGATCACCACTGTTCACTTAACATGAGACTCGGGTCTCGTGCGATGCCATGCGGCGCTAAATGATTCAATCCAAAGAGGTACATCAATGTATATATTGACTACATTGAAACTCACGACCCGAGTGTGCGATAGGCAGA
The DNA here is from genome assembly GCA_003671415.1 of Megathymus violae. Lineage (NCBI taxonomy): Eukaryota > Metazoa > Arthropoda > Insecta > Lepidoptera > Hesperiidae > Megathymus > Megathymus violae. The sequence continues at coordinate 4,606,498 of PDGT01000001.1, forward strand.
CGAGCATGTAGTTACAGAACATGTCTGTGTTGCCGCAGCGCGCCAGCGACAGGTCCTGGAAGCAGGTGTGGGCGGTGCTGCACGGAACCAAACTGTACCTGTACCGACATCATCCCACTCAGGTCAGTTTAACTCAATAATTAATACATAGCTCCTAACTTTACTGTAAAATATAAATTTACCAACACGTAAGCTGAGTCTGTACTTCAGGCGGGGTCGTCGTGTACAGTGTGCATCGGAAAACGTAATTGAACACGGAAATGTGTTGCAGTACTGACATTTTATTAATTGTTGAACATATTGTACGTCCTAAATAATTACACCACTACATTACGGATGCTTTCATCCCGAATATTTCTGTTTGGCTTTAAAGAGTACCGTATCGAATTGAAGTACTGTCCCCAATCCCTTGCTGGTACAACAGGGTGTCGTAAAAGGCGATAGAAGCCAGCCTGGTTGGTGGTAGGGTTTCGCGTAAAGATTATATTGTATATATTATTATAAGTCATCACTATTAATACTAGTATTATTATCTTACCGTGAAGCCTGCCTGGCTAGCTACCACCCTCCTGTTCGAGTCAGCCGCCAACCGACGTGTCGTGTTCTGGCTCGGGGCTTGGGAGCCAGTATTTTATTTCTTTCTTCTTCTGTCTTGGCCGAAAATTTTAGGATATGCACTGATTTCGATTGACATAATTACAGTCCTGAATAATGTAATATCAATAGTCTGTATAACTTTTTATGATAAATTATACACGCTTATATCGAAGATCCATCGTTCAGGCAAAAGGGTCGATTCTAATCCGGATCCAAGTAACTCGTATAGGGCAAATGCTCCAAAAATATGCCCACGCACACACACGGACGTAATGAAATCTGCCGCTCCCGGTCGCCGAGCGCAAACAAATTGTGCGACCTACAGTCACACGATCTTACGCCTTTAAAGGTTTCGGGACACGTGTACAAAAACACACGAGTTTATAACTGACCCTGACTATGAATATATTTATAGGGTTTTTTTAGGTCATGGCTTTTAAATGTCCTAATTCGATCGAATTTAATTTCAGCGGACTCCATATTTTACAAAATTAATGTCTGATGGGTTATATTATATTATTATTATTATATTATGTTGTATTATTCGTTAGCTGTTGTTAAAACTTTATTTAAACGTCCTCCGTGTTGTGCATCGTTTGAACTTAGTGTCATTCTGCCATTATTTAAAACAATAATGGAATAATGTCAGTACGTCCGCCATGGTCCACTTATCATGGTATGCAAAATTTGCATTCCTCAATATTTTATGTGTTGTAACCCTCATATTTAATGTTGTCTGAAGCCTTATTGACTCTTGATAAATCCTTCCCAAAATAATATTGTTTTCCGACTTGTTAGCGAACTGACCATCAAAGACCGAGTGCTGTTTGCGTTGCGCGCCCAGTACTAACCCGACGAGTGCAAATATTTTGCACGGTCGCGCCTAATGGAGTATTGTTTTCGTGGAATCCTCGTGTTTTTGTCTGTATCTTTGCCTTATTTATCCATTGTTATGTTTACAATTGATTAATTTAAGTTTGATATCGTGTACATAATGTAAATAAATAAAAATGTTGCGGCAGGCAATAATTTTAGAAGATACTGTTAGAACTGTATTAAACTAATCCTGGTGGTTACAATAAAAACGTTATAATAACCTGAAAGAGACAAAACCATAAAAGGAGTAAAAGTCACTTGTTAAGTAGGTCCTGACCCATAGCTAAGCCCGTCGTTTCTCTGGCGTGTAGCGCGCAGAGGCTTTGCAGACGGGAGCGTGCGTTAGGGCGCACGAGACGATCGGAGGCCCCGACATTCAGCGCGCGGAGACCTCGGAGTCGAAGTGACAACCGGCTATGACATTACGAGAGACTCTTTTTCTCGTCAAACAGCTCGCCTTTTATACTGACGAATTTTCTAGACTCGTTCTTATTAGTGTTCTTTTTTCAGTTAATTTTGAATTCTCGTCGGCGTAATAAATCTTGCTACCAAGGAGGGCAAAATCTTACTTCTGTTATCGCAGTATCGCAGTTGTTATCGTTAAGTAACAGTCGATGAATCGTGACAAAGGACTTCGGTTGCTTAAGAGTGTCAATATTTGTGTTGACCACTAACCCTATCACCAGTCACTGGAGCAGTTTGATGGTTATCTCTAGGTCTCCCTTTCCCAGTAAATAAACTCTCTGTTATGTAAATCTCTGTTTCCCTAAAGCCCTGAGGCCTTTAACCCACCTTTTCTATATCTAAACATAGAATACACAAATATGTCTTTTTTTACATAAAATAAGTGAATGCTTGACAACACTCCCACCTGATGGTAAGTGGTGATGAAGTCTAAGATGTTGAGCGCATTAACTTATATTTTTAAAGGATAGGCTTTTGCCTATTCGCTCTCCTCTTGAAAACTTCCACATCATATGGAGTCGGTAACACCGACACGGGAAAGCTATTCCAGTCTTTTGTAGTGCGCATACCGTCGCACGCACAGGCGCGATGTTCACGATGTTAGGATGGATACGTACCGTACGTCGGGTTGTTCGATGGAGGAAAGGCGATGGGGGAATTATTTCGTACAACTCCTGCGCACACTCCGAAATTCATTTTCATGCACGAGTGTTAAAACTGCAATTAGAAACGTGATAAATGCTTCCTCGCCTCAGTTTATTATGTTTTTTAACAAAAACTTTTTGGAACATTCAAATTCGTTGCCTAATCGAATTATTCGAGCAACTTATAATTATACATTTACATAACAAACCTTATCGCTTATCTTGCTCGCGCCCAGGGCCTTACCAAGCGGAGCGTCAAGTCAAGTTTGACGTTCTGCGCTGTTCTCGAGGTAACGATACGTTGGTATAGGTGTCCTGATTCTTCATAATACAATTATGTTATCGAATTTTATTTCTATGTATTAAATTGATCAAGAAATAAAATAAAATAAAGTACACAAAGATTAGTGGAACTATCAATTGACAATTCCACTGTGACTTTTCTATACAGCGCCGCAATGCTGCAATAAAAATTGATTCGTTATATCACTATCCAAACGGGATTTATGCCAAAAAAATTAATGCAACCGTGCTATGCAATAAAAAAATCAATGCGCCCAATGTCTAACATAGCGCAAAAAAAGCACAAAAATGTAGTCATTATGACTACATTATGCTGACACTTTACAGAGATCTTAATCAGTCGCAATTAGCTTAGCCAGGTGTCCCGATTCCGGCGGCACGTTCCAATTTCCAGAGAACTCTTGATTGGACGACAAATATCGACAACCTCCTTAGTCTGTGCTTTGATCGAGAATTCAAACAGAACAAAAAACCAATATATTTGTAGGGACGTTACTTCATATAAATATTTTTCCTTTCACCTCCTCGCATTTTCTTTAAATGAATATGTTAATCTTTGTAACGTTGTCCCGATTTGAAAAACCGAATAATCGATTACTTTATTCATCCGTCCCGGAATCCGACACGTAACACCTGGCGACATCACTCGCGATAACCATGTACTTATGGTATTGGAGGTCTTATGAGTGTCATCATCTGACATCTGGTCGGTCCGCCGCCGCCGCCGCCCCCCTGGACGGTTAACGGTAGCTCTAGTAGGACGCTACCTATATACGGTATGCGTCGAACCTTAGAAAATAACTACATATCTTGTTAATTATAAAATAATAATCTTCTACAATATTGTGTTGCTAGAGATTGTATCGCTTGTATGTAAGTTCCGTTATAACGAAACTTTAAATGTGCAATTTTTGAATAACAATTGATCGTTATTAACGATAGATTAAAGTTAAATGAAAATTATAATATGTACAGTTTACTTTAGTTACGTAGCAACACCTGGCCTGGGTACTATCGGATTTTCATCAAAATTATGCAAATTTGAAATTTATTACATTTACATAAAAAAAATATAATAATTAATTAGGCAAATTAAAAAAAATCTGTGGTCGTAATACTACAAGCAAAAGTTTTTTTATGTTACTACGATTTACATGCGTACATACATTAATATTATCCTGACCAGCGATTGTAAAACATAGAATATGATAAACATAAGACACATAACATCTAAGCAGGGTCACTACAATTAATACGCACACATACCCATTTTTTTATAATTATTGTATTTATGTTTACTTTCAAATTTGATTTCATTTGCTTTGATACCAGGACAATTAAAACCTTTGAGTGAGCAACACTGGGTAATTTAATAATGATCAGGGCCAAACCAACGTTTCAGAATCTCAGCCCTAGTCGGTATAGTTCGCCTACCAGGTGAACTTTGCACTAGGTGATCATAAAATTTCCATAAAAACAGTCACTTAGTATTATATGATTTATTAAAGCAGTATTGTATTTCTTGTTATGTGATTACCGTTGTCTGTATACACGGGGTACAGGATTGGATACCTTCAACCCGGAACCCTTTTGTTTGACAGGTGGGATCAGTACCAACTGGTCGTCTTGCCTGGTGGACTTGTACTGCGAAACCTTAATATTATTACTGGTATTATTAACTCTCCGTGAAACCTGCCTGGCTAGCTACCACCGTCCTAGTCGAGTCAGCCGCCAAACGACTCGTCGTGTTCCGGCTGGGGGCTTGATACTTTCTTTCTTCTTATGTTTTCGTCGACAACGCATCAGTGATACCTTTTTTGTTACTAATGTCCATGGGCGACGGTCACCACTTACCATCGGGTGGCTCGTCTGCTCGTTTGTCGACTATTTATGTACATCAAAAAAATCCAATTCTTCACGAACACCCATACAAACATCAAGCTTAAACAAAACAAAATACAACAGATACGCAAAATTTCAGCAACTCCCGTATTGTTGCTGTGACTGTAATACAAATAACTCGGCCGCAAATACAAAAATTTAAAAAGCAAGAGGCCCACGACGACGTATATTTAAAATCATAATAATTTTAGTTAACTTCTCAACATTGCATGGATTACATCGCTTCCACAATAAGGAAAATCACGATTAATAATATACCTACCTACCTATAGACTTTAATAGCGGTAATTGGCGAGACGCGAAGACGTTCCCCTTTGACCAGGTGGCGGCGCGGGCGCACGGGGGCGGGGCGATACAGATCGCATTTAGAACGTAACGTACGTGTTAAATTGTAGATTGTAACTCGATAAGGACATTATGGAAATTTTGATAGCTTACTAGAAGACATTCAACGTGTCACATGCAAAACAGCTGCTGTATTACGTTAATATGCAAATGTTAATATATTTATGTGTGTATATTTTCATAACACTTTCTATTAGTAAATAATAATGTCGTTTCGTGGGCTTCCGTTGAAATGTGATCGATGACGTTGTTCGATTGCGTCATAACCGACAAATTACGGTCGCGTGGAATTCCGTATGTGACTTTACCAAAATATAATATGAAAGGGATATTTACGGATTGAGACGATAAACTAATGTATACTACATAATAGAAGACATGTAAGAAAAATATTTTGAACGTACATAAAACTTTAACAGAGTACGAATAAATCTTGAACAAAGTGATGTACGACAGCGAGAAATATACTTTATTATGTACTGTTTAAGAATGACAGAATCGTCAGTCGATAGCGACTAGAGTACCGAAAGAAAGATATAATTGAAACTTTCGTTACGGTAAAAATAACCATGACTAAGGTCACTATGAATGTTGACGATTGTTATTTCGAATGAAAAACGATCCGAACTTCACCTAACTCACCGTTCCCATTTAGTCTATGGTTCGTCTACTGTGTATTGTCGTTATCGGAACATGTCACACCTTCGACTCGCACTGAATACTCATGATGTGTACACCCTGCTATGACTACAACAAGTAACCGACCCATTGCAGGGCAACGGGCAATAGACGAAAAGAGTTCGACCATCTACCACGACACAGGTTACCAAGTTCCCGTTTATCAGGTATCTGTCGACGAGCCACACCCAAGCCCCCCCGCGGACGGCCTAGAAACATCACATTTAGACTGCACCAGTCAAAAAGGATTTAGCCTATGCGGGATATACTTAATATGAACAATCATTATATTTTCATATTTCTTAACAAAACATCAAAATAAATATTTGTTAAATTTGAATAACGACATAAATAAAAATCAATAAATTTAAGACCGTTACTAATAGTGACGTTTACTAATTTTTATTTATTAATTTTGTCCTATGTACAAAACGATGCGGTATTTAATCAATCGTCAGACGGTTTAACGATGAAGGAGAAACATGATGGTTGTCCATAATTTTATTCGAGTTACTTGTATTCGACAACCCGTAATTAATACTAGTCTTGCTGGACTTACCTTTTGTTCTTGGTCCATTTGATCCTACGCACAATCCCCAGTCAAGTGTCTGTCTACGTGACATTTGATTAGGTGTTATTGTTAAAACGCATCCGACAAAGGAGTTCCGCCGAAGGCTGACTCGCGCGTCACTCTTCTGTTTACATCATGGGTCGCGACCATAAATCCTGAAGTGAAATATTTTCGGCGCACGCGACCTTTCACAGAGCGAGCTGTAAATGTCACCGTGGGTATAAAGACGAATAAAATTTATCACGGCCATTACGTAACACTACGGTGACCGTGCTCAACGAATTGCAATTTGACGGAAATCCAGTTACATATAAATAAATATATTTATTGTTATACTCTTTGGATTTTCACCTCAGTTTGGACATAAACTTCCACGTGGCTCGTTGCACGTTGCAGATTTATTCTGCTGTGAAATCTTATTTTATATATATATATATATATGTTATTGTCCCCGTTATTTTGTATTTCGTTACTGTTTGTGTCAGTTTTGTCAGAATTATCGACAGTATAAAAACACAGACTGATAACTAACAAAACATTATACGTACAAACTTTCGCTGATAGAAAATGTCTAAAAATGTACCAATCTCACCTACGCCGTAGTGCGTGGACACCGCAAGCCACCGTCGGGGTTTGTTATGCAGGTACTATACAGGGCCTAGCTTAAAGTTTTACGTAGTCAATTAACGTGGGTATTGAAATCCACAGTCTTTCTTATCCGTCGACATCTCAAGGTTATATGACTACATTGGGATAGATATTATTGCTCAATGAATGCAGCTATTGAATCTATGTTCACTCGGTATGAAATTGCGAAGTAATGCAATTATAATTTCAATTTTCCATAATGTATGCATAGTTATATTAAAGTGGACTATTTAGATACCGTTTCATAAACGTGAGCGTTACTTAAGCATGAACATTTTAAATTTTATATTTCTTCCGGCTATAAGATTTTATATCAATATTATAGCCGGATAACATTATAAAACTATTTATCATAACGACGAACAAACACTTGCACTTAATGTTAAAAAAAACTATTTCATCACATCATATTAACTGTTGTAGAGCTGTGAAGAAAGTTGTTGGAAAATAACTGTTGCTAGCGACCTGTATAAGTATGTACAACCTTTACATTTAATGTTAATTCTCGGGAGTAACAATATGCGAGTGACCGACCTGAAAAAGGGTCGGTGGTTATATGTATTTTGCTTTTAATGTCAAACGTATTATAGGCTTAGTTATCTCTCGAGCGAATAACCGTTTGAAGCGTCATTGTAAATAATTACTCCCTCGACAGTCAGCCGCTATACACACCATTAATAAGTAACAACCCGATCCCATTAGAGAAGCGAAACGGTTCAACACCGTTAGCACCGCTAAGGGAAATTCCATCGTGCACGCAATAACTCAACGAAAACAAGAGTGATGCATTCTACTGCGCTTTCAATGCTTGTATTAATACAGTTTTAAGATTAAATCTCGCGATCAAAGGAATCTAGCGTAAACTTTATTTCCTTTGATGTCCATTTCGTTACTTCATTATATCGTGCACATATTTCTAAGTGCAATAAAATGAACACCGTTTTAATCTTTCGATATACTGGACTCTCCGTTCGCACAGCAGCAACGAGTACTCCGTTTTTCTTATTCCGCTGCGTCTAAAGGTGGTTTTTGGTGGGCAGCGCTATCCTCTCACGCGGAAGACATTCCGCCAGCGGTAGATTTAGAAGTTCCGAGAACCGCGAATGACTCTAGCGCTTCCAGACATTTATTAATGCTGTGATAAAGTAAAATATCGTTCGGAAATTCCATCTGAGCGGCGTGAGTTGTGTCCAGCTTGCTGTCAGGCACGCTGTCCGTCTTTGGCGGGAACCTTAAATCATTAATATATTAAAAATCTTTTAAATCGTTAAATACAAATCTTCATTTCTATTGCACTACTGTGCATATTCATGGCGGTAAAATTTTTCTTCAATCAACAGTAAAATGTCTTAACGGTATCTCGGATGCCATATTTGAGACCCAATTAAAAAGTACCCCCACTTTCTGTTCTGTAACATCACAGATGTCTATGTATGTACTGCGAATATCACTTACAATCATTTCAGACATCTATTTGTTTAACGGCTTTTAACATGAATAAAAATTGGAGTCAAATAACTCTTCTCGATATCGCACTGGAAACTGTTTATTACGTCACTCCTAGGTTCAATTTTTGATATGTAGAAAGAAAGGTTTCATCAAGAATTGTTCACTTTAGCTGCAGAAAGATTAAAATTTTAAATAATTCCGTTGTTAAAGTGACGCTCAAAATATATTTGTTATGTTAATTTCCATTTCTTATATACGGGATTATTTCCCTCCTATTTCTCCTATTATTTGATCTTTGGACGCAGTAAATTGGTGTATTGTTGGACGAAATTTCGTCAGCACTTGGCCACCAGATTTCAAGATCCTCGAGTTATATATTGAAAATTACAATTAAATTGATTGGATTGGATACTCAACCTGGTTGTTGAGTATTGTTAATGGATTGTAATGATATCGTTTGCAATGGTCGAATTTATTTATTTTCTCCTGAACCTGGCTATACTAACGTGGAAAGTTTTTATACGGATAGCACGTTACGGTGTGGCAAACATGAACCACTGTGTTCTCCTGCAGGTTTTTAAAGTATCGTAATAAGTGGCACTGGTGTGACTCGGTATGTAACGTAACAATGAGGCCTTAGTTTAGTAACGGCCATACAAATATTTGACGAAATTGCTACATAATAAAGATTCTTTTTGCGATAGCAACTCATGTTACTACTACACACGAACAATACAAAATATCTGTTGTACATTTACCGTCCGGGGTTTTTTTACATTACTCGAACAAATTGAATTATGATCAGTGGTTCCACGATCAATTAATTGCAAGTTACAAATTAACGTCGCAAATAACACAGTGACGATGTCTGAACCGAAGCTCGATTTAAACATAATATAAAATATGTTTGCACTCCGTAAATAGCAATGCAAATATTTGTGTCTGTTCCCGTCCTGTCCCCCCTTGGGACTGACGTACGGCTAGTTCGATTCGAACCTTTAAAAGTCCCTGAACTAGTATAAACTAGTTATACGAGTACCGGGACCTTCCCTCCGACTCCCACTGTGAGTTGATAATTCACAAATCTTGTTTACGACGTCGTTTTAGGAACAACAAATCAATACAATTAATTCTTGTTATTGTAATGTTATTGTTTAATATAGACCAAATACAAATTTGTCAAATACCCCCTCGTTTCATGAATACCGATGGAATTTCAATGTTGTTTAGTATTGGGCGGCTCACTGTCCTTACACGACCAGTCTATGATCCACGTATGAAGGGATATCAAATATTTTTATTTCATTATATAATAATTTAAGCGACTTTTTTACGATTTTAATACAAGTATAACAATAATGAGACCTAATAATTTAGCACTGAAGTTATCACAAAAAAAACTTTTAACAATGTACCATAATTTTTATCAATCGATACTTACCAATATTGAGACATGTTATCAAGCAAAAATATAAATATAAGCATATAAATTTAGCAAACTACTATTTCAAAGGTCAAAATAAATCGCGATCACTGTCGTATCTTGTGGCTCTACTTCTTGAGATTCACTTATAGAATGGTAATACGTTTACCAATAAATATACGAATGCCTTAACTCGTAGGCTCAAATAATTTACATTATGAAAGTCAAATCACCCTCGAGGATTGTAGATGTATAGGTACACAATAAATATGTACCGTTGACGTTTGCGAATCAGAATTATAATGAAATAGAAATTGCACGAGATGAGTTACAATACGGCATGTCGACCAAGGCCGGCCGCCCCATACATATTCCATTAAAACTTGCCTCTTTCCATGTCAGATTTAATATATGGAAATTGGTGTCTCTGTTCAACCGATTGTTTATTGCAAATTTTTTGGCCGTCACTCAAGTATCTTACTTTTTATAAATGTTTATATCTGGTTGGTGTAATAATTCCAATTTTTAGTGCTCAACAAAATAGTATGTAATAATTTACTTCATATTGCAATTTACTCGTTGCGATGAAAAATTAATGTTCTGTTTTATAGTATCTTGCACTAATGGTTTTCATTTAAGTAAGTTGGATAACTAATTCGCGTGACCAGCAAAAGCTGAGTTTGATATATTTCATATTTGTTTAATTCACAACGAAATAAAAAAAAATCTAATTATGAACAAGTTTCTGCACTAAATGTTTTAGAGAGCCGCCCTAATGTATCCGTTTTAAAATAACACTGGCCAATTTATTTAGTTTCAGGTATAATTTCAATGTATATTTCTAATGTATTTGTGACTCCTATAATAATAAAATACGTTAAATGTTTCCGATATCAATGCATGTCAATTACTCTTAAATAATTTCTTAAAAAACTTGTATAAGTAACATAAAGTACTTTTGGCTTCCGAGCAACATTACCCCCACTGGCCGTAAATTGTATACTGACAATGGATGGCTCGTGACCGTTCCAATTACGGTTTTCAATTACAGCGCTTGTAATTCAGAGGGTGTGAGCGGTTGCTGTGTAACACGATCCCCGCGCCGCGTCCGACGCTGGGCGGGCCACGACTGCCACGATTCACATTCGATCGATGAAGGGGCACTGCGCATAATAAAACAAAAAATATTTATTAATCGAGTGCTGATAAATTGTGCCCCGGTCGGTGTATGCTCCATTGCTAAATGGCATAAACGGAACTTTTATAGACTCATGTTGTCCGTCTGCTCCTATGTCACAACCATTTTATTGCGAGATATTATATCGATTAAATTTAGGGAATATCAATGCACTGCTGTATAACAGTGTAGGAAAATCACGGATACAAAAGTTGTTAGGTAATTATGGCACTCACAGATGTTTTGTCATTGTAATTAAAGACTGAAAAAAATACAGTGCAGTGACCTCAGCAATCTACTTTAAGTTGTACGTGCCAGCTGAGAAAGCATGTAAAAAAATCACTACTGATTCGCGAAGCAGGATACAACTATGCATGTAAAAAAATCACTACTGATTCGCGAAGCAGGATAGAGCTATGCATGTAAAAATCCTTACCACCATGCACGAGTACCGTCGGGATTAAACTGGGTGATAGTTAAACAACTCCGAATTAGCACCGATCGCCATGGTCTCGTCTTTTCCTCGGCTACCCAGCACCACCACAAGCGGAGGAGGTTGGTTCCGTCTCAAGGATTGATGGAGCTGGAGATGGACCCACTCACACAACAATTTGGTTTTTTGGTGGTGAAGTTTTCTTTGTTATTATGTTCAGGACTAATTTACATTCGGATAACATTGCCTAGCCTCTATGTACAGTTCTTGACTAGAAATTTAATTTTGAGACTAATTAATTCAGTCGTGTAAATATTACTGTAAACAGAAATAAAATGAATCATTTGGTACTTAATCAGTGGGTATTCAGCACTACGTATCCGCACGTACGTATATATCGTTCCACCTACAGAGTTCATCTCGCAAGGTGAGACGCGAACTATCCGCAGCGTGGGCGCGCGTTGCTGAATGTTTCTTTTATTTTAGTCTGCTATTTAGCTACAAGAGGTGCTTCTGCGTGTCCGTTTACTAGACTTTCTGGACAAATTTCACAATATTCTTAGAACCTTATATGGCTTTCATAGAAATGAGCAAAGGTATTTCCTTTAAAATAGCTTAGCTTATTAGGTTTTTTTACATCTACCATCTACCAGTATAATAATATGCTCATATTTGATGACAACTCTTTGTTACAGCCGTTTGAACAGTTGTTATCTTGTGTTATGATACTAGAGATTTTCTTTGTTTTAATGATGTAATTTAATGCATTTTGTAATTTAAAATTTTCCGAACTAAAAATTACCACGTTTTAACAATGTTGATAGCAAATCATACATAAGTACACGAACTAATCTTTAAAGTATCGTACCGATCAATGAAATTAACGATGGCATAGTCATGATAGCCGCCAGACTTTCAACCCATTGTTCTTGATATGGCATCCCAGGATAAAGCATTCGCGCAACTCTATTACGCGTCTCACTCTAACTCGCTTTAAAGGACGGAGTGAGACGATGTGCCTTTGTAATTGTACCTCGTAGGTACGTGCCTACGTCGAGTGCCAATGCCAGCCCGACAGGTGCAAGGAATTTCGGCGTAGGTCCGACCTTAACAGAATTAAAGTATGATTTGTTTTGTTTATTTGTTCAATATGAATTTGACTAAAAACATTTGCTTGCTTGTCGAGATTATAGTGTGTTTATCTGTCCGTATGAAGGTCTGTTTCATTTTCCGTCCGATTTATATACATTTGTGTCGTATATAAATTCTTGTTTCGTGTGTTTGCTTAATTAGAAGTATGAATGCTAGAATAACGGTATATTAAATAATAAGACCGATGATACAGCTACATATATTACTTGTTAGGTATTACATTATATTCACGTATATTTTTCTGCAATAAGTGAAATCAAAGCGTTCATAATTCTTCACACTTTCTCCGAGGAATTTTGACTCTGATTGATTTACGCGATTCGAAGATAAACCGAATTTATTATCAGATATCCAACATTTTGAAGAAGATTGTAAATTAGATTCGGTAACGATCCCTTTAGACCATCGGTGAATGTACTCAATACGAGTAGTATGAAGCTTGCCTACGTCACAGGGACGGCTTTCACCTGGGGAATCGGCATAAGAGTAGGTACCATGAAAATTATTCAACCGCAAACGTAAATACGTAAAGACGTAAAGACGTACGATTCGAAATCGAATTAAAAAAAATCTCATGATCTCTAGTATAAGTTTTATTTTGTAGCAGTCCTTCTTAGTGAAAAAATAATTATACACTACGTCAATAAGCGGCGCCGTTTCATTTATGCGTTTCAATTTATGGCTATTCGTAAACCACGGGTTTGATTAAGGCGTTGACGTAGAGATGCAACATCAAGCATGTGGCGTGAATGTTTAAAAAATGTACGTTAAAGGATCAATCATTATTGACCAAAAAAGGCCCAACAAAGAAACCGATCGACCATTTGTATTGTTTTAGCACGACCAGGCGCAACGCAGCGAGAGAAGGCTTCATATTCTCTGACGTAAATTGCCGACACGAGATCGTGTTAATTCGCTGCTGCTGGTTTAATTGCTTTATTTTCGTGAGGTTCTCTACGAACGAGTCGGCTCTCGTTGGCGGGCTACACTTCCTGACACGGCAATTATAAAAATAAACAAAAATTAAACAATAATCACTTCCTAGATTATAAGGAGGATCGCTATGGACCGAACTCGACGGCGCCTTGTTAATTTCGGACCATGTTTTTACGTAATCGCCAACGACGTGTGAGGCGGGCGGTTCCTTATACGGCAAGGAGGAACGAGACCCTTATAAATTCTTCATTCTTTCCACTGTCGATGAATATTTCGTGCAATTTTGTGTTTTAGAACTAATTATATTTGTCGTTATGTTTTACGACTAATTATATTTGTCAACAAATGCCTCATATATATGCATCTGACTCATAATAATCGAAGCGTTCTTCTTCAATGCACATAATCGTGCCTTTATTTCATACGATTCTAGAACTGATTCCTGGATGATTAGATTGTCCCTATTGTACATATACCTATTTACTGACTGTCACATAGGCAGTTGAAGTATGCAATTGCAACCGAAAGAAAATATATATAACGTTAAGAACGTCATTCACTGAGCCAATTTCACAAGCATATCCATGATCCAAAAGTTAATCCCGATGACGTCATAGATAGGAAGAGCGGTATCTGACGCAAGTTTGACTGTGTCGCTAGCGATTATAGAAATAGCGATGAGTCCCTGTGGGCCGTCGATACAATGACACTACGTAGTGACTGGCGATGGACTTGAAAAAGCTTTTAAAATATTACAAATCGTACAGTTGCCCAAGTGGCTGTCGACCGTATGGTGAGTCAAATAGTTGAGTAATTAGGAACGGTGTTACATCAGAACAAACTATGTGTTTTAACTCATTCCATTGATATCACATACTTGTACATAAGAAGTTATATTAAGGATTTAATGTAGCCCCAAGACACATTTACCGTTTCATTTGAACACAGTTTATTTATTCCAAGTATGTCACAGATATTTTAATCAGAGTTTGATGATTTATAACATTTCTTTGAAAATATTGAATTGAGAAGTCCATTTTTACCACTAAGTGTAATCTCAGTAGCATTCTTTCATAATGGTTATTAAAAAACTATATTATCGTTTCCTTCTTGTCCGGCTACGTCGGTGTCACCACCTCTGCAACGATCACTGAAAAATAGCAGCATTTAACATTATTTACTTACTTTCCAGAGTCCCTAGACAGGCCATACAAACCAGATTTAGTCTTCCATTAATAACAGTAGATCTCTTGAAAAATCGATCGTGAATTAAATCTTCAGTTTCCTTATCAAGTAATTCGTAAATAAGAATACTCCCATGATGGATCCCCGAGTTCGATCAATAATACAGAATTTTAAAATCTTATTTATTTGTCTTTTATTTGCGACAATTTTCAACATTATTGTTCCATCTGTTTATTTAACCTTCATCACCTTTTTAAGTTACTGTTGATAACTGCGAAGCCGAGTTCCATCAATCAACCAAAAAGGAAAAATTAAACATACAATAAATAACGTAAAAGAAAACGAGATTCCAAATTAACATCGGTGTATTGTCGAGATCTTTTAAATTTTACCGCGAGTCGTCTGTATATGTAATGTAAAAATCGGAGGTGGACAATTTGTAAGCGCCAATTGTATTTTTAATTTGTTTATAACAGGTGCGTTATAACTGTCGATAATAACGCAACGGCAAGGTGACTGTGACTGCTTTTGTGAAGCCTAAAATGCATACTGTAATTATAAATAAAGATAAATTTGGTAAATAAATTAATTTAAAAAATAATTTGACGTTTGGTTAAAATATAGGTGATGGGCAATTTTTTTGCTCTCGAGTATATTTCTTTAGCCGACCCAGTATGTAACAACTGACGTAGTGTGACCCTCCTCTGCTGAACGAAATGTCTCTCGTTCGATTCATATTTGTTCTCGTGGTTTTTGGTAAAATCTAAATTGTATATATCTCTATATCACCTGCGGAAATAATAGTGAGAGCTAAAAATCTTTGCGTTTATTAATAGAAAGCTGTAAACTGCATCATTACAAACCAGGAGTTTGAGGAAGCCAATGAGATCAGAGGGCAACATAGGAAGGAATATGTAGCGCAGGTACTTCAAAGGGTAATAAATAACGTTTGCCTTGCTACATGCCGACTAAAAGCTACTATATCATGGATCTTGAAGGCCGCTGAAGCGACCCACCGAGTTTTAAAAGTTGTCTTGACACCGTCACTAGCAGGTAAGAGATAGGCGATGAGTGGTTTATTCTCTGAATAAATAAAAAAGAATCATAATGTAGCCATTGTAATTGAAGATACAGATTGAAAAATCTCTTGCTCACTACGATGCACAATGTTCAGTATTCATATCGTATCTTTTTGGGCTATTTTTCCAATATATAATTGTCCCTAAGTCGATGATTTCGTCTGCGAAGTCGCTTCATAATATCTTTATTTTTCTAATATTCAAAGATAATCACTCCTTTTCTCGGTTTAGAACTTAATAGACCAAACTGGTAATCCCTCATTGCTACATAGATGTCTGCAACGTAATACCTTTTTCTTATTAAGGTAAATAATTATCTGTAAAAAATATACATGTATTGTACAATTAATTCGCTAAACATGAACAATTCATTAAGAAGGTTATTAACTTTGTAGAAATCAATGGCTCTTGACGGAGTAAATTGGGTTGACGTTACCAAACCGTAGTAAGCGCAGTTAGTGACGCCAAGTCCAATGGATATGTCAGCAAACGCTTTACTTACGTGGAATGCTTAGCCGTCTTAAAACTGTCTTAAACGTTATACTTGACCCAAATAATATCAAGGTCAATAGTTCTGTCACTTAGCCTATGTGGGATCTCATCAATTCTAAGGTCTTAATTTTTATAGGTATCGTAGAGAACCGTTCAAAATACTTCATCATTTAGTCTTCCCCGTACATCATGATGTCGTGATTTCACAGTAAAGTATCGCTCATCAATAACCATAACTTATAATTTAAAGGTTTGTGTTATTAACCCAAAATTTACTCATTACGAAATTTTATTTATATCCACATGTAAGTAATTTTACAGTCGCGCATAACGTGCAGGATCAATCTCGATTTTCTTTACTTAACAAATTCAGTGGCATAACGTAACGTTGTTACAGCAACAACAAGGTCCAGCACTTGCATTGCAATCATCAAAAGTAACACAAATAAACACATTAGCAATGTTGTGCTGTCAAGAAGGTAAGATATTAGTCGGATGCCGAAGTAGCGCACCGAAGACACGTGACAACGTTGTGCCCGATCGCAGGGGTTGCCCTAAATTACAAAAAGAGTGAGAGTAATCCCTCAGGAACTATACAGAGTGTCGTTAGTGAGGTCTCTATGTATTCACATGATAATTATATAGCCTGTCAAGTCTCAATTGAACTTGCGTCAGGTAGCAACACATACTGTAAATGTACTGTAATGTCCTTTTGAAATTTGAGGAATAAGATTTGAACAAAGATTTCCATATAAACTACAAGTACGGAAAGAAATTTTATGCGTGTTTTATAGTTAAAATTGTAAATCCAGTAATTATAGAGGGACCAAAGGAAATGATAATTTTTGTTGAATATTTTCTTCACCATGACTTTATAAATGCCCACATGATGCACCTGACAAAAAATTGTTTTTGTTTTCTTTTTATTTCCCAAAGTCGTCCCAGAACCAGAATTACTTTATTTACGGTATACTCTTTACGTTGGCGTTCGATAGTGTAAGGTGCGACACAAGGTATTTAACGCTTATTTTACACAAAGTCGCGCTATGAGGCTGTAGATATAGATACAGCAATCCTCGATATTTATTAGTTAGTGGTTAATAATAAATATTTATTTTCTAAAGAATCATTTTACTTTACATATATTTACGTACGAACAAGTACCTATCAACCTGTATACCGCTGTTGTTTGGTCAGAACTCATGACGTCGGCCGTTTGCTGTTTTAATATTGAAAGTTGAATAATAAAGCAAATATAGATTCTTAAGATGAAAATAATTGCACACTGAAGAGTAGTCGATGTCGTATACCTTTCAAATAGAGAAGAAACTCCACTACTTGTAGTGTTAAAGAGCTTCCTTGCGTGACAGTTCTATAGAAACAATATTAAGTGATTCATTGTAGATATATGTATATGCATATGTATATGCGTGCGTCTCTCAATGACTTGGCCAATAGCGATCGAAGTTCTTCAGCCAATTTAAAATTTCAAAACTTAGCAAATAAAGTGTACTTTCAGATTTTTGACATGGGTATTTGGCTCACACGTTATTTTTTTGTTTTTGTATTTATTCTCAAACGATACGGGACTAACGGGTTTTAAATTAACTCATGTAGAAGTATAATTTTAGATCTGTGGTACTTATTGCAGTCAAATATAAAAACTACGCAAGATTTTACTTGGCTGATGATAATCTATGGTGATTAAGTTTGTTGTAATTACTCATCGTGTATTTTGTGTAATAACAAATAAGAAATTTCAGATAAATACGTCATGTATCTCTTATACCTATATTATCATAAAATTATGATTGCATGTAAAGGAATGTAACTTCAGTTGATTCAATGCATTTTAATTTACGCAAATGTAAAATGAAATTAGCTGAGTTAACGTATTGCGAAATGTCATTACCTACATCCGAAATGCGGCGATATTTATCATTTACGATCAAAACAGCAATAATGTTTTTCAGCCACCCTGCCGTTGACTCAATCACGTAGTTACCCCAGTTTCCTTAGTTGGTCGCGAACACATCTCAATATGTGTTAACAAATATCTGCGCGATCGTATCAACTAAACATCGAACCGGATCATTTTCCGAGCATCGTACTGCAATTGGAGCAAATTCCTCTCGGACCACTTCTGCGACGTTCTCATTAGCTTCCGATTTTTTTTTAATTCCTACCCGAGCTCAACACATTTTTGCGTCACCCGGCGACCTAATTTGTTCTTTATTTTTTCCCCAAAATGTTGTAACTGATTATTCAACTTCGCTAGGGATTAATGGATGCTCTGTTCTCTAGTTCGGACAACTGTGACACACGGTGCCGGCTTAGCGCTTTTGTGTTCAAAATAGTTAATAGTGCGGACCTGATGATAGAATCTTATAACGACAATCTTACTGTATATTGCGGGATATTGTAACGAGCTCTAGAACCTCGTGATAATGGTCATGTTTCATTTGCATTATATTGAATAATGAGGAACATAAAATTGATTCGCGAATATTTTTCTTTTGACTTAAAGGCCTTGGAAGTTAGGACAGAAGAAGATTGTATAAAAGCTTGAAATTAACAATACGCTTAGTTATATACCCATGTCTTCGGTTATCTATTTTTAATATTAGTTAAAAATGTAGATTTGATATTTCATTAAAAAACTGTTCAAAATGTAACATGGGTTAACTTTGTTTTATGAATACTGTAATTTATTTATTACACAATGTCATTTACGTTTATTAGGAATAATAATATAAAATTTACCATACCCAATTTAAACTCAGAAATGAGAGCCTGTTAGGGTCGCCAAAGTTTAATTACCAGTGTAACCCTTAACCCTCAATCAAAATTTCGTCGCAAATGCCACTGGTAGGTATTTTACATCTTTCATCGCAATCTCCTAAAATGTCACGTTGAGAGATTGTTTAGACGTTAAATTGGAAGCCCGCTGGGGTCGGATAAATTTTCCACGGCGGCCACACCACGCTTGACCTACAATCGACTGTGTTTATATAAGAAGCCGTCCATAAAACGGTGACAGCACAAACAATTTGTTTTGGGTCGAAGGCAGATTGCTCGGGGCCGCAATCGAATCCCAATTCATTGCCGGCACAGCTTTAACGATCCGACCCTGGATAGAATGACGTAGTCTGCTTGCTGATATGTCAAATGCTATAAAAAGCAAATAACTAATCATGTGGATGTTATATTCATTGATATGATAATTGCAAACGGACTATCAATTCTCCTGGTACCAGCAGATCATTATTAGTTGTCTAAAAATAAAAGGCAGTCCTATTAAAAGTCAGAGAACTTTTGAAAGTTTTGAGAATCGTCATGGAAACCCTTATTTGTGACGCTATCAACTACATCTTCGGACCCAATGTCATGTATTTAACTAACTTGATTCATGGCGGACGATAATTCTAAGAGCTAATTAAGCTTCCTCTTCTACCCGTTTATACCTGCTTGTGCGACTCGGTATACAAATTTAACTGACATATAAATTAATTGATAATTTTAGTACTGATGCGAATAATAAATAAAATGCTACAATCGATTATTGAATTTACTGACATTTAAGGTTATGAGTAGAATTGATGTAGCTTATTTTGAGTTATTATGTTCAAAATAAGGAAGCTATAGAAAATTCTTTATTGGTAAGGATTAAAACAATTTTAATTTTTTTGAACCTCGTAATCTACATATCTATTTTCGTACGGGAGTAGGACATGTTTGAACAACGCTCGGAAAATATAAACTAACCCCATATGTTTTCTTTTTAAATCATACTTCCTCATCAAAGTGTTTTCCGGAGTGGAACGCGTCTTGCGTACGACCAACTTAATACAAAGAGCAATTATATTTGACGATCGAAATATTTTCTTATCGCGCACGAAACAAAAGCGACATTTGAAATTTCCGTTTCAAACTAGATAGCTTCGATAGTGCATGGATGATAGATCGTTTCCAGTCGACCCACTGCGCCAGCGATGCTTGCCTTTGTAAACCGAAAATAAATATATTGTCTTCATAACTTGGCGCGCATGTTTTGACTGTCAGCGGTGTTTATTTTACTTTTACGCGACGCTGATGTTTTCGGCCCGAATAAATTATGTTTATTACTTAAGACCGTGTCAAGATTGAAAAGTAAAACACGTTATAAACTTTATTCTTTCATCCTGTTAATGATTGTAAAGAATTCTTGCATATGTGTAAATCTTTGCACGGTCCCATTCTTATTTTTATATAGGTTAACCGCCAAACGAAAGGGCGCGTTAGGGTAATGCAAGTTTGCCTTACCTCTGGCTAGTGCTTATCCAATTGTGCTCCGAAAAATGGAATTACTTATTTCATAGTGATCCTGTTTGCTAAGCTCGAAATTCGAGTATCGAAAAGTCGTTAGGTGTTATTAACAGTCTCTTATCAATGCTTATTTCATGCAACCTGTCCCACTACTGGGCTCGGTACTCCTCTCAAAATCATATGACTCAAAGTAACTAATCGTCACGCTGTCCAAATGATGGTTCGTGAAACTTCTCTGAAACCTCTACGTCATACGCGTAATTCATAGAAGATAATAATTCATTATCACGTAGTCATCTAATATTACAAGAATAGTCCAGTTGTTGTAAAAACGATACTATAAATATAGAAAGTTTATTCGGAACAAAGTTGTCTCGCGGTGTGTGGCCTACGTAATATGTCGCGCGACGTCTTTCAAGGGATAATTGAAAATTTATTATTAGAAGGCTATATGAATAGTCATAAAATATGTGTACATGTAGAAAAAAAATCTTTGGCTTTTACTTTTACAAGAAATAATAGCGGTTTGGTGAGCAGCATCCTATTCGGATGATTTAACTGCTGATCTCTTTTAAAGTTTAAATAAGTGCTTAAAATTAGTGATTAATTCTATAAATAAAATTGCTTGCAGGGACGTTAAAAAGAATTAAAATATTCTGTAATATTCAAAATAATTTGTAATACAAATTCTAATATTGTTGGACTTTAATATGACTATAAGATGGAAAATATGGAAAAGGATAAATAACAGCAATTACGCGCAAAACTCCAGCATTCATCTCATTTTGCTATAATGAGCTGCAATTTTTCATGCCAGTTCCCACTTTTTGATATGATTTTATAAATGCTCGATTCTTAGTGACTTATCTCTGCCGCGAAGGAATTTCCCGCTACGTTACTAAAGTGTACTGAATTTTTATAAAGCGCAAGACAATTTTTACCGCTTTACAATTGTTAATAAGGTGACATTAGAACTAAAGATCATAATTGTTTACATAAAGTAATACTTTTATAATAGGGTAAAAGAATAGAGAAAAGGGACATAAGTAATGTTACATATTGACAAATTCATACTACTTACTTTATACTATTAAAATGCAATTAAAATTTATCGTACATAAAAGTTAGGTAAATCAATAGAATGTAGCATACATTCAGCACAGTTTTTAATGTAAACGATTGCTCACCAACGAGCACAGGCCAGCGAACCAGAAGAGTCACTAAAAGGTTTCCGGCGTAGAAAGAATAAAAAAATACATGCGATTAGGAGAATTAACAAAATTTTCTATGTACATATATGTACCTATTTCAACAATTTTAGTGTCGAATCACAAAATTGTTTTCCGTTTGGATCAACTAGAATATTGCTACGGACGTCCCGCGGCGCGCGCCCGTATTAATTACGTACCAATTACTTACGTAGAGTTTCAACGTCGTCATAAACAAAGCGATATGGACGACAGCGCTTACGGTACTTTACGTAAAATTTTCCCTTCTCCACAAACTTGTTTACGTTTCTCGCACATTAAATTTCAATAAGCTAATTTTTTGATATCGAATATACTCTTCCGCCGGTCTACTCAGTGTCTATTAGATGCCAAGGTTATTAATTCGCTTGTAATACAGTGGTCAGTCTGAAAGTTCTAGTGAAAAGTTCACGTCATTGTTTGAACGTGGACATAATATTAAAAAATATATCCTGACATGGTGTTCATATGTGGACCAATCAATAACATAACAATAGGCCTCGCAAAAATAACTGGTATGGACTACGTAAATCATTTCTTTAAATTCAAATTTAAAATCATTTAATAATTTAGGTATTCTGTAAATACACTTATGCACGTCATATTTTGCTTCTACTACCGTTTTGAAAAGGTGCTTTAACATTGAGGAGAAGGAACGGCGAAAGAAACTCCTCAGCACATATTTTAAAACAACACATTCAGCTGTGCTTTAACACGTCGCTTAAAAGGTCCAATAGGTAACTTACGTCTCAACTTTGGAACCTTATTGTAAAAACGAACTCCGAGCCCCATAAAAGAACGCTGAACCTTTTCAAGGCGATATGAAGGCGTAACCAAATTATATCTATTTCCCGCTTCACAAATAAGCGGCTCAAAGTTGCCTTACAACCAATATACTAACATAAGTCTACCACTAGACGTGCGCACTCAATTAATCAATGCCTCTCAAATACGACAGATCTATGCTAATGTAAGTGCTCTCTAAATAAATATTGACTTATATCCAGAATAAATACATCATTTCCATTCATAGAAAATGTAATACAAGTGCGAAAATAAATTCCCCGTTCATAACGGTTGATTTAAATCATTACTAACAATCGGACGTTTCACGTCGGATGTTCAGTGGATGGAGGATGGGAATTTCTTAACTATGTTTTTTTTAAAATCGCATGAGTATTGCGGACAGGTTCCAACACAAAAAATTTTTCCAAAGAGAAAGCTATAAATAATGGTATTATCTAAATCTAATTTATTCATTTATTATATTAGTCAACTTATAAACCAGACTACATTAGGCCGCACTAATGTCTGTTGGAATCTCCATCAGTGAACCCTGAGCATGAGAAGGATATTGCGATAATCTAAAGTATAATAAAAAATGTAAGTATATATTCACAGAAATGTTGACTACATTTTATACTATTTATAGTAGCATTTAGAGTGAATTTACCTGCTTGACTGCATGTTGTAGTGAGAAACAGTGGATCACGTTGAGTGCGGCCTTTTTCGTCGTCATTTGCTTACTGCTATTGCAGTATTGCTATTATTTAGGTATATATCCATGCAATTGTTATTTGTATTCAAAAATAAAAGTTAATATTTTTCTCTTTCAATGTTAATTGTCCCTTTCAATGCATACGATCATGCATTACCAATAGCATGTACTATTTCAGTTTCTGACTATAAAAATTAAGAATTAATTAGCTAATATAATTCTCCGGAGCAATCGAAGCCTGTCTTCTCGGGTATCATGATGATGTGCGACGCTAGTGAATTTCAAGCAAGTACAGTTAACATGAGAAAATAAGTCTTACGTATAAATTACGTAACGTTATAAACACACAGCACCTTGAAACAACCCTGTGCTGTTGCAGTGGTCTTTTTAGAGTTGAGCAAATTCGAGCTTCTCATGTGCTTCTTTAAATGGTTTATTAGGTGTTAGTTGTCGTTAAAGACTGTTAGGTGAAGTTAACGCATTTACAACCTTCATATTTTAACCCATCTAACCGCACTTTCATTTGAAATCCTTGTCCCCATTTTTGATAATTGTTGAATGTTGAAAAATGATTATTGATACTTGAAGGAAATACTTTAATCTAGGGTACCTCCTCTTTTTAATGTATAATGGGAAGTTATCAAATAAATCGGGCACCTGCAAACAAGCTAATAGGTTATGGGGATTTGTTCTGTCACAGCACAAATAACTTCATTTTATTGGCTATAGGACTATCAGCTAATGTCTTCGTGGCTTTAAATATAGAAGTGATATAGCCAATATTGCAAATTTTCCACCTGTACGTAAAAGTTCAATCACCTGCTGTTTATTTATTTTCGCCTATGCAATATACCTATTATTCTCTATTTCCCTGTAATATCTTATCAGTCATAGCCAATATAGTCAAATAAAGTCTATTGCTCACATCGCGTTTCATAACGCCATGTCAAAATCTGACGATTTCTAAAAAATCATCTGAGTCATTGCAATTTTGTAATATTGACAAGAGTAACGTTTGGAAAATACACAATGCTTTATAAAAGTGTCCGTTCAATGTAATTCTTTTATTTACGATCAAAAGTTTCGGAATAGTGTTTAATTTTTTGTATGTATAGTATCAGAGGTTCCGAGGGAAATTAATCAATTTCCTACAGAGATAATGCACAAGATTCAGTTTAGTAATCTCACGACAATGTCCATCTTGTTCGCTCTTTAAAAATTGCCTTACAAATGGGCATTAACGTCCATCTGTCACGCAATTGCAGACATTTAATAGGGTTTCAGAACTGTAAATTTAAGTAAAATTTCATTATTATTTATCCTTTACCTATAACTTAATAAAAACACTATACACAGACATTTTTTTAACACTAAGGGACAAAGGAATTATCAGTTCTAGGTGTGTACTACCCGTAAATTTGTTAATATAACAAAGTACACTCTAAGGAAGCTCAGTACCATCTTTGATTTGATATGTAACGAAGTACTGTGTACAACCAACGTTCTCGTTAATGTTAAAAAAAGTTAATGTTAAATATATTAAAAACACTGAAACAAAGATATCTAATCCTGGAGCATTTCAGTGGTTCCTTAAAAGTATTTAAATATAAATTTTTAGTGGGTCATCTTGTGACTCATTGCAGACGCATCAGATTTTTTTCGAAATATTGTGCTCAAATTTTGTATTTATGATTTTTTGATGATGACGTTTTTTGCGTTTACTTTGTTTTTACATGACAGTACTTTACATGTACTTTAAATACATATCAAGTTAAAAGAACATTATGATTGAAGACCTTCGATATTATACATTAAGGTAAATTTAGAACTCGTATTGTAACACGAGAATAATTTTGATTAAACCAAAATATTATTTACGATGTGCGATTGTTTTGAACACGGCTTTAGTAACCATATGACAAGAAATCACAAAGCACATCAAAACAAATTTATGTGAGTTACGAGACTTCATCTCCAGCGCTTTTCAAAGTCATTGTTGAAGTTATTAAGTTCTTCCGTATGCAATAACAAGAATCGGGGTTAGCGAGCTCAAGATATGCCGTTTGGTTAACATTTTTAGGATAAAAGCAATTTATGTAATCATTATTTTCTATGCGAATGTACATGACAACATCATGTTAAATGTTAGATGGGTATTTTAACATCACACTGTTTTGTATGTCTTAAATCATAGTCGGACACGTGTTAATTTTTCTTTCATTCATGTTAATATTTCATTCATAGTATATCTACCTATACTATCCACATCGGACTGTGAAAATATGATTAATGTTATATTGCAATAAAATACTTACATGTTCCTAAGAACAAGGTTTTTATAGTTTAACTGAAAAAGGTACTCACGATTTTCGTACTTAAGAGAGACTTTAATGTCGGGGAAAACCTTGACACATGATAGACACGAATGACAGATGAGCCTCTCAACTTTTCATCTAGGCGCTATCACATTTTAAATTAAGTACCATATCACGACATACAATGCTAAGGACATGTTCGGGAATTGAACCTAAATATGGGTTTTCTTTTAACATAAACTAACTGTTGTTTAAACCACGTTTAAACTAATCTTAACCCATAAGCTTTGCTAACGTTTTTACCATGTTTTTTGGTCTCCACGGTCTCTCTAACAAACGGAGGATGGGCTGACGTGCAGCTGTGATCATCTCTGCACATCTTTTATAGGCATCTATAGTAGAGTGGTTTGAAAGATACAATTTTTCGAAAAGCTTCTTTTAAACCATACGTCATGTATGAATACAATTTTGGAGGCTTTTAACATACCAAATATATGTCAGTTTTGGTATTCGCGCGTCATAAGATTTCATTAACGGTACGAAGCCTATGAAAGGGTGGTGGTCGGTCGCTAATGATGTTATATTTAAACCAAATGTTGACATTGTTATCGCACCGTTACACGTGCCGGGTGCCCCACCGAGCGTCGGTCAGTTGATGCTGTAATCACTCGTAATGAATTGGCATGCCGCTTTCTACCTGTCTCGTAAATGGCCTAATCATATTAGCGAAGGGTGGTGGGTGGAACACGTTTCAGATCTCCTCGTAGCACCATGGCGTTGTCGTTAATCACGAGCAGATTTTTACCCGAAAAAGATGTTCACGTGTAATTAGCACTTACCTACCAAGTTGTGTATTTTAATTTGGCCATGTACATTCTTCATCATCATCATCATAATTATCTCAGCCGGACAACGCCTACTGCTGGGAATAGGCCTCCCCCAAGGATCTTCACAACGATCGGTCCTGCGCGGCCCTCACCCAGTACATACTTAATGAGCTATAAATAAAACTATTATTAACATTATTTTAAGTTCATTATATTCGTCCGGCAATGCTTCAGGGTGCTATTAATCATATTTTGTTACCTTACCTTATTCATTCATACCTTCCAGTTTTCCAACTTCATCTCCTATTGCTTACTAATATTCGCTTTAAATCGACACATTGGCTGGAAGCGCTTTCTAACCCTAGTTACTGTGTTTATTTCTAACCAAAATAATTATTAATCCATTGGTTATATCTGTAGCACAAAAATTATAATGATTTTCATGGAAAACGCCGAAGCATATTTCATGGCTGTCCTACCTAAACCGGCGCCACCGCGCACTGATGCGTCTACGTCAAACCATAATTTGCGCAATGCAATATGTTTATAATTATTGTAAAATTTAAAAAGACTAGTAGCCATTGTTTATTTTACTGAATTTGGACACTCGGATTGTAACAATAACTATTCAAATACACGTTAAGACACCGAATAATGCATCTAGTAGTAACATCTTTTAGCAGTAAATTTAACTCAATATGGCTATGCTTTCGAATGATACTCATGAATTCATAAATGATTAAGCTTATACAACAAACAGTTCAAACTAGATACTTAAATTTACCTAAGTTTAAATTTACCACGAATGTACACAGAAAGTTATGTTCTGTTTGTGTTCATTTCTTATTCACTCCTGATCTCTGTATTTAGTGTACACATATTTAAACCGAATTGAAAACGTCTGTGTCTCGTGCTCATAGCGGGATTTTACAGAAAAAAGAAATGTTCAATAATTTTTAAGCACAACAATCAAAAATTTAAATCGAATACATTACGTAGCCGCCTTGTAAAAGACTGTTGAGAACGGACCTCAATTTATTGTCACGATGAGCACGTCGTGTTCCTAGTCCATAAAAAGTCGCCTCAATTCGATTGTCACTTGCGTCACGGCTTTTATCACTCAAATGCGATTACGAAGACTGTGACGTCATCGGTTTCTGCCTATATTATTTACGGTTTTCAGCTTCGTGCAGATTGGTTGCAAAGTCGTCCCAAATTGACTCTTATGACGTATTTACCTTTATGACTTTTCTCTAGGCTTGCGTCATGTGTGAGTAGTACATACAGGTGAATTGAAAGGAAAGTGTTTGAAATGTAAGCGCTCTATTGAAATGGTACCATCGGAAAATTCGACAACCTGTTATATGTTGGATATAAGCGTTGTATATAAGTAACGAAAATGTAGAGCAATATCCCTGTGGCTTTGAGCATGCCGAATCGGATATTGTGACAAATTTTAATATTAACTGGAAAAGTTTCGGAGGATCGACTGAAGATGATCTTGGTAAATTTATGCTTCAGCTTTGGCTATTTAGGAGAAGGCACAATGTTTACATGTAATTCAATTGTGGGCTAAAGCTTAAAGATTACATTAATCTTGAGTTATATTACCGACAATCGTGACAAATTCACCTTAGCAACCTTTATTACATCTATGATGTAAGTATTTCTTTCTGTATTTGAGTTTATAAAAATAAGTTTACTTATTGTAAAGATATAAAAAAGCTTTTAAAACTACTTTTGTATTCAACAGATACGAGATATAGATATACTAGAACTATGTTGAGGGATTAAGTTTATTACAAAATCCTTTGTGCGATAGACCTTATTTAATCAGGTTTGTATCGCCCTGTGACCTTTAAATAAATATTACATCGTGGCAACCACCTCTATTAAATGCGTATGAGTTTAATCTTGTTGAAAACCTCAAGTTTGTTCGATATTTTTCACTATTTCTGCACTAGTTCGCTGATTCTTATCCTAGAAACATTTACGGGCTTTAAAATAAAATTTAATTGCATCAGTTATAGCATTAACACAGAATGTTAAAAGGTAATTTTATTTTTTCTTGATAGTTCCACTACCAGTAATAAATCCAAAAACAAGCCATCCAAAAGGACATGTTAAGTTCGAGTCACACTAGCGTGAGACAAGCAAGCAGACCGATTCTGTAAGGGTCTTGTTTTCATCGGGTAAGCCATAAAAAATCAAATATTATAAATTAAGAATAATGTTTATTTCACAACAAAAACCCTTATTTTCTCTACATATAAAATACTCTTATACTGGGGTTACAAAACCTTATATTTAATATATGTAAAATGAGGTGCGACGACTTATACTTTATAAACTCAATAATCCTAAATTTGATTTGCTTCAGGTTTCACTAAAAGCGTAGGAATAAATTTGTGCTTAAGTATCATAAAAACGCAAAAATTCAGGACCGACGACGTTCGACGAATGGATCATGGACATGAGTATCCTCGAAAGATACATTACATAAACATTAACAATTATGAATGATGATTACAACCAGTATTCAGTTGGAACAAAATTTATTTGTATCAAAAAATTATGCGAATGTGTTATAAACTCATATTTGTGATTCTGACATTGTATCAGAGTAATAGATGGGTTTTTTTAAGAAAGTCGACGAACGACGAGACGAGTCAGCTGATGGTAAGCGGTCAGCGTTGCTCGTGGACACCGGAAATACCGAAGCCAACACCGCTTCGCTGCCGACCGTAAACGAAACGGAGCACCCGCATTGTTATTGGCTCCTTAACACTAACCGAAACACGTAAGAAAACATTTCACGGTCGGTTTTAGAAAGAGGGTGGTGGTAGACAGGCTCACAATACATCCTACCATCGTTCAATTACCGTTAAGATCAAACTAGGTGGTACATAGCGCAGCAACCTCCAATAGAAGCGACCGTACGCCGTAACCTCGTCCGTTTTGCACCACGAGCAGAGGAAATTGGCTTGGGATCAAGCCCTTTACAACTTTACTTTACTTTACTTACTTAACTTACTTTGCCCATTGAGTAGATAAGTTTTAATATTAGCATTACAGGTTATAGCAGGTTATATCGCGTTGGTGTGACAATAAATGATTTTTATTATTATTATATTATATTTTTAAATCTGCGTTTATTACTTTATTGTATAAACAGCATTTTTTTTATTTAAAATAATATTTGGGAAAACTTCAACTAAAACTATTTTCAATGGAAAATATTAGGATTTAATTTAACCTAAGTTTGGTTAATTCCCAATGAACGTTATCAGAAACTTTGACAGTTCTCTTGTCAGCGATATTCATTACGCGTTACACATATTTAAATAATAAATGATAATAAATTTAAATCGCATTAAGTCGGTACCTCTCACTTTACTTCCCACATACAAAACAAATACCTTGCACTAATTATTAATAACTTCTTGTATTAGATAAATAGATAGATTTAGTCTATGATTTTGATCTTTTCTATATACGTTCATGGCGACAACGATGGGGTTCATTACAGAAATACGAAACGATTATATTTCAAGCAATGTCCGATTGACGACTATGATGAATGATCAAACCCTAATTTGGAAGTTTAATTGGGGATGAGCAACTTTATAAATATATTTTGGTGAGAATGACTAAAGAATTTAAAATGCCTTCTGCGCCACGTTTCCGCAAGCTCAAGTTGAATTTGAACCATATGTTTTCCGTATTCCTTTTTCAGTATTGTTATTAATTGTTCGCCGCTAAAAGAAATTTTCTTTTATTTTCTGTTGTTCTCTTGTTATTATTTTTATTATGAATTATTCTCCGAACATAATGTTGTTTGAGTGTTACTTGCATTAGTAACTTGAAACCGCTCACTTCTTATTTTTATTGATTTCTGAGAAGCAAAAGCTTTCGTCAGTTAATTTTATGTAATTCCTTATTTGTTGGTGGTTTAGCGTTATTGGCTTTGCAGACTTTTACCGTTTTATCCCATCACATAAAATTGTCTATATCCGAAACAACCAACAATCTATACTAATCATAAAGTTCTAACTGTACGATTTCTGTACATGAACGATATATGAGAAAAAATATTATTAGGGGCCTTTATTAACGCAATAGCACCCAAAACAATAGTTGTTATAATTTTTTTCTGTTTTTCTGTGCGTTTGTTCCCGCTAATCTCAGAAACGGCTTAACCGATTTCGTTCTGGTTTTCACTAATGTATTGCAGTAAGCATCACTTAATACTTAAATACTTACTGCAATCTGTCCATAAATAGAGAAGCTATAAATAAATATTGTAATTTGTCATTCATAGAACGAGAAAAACCCAGAATAATGCTGATGCTATTTTTAAGCGCAAGGTAGTTTTTTCAAAGCGAAGCGAGGGCATTTGTTAGTATTATAATAAATTTTAAAATACCATGTTACTCGTTCTATTTATAACTACTAAACAACCCTCTCAGCAGTTTATCTCGAACATTATACTTCCTCTTAAACTTGGACGAAAAGAATCTCGGACAAACTGCACTTTGAAAATAACTTTGACCCAATAAATCTTCTTTGTCTTGGTCTGTCATTCGCGGCTACCTCTATTTTTAGAGCTGTGAGGTCAGACCATCACTTACATTGGATTAGATCGTTATACTCGTCTATGGAGATTATTTATTGGGTAACAATGTCATTCAATTAACATTGTTTTAATTAATTAGAAGCGTGGTAGGAACTTATTGCCGGGGAGCGGATATTGCAGACAAGGTCGAGCGGTGAACGCTTGCGAGCGTACGTTGGGCAATTTATGTACAGAATGCGATCGCTATCAGCGATACGAATCTATCGTAAATCATTCATAATGGATCTCCACCAGTGGGTAGCTATAATGCCTATAGCCTAGTAGCGGTCGGAATGATTGGTTTGCACGACTCTAGTTGGATAGATGTAGCCGCTAAATTTTCATACCATCGCGGCATATATTTCTAACAGCGTTTCTTCGAGATGTTTATCTTATTTATTAAGTGCCCACGGGAATCAACAACAAATTATCTAAAAAAACCAGTTAGTATCTAAAAAATGCCTGACATTGCATAACTTATTACATCTTTCAGTAACTCGGTCCGCAAGAATTTAGCATTATTCCAGTCGGTTCATTTATCTTTATTGAAAATTAAGTTTTGAAAGATTACATGTCATTTCAATGTCTATGTTCATAAATAGGGATTTAAAATTATGTTTATAAACATTTAAGGTAGCAATTTACCTAGTGTCACACCTGCTTTGCATAGCTTCATTTACGATTGGCGATTAACCTGTATAATATCTGGACAATAATTTTTCCTGGTATAAATATTTAGTTTTAGCTCTAGACTAACATTTTCTCAATTTACTAATGCAATATCCGTCTATGCTTGTCATTTGTTAAAAATTTTGTTCCGATATTTTGTAAGAACTTATCGATAATCAAAATTGGACGTATATCAAAACAACTATAAAAGATAATTTGCCCCTCTCAACCATAGTCGCGTGCGCACTCTTCGCAGAAATGCCGATGCACAAACGCGAGGTCGATTCAAATTTCTATTTTCAAATACCGTTGAGTGAATTTCATGTTAAAAGTCATTTTGTTTAGAATCCACCTATTTTGTAGTTGTCGTCACAAACATTGTACAGATTGGGAGTACCTACACCCGGCAAGTCGTTGATAGTTAAACTTAATGGAGTTAATTCCAAGGAAGAATCTCTTGATTGGCTTTCTTGTCTCCATAAATTTTCTGTGAGAGCCGAATTTATTACTACCGTTGTAAAGGTTGTATTTTATACTGACGCAGTTGTAACTTTACCTTCTAGCTTAGAATATGCATATTGAAATTTGTTTGTGTTTGAATTAATTTTCGTCCACCTATCTACTACGTTCACGATTGTGACCGATAAATTTTTGTCGTCGTAAATCGTCAATTTAATTACAATCGTAACCGTTATATAGAGTAGACTTTGTACGGACAAATGTCTTTATCGATATTTGCAATCGATTGTCAAATTCTTTACGATACTAACTTAATATATGTTTATAACATGTGTTTTTTAAAAATATATCTATGGTATAAGAAGAAACTTCACAAAAGGATTAGATAACATTGTTTCTGATGATGAAACACAAAGAAGAGTTTTCGTCGATAACGCGGAGAAATCTCGAAAACAACAAGAGGTTTCTGAGCTGCCTCGCCATGAATAACATCACGAACTGACACATGACGGACGCCACCTACAGCGATGTAGTCGCAGCTACAATAAGCTGTTTATTAAGAACCAGGAACAACTAAGTGTAAACCCTGACGGTGGAGGCGTCATCGCGCATAATTTGGTATACGGAACATACCTTTCGTAACAGACGTCCGCGAATGGATGCGAAAATAAGAAAACAGTTAACACGCTCGTAAACCCATCCATCGGCCCGTTTTTCTCATTGTTTACTTTTGTATTCCGGTTTTATAAACTGGAGTTACTCGAGCGTTAACAAATGGTACGTTTTGTACTACACTATCTCGATATAATGAGGCTGCGTTCCGGATGATAGCGTAAAAATTTCAAATGGATTAACACCCGCACTGTCCGGTTCGCCGATGCAGCTGCAAGTTACTTTTTCTCGCCTACGAACTTATTTATTATTGGAATACTGGATATTTTATGAACATGATCAGTATAACATATTAAGATTTTAGTCAACTTTTATTGAATATTAATTTTAGTATTTTATTTTAAGCTATTACACAATACTTGCTAATACAGGTAAATATATCATAAAATTCCAAGTTAAGTTAATCTACTTTCACATTTACAAAAAAAATTTGAATGTATCGTAAAATGTGAGCTTAAATTGAAACTAAGGTATATAAGGAATCTCGACAGGGTTAGAAAATTCGAGAAAAAAGTAGGCAGATCAGTTCATTATGATAAACTGTGTATATTTAATAATTTAAGATAAGTGTACAAAGATAGCACAGACCATGTCCTAGGACAAATATAGAACTGAAGTTATATGAAGTTTTTCATTTGTGGCTACACGTACCAACAAATTATATTTATGTTCCAAACGTACCACGTTTGTCTAGAGATAGACGTTCCACGTACACGTGATTGGTACAATGATATTTAAGTTAAAAAATGTGTAATTATAGTGAAAAATTCAACCGTGGAATGAATAACTGCCGCCATGTAACCAGTAGATACAAAACTCTCTTTGAATCATCTAATCGAGGATGATACTTACAATAATACTGGAAAGTTTGACTAACTCAAGAATACCAACATATGTAAAAGGTTTTAATTACTTTTTTCAGAAAAAAATATCTCTGTGCATATGTCATATTACATTCCGGATAAATTGTATATGCTATGTTAGCAAGACAATAGTCCGACCTTGTCAACTTTAGACAAATGATGAACATCAACATTAATTCAAAGGGCGCAGGATATTTGCAATTTTTCAATTATGCAAATCGGAACGCATTTGTCTATTGCAATACTGACTGCCTCCGCGCCCACGTAATTTCAATTATCTTGTATTTTGCTTTTTTATATGGTGTTCATTGTTGACTAAGCTGGGATTACACTGGACCTTTTACATGGCAATATTAAAACTTATATTTGGCTTTACAGTTCTATAACAGAGAAAATTGACAAATATGGTACGATTCGTTTTGCTCAAAATGAGCTGCTAGTGAACTGTCATCTGGTTGTCTACATTTCAGCACGACGTATGGTAAGCCATAGTCGATCCTGCTAACATCAGTGTTCTCTCGCAGGCAATGCCGATGCTCTGACATAACTCGGCCACGTATTTTGCAACGCACATTCTATTTGTACGCACACTATCCGTCCGTCCCAAAATTACCGACGTATTTTAAAACGTCACAATAATAGCTTGGTGTCATCAACCGGTAATTGGGTCTTAAATTTCTTTGCATCTCCTTCGCGTAATTCAAATATTTCTGTTACGTTTTCTAAGAAGATTAATATTTCAGCTTCATTGCGATATATAGCCGACACGGACTCCAGATTGGAACTAGTTCACCGGCACGGTGGAATCAAGGACGTCACGTTTTGCTGGAAACACTGTATTTACGGAAGCATGTACGACTGGACTGACGGTGGACACTGCCGCCCCCAAAACACGGTTTATACGAACATAACAAAAAAGTAAATTAAAAATTCGGGCATGCAACGCATCACTGCGTTAGCTCTGCATTTTCGGTCACAATGCCAAAGAGACACGCTCGTAAATAAGACGTTTCCTGGCTGAATGGAGATAAAAGCGTTAAATTTTTCAACGTCCCGAACACTTCCAGTGATTGGGTGTAGCGGTTCTGAGCTCCGACTCTAACTTTCCCAGAATAAGTTGTCGTATTCTGTGATTTAAACATCGGGAAGTTGAATGCAACGTGGGACAATTTGCTTTAAGACTCTCTTAAAAACACGTTTGAACACTATTTTCATTTTGTCCGAACGTAGAGGAAATAAGTACTCGTATTTAATAAACCTTAATCGTATGATTTTAAACGTATCCCGGACATTATACATTTAAACGGATACTCACGATACACACACACACATATATATATATATATATATATATATATATATATATATATATATATATATAATACATATATATATACACTATAGATATATATATATATATATTGACATAATAATAAAACATAAAACCATAATTATATAGGTATTGACATTCACATTATAAATAATTAACCCTCTAGTTAACTCAGTTTAATTTCGATGTTTATTATTTTGATTATTTGTTTAAATTTGATGACCCCATAAACCAGTTGCTAGTGAACCTGCCTGCCGAGCGAGAGGTCCCGGGTTCGATTCCCGGCCGGGGCAGACATTTATGTGACAGATAAACGTTTGTTCTCGGGTCATGGGTGTTTGCAATGTCATGTTTGTGTATGTCTGCCACCCGCAACTCAGGGAATCCTAGTGCGGAGGTGTGAGCGTGTAAACGTTAACATTAAATTTAAATTATTTCAATTAAATAATAATGTCAAAATACGCCATAAGTAACGGCTAAATTGGCAGATACGTAACCATTTATAATTACGAACCTACATCACCACCAAATAAACACAAATAAAATATTCATTCATTCATTCATTCTTTCAATAATCCCGCAGTCTCGCCGTAACCATGTTATTGGGTCGTAATATCGATAAAAATACAAAAATTCGTGAGTACCCGTTGCAGTTATAATCACTCAATCATCCTAATAAAGTAAGACTTATGGTAATGTGCCCCTATATATCAACCAATCGTTACATCTGACACAATCAACGCCAGGAGCTTCCCATATCACATCCTATAAAAATATTGTATTCCCATTAAATTTCAACACCCATTTCCGTTGGTGGTGAAGATCTTTATATTTTCAGGGAATGACCACGTATACCGGCGAATATGGTTTCTGGAAAGCTATAAACCCATATATCGCACCATATTCATAGATACATTCGGAGGAAGTCGACCGACATTTGACTGATCGATTCATAATTGACCTGAGTAATTATTAGGTAACGACTGCACAAATGTCTATTTTAGTTATATTTTTAACGTTATCTATGTTCAAGTACCCGCTTAATGTAATTGATACGGTAAAATTAATAAATTAATTAATAAAGATGGCCCGGTTTCTAGCTTTACTTCGGTTTCGTATTATTTAGGTTTAACAAAGGGGGTGATAATAAAATCAGAAAATTGCATGTTTTTTCACGTTGAGGTCACCGTTTTATCAAAGAGATATACATATACCGCAAGTTTGGGATCGTGTCTTGGGAACATGGGACGTCATATTCTAATCTATAGTGGATAGATGCTTGAGATACCTTAAGAAAGCAAAACTAGCAGACCTTTAATGGACCTGATGTTAAATCATAACAAATTCAACAATAGACTGTCGGTTGAAAAGAAGCGACTCACCCGCTACTTTTGACTCCATATCATTTCAATTTGGATTTCCGTTGATGGCAGTTCCTTCTGCAAAAATGTAAAATATGTTTGTACTGCTACTTCAGTCATCGGGTAATCATAACACTTATATGTAAATGCATCATCATATTTACAAAGTAGCAAAGAGCCCTTGCTTTGCTTCAGGAAAACTACGACTTACGCTTAAAACCTGCATTGAACGAATTGCCCCTGCATTGTTCTAGTACTGGGTTTTTCTCATTCTTTGAATTAGAAATGTATTAATTTATAACTTTTTTTTTATTTATTGGACGGATTGCAATGAAACGAACTTTAAATATTAAGTGACACTTGCTGCAATACATTAGTGACAACCGTAAAGAAACCGGTTAAACAGTTTCTGAGATTCTGAGAACGCTCAGAAAAACAGAAAAATTCATTAAAAAAGCCTCCTAATAGTAGTTTTTTCATTTACAGATAGCGATAACTTATAATTTTATTATAGGAATAGATTAAGAAATGTGATGTGCAATAAAGTATGCCAAAAACAATTTAATAATGACGTGACAACTCACCGCTAATTCCGCGGTAATACAATAATATTACAATATATATTTTGATCAGCCGACAACAACAAGACAAATATAAATAATAATAATAATATAAACTATTACGTGCACGCCAGGTGTTGAAAAATGGAATTGCTGAATCGCACAGTATTAGCGTTCTTTAATTTTTGACGTTTTCATACAACGATTAGATTCTACAGTACATACAGAAATAGGATAATATCTGATTAGCGAAGTAAACTTACATGAAGCTCTTAGGAAGTCGGGCAGGATGGTTGTGCGTCTACGAAGGAAACTGCAGAATTATGTCGGAAATCGATGCCTTGACCTATATGGTAGCACACTGCGGAGTAGGGAAAAAGTACGAGATTTAAGTACGATATCAACCGTTCTGATATGTATGCTAAACCATTTCTTTCCAGTTACAATTTAATAACTACAAGGAAGAGAGAGAAGACGAGGGAGAATGAGGTATTAAGTATACTAGATCAATCGTACTTTGACTTCTTCTGAAGTAAAAATCAACCGCCAAAAAGTTGCACGAATGACGGTGAATATTGTTTAGTATGGAGACGATTCATAGATGCTGGAAAAAAACCAATTCATTGTGTACTTTAATTTTCCAGTAATTATGAACATAACAAACACCTAAAATTTTGTTTTCTGCTTCTTCAATTTGTCCATGTGCTCACCAGGGTTCACTGCGTTTAGATTAGCTTAGATCCAACATTGGAGGACCTTTATATCCCGAAATAATTAATTTTTACCAGTACAAAGTTTCAGAAAAACTCCATCCAATTTTCCAACATTCTAAGCTGGAACTGTAAATCAAACTACGGATAGATAGATCCATTCAAATATGGACCCGACAAACGGTTAGTCTATAGGGTTAGCGCACACGTGCCCATTGCCAGTTGTCTCGAGGACTCGCTTAAACAATAAACTAACGTTCTAACCATTGAACGTGTGTACTTATCTTAATCTTAGTGCTGACATAATAATATTTCGCCTACAATACCCGCCCGCGCGTACCCAATCGCCCGATAGCAGTAGGATAATGGAACAGTTCGCTGTATACAGGTTGGATATATTATTATGCATTCGGTTAGACTCTATTCGACCACAAGAGATTTTTTTTTAAACTTGACAATCAGCATACGAGTTTCAAACGGTGGAATGACGTGACGGTAAGTGTTTACCTATATCTATTTGACGACCCCGTAGCCCAGTTGGTAGTGACCCTGTCTGCCGAGCGTGGGGTCCCGGGTTCAATTCCCGGCCGGGACAGACATATGTGACAGATAAATATTTGTTCTCGGGTCATGGGTGTTTGTGATGTGATAATTGTGTATGTCCATGCCACTCGCAAGACAGGGAATCCTAGTGCGGGGGCGTGACTGTGTAAACGTTAAAAAAAACCATTCTGATCCACACCAGGTAAGGATGTATCCGTCGCGTTGCCAGTTAAAATTATATCGATAAATAAATCGATTTTTAATAACGAGTAATGAATGAATAATTTGAGTTAGTCGAATCAATTAACTGTTTCAATTAATTTTGGTCTGTTAGTATTTTGTCGAAAAATTGGGATATTCCTCGTTTATCAATTTTATATGATTTAATAATAAACGTGGGTCTCGCAAAGTTCGATGCTAAGAGCCACACATGATTAAAATATCGATGATACTCATACCCAATCATGTTAAATGCACTCGGGTATGACGATAAAATAAATATATATCAACATGATTGATTACGAAGCGAACATCTTATATTGTATTATTTATTGGTTTCGTTTTGTTATATCGAGTCTTTCATAGAACCGTAACGAATTTCGAAGATATTTTATTTAACATCTTTTCTTACTAGTCTCTTCTGGATAAATTACATATGGCTACTGGAACCATACAATCAATCGACGTACAAGTATCTAATATGTGCATTTTACTGCTCAATTTATTTGTTTTGTTACGATTATTAATCGTCATCATTATTAATCATTAATTATTACGGTTATAAATCATCAAGTAAATAATTATGAGATCGAATGAGATACTTTATTATATTTTATTTAAAATATTTTAAAAATATTGCAAACAATCATATATTAGGAAAATAGAATTATAGACGTCCTTGGAACAAGCACAAGGAAAATACTATTTTACCACTCAAAACACAGAATCCTACGCATTCTTATATTCTCATATATTTCAATCAAGTACTGTACACTAAATACTTTTAAAATTCGCCTTTGGAAAGGAAAGTGAAGCAAAGTTTGTTTTACTTTATCGATCGTAGAGCTGAGTGTCTCAATTATTTTGACGCAATTTGAATAAAGTGACGCTGTAATCGAAAAGGGGAGTGCTATAATCCTTCATTATTACTTTTCCCTTTTTTTTCACTATTGACACACAACGTAGCGTAACAGCTATATTTTGTTTAGTTTAAATTACGAAGAAAAACATTTAATGACTATTATTAAAACGCTCATGCCTGTTACATATACTTGAACGGCTTACCATAATCCAAGCAACTCATGCATACTAGTCGAGTTTGTAATACACTAGTCGTGTAAACCACCACGATCGCCGTGAAGCAAGTCACTTTACACAACCTTTTGTTTCGGTAACAGGGCTATTAAAGATCAGGGACATTTTTATGTCAGTAGACGATCGATGAGCAAACGGTCCACTTTGTAGTAAGTGGTCAGCGCCGCCTATAGTCATTTGAATCCCGAAAGCTATCATCGACCCGTTGTGAGCGAAGAAAGAGGCGGGGGACCTGAATATTATTGACTTTCCGACATCGTAACCAAAATACGTTAAAGTTAAAACACTTCTCGGTCAATTCTAGAAGGAGATCCGGCCTTGCTAGCGAGGCGGGTAAAAATAGAGATTAAACTGTGTAGTACACAGCCTAGTGAGGTCAACAGGGAGATTTGAGCGCCAGTACCTCGAAGTTTATTCACCTAGGTGCACCACAAGCAGATGAGGTTGCATTACAGTCGAAAATCCTTTTACTCACCACAATATAAAGGGTGTTTCACCGCAGTCTTTGGGGATAAAGATACACCTGTGCCCAAGCTAAAACAACACGTGTTATGGATTGCAGTGCCCTTTTAATTTCAGCTTGCTCGAATGGCTGTTTGTCAATTCATACAAAATCTATAAAAGCTTCCTCAACCAGTCTTTACGTTAGTTAGTTACTCTTACCAGTGAGTACTCAACCAGTGAACAAGGAGGCTTGATGTATTAGCCTTATAAACCCATCCACTTACTCGACTCTAGTTAACCATGGACGAACAATAAATCTTAACAAACGTGGCCTCTTTAACGTTACGACTTCACGCCCTAGATAACTGAAATATGCTAGACGCCACCGTGGACATAATAATTAAATAGGTTTTTTATTGTTAAAATGTAACCCAGTTACGATGAAAAACACTGAAACCGCCGCACGCTTGGATGATATTAGGTTACATATGTTACGAGATGTTAGATCAGATCTGAGGCGTCTCGTTAACGATACCGAGAAGTATGGTAGGCGTGAAGTGGGTTAGACGACTTAGGCGTATCTCGTGTAACGGTCGTCGGCCCCCCCGTTCTGTCGGGACGTCGGCTGAGGCCCACACGCGACCTATTTTGTTACATCACAGTCTTATGGGGGCTGCAATTTGTGTATTATACGTATGGCAATAGTGCATAGCACTAACCGTACCTGGAGTCATTTGAGTCGGACTGAATTTGCGTAAACCGCAATGTAAAACTACTCTCGTTTGACACTTATTCAAATTCCACCGTTTACTCAAATTAGTGATCGTAAAATGAATGATTAATCGATGGGTGTGTTTTTGTTTTGTCTTCGACTCGTATTATTATGGCGT
Source organism: Megathymus violae (assembly GCA_003671415.1). Taxonomy (NCBI): domain Eukaryota; kingdom Metazoa; phylum Arthropoda; class Insecta; order Lepidoptera; family Hesperiidae; genus Megathymus; species Megathymus violae. Next base: position 4,647,475 of record PDGT01000001.1, read on the forward strand.
AAATAGAGTTGACAAGCTGATGTTTATAAGTCTTAATACTCATAGATAGTAGTAGTTCGTAAAAATAAATGGTATATGAATAAATTATTGTTGCAAATTTTTACAGGTCGTAATTTTTTCACAACATAACATAAAAATACCTAAAATTAATCGTTTAATGCTCGGAACGTTAAAGTCAAAAGCTGTCGACTTGAGGAGTATTATTAATCAGCGCGACTTTACTAGGTCAACTGGCGCTGTTGGCTGTACATTTTTCTCATCGTGCAATTTGAATTAGGCTTCGCAAATTGAAACTGTATCTAGACAGTTTTATTAGCATGCCAATTTGGGGATTGGACATTTATAGATTTCTTGTTACTGCTTAGTCTGCTACTATGTAAAGCAATTGATTAAATACGTTCACTTATTTAAATCATTAAGTGAAACAAATCTAGGAATAAATGTCGATCACGATTAAGACAGAAGTTTATTTATTCTAGTCAAATTCTGGGCGTCTAAAATATAGTGTCTGCCATCGACACGCTAAGAAGAAGATTCTAGTTTTAAGTATTTATGATGAAATAATAATTAGGACTCGATATGGATTTTTTTTAAGTTCTCCATAGTATTCCCAAAGGTATGTGAAGTCTGCCTACCCACACTTGACTAGCGTGGCCGTCTATGGCCTTAACCCAATGTGAGAGGAGACCCGAGCCTAGTATTGGGACAGTATTGTAATGATAATGATTTTTTGTGACCGGAGGAAAATATTAAGAAAGCTTATAGAATCTAATCGGGTTGGTAATCTTGAATGTTTATTTTGTATTCACGAAAGCTATTCATGTTATTTCCTTTTAAATATTTATAATGTATGTATAAAAATTTAAGAATGTATTCAATGAAGAAGGTAATCAATAAACTTTAGAAAATGTGTAAACCACATTCATATATTTTTTTTTGCCTTAATAATTTCATTCGAGCTTATAGCGTGCAAAAAAAATTGAACGCTCCTAACGAAGGACAGACAGCGACATGATAATTGATAAATGTGTACGTTTCGAGAGCGCACATGTGTATGTTTCGCTTTGATTTTTAAGAAATGCAATAAAAAATATGGATGAAATAATTTCTGCATTCGGCCGTGAACTCGTGTGTGATGTAGAGTTATTCTCTATCCCACAACACTTTAGACGCCGACCCAGCAACGAATAATAATTTGAATGTTTACCCTTAAATGCTGATGTGAATTCAGAAATTTTAATTTAGTTGTTTCGAAGATAAGATGGGAATCCATTCAAAACGGATACTATAACAAACATAGTATGATATAAATAATCCAAGGCTGTCCAATTATTAACAAAATAAATGTTTTGATCCGAATCCGTTAACAATATTGGCAATGTCAAATATGAAAATTGCATATTACTACAATGATTTTCATTCAAAAATGCATCCGGTCTATGTTTATGTCTAAATTCAATAACTTAGAACTTAATGGTCTTGTAGAAAAGATCGTCTTTTACAACGTCTTAATATAATATCCAATATCTTGTTTAATGGTAGCGTATAATAACAGACTTATTGTAATTAAATACTAACATTCATGTGTTGTTTGTTACAGGTATGTCCTATTGTTAAGGAACCCACTTCTGTGTTGTATTTTGTCAAAGGTAATGTTGTTTGTGATACATAATAATTTGAGACATGTAATTTTGTATATTAGACGAGTAATTAATTCTACGTGTTAAGAATTAAACTACGACTATCTTTATATATTTTACTCATTTTTTATACACGCAGTTTCCCTAAAATTGTTGACTTATTAAAACGTATGACTCGCAATTACTTCGATCGAGTCTCGCCTTAGGAAGCGACATTATGGGCACATCCTACGGTGATGGGCAAACACATTTAAAAACATTATGGAAAAATCTCAGTTATGAAGTTGCAATCTCCCTTTATCGAACTAAAAATTACAAGTATTTCAAATACTTATACAACACGTAACTGTAGAAAATTTTGAAGTGCCGTAGAATTAAGATACAGATCCTCTAAACGGAAATTCACTGTTAAGATCTTAAATATATCTGCTTACAACAAGTCTGAAATAAATTAAATATATCTGCTTGCGTACAAGTTATATGATTTTGTAACTAAAATGACAGCGTTTTTTGTGCGGATTTCCGCACTTAATTGCGTTACAAGGACGCATTCGCCATCGCACCATCAGTCCGCTCGTATCTGGTGTACGACGTAAAATGTAACGTGCAGCCACTATAAATAACCATGGCTCTATTTGTGACGTGACGCCCTCGCAGGACAGGTGACACGTCGCAACGTAAATACTGCATTTTGTATACTGGTTATTGTTAATGCACGATGTCGCCATACTCGGAGTAGGGCATGGTGATCTACTGAACAACCTCCGATCGCCTGAAATGATGTCTCAGGCGGTATCGTTGTTACAGTATTTTTATTACTAATTGTGAATTTTTTGTTTGTTTTTTTTTTTTGATGAATTTTAAGTGTTATTGGAGTGCAGTTCGCCTGGTATAACTTGCCTCATATGTATCTCTAACAACTCGAGATAAGATTTGGTTTTATAGCCATGAAAGTAACAAATGCGCCTTTACACTACTTACATATTACATGACCTGATGGAACTCAATCATAATGAGACCAAGTCTGTCAGATGCTCTTTCCATTCTGTAGCACACCTCCTTGCTTGTATTACATTTTGAACAATGGACGAGATCGTGAAACCAGGTTTCACTTGTTGAAAGTCTTGACGTTATGAAAACAATACTAGGCAGTGAGGATGCATGGAAACCATAAGGTAAAGCTAATATAAACATTTACCGAATCTGCAATCAATTCGATAAACTAGAAAAAGTAGACTCACAGTTCAACTCAGTTTATGGACCTGTTTGCAATTTGTTATTTATTTAATTTATACCAAACACTGAGAATCCTACTATTGTTATAAATGTGAAAGTTTGAATGTTTTTATTAGTCAATCACGTAAAAATTTTATTACTTGGAAATGGACATGGGATACCTACTTTTTATCCCGGAAAAATATTAGATTCTTGTGATTATCAAAAAGCGAACTACAGGACCTACCCACTTGATATTTCTATAGTGTCTAGCTTCTATTTCGCAAGACATTATTTATACCTTTACAGTATATAGTTTTTTACAAATCCTCCAGATGGTGCTGTATAGGTTAATGCAGTTTTTAAAACGTAATTATGTTCCCATGACCTATTATATTATCAGTATT
>PDGT01000001.1:4650872-4705716 GCA_003671415.1 Megathymus violae
TATCAAAAAGCGAACTACAGGACCTACCCACTTGATATTTCTATAGTGTTTTTAAAACGTAATTATGTTCCCATGACCTATTATATTATCAGTATTATTATAGTATTGTAATTCAATATCATTCTACAGCGCAAGCGGCATGACAGATGAGACTATTGCTTTTATATTACACATGTTTCATTTCTCTCTGGATCTAATTCTAAAGCCAATGCCGACGAAGTTATGGAAATTTCATACATCTCGCCTATTTTTTTCGCCTGTTACGTGGGATTTCCTTCGAATGTATTGTACGGAAAAATTTACTCTCTCTCCCTTATTTCTCAAATTTCATAAACGAAAATAAAATATAATCTTTACTTGTTCTACAGACGAAAATCTATGTCTACTCCAACTTTCATGTACCATTAGGTAGTGTTGCAAGCAAGCAAAACTTAAAAACGAAACAAAAAAATCCGTTTCTAACTTGACCAGCTTTATTATATTACCGTGAACCTAAAATACGTTTTGTGCACATTGATAAGGTTATTCACTTCTTTGTCGTATCGAACTATCTGTAAAGGAGGGAGCAATAACATTTTCTTTACACATAATTTGCTTTGGTCTCGGTTAATAAAATGAAGTTGTCATGTTACAAGGCCCAAAAGTTTTAACCGGTTCATAGTTTTCCATTAATCGTTTAGCAAATTTCCGTAACAGTTCAACAGCATTTCGATACAACAATTTATTATAGTGTAACGCTGGAATTGCCTCTAAGTTTTCATTAATGTAATCCTTAATATTGCGCTTGTGTAAATAATAGAATCAAGTTCATGCAACTCTATATATATTTAGAAGAATACTGTTTACATTAGCGACTATGAACATATTATCTCGTACTCTGAGATTAGTTAAATACATCTGCAAACTTCAAAATATATGCACTTATAATATCAAATAATAGTTATATCAATACGATACAGAAACTACATATGTATTACAACTACTGATAAATGTATGTCAGAAGGACTGTACAAGATTTGTGGAACTATCAGCAAATGATGCAATTACAATCTTTTGGTAAACTAAAACTTCGCACACATAACTAACAATAATACAGCATTGTATTATTGATATTTAGTATTAACATTAGAAATGGTAGAACATATTTTAGTAGGTGAATATTATATTGCACTAGTTACGATACGTGCTCGCGTGCAAACAAAAGTTAGTGTTTTAAATTGATTAAATTCGTCCCACTTAAATTAAAAAAAAATACTACACCTAAGGGTGAAAATTAGAACATGAAACCAAAAAATTCACCTTATTGAAATTGAATTCGGTTTTTTGTAATATTTCCTCGTTTAAAAGACAAAGTTTTCTCCCATTCGTACAGGGAATAATATGTTCATAAAATATCGTCAAGGTATCATAAACATTCCATCCAGAAGCGTTTATTTATCTTTACATCTCAATATGCAATACGGCGAGCGCGCGCCGCACCGAACAATATTTATTTGCGGTGTCCCGGAGGTGAAAAGGTTAGAGAAATTTTTTCCCGCGATCGAGAATAAATTACGCAGCATAGTTCTTCGAAAGTTTTTGATCGCTCGATGTGGTTATGTGGCTTGAGCTTTAAGTTGCTCACAGTGTGATTTTCATGCTACCATATCTATTACTGTAAGATTAACATTACAGTAAGTAAAAGTAAGTACTCGTGCAATAAATTGTAAACTGCAACTTTTGATGTCCTTTATAATGTTTATATGTTTAGAGTAAAAAATATATGACCAAGTAACCAACTTTGTTTAAACATTGTAAAACAAAAAGTAATTTTTTTCTATTAGTAAAATTCCTTTTATCAGTTATTGATTTAAAAACAATTATGTTAGTGAAAACAATATGTTCCAAGTTGCGTAATATATTGATATTTGTTAAATACTTTAAACATCCAAAACATTTTGTAATAACTAGAAGATATGGTATTCATTAATTATCCTCATCATCTTTTGAGACATGAATCAATTTACGAATGATCTAAAATTGAAGAAAAATAGAACGAATATTTTATTTTGCTGTATTTTTTATAATTCGGTTTGTCTCATCGAATTTCTTATTAATTTCGTTTTAGTAGTAGTGAAACCACAACCCGAGTAACTTTTTGAAAAATTTTGCAAAAGAAGAACTAACAGTAGATAATGAATCGCCGTGAAAGAAATTCATTATGTTCAGCATATCTATAGATACATAGTAGTACATCGGTACATAACCGTGTATTTTGAAGTCAGTCAATAGTTAGACATAAATGGATTGCTGCTTCTGAGCTTCCATCCTCATCAAATACAATGGCTGGCAGAATTTATAAACTTTGACAGTAACACTTTATTTTTTACTCGCTTAACAGGTGTTGACTCAATCATAAGAAATAAAAATGAAACTCATATAAAGAACAAAATAAGCCCATACGGTTTTTGATATTCGTCGATGGCATTTTATTTAACTGAAAAACTAAATAATAAAAGTAATTATAACTATTGTGTATGTTTTGCTGATGACATAAATATTTTCCATTCACCGCTCTGTGAATATAATTAATTACGTCAATGACATAAACATTTATGTATTATGCTTTTATTTCCTTACGAGTAACGTTTTCATCTACAGAATCGTTGTTATTTTCACTATTTCTAAAACTCTGGAAATCCATTAAGTGCCTGTGACACGGGTGTCCGATAGTGAATCAACGGTAGGAAAATAAAATAAAACAAACATGGCCGCCAATATTTATTGTTCACTCAAACCGCGTTGAAGCTGTTTGTATCGCAGCGGGGATCTTCTAATTTACTACGTAATAGAAGTTTATTTTATTGTCAACGATTTATGACAACAGTGTTTGAAGTTATTAATGTGAAGGACGATGACACCGTTCAACAATACCTATTGTGTAAAAGGTTAAGGTTCGATTAACGGCTCCTGCTGTCGGTTTTTTAATACGCGTTGTAGTTTTATTTATTCGTCGACGTTCCCTTCAGTGGGCTCAAGGTGTTAATATATACATATTCTTAAAAGTATTTAAAATTGTGGTAGTCGTCGTTACCTTCTGTTATTAGTAATGCGAAAGTTAATTTTTGCATAATTTTGTAAACTGTTAATGTATGTGAATTTTCAAATGTTAATTATAATTAAATAATTCTATAGTTTTTTCCTAGCCTGTGTTGAACATCATTAAATTGAATGAATCTCTGACTACTTCATAAAATTTATTAATATCATTGTATCGTAAGTTTCTTTAGATTAATCTGAACTTCTACTGGATGCTATCCATCTTTTTTTGTCATCGTATTTATTACTTGTAAATTTGAGAATTTTGCATAATTTCATTTATTATTTAAACTAGAACGCATTTGTCGGCCCTGATAAATAATATCTATGAATGTCAAGAAATGTTCAATATTTACACGGCTGAATGATCGTGATAAATGAAATGTGATTTATTCCTCTAGGTTTTAGTTATTTATAACTTTTACTTTTGTGGTTACTTAGTTTGTTTACGTAGTGAGTGTAATTATAACTAATCAACTTCCATGTCGCCAAAAAAATGGTCTAGCATTCATATTGAATTCGATTCGAACTAGTAGTATTTGATTTTATATTCGTTTATCCTGGAAATTATAAGCGCGTTTTTTGTGTTCAAGGTTTTTACATATAGATTTACCACAGATCAAGAAGAATAGTTTCTACTGACAGTTTAAGTATTAAATTTACAATACAGAAGTGCCGTTTACACAGAATCTAGTCAATTCCAAAATCTAATAAGCTCCCAAACTCAAAATACTTTTTCCAATGGCGCACAAAAACTACCAAACTGAATACAGTCAATCGACAGAAAAGTGATATAATAGAGAAATGAGAGAGAGAAAATCATATTTAACGCCGAGCGGGAAATTACAGGATTTTATGTCTATTATTTATGTCTCCTTACTAAATAAACATGACAGCGTGATCTTTATATGCAGTCATTAATAATTTTCACGTTACTTCTGAGGCTTATATTTATAATATATATAAATTGAGTGTGTGTGAATATGTGTACTGTAATCATGCGTAACGATCGTAATCGTATTTGAAATTCAAACTAAATGTTTTCATATTAGTGTTAAAAATACGTGAAAAGTACGTTGAAATTCATGGTTGGATATAAAATCTTATAAGCTTATCCCTACTCTAAAATAATTACAGAAAGGGATGGTTTCATAGCAACAACTTTTAAAGTGAGCAAATCATTCCGGATGGAAACAGCGAGGAATTTAATTGTTAAGCGACTCGCACTAATTAACTTGATCAGATTAAAATTTACGAAATGTACGCGCCCGGAAAGTTTCACTCATATTCTTTATCTCCTCGCATCATATGTATATCTAATATATAAATTTTTAGTTACCATACTCCTCCGAAACGGCTTGACCGATTTTGATAAAATTTCTCTGAGAATAGGTTGTTTTCTATTTTTATACCCCTAAGTGATACGGATGGTCCACCCCAAATTTGCACCCTTCTACCATCAACCCCTTTTTTTAATATCGATATTAGTAATTCACAAATTTTCAACCCTGGTCGATAAATGATTAATTATCACTTGATCAGTTATCCTCGCCAGCCCTCTACCGGTGTCACTTCTGCCCCAGTAAATAGCACGGAGTAGGGATGAGATCTCTTTTCTCACTCCCTACAGTTTTCGGCCATTATTTTTTATTATTCATCGCATTAATCGTAATAGTGACGTTTACAATTATCATTTTACTATTTCAGTGTTATTTTCAAATAAATTTATCATTAATTCATATCACACCATGTTTTTCACACGGACAATTATACGTGGCATGCTCTCGAGTGCGAACCATCCAGTTTGTTTGTGTTAGATAAAGATGGGATAGCAAAAAATATTGTACACTGTTGCGTTAAGGGATTGATATTATTTTTTTGTAAAATTATTATAATTAGCGATATATATAATTAAAAATTTATATGGCAAAACAACGTTTGCCGGGTCAGATAGTATAGTATCAGATAGTATATATATATATATATATATATAAGTGATATATTATAACAGTAACTTGAACAAGATTTGGTTGTTAGTCCTAACAATGTTAGTGCGTACAAACGGTGCAATGGACAGTATCTTAAAACGCTTACTACTACTAACAGTAGTATTACTACTTATAGACAGTAATTTTTCATTAAAATTTAAATCACAAATCACATATAAATGAGACATATGAATATATACATGAGACATATAAATGAGATACTCTACGAATGAGGTCTGAGAAGTCGTATAGTTCTTTTGATGTTGCCGAAAATTAATTCCTACCCTATAGAATACCGAGGCAAGACTATCATAATGTACCAAATTTTCTTACTAAACTCTTCTTATAGACGTTTTTCGCAAATCCAGTAGAAAACTCCTGAAGCAGTTACAAAAAACGCAAACATTTAAATATAATTCTCGCCCGGGTCCAGTGTTACGTGTTTGTGAGTCGGTATGTGGAAGCATTCCTTATGCGGATAGTGGTACGTGTATATACTCGTAAACGTATTTTTAATCGCAGCGAATGTACTAAATACCTTATTCCCAGTCACCCCACAGCTGACGCGGGCTGGCCGCGCCCAACACATTGGTCGTGGAATCACAGCATCGTTATGTCAACTTGCCACACCTTAGACTACACTAGGTCTTTGTATAGTGAGAAGAGTTAATTTCGCTCTAATGAAAACTAGATATGACCACTCACAAATAATTAAGCATCAAGAATACATCACATGTTATTGATTATAGATGAAACATCATCGCACGATTTAACTGGGAAGATACTTTTAATACCGCTTATCACTATAAATTTTTGTGAAAAATTGATCTCACGATTACAAAAGGTTTGGTATGGTTTTTTGATATGAGACCTAAGATCTAATCTTACTGTGCTAAATTATTAAAAGTGTTCTGTAGTGTTTTCCAATAGCGCCAATGACTTTTTCACGTCAAGTAGAATATATTCTGATGTTTTACTTCTGAATAATAACAGTGTGACGAAACGGGACATAGTCCATCTGAAGCGAAGTTGTTATTCTTATTTAGCGGTCCGCCTAGACTGTTCAGATTGGTAAAAAAAAATTATCTCTATACACCATGTAGGTACATATTTTAACTTTTAATTTACCTAATTACTAGAAGAAAGTTAATGTGAATATAAAAAAATCTTTTGCTACTTTATTTTTTTCAATATACACCTATATTTCCTGAATTTTTACAGTTGTGGAGCTATACTTTTATATTGGTTTTTACAAGGCTAGTCGCCGGGTTTTTAAACGAGGCCGTCGGATCAAGGAGACGAGTCGATCCTTTCGCAGACCGTCCCCCGTCCGTGACCCGCGACCGTGACCTACTTCGTAGTTCGAAGGTTTACGGGAATTTGTTGTTTATGTGGACGGAACAGACTAGCACGCAATGCACCTGGTGTATAATGGCCACCGTACCCCCTGGGCATCTGTTGACTATGTTGTTATGATGCATTGATGTTATGTTATGAACATCTGTGACCAACAACTTAAACTTAATTTAAAACTTGACTCATCGCGGATTGTACATATTTTACTATGATATGGCCATTGATCATATGGATATAACACGCTGTTATTTGAGCTAAATTATGTGAATCACAATTTCTTTTTATCACCTGTTGGTTTGTGCTCAACAATACGCACAGTCGCCCGTAACATCTACGGCATCATCGACTCGTAGCCAACCAAAAAGAGAATGCTTAACACGTTTTTTTTATCATTGCAACCCAAATTAATTAACATTTTACGACAGGTCATAGCAATATGGAAAAAGTCAAGCAGTTAAAGAACGCTTTGATGATGGATTTCATCTTGAGGTTGAGCTGGGTGGGTAATATGGGGACCAACATCGTGCAGTAGGAGGGACCTAAAGTTAAATAACGTTTAACAGTTAAACCATGTCCACGATTCATGCAATTGCATCAAAATTTCAATGTAGGATATTCATATAGGGAGCATCCATACTATAGTAACATAGGTTGGAATCCAGATTGAGTTAAGTTCAAAATGATATTTTTATATTTTTAAACTATGTTATACAGTCAAATGTGTTGTTTCCATGTGAAAACATGTCTTAGAGGGAACCACATCGCCATGGCAATAAAGACGCCATTTCGGATCGAGGGCGCGTTCCGTATCCACCCCTCCCTGTGACCGTGACCGCATTCACATAGCAACCCAATTACATAATGGTTTAGGCGACGCTTTAAACTTTGAGCAACTCGATATTGGTGTCTCATGTAGCCTTCGTGGAGTTCATATAAAGATGTATGTCTATTGAGAGTGTTGAGGCTTAACGTTTTTTTTTTTAATTTATACTTGGAAGATCAGCCTTCATAGCGTATCTTAGCTTAGTGGTGTGATATCGTACGCACCTAATTTAAAGTACAATTAACGTACATATATACGTACATACTGACATATATATACGGAAGTTAGCAGTAAGCATGTCCACGAATATATTAAAATAATGAATAATAAACTTTTTTTATGATAATAGCCGACAAACGAGCAGACGAGCAACCTGATGGTAAGGGGTCACCGTCGCCCATGGACATCAGCAAAACCCATGGTATCACTGATGCGCTGTCGGCCTGGAAATGAGAAAGTAAGAAAGAAAGAACTGGCTCTCAAGCCCCCAGCCGGAACACGACGAGTCGTTTGGCGGCTGACTCAAGCAGGAGGGTGGTAGCTAGCCAGGCAGGCTTCACGAAAAGACAATAATATATTACCGTCTACAACAAACTGAAATAGTCTATATTTAATATTTATTATTCTAAAACTGCGGCACTATTTTCCTTTCACATGCGCTACTAAACTAGATGCGTTTCTCGACCTATCTAATTACAAGTGCATGAAATTGTAACGAGCTTCTCTGTGTATGATGTAATGTTCTGTGAGTTTGCATATTTTAAATACAACAGTTTAATTTATAACAGATTTATATAACTACTTTTTATTTTATTTATCTAGTGACGACATATGAGCACGTATTGACGACATGTCGAAAAGTGACAAAACCCGAATCAAGCTTTCAAAGTTTTCTGAATTACTTGCATAGATATAAGTTCCGTAGCTAACGCAAACCGAGCACGACTGCTCCCCTGGCATGACCACCCAGCTTGGCGGGAGTTCTCTCTCTTGCTAATACTTGGATCGCTCACAAGAATAAAAAATGTGTTGCTTCTGGATGGAGAAGAAAAGCAAACACAGTATAGTAAAATAAAAATTTAGATTTACATGACTCGTTCTCCCCATTCGTCGTTTCACGCAAAAGATACTCAGACAAAAGATCGCTTTAACAACATAACACACGTTAACTATGTCATTCGGCGTACGGGCGTAATTGAGTTTTCAATCATGAAGTTATAGGGAGAAGAGATCTTAGTCCTTGCCCTGATTTGAGCCGCGCAATGGTTGAGGCTGTAAAAACATAATAGAAATATCGATTTTCTTTGATATTGTTGTGATGTATATTTTATAAATTTGTTGTGATTTTTTAAACATCACAACAAGTAGTAACAACTTACGAATGGGAAATCGAGGAAAACCCAAGTAGAATAAAATTTTAATAGCGTAATTTCCATAAAAAAGTATACATATATTGATAAGTGTTAAGTGTTACACACAAATAAGATTCTAGTAACGCAAAAATGTATGCGCTGACAGGGAGTTTTGGGTGCGCGCGGGGCGGATTTCCCATCAAGTGGAAAATGTGGCCGGCACTCGGCGTGCAGCCGGCGAACCGACCGCACGCGACCGACAACAACGTGGCAACGTTAGCAACACGCCACGATCGTCGAACGTTACGTTATACCACGCAACGGTGACTCGGATGCGCGCGCTTGTGCCATTGTTTTTCCAACTGTGTACATGAATACGGTGACTTGATTCGTCTGTAATCGAGAATGACTTTGGACAGGGTCGAGAGTTTTAGTGCCAAAATCCAGCCGGCGGCGTCCGTTTCGTGCCTGTCGCAGTGTCAAAACATTTTCGGGAAGAGGCTCAAGCGTTGGGGCTCCACCGGTTCGTGGGTGAGTGGAGGAGTCTTCCGTCAAAATCGCATCGTCGAGAGTTGCTAGATATTATAATCAGTGCCGAGTTTGTTTTTGTACGCGTTGAGTCTCCGTGTTTAAAGATGCTTTCGTTTACTTGAATTATATCATTCCTTTTTCAAGAATTTAAATAGTAAAGTACTTTTAAAAGTATCAATTCAATTATTCTACAATGCGAATCAACTAATTTGGTGAATTATTAGTTTGCGGAAAGTATTAGGTATAACAAACAATACGCACGTTCGTAGTTGGAGTACATTTAAAGCACATTTTTAAGCAGAGATTTAAGCTTTGCAGTTGACTGACCACGAGCTGTAGCTTCATTCGTATATATAATTAATTAATCGATATTGAATCGTGTTAATTAATTATTTTGTAACATTCGTCCCAACAAGTTAATAAATTACATGGACGGCATCGTTGTAACTAGTACTTAAATGATTGAGTCGGTCCATCAAAAGCATATCCGAATATTGTACGACCTTTATATAATAAACGAGCAAATTAATGTTTACATTCATAAACTCGAAGGAAATAAGATTCAGTCGATACCTATACGATTAAAATCAAAACATCACGGTTTCTTGACATACAATTTGTCTTGCTCGTTAAAATGTATTTATATGAGATACTAGAGCAAAATACGATTCATTTACTAAGAAACTTAGCTTTAAATATAAATTGAGCGAGATAAACGCCCACTGCGGCTTATATTATTTATTTTACGAGGTTCGCATCGAGCTTAAATTATGTCCCCTGTCTTCTCGATGTGTATTACGCTGAGGATGTGCTTGTATGTAGTTTGCGATTTTTATAGCCGGTAAAACTAGTAGTTTTTTTATAGCTACTCCAGTGAAGATTGTTAATATTTAAGGTGTTTACGGAATTCGATTACTGAGCCTAACACCGTTTTAAACTTTGAATTTGTCGCATAGAATATAAGAAAATAATTCTAAGCATTCTCCCTTCTTATGCGTTCTTGTACATTAAGGAGCAAGTTTCACTTATATCGTGTACCATAAATGGATGACAATTGTAAGTTATTGATATAAGTAAGCACAATAAGACATCATACACATATCCATAGTATATTATCAAAGCTTTAGTGGGAGCAGCTAGGCTAGCTTCGGAATCTGTAAGCATTTTTTAACTCGAATGATATGAGAAAAGACGTGCCTTTTCGTATAACGTAGTAATAAACAAAACCGAAAATAATTATTGATATTGGTAACAATATAATATATAGATAACAAATTACGTGCACCTATACAGACATATTTTTCCCGAACAATGTCTGTGTTATTCTCCTACAACATTGAAACCGATAACTGGCCGCGATTTCGTAAGTTAAGATCTCTCTTGTGTGGCTGGCTATTCACAAGTAAATTTGAAAGTTTAATCTACAAAGCCGCGTATATTAAATAATTTGTCGAACATAATGTTATTATCAATCGTGATCAATCGGTCTATTTAAGGGCGCTATCTAACCTGCCAAAGTTTTGACGAATGGCCAACTTTCGGTCGCTTTCACTTCGCCCATTAGGTGGTATCTTGTTATTGCGGACCTTCGAACCTACAGACAATCCATGATATGAATATTGTCAGTTCTGAATTTGATAGTTACAATGTTAGAACAAGTCTGCGTATTTTCTGTGGCTATGTTTCTGCTCTCATTCGAATGTTTTTCGATTAAATATTTTGAGTCACCTAATGTAAAAATTTGAATAGTCAAATTACGTTAATGTATTAGTGTCTTATTAAACCGTAAGTCCCAGCAGACTTTCTTTTATTTTTATTATCCCTCAATGGTTCGTGTGTTATTCGAGACTTATAAGACGTGCGACACAAAGTTATTTGATAATTTTATGTACTCAATATAGATTCAGACATCAATTGACTGAATTTTGTAGGTAGTTTTTTTTGTAAAAATTATGATCCCATTGCATTTTCCTTTTTGGTGTGGGGGTTGACACGTGACAAGATTGTATTGTACACGCATTAGCTGTTGACTATTTAGAGATGGTTGTGGCACAAAGGTTGCATAAATTCGTTTTGCCAACTCGTAAAACATATACCTAAACGTAGAAAAAACGGAATTTCTAAATAGATGATCGATGTTATAATAGTTATATTTATGGTTTTTACAAAATCGTTTTTGAGGTAGAATAATAAAACTCACAGTGTAGTTGTAATACAAAGTCAACATCTTGTGATACAAATGATACAGTTATCACTTTGTTGCTCGCACAATTACACCATTTACTTTACGATAATGACAGAACCATATTTTTATTGTGATAACAAGTGCAATACATATAAGGCTAATAATAAATATGTAAAGCGCAAACATATATTATAATCTAATAATCAGCGGAAACTCTTAGCGAAAAGTAAACGAACGTTATTATTAAGGGTTGTATGAAGGATCGAGAAACATGACTTAGGACTTTAGGCTTGAGAGCCTTCCTTACCTTCTTCTCATTTCTTGGCCGACAACGCATCAGTGACACCTTTGGTCATGCTGACGTCCATGGGCAACGGTGACCACTTACCATCGGGTGGCTCGTTTGCTCGTTTGCCGGCAATTAACATAAAAAAAAATACGTGTACGCGTGTCACCTACCACGAAACATAGTAATTTGTCGATTTCATTGACACATTCAAATTGCTCGTGTATTGTATGAATGTATTGCTGTGGAGAGCATTAGAAACACATTAGACACTTTATTTATGGGGGAAACATAAAAGTGCGTGCCGATTCGGACGGGGTTCGATCGTCGCGTGATTCTGATTCAAAGGGGTTCAGATGTCGCGTGACAGCCGCGTGAGAGCCACGTGATGGCTTCCGATGGAAACGACAAGAGCGACTGAAGAAGTATAATGATTTTGACTGGAAATTTTCCCCATTCTTAAACTTCGGGGTTTAAATAATTTATTAAGTTGGAAATATGCGAATATATATAATAATTTTCATAGCTATCGCTAGGGCATATTCGTGGCAACGGTGTTAAACAATAAATCGAGAAATACAGTTTAACGACATCCAATAAAGTTTATTGACATTGAGGGTTGATGAATGAATCAATGTGACATGTGAATGAATGAAAACAAATCTTTGTAATCGGGCCTTAATTATTGTTGGTTGTGGATAAAACCTGTGAATGTACATATATGCTACCCACCGAGTGAGGAAAATCGTAGGGGGATACGGGGGAGGGGTTGAAGTGCGAGTAATTTTTGACGTTTGACATAACGTTGGCTAATTGAAACAACAACTTTAGATAGTAATCAAAATGGCCGGCATCTAATAAAGGGCGGGTTAACAATTTCCGTAATGACTGTATTGCTCATGAACACGTTTTTAACACCTTTAAAAGAATAAAACTCGCAGCTGTGACGCAATAGGGCAACACTTCAAATACTATATATCGTTTTATTGGAATTGAGTATTTTACAATCAAAGCGTTTCGGTTGACTGTTTGATTCAAAATGTAACTGTGTGAGTAATCATTTATAGGTTTATTATACTTATGAAGTATCCTACGTCGTTTGCATGCAATGTCTACGTCATTTTGTTTTATTTAGATATTTACATAAAATTTAAGTGTTTGGAATATAAATATTTTTATACTTATATATTTATAGTATATAAATGTAATATACTAAGTCAATTGTATCTGAACACACAGACGATTTAAATTTGACATACCTACTGATATAGAAATTTTATGCAGCGCCATCGACGCGATCATGAAATATAAACATCTCGAAGGGGCGCCGTTCATTTGCATCGCCGTGGCTATACGTAAAAATGAATACATCCGAACGAGTCGGCCGAGGGTAACGCTCCCGTTGAACGGAGCGTGGCGTGGCGGAGTGGTCACCGGGTCCATCGCGAGACCTTGCTCGGAGCAGCGAAACTGGTCCGCGGCTGTGGCTGTGAACTGGTTCCGCGGAGTCAAGTGCCCGCCGCGCGTTTACGTAATTCGCGAAACGTACAAACGAGTAATGTCATTGTCACGAACCTCAACACTTTTATATTTGATTCACTACAGTTGAGGTCAGCGAAAAACTTCAAGTGATTAAAATCAATAGTTCAAAAGTATAAGTTAATTCTTAACACCTAGGTCGATAAATAATTATTTTTTCTTTAATCGTCGTATAACCAGCAACAATTATGATGTAAGTGATTTAAGAAATAACACGCTGAACGATGAGTTTAAGTTTGTGAATGAACAAAGGCGTTTCCAACCAAGGCGACACGTACTCCAAACTATTTCAAAGTGAATTATCATCCCACGGATAATTAACATATTTTATAATGACACCGTAGCTACAAAACATAACTGTTGATAAGTCAACGTAAACAAACGTACGATGTTGTGTTGAACGCCCGGCGCGATAACTTTAATTTCATTTTATTAATTTAAAGTTAAATCATAAGTCGAAACAATATCTTGCATAACGATTGTATAAGTAAAACGATAGCAAGATATCAAGGAACATTTGCAAAGTTAGAACTGACAGCAAAATCACACACCTACATGGAAACCATCGCCATGTACGAAGAAGCACGTAGGCAGGTAGACGAGGTGCGCACAGAAAGTGTATTTTATTTTTATTTTTAAACCCGTTGCAAACATATTTAAACTTGAACCGTGAATATAAATAATATATCCACACACTTACGACGAAAAGTAATATGTCAAGGTTCGTTTTTAAAATGCTTAAAAATTCCTACAAGCGTGCAATTAGACGATTCGCCGCGTCCGCCCGAAATAAACAGCCGTTAAGCATCTCATTTATAGTTACTGTACTAGTCGTTTGAATACAGCATATTGAGCTTTCTAATATAAAAAAATAACCTATAGTGATTAGTTAATTTTACTGTTGGTTATTTATTTACATGGTAACCAAATTTATGTAATTTGTTCATTAGGTAATTTCTTAAACATTATCTTAAAGTTACTAGTATATGGGGAAAGATTAAGTTCACTGTGCTCACTAATCGTAAAAGTAAAAAAGATAAATTTTATTTTGAACTACTAATGCTCTTGGCGCATTTATTATTGTAATAATCATAAAAGTCTTACTGGCCATAATTTAGACTACAATTCAGAATGTCGAGCTTTGACTCCAATAAAAACAAAAACTGTTGCATGTACAATGTACTCTTACGAATAGTCACGTGATGGATAATAGCATAATTAAATAGAAGCGTACTAAGTGGACATAAAAAAATAGAAACGGCTTTACAACTATTTAACTTGCTACTCTAATCTGTATGCATATTAGAAATTAATTATCGCTCGCTTCGATGAAGGAATACATCGTAAGGAAACCTGCACTCCTGAGAGTTCTTCATAATGTTCTGAAAGTTCAAGTGTGCCAATCGGTAAGCGTGGTGGATTTGACACCTTTCTTCCAGCGGTGGAACAATTATGGGTTTTAAGGAATGACCTGAGAACTGAACTACTTACATTCATCAACGCTAATGCCTTAAATGATACAGCTGCCACAGTAGCAGCCTGCCACACAATCACATTACCTGTAATTCTTGTCCTCAACATATCGAAGTTGCGAGTGAAAGCTAACATTGAAAGAATTGTTTAACACACAAAGGTGCAATCACAAGAAACAATGTTCATGGTCAATGATAATTGCACATCGTTAATTTCACTTCTGTATTTTATTTACCTTGGCCTTTAATGGTTTTTTCTTATAACGCCATCGTAATTGCGGTATTTCTAAGGTCCCACTTGATGGTTTCTGGAGGTTTAGCCTTGAATGGTAAATTTTTTCTTTACTCAAAATTACTATCCAAATCCATATTTATATTTATAAGTGAACTCCGAAAATCTAAAAGCTTTAGATAAGATCGCCCGATCATTCGAGCGCGAACGGCCGCAAAGCTGTTCAAACACGGTGGACTCCTATCGATACGCAAACATGTTCGGCCAGTGATAACGTATTTGGAGTCGATTCCTTGCATTCCTGGTTCGCTGCACGCATTTATCTAACGGCGAGTCGAGATGTTATTACTATGTTTGCTTCGCAAAGGTTGTCCTATTCACGCGGATAATTAGACATTCATATTACAACTCGTGCAATAACCGTAGGTATGGTTACCTATTCATGTATGCAAAGGTTGTTCTATTTGCACCATGACTTACTTCGCCGTTTTCGGTGGGCTCCTGACGTGTCGTAAACTATGGCACTATAAGCTAAAAGCATTTAGTTAGCTGGCAGTTAGGAGCTGTGGAGTAAACGATTGTACGAATATTTAACGCGGTTGGTACCGACTATAGACGATTCTTCCGTTGTCAATTATTCAGCATTCTCATTGCAAACACAGATACACCGCAAATAAATACGTGTGCTATTGTGACTAATCCATTAAATTATTGCTACCTTAATCGTTGCCTAGAAGTCATGAATCATAATATTTTCGATGACAGGACATCGCAAAGCGTCAATATCGCATGTAACAGGGCCATTTTTAACAATTGTGGCAACATCACTTGCTCGAGATATTCAAATTGGCCAACACATTCCTTACGATGACCTAATTCAACATGTAATATATTACTTGATGAAATATTAACACCTTTTTAACATTCCAATTTTTTGTGTTGATGTAACTCGATTTGAATTTAAATGTTACGAAATGCTTTCTCGGTAAACGTCGCGAGGTAGTAAAACCAACAGAAACTAATGTTACCGTGTCGCATAACTTGAAATAGTGATAACATAGTTTAAAATACAATGAATATCTTTATCATTGCGTGCATTAAATTCCAGGTGTTCTTATCGTTACCATCTTCCACCCAAAGTCAACTGCCATAACCGTTCGAAAGACCCACATGCATTTCGTGTGGTATGCGGGTTTTAACGCAACCATACTTGAAAAGATAATATGTGATGCGTAAGGTTCAAATTGATCACAAACTTTAATATATAATACAAGTTTACTAGAAAAACGGTAAATTAATGACGTTTTTCTCTGATCCATATCACACGTAACATAGTGTTGCCATTATTGTGCAACATTGTTATTACACAGAGGATTTGTCATTCATTAATCTAGTATTTTGTATTAGGAATTTAGAAGAAATCACTATTACTGTTATTTATTCTTTATACTATGTTTTTTTCTCTATTAAAATAATTATGTCCTAATAATACCAGGCGTATGATGTTAACACTAGTATGAAATTGAAAAAATATTATAAACGAATAATGGTATTCTTTTTTCAATGAACATATAATCAGATATTAATCAAACATACCTAGTTTTCATCCAAAATATACGCTTAAAGACTGAAATATACCCATGTTCACATGCAGGATAATCATTGAGCATTTCAAAGACTTCAAATTGACGCAATACACGACATGGTAATATAAAATGTTGCCATGCTCTGCCTACGGGCTTGAGACAGACGGAGTCATTACGCACCTTTGGATGTGTTTAAACTGTTATTATGTTAATTTAAACACTGTCCGATTTAGCCCTTAATTCTAGATCGGTCCATCGGTCCGAACGCTTAACATTAAACATAAAGTATGTTTCACTGGTATTTTATAACTTGCCACTCAATACAGCGTCTATCAATTTAGTTTTTTTCAAATTCACAGTGACTCTTTTTATCAAGTTTAAGAAAAGTTTAATCTACACTATTGACCAATTACAATACAATAATACATAATATTATTGGAGATTATTTCACATTGATATTTTAATTAAGTCTGTCTATCCATATGAAGGCAATCCATTATTGCTGAATCACAATACATTACCACATAACGGTGATACTCAAAATGAGTTATTGTTTGAATGGTGTTTTTTAAAAATTGCGTTTATATATATCTTGATAATCCCATATTATTTGCAAAATTTGTCATAAAATAGGTTGCTTCAAATAACCATAATTTGCAATTTGGTTTAAAAGATTATATGATATTAAGATCAATGATAATAAGCAGTAAATCCGTTTCAATCCTCCAAGTGTATATATCAATTTGTTACCGAGTTAGATTAGTTACAAATATAAGGAGCTCATCGATACCTAATTACCAGGTGGACTACTACCATATCGATATCTTATTGACGTAGATGAGATATAAGTATGATTAATGTAAATGTTTAACATTCAGTAGTTTGATTTGTAGTTTATTTTATAATACACTAATAGATCTGACACACGTCGTTCTACATTAATTGAGATATATTTTCAGTTTATATCTAATTAATTAATAAACTACAGCGCTACCTGTCGGACTAAGGTCTTAGTCTTAGTATAGGCTATAGTCAAGAACTAACTCGTCAAAAGAAATTTTATATACATAACCTCAATCAATAAAACCACTTAGACAACAATTGATCATTACCAGAATCACCAAAATTTATACATATGTATAAAGGTTAACAATCGATCCAATATCATACCATCCATGTACGGATATGATGATGGCAACAGCACAGTCGTTGCACCCGATACCACATTGAGGACCGCGTCCGTGATTTCTACGCCTGCGGTTGGCCGCTGCGCCGAGCCGACATCGCGACACCGCACGTGTTACACAACGACGCGGTTAGTGCGTTTGTAGCGCGATCCAAACGACGCCTGTGTGGCGGAAGCGTTAGGCTACGCAAAGTGCAATTTTAACACACTTGGACCTAGTATTTTTCTAGCATTGATCGGTTTTTATTATAAAATTCGTGCCATATTTATAGTAGTATTTTAATGCATTAATATTTTTACTTATACTGAATATTATTTATTATGCGCTGGTGTTTTTGAGAGGAGCTCACGGTAACACCGGCTTGAACCCTGTTTTAAATGCAATTTCCAGTTATTCTAAAGAATCTGTGTTTTAATGATTAACTATAATCAAATTGTTCTGGTGCCGCTTTATTACTTATTTTAATATTAAGATTATTCGAATCGATATTTTAAAATTTCCATATTTTGAAAATCTTTAGTTAAGTAAGAGCCAAAAGACATTAAGTGCAGTGTATGTAAGAACAATTAGAGCGTACGGTATGAGAGGTACTCAAAAGGGGCGGGCCCCCCTTAAGCGACAAGCTCGTCGGCGCGGAGACTAATTGCGTCTGCACCCTTTGTCTATGCAGTAGCTGTAACGGCATAGAGATAAAAACGATGCAGTTTTAGTGACTGCATACCAACAACCTGAGATTGTTACCACGAGGCTAACGAATGAATTGAATTCACGTTAAATCCTTTAGGTATATTTCTCAACATAGCCTTGGCTAACATTTGAACTTGAATAACATTGACTCTCAGTAACTTATTAAATTACTCAGTAAAGTAATTTATTTAAGAGGGATCATTGCCTCTTAAAGTACTTCTTTAGTTTGATATATTTTCCAATAAAATAAAAAAAAAACCAACAAAATCCATCTTCAGTGTGCTATAACTAAACTTTGTTAACCGCTGGTTAATTTAATATAATCATAAAGTTATTCAGATTTTCTCATGGAAAGATTCAAGGTTCGCTTGGGAGCTTTAATAAAAGTTTTCTTTTGAAACCTCATTTTATACAAGATTCAGTGGCAAGCCGCTTTTAGGGACATTTTGCAAGAATTTAAAGCTAAAAGTAATAACACGCCGAGAGGTACACCCAAACAACCGTGTCGAGGTTCGATGCCCTAAAGCTATTGTTCACAAAATTCACAGAATCTTTAGTTCGCTAAGTTGCGATCATTAAATAAATTCAACTATAATGGATTTCATTATTTTCCTGTCACCTTAATTTCTTCTCATAAGCCTTGACACATTAAATCGGGCTTCGCTTTGTTCAGACGTAGGATTTATTATTCACAGTTATTGTTTACATAGTGTCTACAGTGAAAGTGTTGACAGTAACCCACCATCCATTTTAATGATCTAACTTTCATCAGTTATTGCAAGGCACTCTAGAGATCTGAGAGAACAGAGAGTTGTCATACGCCGATTGCGTGACGTCCTCCCTCCGCACGGCCGCCGGCTGCCTATTCTGTACCTAATAGCTTTTAAAGTGTCCGGATATGATGCTTCTTTTGCAAAGTTTGTGTTTTCAAAAGAGAGACGAAACTTGTCTACTGTCTACCGCGAACACTAAAGGCAGCACCGTTTTGAGCGCCTACACTGTGATGTTCCTTTTTTCTGTTGAGCGTCTGCTTTCCTTTGTTATATCGATTCAGGAAGCTCCTCTGTCAAAGTCTGCTTATTTTTATTAAACGTGTGTTTCTAAATCCACGATATCTTCATATCCAATAGGAAAATTAAAGCATTGCAATGATTCAAAATCTGCGTTAATGTCTGTATTGCTATGGGGACTTATGGTGCAGAAAAAATATAATATATTATTGTAAATTCACAAATTAGCCTGTTGTGTACATAATACGAAATTAAGCTTAAGCTGTGAAACGGGAAATCATCGAATCAGGCATGGTTCTTGCCCTATAGACTATTTAAATGTCTATTATAGAGAAAACGAATGACAGCAAGAAACTATGGGTTCTTGAAACTTTTGATGGGTGAATTCAAATTGAAAGGTTGAGAAGGCGCCGTGGCCTTGCGGGAACCTTATGAGGCATCGCGACTGCACGCATAATGTGCGAGAGATGACTTCTATGAAAGAGAGTCAATGGAGGCTGGAGAGTCAATGTCACTCATGTGAACGTCCCGTATTGTTAAATTACTTTGAAAATCCTAATTTATTGTTTAACAATACGATTTTGACTCCTTTTTATATTTGTTTGGGAAGCACTTTTTATTTTAAACAAAATTACGATTTGAAAAAACAGTTTACTCTTTTATACTGTACTCAATATACGGAGTAAATATTAACACACTTAATAGTAAAATCTAAATTTATAAAATTAGAAGTCATCCTAAGATTTCCTCACGAGTCGTCAAACCATCCAAAACTGAAATTCCGCGTGCCGAAATCGAAACGATAAATTCGCTGCAGGAAACGACGAGCGTCGTTTGAATGGCAGTCGCCGGGTGTCAAAAGGCGAATGATTCACGCGTTCTCGTTCACCTCACCTCCTCGCACAGTGCGATAAGTCAAGTTTTTGTTCGTGCACTTTTATCGCAAGTTTTTGTCGAACGAAGAACGTCAACAATGCGTCAAAAACGCCGACCATTACCGAACATAGTGTTGCCTTGCGCGGGCGCAATACTTTTATTAATTATCGTGACCAATTCAGTGGAGGATGTGACGCCATGCCGGCGGCGGTGTTCGCGCGTGATCCACCTGCAAATGGCCGATGTCCACGCGCAATCGCTATTCATCCTTGGATCATTTGAGGTGGACATTTTATTATTATTGGCGGTGGCACGTGCCATCGATCATCGGACATCGGTGTAGGTGCAGATTTTTCCATTGTATCTAGAAGTTGCCGTGGCGTTGACGTGACCAGATTTGGTGTATGGAAATTTATCGTACGTATCATTGGTAAGATGAAGTTACGATAACAATACAAGAATAATCTTCATACATTGCCGTGATTGATTTGGAACAACGTGCTCTTAATTCAATTAATTTTACTAAATATTACTTCATTTCTCAGCGGTGCCTGCCTGAACGAATAGCCAGGATCGTTTACGTCCTATCAACAACAAACTATCCCGTGTAACAAACGTATCCTAACACATGCAATGACAAACCACGATAAATATCAACAAGCACGTAACTTACGCAAGCCGTCACCACCTCGCCACCGGCGACTCAATGCACGTTATATCACGCCACTCGGAGCTGTCAGCCGGGCATCGCTTTCGTAACTCGGCTGAACGATAGCTTGTATTTGCGTCTGCTGGTTGCAACCCAGCTGTAGACGATAGCAAATCAATTAGAGTGAGTTGCTGCTCCTCTGTTGAACTGCTGTGCGTCTTACTTATTAATGCCAGCTTTGAAATCGATGGTCCGGCTGTATGAACTTGTCTGTTCGATACGTTATGTATTAATCGAGACACGTCTGCCAAATCAAAGTTATTTTCACCAACGATTATTTGATTATAATGCAATTAAATTATGACTCTGTTTTAGATTAATCCTAGGTACAATACATTTTTGGTTATTACACACTACGCATTGAATCCGCCTGTTGTAGAAAGATAATATACAGTCATAAAAAAATTGGAACTAATCCAAATGAGATCAACTCCTTACAAATGAATTAGGTAATAAAAAAAACACCCATTCGACCGTATATCCTTAGACCACATCGTATGTGTTGCGGAAAAGGTTTGACAATCTACATGCATAATTATAATTATGTACATCGCCGCTAGAATATGTGTATACCTTAAATGTACTTCGAGTCTTTGATCCTTAACACGGCGGTGGTATATTTACTGAGTATCATATAAAGATATTCTTCTACGTCTTCATGATTACACTAAAATCAAATGTATACCATAAAATGTTGCGTTATTGAACACAATATCCTATGGAAGTCAAGGAACAGTTTTATTAAGTTACGCAATTCCCAAATAGTTTGTAAAAATATTGCTATTTACGTTATCCACGATTCATAGTAATACTATCTAAAGGGTGTACGTGTGTTACGTCACGGGCACAGGTCTCTAACGTTGAATTCATAAAAATATGTCGGCAAAAAGAGGCGCCGCCAGGCAATCATCCCGGCATTCTTCTAAACAAAATGCCACTCAAATAGCATTATCTTATTCGAATGATTTTCGACTATGAAGTCAAGGTACACATTTGTGATAAACAAGTATCAACAATCAATAAATGTATTTTTAGGTGTATTTCCTGTTTTTCGACTATGACTTTTCGACGTACAAAATAAAGTTATATAAAATAAATTAAAATTCAATGTATCGTAGGTAATTAGGATATGCTCCAACCAAGGCAACTACCGCGTTACATGAACTATATGGGGATGTTCATGGGTTGCAATGACAACTTGTACCACGTTTATTTTTAGTTTTTTTTTCTGACAAACTCTCAGACGGGCCACCTGATGCCATGATGAAGACATTACCGGCGTATTACCGACAAAGAACGAAGCATAGAATTTACTTTCAAAGTGTCCATCACTGGAACCAAAAAACGTTAAGATATTTCATGGCAGACCTTTAATACTTTATTATTATCTTGCTTCATTTATTATGTGAGTAATATAGAAGTATTTATTGATTTCTAAATCACGAGACGCTTCGAGAAAATTTATAGATGTGCCATTGGCCTCATACTTGTTGTTTAAGTGACGTTGTAAATTCCCGCCGCGGTCGACATCCACCTATATTGTTGGCCGGGTTCACAAGGTCGCCTTATTGCCTGCTAAATTGATGTGCCCACTTTGATAAATATTTTGTCGTTACTCCTGCCAAACACGCATTCAATATAAACAATTTTTTACCTGTCGATATAACAACAGTTTCATTTATATTGGGTAAAGCGATATAGATCAACTTGATTTACAACTCACATCCCATAGACGTTCCAGTGGTTGGATTTTTACTTAAGTTAATACTAGACTGAACTCCCGCCAGACGATAAGTAGCAATGTAGCCTTAGATGTTAAAGCGCATTTACTTATAGAAAAGCCTATTCACTCTTGACATAAAGTCATTCCAACTGTAATGAGATGGAAACACCGCCGAGGGTTAACTATTCCAATCCAATGCAGCAAATTTTAGTCGCTGTGACTTTTACTAGCTTGTCATAGTTCGTTGCTTTAAAACTCAATATAAAACCAGTCTTATTATTATCTTGAGTTATAGTCCCACAAAAAAGAAAAATCTAATCCATTATACGTCACGCTGACCCATTAGAGTTCGATAACATCACATATCTTTGGAAACATACAAGATCCTTCACGATGTCTTTTTTAACATACTTCGTTTTATCATTATACCAATGGTAGAGCAGATGTATGACAGTATATCCTCGCTGCCTGTTATGTAAATCTGCAACACCACGAGCGTTAATGTATTAAAGGGCAAGAAGGAAACAGTAAACTCACATTTAAACTGATTCTCCAGTGCTGCTACTTAAACACGTTAAAAATGTTTTATGGCGAACTTTTAGTAAAAATTTGGCTGCTAACGAAGCATGTGTGTGTGTGAACCTTGCACGAGCACCGTCAGGATATACATAGCTGGGTGGTACAGAGCCCAACGACCTCCAAAAGAAAGGACGTAACTGAACTACGAGAAGAAAATATCACTTAGACTCAAGGATGAAAAAAACAACTCATTCGTTTTAGATAGAACAGGAATTTCAGTTGAAATCGTAAAGCTAACATAAATAATGTCTCATTCCTCCGGGGTTCGACGCAAATGTGGCAGCCGTGACGCGCACCGAATAAAGTCCATAACGCAGCCCAGTCACGTTCTCGACTTGCTGATACGCAATGCGTCCGCTGGTCTCGCTACACTGTGCTTCTTAATCAATGTTATTGTCCAAGCTTGCAATACATACGCTATCTTATGGCGGGACCAATTAATTCAGGTCAATTAATTACTATTTCTAAAGCAAAGATACATATTTTTTATGTTAATAGCCGACAAACGAGCAGACAAGCCACCTGATGGTAAGTGGTGACCGTCGCCCATGGACATCAGCAAGACCAAAGGTATCACTGATGCGTTGTCGGCCAGGAAATGAGAAGAAGGTTAGAAAAAAGGTATTGGCTCTCAAACTCCCAGCCGAAATATGACGAGTTGTTTGGCGACTGACTTAAGCAGGAGGGTGGTAGTTAGCCAGGCAGGCTTCACGGAAAGATAATATAATAATAAATAATAGATTACGTAATAATATTAATGACTTAATAATAAAAGTGATAATTTAATCCATACGCGAAGCCCTACCACCAAGCAGGCTGGCTTTTGTCGCCTCTTACGACACCCTGTCCTGCCAGCATGGGATTGGGGGGTGTATTCTAAAGCCGCCCCAATATGGCTATACATATTATACATATAATTTAATACGTAATGTTACGAATGTTAGTTTTATATAAATACGTCTTTATTAAACCACCTTGGTCTACGCACGAGGCGCTTCTCAGTTGGCATGCTAACGTGAATCTTAACTATGAATAAGTATTTTTCCTATTTATTAAACCTCAACAAATACCTAACTATTGTCTAAAATTCAAGAAGATCATTAAGTATCAGGTCGGGAACCCCTGTCAGGGACGTACGCTTCACTTCTCCGATCGGATGCCGCTAATCCTACACCATATCGACTGAAACACTCTAGCTAAAATCTATTCAAGAAAGTTGAACGTTTCCGAGGGCAAGTCGAGATCATATAGCAACTGCCCCAGAGCTCAGAATCGCTTCCAGTATTATTCCAACAGCTTACCGTTTGGCTCAGCTTACGGCAGACGTGCTGCTAATACGTCGCGAAGCTACAACGTTCTTTGTAGGCCGGCACCAGTCGCCGCGTCGTCAGTTCTCGCCTGTCACTGGAGGATTCACATTCAGATTACTCTACGTGTGAATTCCATCTTTTTACGCGCTGTCAAAGATGTTCTCTATGTTTTAATCGGTTAATTTTATTTGATTCTCAGAACGATCCGATTCTCGAATAGACGTAATCAACATGATACTATTATGAACACGGTTATGGTTACACTGTGTTATTTCTGTATTATAATTCAGATTTTATTACGTAGTTACATGTTTCCCAGTCGTCTCGTCCCCACCTCGTTTTATAATCTTTTTCTTGAACATATAAGTTTGCCATTTATACTTCTGAAAAAATAACTATTGCACTTTTGATCACAGGTTAGAATATTTTCATATAATATCTCGTAATTGATTCATATATATTTCTTTCCAGATTTGTTTTCTATTACAATCGATATATTATAATTTATACTAGTACTCTGATTCCTTTGTTTTCATCGGTGAAATTAGTGGTGGCCGTCGTCTGACTCTTGGCAGAGGCCAACAATGAAGAATCTTTTTGGGAATAGCCAACCAAGTTTCTCCTTGGTTCTTTAACGAAATTAAGGCAGCGAATCAGAAAATTCCATTGATGGTTTATTAAATACCTGAACACCAACACATGGAAAATTCTGAATTATATTTCTTTTGCGCGACAGGATCCCCACCTATTAGACTAAAGAACCTTTAATATTAAATATTGCTAGTCCAAAGAATCAAATAGAAGTTAGCTCCCTGAAAATACGATATAACTTATCAGTCAAGTGAACGGTGGGTACGAAATAGCCAAAGCACAATTACGTATGTACCGTAGTTACCAACGCACAACATAACTTGTGGCACGTGCGTCATAACGAAGATGACAGAAAGCACTCAATGTAGTGTAGAGGGCCCCACACAAACACGCACAATTTAACCGCCGACGTTTCTCAACGTACATAAATGTACGTCGATTAGATCGACCGAGAAGCGATCGATCTGTTATATTTCTGCATCTCTTACTGCTGATGGAGATACCATATCCAGAGGATTTAAGAGGACTCTCCTGTTAAAAAAAAAACTTTAAAAGCAACTTCTGACATAGTGTTGGTGAACGTTGTAACATACTTATCAGTGATACTATGGAATTATTGCTCGAGTCAAATTAATAACGATAATTATATAATTCAAGTGGTGACTGCCTCATCAATCTCACATATATCGTAATTGCGTGTAATTACAGTAACAGTGAATGCCATTAACAGTTATGACATATGTATATACATATATGAGTACTCAAAATTACTATTTGCGCAAATTTACTATTTCGTAATTTCGTAACATAATCCTCAGCAGTGACAAATAAACAGACTTATTTATTTATTTAACTTTAATAAACAACATATGCCTCTGACGGTCTTTGCACGAGGTGCCGGCTTCGATTTCAGTCATGATAGGCCTTTATGTGAGATAATTGTTTGTAAACGATCTTGATTATGGTGATACACAGGGAATTTCTGGTGCACGAATGCACACTAATAAATTAGCAATTTATTTATTGATAATAATATAACGTTGTACATAAGGATGGTAATTGCGCAGGCGCTGGCGCAGGCGTGTGCACATTAACATCGTAAAGCAATCGTCGCGCCGCGCGGCCAGACCGAGTGTCTGGCTTCTGCGAAAGGCATGTGCGTTGTACCGTCAACATGTTATTTATTGCACGCCCCTACAAAATATATCACACTGATTGGATTATAATAAGAGCCGTGGTAAAAGAAAATTTATTGAAATTTATTGAAAAATTGTTTTATCATTTATTGAAAACATTGTGCACAATATTTTATCAGCTCTTAACAGTTAAAAATACACAATATTATTATTGTTATATATATGTGAGTATATCTAATTTTAATTTGATTCACATTACATTTAATAAACTTGTACCGAATTTGTACGTCAAATATTTATCATTTTTTTAATGTAGTTTGACTTTGTTATCGATATAGGCATAAACAATTTTTTCATATAAATACTTATATAAATTTTATATTTAATACTTATATAAATAAAATAACTGTACTGCTTTTGATGATTCTTTTCATACTTGCAACTTATTGACTATAATTTAGGATACTTCTCATCCCGAAAAATGCATCCGTATCCAAAGCGTGGCGAGGGCGGATCACTGATAAAAAGTAAAACCTATCGGCCAGTACTCACCATCTAATATTATCTGTTCTTTGTTCCTAGTCCATATTATTAGTGTAACGCATTATTTTTATTACATTCTAATGTTAATATGTATCACCGATGACAATATTCCGGATATCGAATTTCATGGTAAAATGTATTATGCATAACGAATTTTCTGACAGTACCAACTACTATGTTAATATGAGCTTTGCATAAGGAAATAAAGTTATATGCATCAAGTGAAGCGCACGGCATGCTCGCCAACGGTCCGTCGGGAACCGAAGCCGCTGTCTCGTTCTGTTCACGTCCAATCAATGTGCGCTTTCATCAAATAATTGATTACATTGACATAATCATTACAAGTCATATGTTTAGGCACTTGTTATAATAATGGGCAATTAAAAGAAGTTATTAATCTTCTTAAAGTTATTCTAACAGATTGAAATCGATATAAAGTTATATCGTCATACCTTCAATAGCCTTTTGAAGGTTTTTCGTTCCATTAATAGATTTTAGTGAGTTTTGTAGATTTAAAATGTATGTACAATTAGAATAGAAAAATCATTAATAATATTATAAAATAGCGAATAATGTAACACAATTTAATATGTCTAAAGCCATGACATGCAAGGAAACAAAAATTTATGATTTTCTGTAGAAAATCTCATCTGGAACAGAAAGGAAACACGCGTTCATAGGAAAAGATTCTGAGTTTGTATTTAATACGTGCAATAAGACAATCGAGATAAACGCTTTAATAGCTGAACGCGCTCTTATCCCACAATCGGCTGTCTATGCGCAGACGCACAGCCGGGGTTAACGACCTGCAGTCACACCGGGAACGACGACTTAAACAGACTGGATGGCGCTTTCGACGACTGTACTAGTAGCACCCAGTACTAATTGTTGGGGTTGATTGTAAAAACAAGTTAAACTTTCACAGAATTTTTTTCTGAAACATAATGAACTTTCCGCGAGCTTACAAATTTTATGGAACTGTGCCATGTCTAAGCAAATTAATTGATACCGTTTAAAACATATGAAATGTATATTTTAAGGTAAGTTAAATTGAATTAAAATTATTGTTAAACGTTATATCACGTTACGTAGATAAAAAAAAACTCGCATCGCATTGTACTGTAACATTTTACTTGGGTTGTTCACCGACTAAGATATTTATTCGAAATATAAAATGCCAGTAAAACATTAATAACGATTTGCAAAAATGGCACGCGAAGTAAACGATGAAAGTTTTAAGACCAATTATAATGACACTCGAGCTGTGAAAAACGTAATAAGAAACCGCAATAAGAAAATGCATTTGAACGACCTCACCGATCGTTCTCAATCGTGTTAGACATTACTGTTGTCTCAATATTTCATTTCAATTGGTAACACATTATCAACGTGCGTCATTGTAGTTTCTTTATATCGCTCATTGTTTTTTCCAGATGGTCATCGTTTGTCAAATTGTTAATACAATTCATCCACAATGTCAAGTAGCGTAGTGTGGTGTATCTAACAAAACCGATGTTATATAATAAGTTAGTAACGCAATAAGTACCTCATCGTTTCACTGCGATAGGTTGTGATAGCACAAGAGCGTTCATCGCTATTTCACTTTCTAAATTCGACAAACAATGAATCATTACCACCCTCGAGTAATATCATTATTAGTCATCTCGTTATGTGTCATTTTGTCTTACCGATGTTCATGTTACGCCCAATACTGTGTTTGTTTTCATTTTCATTTCCGTACACTGCTTTTGGGTATTGAAGTACCCTACATGTGTTATTGCTTAATGTAAATGTATCTAAATGTAATTTAAAATAGTATGTCTTATAAGAATAATTTTCATGCCAGAAGATATATCATAGTTATATTTTATGAGGAGTAAAATAAGGTAATATTACTACCATCCTTTACTAGTTTTAGAAACTTTATCAGTTAGTTTCATTGAACTGCAAATTGCACACACGTACCGCCTTCAGATTCTGTATATTGTTGTTATTCTTATTATGTAATTAAATTAATTCATTTGTACAACGTAGAGATAAATAATCATTCATTATCATTCTTCATATTCTCTATAACGTTTAACATATATCTATTATTACGATACCACTTTCTAACACTAAAACAATCGAATAATGCTATCACCGATATGAAGCGGCTTCGTTAGTCACTCAGCCATTGTTACGTATAAGTTTGCAAATTCTAAACGTGGGCGATCATTCTCATCCAGCCCGTGTGTACATATATATGTTTCCGCATCGATGGATCCGCTGAACGATCCGTGTGGGTAGACGGACGTTCGCCAATTATTATGGTTCACTTTCTATGGTTAATTGCACATTTATTCAGAATCATGCATGCACCGAAACATTGCTGGATTGCATGCGGTTGTGACATTTCCATATTTCACGCCTGTTACTACGACGAACAAATCTGTCGATTCACAATACTTATTAATGTATTTATACGTAATTGTAATTTCGAATATTGTTGGATATATCCAAATATATTCGAATACTTGTCAACTAGTAACTCTGCGTAGCGTCGCTTTAGAAAATTACGCGGGAACAGACCACCATTTCTCGGGTAAAACGGTATCCTAGATTATGATCCATAATATACCTAAGTTTCAAATATGCCCAGAATCATCTAAATCTATTCATTGGTTTTTAGTTCGTGTGTATTCAGACAAATAGACAGGGAAACAAAGAAATTCAAAAATATGTTAAGCCCTCTCTACATCGATAATAATCAATATCGTTAACACAGTCAAGTTAAATTCGAACCTACGTTTTATTGCTATTATAAATATTCTAACCAAAATAACCTTCTAATTACTTTAGATGCTTCCAGTTATCTCTTTCGTCTAAATTATAACCGTCTAGAAAGATTCCGTTGCACTAATTGAAAAATAAAGTTCGCCCAATTTAAACATAATACGCGATGCTGTTATCTAACAAGCGATTGCAATAAAACGTTCGTCTTCTTCTTCTTCGATAATATCGAGAGTGTTATCGTCCAAAATTATGACACGTAGAAAGAAACGTCTATGACTAAGAAGTAAACGGTGAGTTTCTTCACATGCTCACGCTAGACGCGACGCGACGACTTGGGTGTGTAGGTGACGGATCTCGTTACCACGCATTTTAGTTTTCTTTATTATTAGTGTTCCTTACATGAAATGGAGAGATAGAAGCCTCATTGGAGTTTATGAAGAAGATGTTTCTGGGCTTACGTATGAATCCCTAAAATAAAGTAAGAGCAAATGATATGCGTACTGAGGTAAAATTTGGCTTTTATGACAACCAAAGATAATTATGTTCTTAATTTTGTAACATCGAACAATATCAAAAGTTACAGTGACCCAACAAATTATTCCGTCGAAAGAGTGAGGAAGCACTCGCCATATATACTATACATATCCTATTATATCTCAATGCTTAGTTATGTACAGAACTTTCAGTAGTATATTGTCATAGCCATATTAAAACTTGAAATCTACTTGTATTGCTCGAATGTCAAAGTGAGCACAAAATATAATGATTAGATCAATGTTACTTATTTGGTTAGTGAATGATGAACAACGTCGTGTGTATACAGGTATTCGGCTTTCGTTTACAACGTACGCCTTGTTGCATAAACAAATACGTGGTTAATAATACCGCTATATTTATAACGGAGATGGTCCATTTAGATTGGCAATTGTTATGCGGCAAGCCAGTTTTTGCATCTTTAATTGATCGCGAATCGACTTCATAGTTGATAAACTTTGCATCATCTATCACACTTACGAGCATATTATTATGAAACACCATTTATAAATACCGACACAACTGCAAAAACTGTTGATGTTTTTATGACTTTTTTTTTCAGCGAAATTGTTTGTTTTTTTTTTCGATGCATTTAGGTGTTACAATTTTTATCGGTTCTTTATCTATTCTCGATTTAATAGTGTATTGTTATGTCGACGACAATAAATAATAAGTTCGCGTAGCTGCATTGTATGTAAGAGGATAATCGTCACAAGTCGAAGATAAGAGTGTCTGAACTACAGATAATATGTACACACGCCGCAGACGCGAAAGTGACTATTAAAATAACAATGACACGATTACGCACACGTTGCGATGATATTACCTAATCGATGCAACAGCACCGATATACTGAACGGAAGTTATAGGCATATTAGTTTCGTGTATCCATAGCGCGCGAGATGAAATGAACGAGCCTCATTAGATGCGCGTTTCCGCACTATCTGTTCTCGACGGGCCGCGGCCGGGATCGCTGGACGCTTCGTGGAGTATCGAGGTCGGATCGCATTAATCGCATCGTCTTATTACTGATACTGATGTGGTGTTGTAATTAAATATGATGCACGAGCCAATCCTTTATTTACGAACTAAGTGACACCTCTTTCTTTTAGTTCGAATGTATGTGCGTAATGTTTTTGAACAACTTGTAAACTAATAAGGCGGTTAAGGATTTTGCTTCAATCCGATAACGTCCGAGTCGGTCTCTCATAATGGTGGTCTCATGAAATCCATTTCGTGATGGCTCTCCGCTGCGGATTTGTGGAACTATTAGTACCTAAGCCAGGTGTCGTAAATTCTTGTACTACCCGAAGGTATCCGAAACTAATCGTGGCCGAAGTTTCTTAATTCGGACCATTACTTACGATTGAAGTGTTTGGTATTTCTTTACTTCGTATCACACTATTGTTTAAAGTATCTAACGTCTCGGTGAAATTGACAGATGTTTTGATGGTCGGGCCCTAGAATAAATAATAGTACAACAATAAGTTTGAACACTATTAATATTATTTACACCTACTATAAATATAATTATGTACTCTTTGTACGCCGCCAAAAGAATGACTGGATGGACGGTCGACGGATTGCACGCATTAAATAATATTACAACATGTTTACATTACCTTTCTTTATAGACATGAATAGATCTGAAATAGGTTGTAAACACAAATGTATTAACAGCCTGACCGAAATGCGCGTATGACGCTCACGCGTCCCGTAACTAATAAGGTCACAATCCGTCGGCGATAAAGACGGGACTATCCTTTTATTGGTACCCGAATTTGGGTGATGTGTGACATTATTTCGCTAATCTTCTGTCGTTCTTCTGGATATTTACGAAAAATGAAATCGTTACGGGATCTTGACCGAACACAACATTGTTCAAAATACTCTACTTATGAATATGTTTACCTGATGTATTTATATATATAAGTAAATTTTGAATACAATTTTGCGATAAACACACGTTATACATACATTGTTCGCTATACGTGTGGTTTCTCGTAACAACATCGCTCATAAAAAGTTCAGTAGTGTTGCTTAAGTTTCAACACAATTTATAACAGTTCAGTAAGCTTTTATTGACTTTCTACATAATACAATAATATTTTTTCAAAATTAAAGAAGGTGTCACCACATTGAGTAGTTATCTTCAAACGATAATTCAAATAAGAAATTCGCGAAACAGTTATTCGACCTAGTACAATCTGTTGCAGGACGATTTTCTAACTATCAGAAACAAATTACTCCCTGAATCATAGATACTAAGCGAAATAGTAAATTTACGAAAATATTGGTCAAATTAATTTACTTTACATGTTTATTGGGTTTATAATTTAGCTTAACTTGTGCCCTAATGATCTCGACCAACCCTTGGCGTAAAATATCCTGTGATTAACTTGTCATGGCCACCCTTGCTTTACCTGACGTAACGGACCGAAGCACGCGCGCGGTGAGCTCATTCTGAGCTCTGTTTAAACTGAACTAAACATGTTCTTCTCACGTTAGCATCGTCCAATGTTCCCGGTAACCGTGAGGTACATCTGTACAGATGTCGGAAGCGCCAGTAAGAATTTTACCATGAAATTTACTAATTATTTTTTGTGCTGCTTATCCATAATACAAAAAATAATAAATATGTAGAGAAAATAATAACTGGGTCCACCGATTCCTTCTTGGTCGCTAACCTATCGTTATATACCTAGCGATATACATTGGCGAAGGTGACCACCAATAATCACTACCTACAATATTTTTACTGATAATTTAAATTTCAAGTTTAACGGGCGAATCTTTATATAATCTGAAAAAATAAAGAATATTTTAAAAATTAGTGACATTATAATAAGGTCCGTCAAATTTTTTGGGTAAACGCGAAAATATCCAACTTTATAAAAACAATCATTTCCAACTGTTAAGAAACAAGAATTTTACAGCGAACAAAATGTACAATGACATAAAAACCGTCGTCGTCAAAGACATTTCGATATATATTTAATCTCTTTGGTTGTCAATCAACTGTAATTGGACGACGGACGACGTTCAAGAACCAATATTGGAAGTAGTGAAACATTATCGTACGAGACAGCCGCCGCTATACTGGCTCACAATACTACAGAGATTTGAACCCCGTGCATTAGAGAACAATGAAAAGGTTGGATAACCAACTTATCTGATTGCTGTGTATTTTTGTATAATAAAGCGAATTTGTTCAACACAACACAACACAAATAATTCTATAACATTGGGTATTACTTTTTATTCTTGAAGTCTATGGATAAATTTATTCGACGAATGATCACAAGATGAGAGTTGCAAGTCACGTCAAACTATCTTTTAAATCTAATCTGAAGAACGAGATAAAAGAACATTTTAATGCATTTAATAAAATCACAAGTTCGTTGTCCGTCTACTTTAATTTCATTGTTATTATACCGGTTAAAAAAGTGTAACATTATTTCAATTTCCTTTTATTGAGACTTAACTAGCTCTACATTGAATTAAATATGTTATTAATATTCTTGCCTGATGTTTTTTTTAATATTTAAGTATTAAAGTTTTTGTACGTAACGTGTAAGAGCGATTTTGAACAGCTTCTGGAAATTCCCTCCGCCAGCCGACTTTCTATCTTACCCGCTTGTCCTACGTTTATCTCACACGAACTGAGGTTAAGTGAATAAAATATACAACAAATAATGGGCGCCTTAATGATCCGACCAGGTATCAATGACAAACCAGTCAAAGTTTGCCGTTTTGAGGCGGCTTAGAATACACCCCCCCAATACCATGCTGACAGAACAGGGTGTCGTAAGAGGCGACAGAAGTCAGCCTGCTTGGTGGTAGGGCTTCGCGTATGGATCGTTTTATAAGTATTATTATTAAGTAATTAATATTATTACTGGTATTATTATCTTTCCGTGAAGCC
Organism: Megathymus violae; assembly: GCA_003671415.1. Taxonomy (NCBI): domain Eukaryota; kingdom Metazoa; phylum Arthropoda; class Insecta; order Lepidoptera; family Hesperiidae; genus Megathymus; species Megathymus violae. Next base: position 4,684,886 of record PDGT01000001.1, read on the forward strand.
TGCCTGGATAGCGACCACCCTCCTGCTTGAGTCAGCCGCCAAACGAGCTGGCTGGGGGCTTGAGAGCCAGTACCTTCTTTCTAACCTTCTTCTCATTTCCTGGCCGACAACGCATCGGTGATACCTTCGGTCTTGCTGATGTCCATGGGCGACGGTGACCACTTACCATCAGGTGGCTCGTCTGCTCGTTTGACGGCTATTAACATAAAACAAAAATAACAGTTACGAATTCATTAGATAAGGACGATTATACCTTCTGTTAGTATTAAGTAACGTTACGTCGGGCAGGATTGATTTGGGTCAATCTTTGACCACGTGTGTGATTGGGTTTAACCCAAATTTGTTTTTATTCGATCTCACGCGAAAAAATCACTTGATGTACACGTCAAATGTTTTAACCGTCACCCTCGCATCCTTCACGCTCGTCCACGTTAATCTGTGGCAATGAGACGGTAGTTTTTAGATTGTTGCATAAGTATAATTAGTTATCAAATATCGCAGTTCCACCCATTACTGGCGTGGAATCGCAGGCTATCTATTGAACGGGCTCACTTTCGACGTTAGGTAACATAAAATCTAGCTCGATGTTTCGAACAATGCACGTTTTATATTTTTCAGTACTTATTTCCTGTTATTGGTAAAAAAAAACAAATTTACATCACTAATATAAAACTCGTGTTACTGTGTAACTAGCTTGTTAGTGACTTGTCATTTTGCCAGCGGAAACTTCAGTATGAGTACTGTCAGAAGCGTATCATGGAATCAATTTAAAAGATAAGTTATTATTAGCTTTAACTGTTCTATTATTCATAATAATAATCACAGATATTTAAAATTCGTACACGTTGGTGTTATTTATACTATACTTATTATGAAACCAATCTTCGTTTGATGGTTTATTAAGAGTCACTCTATGTTGCGCTATTCATTTATTTAATGATCGATCCGTGACACGACAATCGTATTCGTTCAAATCGTCTTTTGTGTCAATAATTCATTTAATATTTTATAATTACTGGAATAAAAAGTATCAACCGTATCACTGAAAAATCATTCAGTAACTAACCATGACCTTAATTTATGTGTAATGGAGGTTAAGAGCATTTTCTTATTTTTTTCTTTACGATTTCAACACGATTCCATTACGACGCCATTGAAATACTACGAACAAATGAGTACATTACCAACTTTTGACACGACGACAACGGTTTTGTAACCATGCCTAACTAAGTAGATTTCTTGTTTCGAGATTTACTTTATGTGGTCCCGCGATTTATTTAAAAATATATCCATTTATAAGGAGTTCGAAGGGGACGTCCCTTCGCTATTTTAACCATTTCCTAATGGCACATTGTCTGCAACACTACCTTTTGCATAATAATATAGATATAAACCATCGTTTCGTTAAAATGAATATATCGACTCAATATTAATTCTATTGGTCCAGTCGTTCAGTCGTAACTGGTTCCCGAACAGAAACATTAGAATAATTATATAGACTAGTAGTTATATTTAAAAATTCAGGCACCAAGTGGCGGCTGATTGCTAAAGATAATAAAATATTAAAAAGATTTGAGCAAGTTGACACAGTTTATAATTAAGGAAGTATCTATAGTAGTTAGTTAATTGAGTATTAATTATAATGCAATTGATTGTTAATTTAAAAATTGTAAAATTTGGTGTAAAATTAAATTCATAAGACGATTCACTGTAAATTTACAATTCATTTACTCAGTTGATAACTTACTAAGGCCAATACTCGTCCTGTTACAGACCCTTCGCAGACATTACATTACAATTTTGCAGAAGTCCTTATGACACTCGAAGTCTAAGCCGTAAACAGTCGAACAGTAATTATCTATACAAAACCTAACTGCATCAGTATGGTTTGACTTTATCGATTACCAAAACTCCTATATTCATTGCTTACTGATAAAAACTTCAATGTTCAGATACGAAGCTTCTACTTTCATGATATTTTCTAGATTAGATGACTACACTACTAGTAGTTGTAATGACGTACAGCGAGGAAAATACACCGTGCTGTGTTTATGAGCCCGTGTGTTTTATTACTATAGAAGCAGGTGCTTACAAATTAAACCCCAGCTCGTTTTGATACGATGAATAATTTCAGATTTTATTGAAATCATTTCATTAGAATTGGTTTAATAACTGCGTGTTAATTTATCTTTACTCGGAATTTATTTTACGTCTTCAATATTTATGTTAAACAACAGCTTACTTGCCTATCCTTACCCAAAGTTGTCGAAGTATTGAGGATCTAAAATGGTACCGAGTTAATTGGAATAAACGAGACCCTCGCTTTCATCTTGGCATTGACATAGATAAAAAATGTTGATGACCTTTAAATTACACGGTTAATTTTATTACAACATTTCGTTATATATCGTTATCTACTTGTTTGATTTCCGATTGAAAAATAAATATAGTATGAAAACTGTGTTTATCAAATTTTGTCCAAATTGTGCGTCATATTTTTCATTTCACTTTTAATTATATCTTGTTAATTATGATCATTCAGCAAAATGTAAAACCATTTCTGGCCCATCACTCAATGGAACTCAAATGCTCGCGACAGCACCCAAAAATTTGTGTGCAGAAAAAATAATAATTGATTATGTTACTTTAATTAATATAATAATAATATTAATATAAGCGATTATTAACCTTAATTATCGCTGATCTGGGTTTGTTATTATTATTTTGTTTCGTTATAAGTTGATGATATAATTATATTTATTATATGTGATTATTCAATACAATTCTTCGCCGATAATAACACACGTGCATCTGTGTATATTTATCGCTCAGTTTTGGAGCTAGTTCACGCCATGACATGGCTTGAGGCGTTCGGTGGAGTCACCGAAACAGAGGCTGTTCGTTAAATTGTTAGTAACACTTAGTCACTAATGAAAATACGAAAAAATGTAAAAAATAATGATACAATCGACGTTTAGTAAACAAAAATTGTATTTTCCTTTAACCTACCTTCATATACATTTTAAATAATTCGGAAACGAATTGTTGGTGATATTGAGGTATTGATCGTAAATGTGCGATTTAATCAACTCTAACTATACGTTGTAAATTAGTACAGTCACTTGGTATCATAAGACTAATTACAGCTTGCGTTGCTTGTAAATATTGCGAAAATAGTGTCGTCTAAATATTACAAACCATTATTATTACCATGAGAATGGATGTTTCTGTTTCTCCATCAATAATTTCGCATGTCTCGATACTTTTATCTATCAATCTTTTCTAATCACGAAGTCGCGAAATTTAATCGATTCTCAGTCTTAGTCCCGTAATAATACGTACAACGTTTCACACCTTACTCAAACGAGGCAGTTGTGGTTAAAATTGATCGATCTCTAAGTCGGCTTGATGCTTTTAAGACTTATCTTGAAGGATCTGTTTATTAATTAACTGTATTTCTGTTATCTGCATGACGGTATGAACGACTCGCGTCGTAGATCCTTAACTCGGAGTTACTTGGATAGGTACCGTTCCGTTATTCTGCCGGTTAAATAATCAAGTTTAGTTACGCCGGCTTTGCGTTCCACTGTAAATGCTGGTGGCCCCGTGTCAGTGACACTTGGAAATAAGACTTTCCATTTTTTTAATTTGGCATAGCAATGCATTGGTGATCAACTATAAAAGGGGCTGTAGTTCACTAACAAATATTCATGATTTCGAATGGTTCTCATAATAAAAAATAAATGAATGGTTCATATAAAATTTCATAGTGTTTTTTGAAACGGGACGTTTTTTTAATAAACCTAGAAATTTTTTTTTTGATAATGGATTAATAAATTAAGAAGTTAATGAGCTCTGGAATTCAAGGAATTGGAACTTCCCACACTGAATAGAACTCACAAAAAGTAATGAATTAACAGCAAACACGAGAACGACGAGAGGTATCAAATTTTATTGAAACCAAAACACGAATGAATCATAAGCGCTTCATATTATATATAAAAAGAAAAAAGTGTTTGTTACGTTTACTATACCACAACATTGGAATAATATGGTTGCATCTATAACAATTTTCAAGATATTAGAAGTCAAAAGATTTGCGTCCTTGTTATTAATAATGTGTCTCTAATAACATTCTTATCGCTTCAGTAACTTAGATTATTATATAATATAATAAGTGAATGAATTGTTTTATCCCAAAACCACACAAAACAAATCGCGAGCACTTTATTAAGAGAGGTGGATTTCACAAATATAACGTATCGTTGAGTTGCAACTACAAGAAAGTTTTCTGGTAGATTTCTCTGACAAGACTTCGGTAATCCGTCTGTCGTTTCCAAATCGAATCTAATGAGTTCCTTGTTTGTCTGTTTGTCATTTGTAGAATCATCACATCTAAGACGTATAAAAATTGTTGTAGCGGCATTGTTGTAACGCGCATAGAAAAATATTATTTTGCACTTCCTCGAATCGTCTGGCAAGACGACGCGCCTGCGCAGCTCGGACTCGTTCTACGTACGGGGACGTCGCATGTCATACCTGTCCTACATGAATGTGTGATTTGACTGACTCTAGAACCATCCATAGGCTAATAATATAAGTCAGATTTATATCCCAGTATGCAACTACTCGGAACTCGGGAAGTAGATTTTATTCGAAGATTGATAAACCAAACCTTTCTATATCATATGAATACTGATAAAACGTTATGATTTTTTATGGCAATGTAATTAACTTATAAGTAATTATAGTCTAACTTTCATTATTATAGAAAAGCCATAAAAAATTATGCCCACAGGAAGATAAAATGTTATAAAAGTTAGAACATTCCATTAAGCATATCTCCTACCTTATTACACAATGTAAAGCACTCATTTTTAATTTGTCTTAATCAGATTTTCGGACGCGAAAGTATGCTCATTGTAAAGACTTAACGGTAAGATAGTTAATGTCCATTTCGTGAGTACTTAGAAACAAGAAAAAGAAAACGATGGCCACCCTATCTTCTCGTATAACGTGTGGTGCGAAGGAAAAGTATGACAAATCGCAATTATAACGCAAAACGTTCATGGATCGCGCCAAAGCTGAAAGTGGGTTGTTCCATCTAGCTTTAGCGATCATAGAAGCTATGTCAGTCGTTGAACCGCTTAGTTTTACTTGGAATAAAGATTAGTTGAATGACTATTTATATTTATCCTTTTCTTGCTATCGGAGGTGATTCCCATCTTTGAAGGGTTGAACGGTTCATGCTTGTCATCTAACGCACATGGAGAGGCTCTGACATATCAAGTGAACGCACTGATGTGGTGTCTCCTCTACGCTATGTTGTCCAGCAACATGCAAACCCGAGGATTCACTACGAGCGGAAATAAAATTGTGATCATCAACATACTACCCTTCTCGACTTCTTTGGTGCTCTTAATACATCATATTTGTTGTACTTCGAGTTATTACGGCGTGATTTTTTTTTTTTATTTAAACTTAAAGAATAAATTCTCTGTTGAAGTCCGCTACTCTAACACTATTTTGATTGCTGAATACGAATGTATGTATGTAAATGCTAAATTAAGCAATTGGCATACATAGCGTCGTACTTTGGGAAACATAAAACTTATATTTCGACGCCGCATCAACCTCAAAAGAAGGATGTGAAGTAAATAATATTGGTCCGGATTATTAATACAGGTTCAAACCACGTCACGATCAGCGATAATATACATTATTGACATGCTTGTGATGGGACTGCTAATACCCACCTGTGTACTACAGTGTACGCACGTACTCCCAATCGATATGCCCATTGATGATAAAATCGTGTTGGAAATTGTTGATAGGAGTGCCCATGATTACTTATGTTATACATATCTACTGTTAGCGATGCAACGGCGGCGTCACCACCGCGACACTCGGCGAGGTCGAAAACAAATAAATATTACTCAATGGGCAGTACGAAAGTACGTTGGTGTTTTAGAATTGATGGCGCGAACAATATGTTATGAATAAATAATTAACCGGGTTACTGAATTTTTTTATTTTATTATATATTTCGTGATAAAATGAAGAGTAATTTTAAATGCAATTCTTTTAATGCTATGTAGAACAAAAACATGTAAATTCAATTAAATTCTAAGAAAATGTTGTAACATGAATAGATTTAAGAAAGTTGGGGTCGAGCTGTCCTCATTGTAGCGAGCGGATGAGAAGTCGTCCGGAAAAAAGACTATCAATTTTCGAACCGTGAAAACGACAATTTGGCAGACGCCGCCGAGTCTGCGCGGGAGTACTTTCTCTGCGCAGGCGCAGACCGACGCGCCGCGCCACAGTCCTTCAGGCGAGCGAGCGCGACGCGCGTGTATCATACTTCCGGATATTTTAAATATATTTATTTTTCGAAACCATCGACATTTCATTTCAGTCGGCTCGCTCGAACGCACGGCGGCAGGCAGATGCATGACTATTACGGATCACTTCGCAGACGGCATGATATTTGTTCTAATAAATTTGTTCCACCCTTGTGCGGTATCTCGGATTTTCGCGATCAGGGTTAATACAGCGGTCGTGTATAATAAATAGTGCGACAGCGGTGTTTTTGAAAACAATTGCATTATCACGTGCTCACCCATGCCAAGCGCTAACAATGACCGCGATGTGTCGCGTTCGGTCTTGACGCGTATGGACTCCAGCCAAGCCATGACGCTGTGGTACATCGATATATTGGTGAGATTCTAAATGCCGTGTTTTATCTGCAGACTCGTTGATCGTGAAGTACTCGTCGCGTGGTACTGTTAATGCAAATACTGCGAACGTTTATCAAATCAAATTAATTTGTTTTTTCGTATCCACCGGTTTCGATCGGCTGCACTTCGTGCTTTTGTTTCGAAAGTGATCTCAACGGTATAGGTATTATTGTTGATTACAGTGTTGGTACAGGTAATAGTGTCCGACGAATTTTATAATCGTGACACAACTCTATTGTACGTTAAAATAATAATACGCGTCGCGGCGGACGGATAAAACTGTAAAATAAAAAAGTTTAAGTGAAATTCAAAGCAATAATTATAATTTGAAACAGTGCAACACGAATCACTTGCATAATGCGTCTGCAGTCTCTGGCAATTGTAAGTCAGGTTTTTTGTCCATTTTTCATGGTTCTTGTGTGATTTTAACCTATTACAATACCACCGTGTAAATCTTATTTTCATATAAACGCTTAATTTCATGAAAGTAAATGATAAAACTGGGTGTTCTCTCGAGTGTGATTGGTTTTGTAGTCTCGATATTTAGATACAGATTGAGGTCCCATTAAATCGAAATGAACTTTTAAAAAATCTGTCAAAATCGGGAAAACTTGCTCATTTTTTTGTTAGATATACACAAATATTTACTTTTCTTGTAAATTATTGCATATTTTTTATATTTCTTTTAAATTTGATGACATCGCAATATCGATCATGTATCTAAGTAATTTTTGTTTATGTAATAGACAGTGTTATTCACTTCATATTGAGTTGAATGCCCTTAACATGTTTGCTTTCAACATTTTATCTCTTCGCTTTTAAAACAATTGCCATTAAAGTGTAATTTTGTTTTCCTTTTAATGCAATTAATCTATCAGGACACAGATGTCCCACGAAATACTACGATGATGCAAGGCTCAATACTCAGTCACAACATAACGCATCTCTCTTTAGGTTTATTGCAAGGCTTAGGCGATGAACCCACAAGTAGTACGTTATTACTGGCCAACTACGAAGCCTTCAATATCACCTAGATATTTATCGGGTCACTGGCTCCGCAGGTGGTGTTGAATTTCTTTTGACTTTCTATATAATTACTGTGGATTGCATGCGATACGTCTTAGCTTGCCGTTTCCACCTTGTGATCGTATCTATTCGTACGCATTATGGTTCATATCGTTTTACCGTTGAATAATGAATAACAATTAACTTTGTTCTTAAAAATCTAACGTCTGATCTCTAATGGGTTAATCCCGATTTTGCCCAGATAACAATAAATACTTTAACATATCATCAACTAAAACTTGTAACCGAACTCGGGGAAATAATTAATTTAATAATTGGACTTCCCTGTGGATGGAATTAAGTCAGTGTAAAAATTTATATGCTCATCTATTTCAACATCCTCTTATAAAATAACCATTTCTCAGTCGAACTCAGTCTGTTGTACAAAAGGTAAAGGGCACGGTGGGTCAAGGACGAGACACATTGTCCGGGGATCAATTCTCGGCGCACGGGGTAAGTGTGTCAAATGCAATGAATCGTTGATTCTTATCGACCTGTAATTTAAGAAACGAATGAAAGTAAGAATGTGTTCTCACATAATCAAGCGCTGTCCGAGATATTATCGGACTCACGACGTTCAACCAACTCGCGTGCGTGAGTCGTTGTTTTGTTAGCACGACATACTCGTATTATAATCGAGTTCCTTTTTTGATGGAATCGTACGAAACGAACGGAACCCGCTTCAGTGCACTTTTTATCGATGAAAATTTAATTCCATTCATTACAGTACGTTGGTAGCGAAAGAGGCGTCGCGTACCGTATTAACGATTTGGTATTCGGCATGGATGTCGTATGTAAATATTGTTTTTTTTGTCTTTTTTTGTGCGCGACTCTGGTGATGCGTGCGGCGCCAGTGTTTGTTGGCCCGGACGTTTGTTTACTGAATCTACACGACAATTGTCGAGCCAAAAATGTTAAGTAAGAATTACTGCTAAAGAGTTAATAATATTGTCTTATTATTAATTGTATGTTTGCTTTGAAATTAAATTTGGGTTTTATGATATCGATATCGTTCTAATAAAGCCGTTCTGGTGTAGAGTCACCATACTAATTGGTACAATAGCAAACAGTTCTATCTACTTTATATGATACGGTAAAATAAAATTCATCTAATATTTTAAAGTGAATTTATGTTTACTCAGTCACGAAAAACGGCTGAACGTATTTGGATGACTTTTGCATTATCTAATTTATTACTTGGATTAAAGTATGGGATACTTTTGATCCCAGAAAAATATTAGGTTACTGTGATTATGCAAAATTTGTGTAGATATATCTAACTTTCGCTTCATAAGACATTGTTCATATTGTTGTAGTATATAATATAGTGTATACTAATATTATAAAGAGGAAAGCTTTGTATTTTTGTATGTTTGTAACGAATAAACTCAAAATCTTCTGAATCAATTTTAAAAATTCTTTTACCATTAGAATGCTACATTATCCCTGAGTAACATAGGCTATATTTATTACTAGAAAAAATAAGGGATCCTTGCTAAAACTTCAGTAACGTGAAGCAAGGTGTAAAAAAAATGTACTTAAAAATTTCTTCATCGCATCATTTATAAATCCACTAGATAGCGCTGTGAATGTGTGTAGTTTTAAAAACGTAGTTATGTTTTCATATCCTACTGTAATAGTATTTTAATTCAATATTATTCTATAGTGTAAGTGTCATGCCAGATGAGACCATTGCTTTTACATATAACATTTCCCTGGGGACCTAATTCTAAAGGTAACGCGGGCGAAATCGCCGTTTTTTTTCCTGCTACTCCCGCTATTATTATTACCTTTTGCTAGTAATAACATAAATATAACATTCAATAACACAGTTGGTGCCTGTTTTGTTTTTTAATATTCGAAAATTGGTAAGACATTGAATCCGGTTTAATTGTTCTTAATCATATTTATGACAAAGAGATACTCTAGAACGGAAAATGTCAAAAATTTCAAAATATCTTGCTGCAATTAGCAAAACAAGGTTTGTTATAAGAATGTTTAGTTGTAACTTTTATTGTTTATTACTGGCCTAAATAGTGGCATAAACACTTTTAGTGGCAAAATACCTAGACAATTAATTTCGTAAAAACCAGTTCCATTCCAGTTCCAGTTCCGTCCCCGGCCACCGGCGCAGTCGATTTCCATACCAACTGCATCATATTTACGCTTCAAATTCCTATGTACAACAATACTTACCTAATTATACAAATATATGTGTATATGTATGTTGAAGCTCACGGTCAGTAGACTGTCATTGAGCTGATTGGCAATTAGGAGAGCCTCCGAAATGTATTTGTATAAACATCCCACATACATCAGTCGGTCCCCAAAAGACGCGTGGCTTTTCATCTTTATCGATTCCCCTAATTAAGAGAAACAAAGAAATAAAACATTCTAATAGAAATGACGACCCCGTAGCCCAGTTGGTAGGGACCCTGCCTGCCGAGCGTGGGGTCCCGGGTTCGATTCCCGGCCGGGGCAGATATTTATGTGACAGATAAATGCTTGTTCTCGGGTCATGGGTGTTTGTGATGTGATAATTGTGTATGTCCATGCCACCCGACACAGGGAATCCTAGTGCGGGGGTGTGAGTGTGTAAACGTTTATTTATTTATTTATTTCACTATGAAATACTAAATAACGCAACTATGCGCTATGAATACAAAAAAAAAGTTGACTTTATCTTGAAATAGAGATTCCTGTGTTGCAGTAGCTAATAATTGACGGCGAAAAGGGGTTGTACTCAGCGGAGTCGCTGTATCTCAGTATGCCCGATGGTGGCGAGTCGAAAACACTGCTGCCGTAAAGTGCACCCCATTTGTTTGTAATAAAGTAATGAAAAATAATAATAAAGAAAACTAATTTAATTGGTATTTTGACCCATGCATGACTTATTATATATTTGACCATTTAAAGGGTGGTATACATGATACAGATTAAAAGCTATATACTTAAAGAAACAATGTGTAAAAGTTTTTACGAAATGATATATCAGGTAATCGGCGATTACTGTGATTGTAGTGATGAAATACCATATTCACGATAGGTGTTATACCTACTTTAAATCGCAAACGGAGATTATAGCAAATCTGCAGTAAGCAGTCACTAGACTGTCCAGCCTGTGAGAAATTCTCAAAACATTTGAAAGCGCATTTAAAGGCATACAATTCCAGTTCATAACAACGACTCCATCGTGCTTTCACCATTAATTAGGATGCTCGTCGAGGAACCAATTACTGTATTATTAGTTCTAAATGCCATTTAACCTACAAACTTGAATACACAGACAGACATACTCCTACGTAATTGCACTCTCGATTTCTTCTATCACCAGCTAGCTGACTTGAGCGTTTGCCCGCGTCAATACAACAAATACAATACAATTTTATTGCACACCAGAAATAGCTACACCTATAACGAGTCTTTGACGATCCTGTGGCCCAGAGGGTGGTGACCCCCTCTAAAATGTTACGTCCAAATGAATGCGATAGGTGGTAGGTATTATCGCTCAAGCATCTTTATCACCATTGCAATAAAAAAGAAGTTATCCCATACAACTAATTACCCAACTAGTATTATTTATAGATTTACAGTTACATATAGATTCCACATCAAGTTGGTCAGTACACGTTAGTGAGACTAGCCAATCGGTCTTTGCTACGTTACGCACCCTAAATCGTCTTCGGAACTTTCTCCCCATTCAAGTTAAAGTCACTCTTGTACAAAGTCTCATTTACTCTATTATACTAGATTACGCTTATGTTTGTTGCACCGACGTGTGTGGAGACCTTCTGAATAAGTTAGATCGTCTTATTAACTATGCAATACACTTCATCTATTGTCTGCTCACATTTGATCACATCTCTTCTCATCGTCGCTACCTTAATGGCTTTCAATCCGTGAGCGCAGACAGCTTAGATTAAGTAATTACTTTTATTCTGTGATTTTAAATCCTATCTCTCCCGGTTATTTGAAACAAAAGTTTCAGTATCTCTCCGATACTCATGAACGTCTACTTCGATGTTCTGACTCACATATGTTGTAAATTTCACTTCACTGATCCTGTTTTCTTTCAAAATCATTCGGTATTAATTTAAGTCAGCTTTAGGACGCCCTCCCTGATGACATAAAAATGATATGTACCAAACAAACTTTCAAATCGAAAGTCACCGATCACTTTCTCATGGAATGGGAATTAACTTTTTGTAGCAGCAGTTAGTGCTCAATACACACTTACTTTGACTATTTAATTATTATTTTTTTGTATTACGTCTTACACCTTTTCCATATTTTGTACTTACATATATCACCTCCTCTCCATACCGCCTTCGATGTTTTAAAAGGCTGGCTGGCAGAAAATGATCCTAGCATTAAAGCCCATAATTTATACAATTTCATTGGGTATAAGTTTAAATAAATAAAAAAAGTATGAGTAGTGAGAGATGAAACCGATAAAATAAAACACATACATGTAAAAGGATGCGTATTGAGAGTAATTTAGAAAACCTACGCTCGTCAGTCAGTCTGTAGCATTGGTGTTGTGAGACTTGTGGTGTTGCAACGCCTCTTGCCTATGAATCTTCCAAACACGATCGCTGTTTGTTGAGATGTTTCTATGTTCGTGTATGTAAACATACATACTCACACACCAACCTGTTCCAGGATCCCGTCCCGGGGACAACGCGTCATCTTTCATTTTTGTATTTACATGTGTCGGTTATAAAATTCATTTTGAATTATAATCGGGATTGCAGTCACGGTTAATGATCATCTAAACACTATATTGAATATTCTTATAGACCTTTTGAACGTTAAGAACGCTAAGTTTAGTTATAACTGTAATCGTTTTGGAAATTCGGAAAAAAATATTTTACGCAGAGAATCCAGGTCAATCTCACTTATCTGGGGAAACATTTCGACGCTCTGCATTTGCACAGTAGCCTAGATTCTACGTAACTCTTCGTGATTAACGTTCCCGCTGCATCTTCACAATGCTGTTTGCTTTTAATGAGAAAACAAACACATGTTCCTCTGGTTCCGGGAATTCTCTGGTTGGCCCTCCGTCCATTAACCCAATTCCTTTTGGAACGTATGTTAATCATTTCGACGTATATAGGCTTTTTCGAGCTAGATTACTGAGAAAGTGCTAAATAAAAAAATATATACTCTCTTGCCATCATATTCTTATTGTTCAAAATAAATCAAACTAAGGCACTGGTGAAGAAGTACCAGGCTGCAAAATGCTTTAGATGGAAAGTAGAACATTTGTAGAGTTCATGTCGATAACTAACAATACTGTGTGGGTCATTTAGTAACATTTAGTAAAGCGTACGTGGTAGCTCCCAGATTGCATTAGGATTTTAATATCTTACCTATAAAGAAACATTTATAAAAGTTTTAACGAAATAAAAAAACGCAGCATGGTTTGCCAAATGAAGGTGACTGGTTCACTTGATATACTGGTGCATATCGAAGCTGAGTTAATTGTTTATTTTCGGCTTCAGAAAGTAATGTTTGTATATTCTATCAGTAATGTCATAAAATATGTTTCTTTACAAGATTTCAATGAAACATTCATTGCAGTGCAGTGACGCAGTTTTGTAGTAGACCTCTGTAAACTCAATTAATTTAATGTATCGTTGAAATAACCGTGTTACGACGCGAAGGTCTGTTTGGTGTGCGACGCCATATAATATATTTTTACAATCAACAAGAACCGATACAGAGATCTCATTTCTCGAGGTCGACATAGACACTTCCCGCCGCGGTAAACAGAGCGTGGGGTGCAAAAAAAAGTGTCTTCAACAAAAGATACTCCTACCCGCTGATTTTAAAGGAAGCTATTAGTAGGAATGAGCTTACGTGATTTACATAATGTATACACTAAATTGTCGTTTAAACATTGTACTTATTTATTTATTTTTCAAGATACTGCTCTTGATCACTACTTACCTTTTTATTGAAAAAACAACTTCAAACAAATGGGAGTCTGATGAGAAATCAATAATTGGTATAATGAATCTACCGGCTCCGAAACCTCTTTGAATGAGATTGTTAACTATATTTTTCGTTACCCACAAATATACGTTTTTTCGGCCAACCGATGACTCATGTACCTAACACCGTTTTCTGACGGCTTCCGTCATGCCATGAAGGCATTTGATTGATTCACGTCGTGATCTAAGCGTTTTGGCGATATAATGCTGCTAACTATGGGGTGAAAGTCTGATCTGCGACTGATCCGTGAACACAACGCTTAGTTCACAATGTCTAAGTAGTAGGTGTTAAATAATTATATTAACTGTGTATTAACACATCATTGTCTATGAATACAATGAAATTAATTTAAAAATCACTTGGAATCTCGACTCGCTGTTGAAGCAAAAACTTAACTAAAGAACTGCTCTTTTTAAATTAGTATCTACTATATCCGTATTGTCATTAAACTCTGTGATGAGTCATTATTGTCAGTCTATTTCCGAATCCGAGCGAGGTGCCGTCGATCGTGTTAAGTATACTTTTGAACTAAATCATGCCATTGCAATGAAGCTAATAATTTGCCACCAATTATTTTAGTCGGAACCAACTTCACTGTTTATGAGATGACATTTATTATTGTGTCAACGGGGAAGGACATTTTATAAGACAATCTACCTACGTAGATAGTACGTACGTATTTAAACGTATATGTAGGTACAAAGTAGGTACCTACTTTAATAAAAAGTGTTTCTTTTCAGTCCAAATCCTTTTTAAATTGCTGCTACGGGGTTAATACATACTCCCGTTTTACAAAATGAGCTAAAGTTGATTGAACAAGTGTGTAAGTGGCCTGAGTACTTACTTAACGAAGACACACGCAAATTAGCATAATGCCCACGTGTTATAAATTTCAATTGCTCCCCAGACGTTTGTGTCAAAAACGGAAAAAGTAACAATTCGAATGTGCTTCGACTCAATAAAAATCTAATTCCTCTCACTCTGCACCAATAAATCATTTAAAAATAGATACTTCAATAAGTGTACGCATTTAACATCTATACGCATATGATTTGATAATACGTTTATGCAATAATTAACTCACGGCGAGTAAAACGATAAACGCGATCGTAAAATCTTTTATGATCGCGCTCGAAATACGATCGTATCGAAATGTGGAGTAAATCCGGCCGAGGTGTTTGAACGATAGCTACGTTGTTTATACTAGAAGTTGCGAAATATCCAGTTTTATATAGTGAAAATTGGCAACGTAAATATCCATGCACATCGTCTGTCACGGTTGCGGGATTGGGAAGGAGAAGGTGGTAGAAACTGAACTCCTGTATTGATACGATCTTAATGCAGTGGCGGTTGGTGATGGTTGTTTAGTTCGTACATTATCACCGTGCGCCGGCGCGGTGTATTAATGGTTGAACATCAAAGTGAAAAATTCGAAAGCGCGACTAAACATTGTTGATACTCGTACTTTTAAATTTTCAAAATTGATTGCGTGTGAACTCGGTTTATTCGTTTCGTTGCAAATGTATTGACAAGAAATTTGAATGCAATAAAATTAAAAAAATTGAAGGGAAACAAGGAATCTACGCGCCAAAATAAACAATCATCAATCGATATTTAATAGATCTCAAATAGACCACTCAATTTAAAGTCGCTAACATGTGTTATATTAGTGAGATCTAAAAACTACTTACATATACATACTACTCCTACGGTTTACGACATAAGGTAAACGTGTGAAACATGTATTTTCATTTTCGCAGAGTCCCGGCGCAGTGAGCGCAGCAGGCACGGGAGCGAGTGCAGGCGCGGAAAGCGGGTCGCGCGACGCTCTCGACGTGCGCTACTCGCTGGCGGCGCTCGCGGACGATTACACCAAACGCAAGCATGTCGTAAGGGTCACCACAGCCGCCGGCGCCGAATTACTGCTACAGGTGAGCAACTAATAGAACATGATCCTTTAGGTACAATAAAATGTAAATATAACGCCAGCCGTGCACGTAGCGAACGCCAAGTAGCACACAAATTCGCGTCGTTCACGCATATGTCCCACATTTGTCCATGTCTTAAATCGTATCGCTTTCATCCTACTTTGTTTAAAATGTCAGTGGAGCGGAAAGAAGACATCTTTCCTGTATCCGCACTACGTTCGCGTGACATCAGCCCAATTAAACCGTTCCTGAAACCTTAAAAGGGTCGTCTAGTGTTTACATATAAATAAATTTCCATCATAATATAATTTACGTATTCATAATTGCATTGATATCAAATTTGGCCGTTAGAAAATCTCTCCTATATCATAACGATAAGTAACACCAGTACACACCAGTGCTTTCGCAATTAATCTGTACCAAATATCATACCTAATACCTACGCATGCCGTGTTTCATATTTTGATGTACAATAAAGGTTTTTGTATAGTACTGTTCTGCTGTACATATTGTTAGTTACATATTGTATGTTACTAATTCCGAGCCGCCCTCCAAACATGATCTCCTGTTACAAATGTTTAAAAGAACCATTTTAGACTTAAATAGTTTCATGTACGCAAGTTACATCGAGAAACCTCTTGAGTTAATATTTGAAATCATGTAAAATTATGTCGATGCGGTAATATTAGAACTTATATCCAGGCGAAATAATGTTTATAAGAAGAACTTGTTACGTCTATGGGTTGAGATGTATTTATTTTTGTCCTAGGAACAGCTATTGCCAACATTTTAGCTATTATATATTACCGCTCTAAATAAAAACTAAAAATTAAAACGAACGATTTCGTCAGAGCATCACTATAAACATTTTTAAGCATAACCTTTTTACATATATGTATATCTATCCGGAGTATCGAACTTCAAATTCATTTGCGATATGTTCCAACTGCTTCTAAAATAATAACAGTTGTCTGATAGTTTTCATGATGTTACGTTTAGTATGAATATACCTTAAAGTTACGGTCGAATCCACCTGGAAAAATTATCGAAATGAAAACAGAAACAATGATGGCGATAACTTTATCTTTCTTCCAAATACTTCGTTATATCGTGATCAATGTGGTGAAGATACTGAATGTATACGACACCCGGATACGAGTAATAAACAGTTAATAATAGAATCTGGAAAACCTACAAATTCATATATTTTTCCTATAAACAAATGTCATCAATTGTACCCCAAATAAAACGTAATATTCCCTTTGTAAAGTTCAAAATCATTTAATTATTTATTTATTCTGTAAATACACTTATGCACGTCATTTTTTGTTTCTACTGTCGTTTCGAAAAGGTGCTTTTACATTGAGGAGAAGAAACGGCGAAAAAAACTCTTCAACACATCTTTTAAAACAACACATGGTAATTACAAAGTAAGTTTAAACCTGCGCTGAACTGGTTTCGACACTATTATTTCCAGGAGTCCTTGTCATATTCATCTATACCATTCATCTATATTATAATATATTTTACCTATGTATAAGCTGTGCTTAAACAAGTCGCTTAAAAGTTCCTATGGGTAACTCACTTATCAACTTTGGAACGAAAAACGAACTCCAAGCCCCACAAAAGAACGCTGAACCTTTTGAAGACGGTATGCAGATGTAACCAAATTATGCCTATTTCTTGTTTCACGATTGTGTGTTTCACTTTTCTGCATGTACATATTATTTAATTATATTTCTTAATAACTCATAACATAATGTCAACTGTTAAAGTGCACATAGATCATCAAAAATATTCTTATGATAGATCTGAAATTGGTTTGCAGGCGGACGGCGCGGCGGACGCTCAGAGGTGGTTGGCAGCATTGAGACGGCACTCAGCGGAGCCTCCGCCGGCGGAGACCGCGCCCCCAGTTGCGGCGGAGCCCCCGACGCATACGGCTGCCGCTACGGCGGCGCCTGTCAGCTGCCCCTCGCCGCAGCCGCCGCAGAGAAGCAAGAAGGTCGGCAGAAACAGGTCGCCCACAGGAAAGGAACAAGGTACGGGGAAATAAGTATACCGTTCATTTTATGAATTGTATGTAATTTATTTTGTATCGTTTTTTTACTACGATTTTTGTTCTATTTAGTCTTCCGCTAGCATTTGTTGATCATATGAGATTTTAACAATAAATACTACTCACCTCTCTTACAATGAAAGGCAATTTTGCATGTTTGTCACTCTTGTACTTGACCTTCACTTGACCGTAATTTTTTTACACTTCATATGAATAGGCATATAATAAATACTCTTATATCTTCATTTCATCACTTTGTGAGGCGCGTTAGCTAACCTACAAACAACGCACGGCAGGTCCACCAACGCCGACTCTGCCATCGTCTCCGAAAAACAAGACGTGGAAGGGGCGCATGGCGAAGCAGCTGCGGCGCATGCATGGTGGCACGGCGAACGCGGGGGGCGCAGCGCCCGCGGCCAGCGGTTGGCTGGGCGCTCCGCTCGAGCGCTGCCCTGCCGACCCCGACCATCCACTAGTCCCGCGCGCAGTCACACTACCCGCGAGGGCGGTCGAGGTAACCAAACCTCAATAGCAATATAGACAGTTTTAATATAAGGTGGATATTGAAAAATAAAGAACATTATTATTTTGTAAATAAACTTATAAACGTCATATTTTGCTTAGAAGTAAAGAAGTTGGTAGTAGACTACCAACAAAAAACTTGGGACTTGTTAGTGTACCATGGCTATCGTAAAAATGTAATTTCCCTTTGAATTACGGAAAAAGTTAGGTTACCTAAAACGTGTATAATTAAATTTCATATATAGCCATAAGTAGTAGTAAAAGGGCACTAGGAAAAAACCTCTTAGGATTTTCCTGCCGCTTCTTCTTCCGGGACCATTCACGGGAGGGGTTTATTGAAGCGATTACGTATTTTGAGTATCAAATTGTTTATAAAAAATAATTTTCATTAATTTCTAAATAATTGTTAATCCAATCGCAGGCATACGGTCTCCGCACGGTGGGCGTGTACCGCGTGCCGGGGAACGCGGCCGGCGTGGCGGCGCTGGCGGCTGCGCTGGACCGCGGCGCGCCGCCCGCGGAGCCGGACGCGCGCTGGGCCGACGTGCACGTCGCCTCCAGCCTACTCAAGGCTTACCTACGCCGGCTGCCCGATCCCTTGCTCACTGCGCATCTATATCCCGCATTTATTGGTCAGTTAGCTTATTGGGCACTTTATAAAAAAGTTTGTTTAAATTTATTTATATGTTTTAATTTAAGGCATTTCGATACATGAATATATAATTTGTTACCAACTTAATTATTATCATGCCTGGAGAGCAGCCGTGCTGAAATTAATCAAATTGGAAACTTCTATATACTCAAGTATCGTAGAAAACTTCAAGTACTTTGACACATTGGGCGTATACATGAATACGGCGTACAGTACAATGTCGCAACAGCTTCGGATCTAGTATAGCTAAGAAAGTTCCTCTCGACAAACAAATGTTATGGGTGTATAACCTCCATCGGTTAGTAAATCTTTATGCGTTATAATGTGCAATCGTCTTTTTATCATAAAGATACAAATTTTTTCTTGTTCACATTATCATACTTATTATATAAACATCTGACTCGAAGGACCATCCAGTGCGAGGGAACCATTTTATGTTTGGTTTGTAAATATGACCAAAAAGTCCGTAGTTATCAGTTAATACGGATTGCATGTCAGTGAACCTTAAAAAAAAATTGGTAAACGTTATTAATCATTTTCCTGTTAATTTATTAGTATAATAGACCAAACAAACTAGTTTAGCTTTTGAGCGTTAGGATGGTCTTATTGTTTGATATACCACTGGGAAACATATTTACTCGCCCTACCCTCTATATCAAGGGCGGCTATACACGTAACTGGCGGAGTAGCCACTAGAAACTCAGCGGTCTTACACCCTCCGTAATATCGCGCCAGGACATTGCCATTGCATTCTATAGCGACACATTCACTTCAGCGTTTGACTTGACACCGCTGTGTCAACAATAGCAGTAACACTGAAGCGTCGGTGTATTCCAGCCGCGGACCGCTCGCCGGAGCGCGCGCGCGCCCTGCGCCGCCTGGTGCAGTCGCTGCCCGCGGCGCACTACGCCACGCTCAAGTACCTGATCCAACACCTGCGCACCGTGGTCGCGCACTCGGCGCACAACAAGATGGAGGCGCGCAACATCGCCATCGTGTTCGGACCGACGCTCGTGCGCGCCGCCGGCGACGACATGCTCGCCATGGTCAACGACATGTCCAGCCAATGTCGCATCATCGAGTCTTTCCTCATGCACGTCAGTATCGCACGCTCTTGTTCATGGCCAGCGAATAGCTCGCAGTATCATATATGTCCATCATATCGTTTAGCGTTGTTTTCGCGAGTGACGTGGACGTACACAAATATGACATCACAAACACACGTGATGCACACACAATTCTTGGACAATAATTTATCTGGCACAATGTCTGTTCCGGCCGGAAATCGAGCCAGGGCTGCCTCGCACGGCAGGCAGGGTCACAATCAACTACGGAGTCGTCGAAGTGGTAGTAGAATGTGACATATAACAAATCGTTGAAATAACAGTGACTTATTGCTTTACATAAATTTTCACTTTTTCGAATCTCCTCATCATTGACATCGATTATGCCGAACCCCAGATGTAGTAACAAAAGCGTAAAAATTATAACATGAATATCAAAATGTACTTCTTTTTTGCAGTATGAATGGTACTTTGAAGATGAGGCCGGTGAGCCCCCGGTAGAGCCTGCGCCTCCCGCCGACGATTTGGGACCCGCACCCGCGCCCTCGCGTGACTTGCTCATACACAATGTCAAGAAGATGGAAGGTAATCCATATCAACCGACCGTCCTACGCTACAATAAGCGGCATGCGTTGCCAATAACTATACGAAACAAAATTTCATAAATAATAATTGAGTTCGGTCATCCCGCCCAGGCAAGGACGTGTCGACACGCGACATCGTCTCGTCGATCATATCGGCGGCGAACCGCAAGATCCAGCGCAAGCCGCGGCCCAAGCCGGCCGCCGACAAGAAGTGGCCGGGGCC
>PDGT01000001.1:4707989-4718182 GCA_003671415.1 Megathymus violae
TGGCGCGCGATCACCGCCACTCGTCGTCTAGCGAGGAGGCGTGGCCGCGCCGAGTCGACACCGATGACTCGGAGAAGGAGAACAACGGGCGCGCGGGCGGAGCGCCCGCCGAATGCGCGAAACGACACAGCGCCGCGCTGGAGCCCGACGCGGACGGCGCTAAGCTCAAACGCTCCGAGTCCCCGCGCCGAGAGTCCGCGCGACCCGGTGTGCGCGTGCTGCGCTCCGAGAGTCTCAATTGTCGAGCAGATCGCCCGCGGGCGGAGTCCCCGCGCCCCGCCTGCCGCTCTACGAAGCTGAAGCGCAAGAACGGCATGCCCGAGCGCGGCATCAAGCGGCGGCACACGGTGGGCGGCACCAAGGACTTCGACAAGGACGGCTGGTCTGCGCGATACACGCGCACTTCCTCGCCAGACCTTACGGCTGCGCCCTGGCCACCGCCGCCGCCGCCCCCACTCGTGCCACCGCCTCGCCCGCCCCTCGAGTCGCACGTGTGAACCCCCGACCGACCTCGGGGCGTCCGTCGACCGCGTGCTGTCGACGAGAAGCTGTAACCGCCGACGTTTATGTAGCGTGACGAGAATTTTATGTTTATTGTAATTTAACTCGTCTCCGTTACGTCTGTAACGATAAATTAATCTTATTCAGATTTATAAGTGCTGAAGTTGAACATTTTTTTTTAATATAAGTCATTACAGAGATAAGGGGTCGAACCGAGTACACGGTGAGACGGGAGGGCAGAGACCCCCGGTGCGTATCGTTTGGTTTGGTGCTGTTTTACTGTTCCCCGGCCGCCGACTGCGGCACGGGAGCCCGGTGGAGGTGGACGCTTTCACGAGAGAGGCTATTATTTTGATTCGATTCAATCGACTGAATAGATTAGGTCACAAGTATCTAAATAACGTTATTATACACAGATTTAATACTCAGATCTTCACTGGCGTGCATTTAGCCCGTTCACTCGCTCCCTTCATCGCCGTCGAGATCAATCGAATACCTAGGTTAATGTAATTAATAATTATTGTATCTTAATCGTGTGGGTTATCGTATCGAAGCAAAAGTGATTCTTCAAAATTTTCTATAAATCGATCGGTGCAATAGATTAACACGATGACAGGGAGTACGGAACTGTTTCAAAGATATCGATTTATTAGTGTAATGGAACTTAGCTCACTAAACAATGCCAAAGAGAGATAACGAAGCTGACAATTAAATAAAGAATAAATGCGCGAAGGAGCGACAGGGACAGCGCGACTCGGACGAAGCGAGAGGGATGCGAGGGAGCGCGGAGCGACGAGATGTACACCGAGATAATGATAAACACCTTATGCAATAGAATATGCACGAGTACAGAGTGTGTACTGATGGTAGAGCTCCACAAATCTACATTATTTGTTTGTAGTACGACTCCCTTTGTAGGTACTGAACTACTATTGACGGAGTTACCGTGGAACTCGACTCGCGTTGACTTTCATAGAGTGCAAATGAAGCATAATATATTATAATTAGAGCTACTAGTATATAGGACGTAGGACGATCGTGTAGGAATGACGCCCGCGGGCTCGGTAGGGTAAGTTAGCGATACGCGGCAGTACCGCGCAACCAGAACTAACACCAGATGTGTAGCTATAAGTATCGAGTAAGATTTGTATGACGACAATAGCGGCTATCGATACGGTATCATTAAATTAATTAATTACAAGCGTACATCACCTACTTGCCTTCGCGATAGATTTAGAGGATTCGAAATGTGCACAATTTCCGACGGTATATAGATAGTTTGTGAATTGAAGTTACCCTGTAGCGTTTCGTTTGGACAACTGTGCGAGTGTGGACTAGATTAATATTGCGTGCCGGAGACGCCGGCGCCGACGCGGCCGGCCGGCGGAGCGGGGCTGTGTACATAGGCGTGCGACGACCGTCGGTGTACACGACTGCGCCGTGCTGGCGACACTGACAGACAACAATACTTAACACTAATGCAGTGATAGTAAAGTGATCCTTTAACTTTGTATAAATTGTACATTTCTTTTATGATTAATTTATATTAAATTTGTTATCGTAGCTTTGTTGAATGCAATTATTTTTTATTGTTTTGTTTATCAAAGAAAAGTATTTTTAGGCTAAATTCGATTGTTATTTATTTGCGAAAGCTGTAAAACGTGAAACGGCACGGATTTCTTTTTTTTTTTTGGAAAAAATGTAAACTTGTAAATAATTTACGGCCGCAAAATGATGTTTTAGACTTTCAGTGATTGACATTTTTTTGGAAAATTTTATACATCCTTACGTTAAGACGATCTCAAGTTTGTTGAATGTTTGCAAAGCGTTCCTTTTAAAGTTTTATTTGTAAATATATCATTTAATGTAGGAACAGTGAATTTACTAATTGTACCACATCGTATCGTACGTAGGACGTAGCGGTCCCATGGAGGCGGTTGCGACAGATTTAAGTAATGTATTCATGCTCTTCGTGTAATCAGCTATGAAATTCGAATAGTATTATAGACATTTTGCAAATATGGCTCGAACCAGATTTACTTTATTTGTCATTGTGTATATTTTGGAAAAATGAAAATAAAATATTGAATCAATTTAAAGCCTTGTCTGATTTGCCGAATCCTACCATCGATATTATGTATTTTTACAGTGCGGCTATTTTAAGGGGGCACTAGTCGAACATGAAGTGTTTATGTGGCATAGTTGGAATTAATGTTATTTTACTGAGCATCGTTTGAGAAAATAAGGGAACCAGCGAAGAGAAGAACAAAGCAAATATGCGGAAGAATGAATATCCATATTCCGCATAACACACGCGCACGGAACCCCCGGGGGGGTCGACCAACATATTTCTTTCTATACCTCAGATACCTATACAGATACCTAAATAGGTACCATTGAATAATGAAAAGATTATATATTTATAAGAAACCATTATGAAAGCAAATGCTTTCTTATAAATATATAAATTACCACATGTCTAATGTCCATAGATGGCGCTAGCCGTCCGAGTATTTAATTATCTACTGTGACATTCAGCAATTGAGGTCAGATTTTCTGTAATAGTCTGTACAAAAATAAAATAAGTGAGAAAAATATTGGAGTGATTTGATTTCATTTTTAACCTAAGATTTTCGAGAAATTATTCAACACATATCTATCTTACGTTAACTTACGTTTTTAATTTATCTATGAGTAAGTTTTCATATTATAAAAATATTTTTCCGCGGTAAATTATAGCTTGTGTCAACTTTTTAGCTAGACCTTCTTTGTGCAAAAGATCTTTCTTAGCTTAGCACTAAACCAACTGTCAAAAACGCATTTGAAATTGATGAAATTGCAAAAAATCAAGGTTAGGTAAACAGTAGGTCTACCCGAAACCGAAAAATATGCCAAGTGGTCGAGAAGATAGCAAAAGTTTTGGAGAGCTTTGTTCTAAAATCATTACTTAAATGAATTTATGCTAAAACTCGTAACTGCCCATATTTATATTTCGAATAATAATTTTTTATCCGAAACATGCACTTCCAGAAACATTTGCATTTTGCATTTCTCTTCCAGAAACTTCTTCGAGGAAAACCGAAAATAAGAAAAGCTAGCTAAAACGAGATGGATCTCTTATGACGTTACTTTACTGTTCCTTCACTTAACTTCGGTGAAAGAAAACATTGTGAGGTACCTGAGAGTTCTCCATAGCGTTCTCAATGGTGTGTATATTCTGTCAACTCGCACTTGCCCAGCTTGGCTATGGTCTAAACCCCATTTTAATGTGAGAGAAGACCCCGAGTGGAACCCGAGTGGAGTGGAGTGTGACAAGCTCCTTATTTTTTTGCCTAACGTAATTTAAAATAAAGAACCTATGGTTACCGAAAGCACAACACATGTAACATCGTATCAATAAAACAAAATGAAACCCAGTTATCGATTGCAACATCTACTTTTATTTGGTTACATCAATATTATATTTTAACACGTTGGAAATAGAGTGAGTGTAAATAGCCAAAATTAAAAAATAAATAAGTTGTACCCATTGCAATTTGTCTATTATTTTAATAACAAAGAGAAACTATAATGTATCTAAACATCTTATATTATAACTTAAAACTAATATTCTTTCGGAAAACAAACACACAGCACGCCGCGGTCCACTCTTACATTTTACAGTTCGTAATAATTACATGACACTTTGTACTCGTTATCGACAAGATGGCGGGACACGCAGCGCGCGGAGCGAGCGCGACGGCTCATGACAATCCACTGTTTATGCAATGATTAACGTTAAATATTGGCAAGATTCATGTGATTTCAACATATACACAAATATATTAAAGCACTCTCCCACAACTTTTCTATGCGAACATCCGATGCAGCGGCACCGTGCAGAATTTCTAACTAATATTTTTTTTCTACTTGGTTTGCTTTTTTCCGTACCGACTCCAATCAATGTTACTTTACAGCTCTTGCAGACGCACATAAGAATGTGATCAGTGTGTGTGAATTTACACGTCGACAAATAAATTAGTCTCTCTTTTCTTTGGTGCCGATAAAACTGCACGTATTTATTTCATTCCCACAACGCGATATGTCTTCGGATACTACAAAAAGTTATTAAACGATACTTTCTCACACAACTGACTCTTTATCTCCCTCATTCTCTTATCTAATTTAAATATACCGTTTTGCTTGCACGCTATCCATTAACATTTCCACCATGTGGGATGTTCGAATATAAATCACAATTCCATTTCTCTCCTCCTCTCTCCTCTGTTACCGATGTGATCAGCGCAAATGGCACATCGGAGTGATAAAACATTTACTCGTGGCAGCCGATCCAGTATATTTGTGTTAAAGATATCTGTGATTCACACACACCATGTGGCGTCATTATCATTCCAGTAACACCCTGTTGCTGTTTCATCTCCATCTATCGCTTAGGAATATACGCTTGTACGAGGGCGAGATTAAAATTATTTTTATTGAATTTTTTTATAAACGCCAAAAGATCGTCAATATATCTATCTGATTATTATATCAAATTTTTGTAATATAAGATATTCCATCGACGGCCCCATACAGCTGTTCTCGTTCTACCCTCTGCCCGAGTCAATCTAGATTTAACAACAAAATTTGAAGTACCGTCAAAATAACCTACTAACGTAATACCACTACTTAAACTACCTAATTCAGTTTGATATTACCATAATAATATTGATTCAAAAATATTGATTCAGGATTATGGCACTGAATAGTAGAGTTGCAGTAAGTGCGAGAGAGCACAAATAATTGAGCTAAATGAAACTCGGTGCAAATACTAAATAGTAATATTCTCGTATATATATATATATTTAGACATATTTAGTTTCTAGAGTACATTTATTTTATTGTAATCATCGAATACAAGCTATAACATTGAAATAACATCAAATTATTTTATACATAGAGAATACTATTGACACAAGTCATTGCTACGTGAAACCAGAAACCATATTTGTCAGTATCAACGTGCGTGCCGCTTACGATTTTCACCAAGTCCAACATATTACACGCGTGACCAACACTTGTACGCATTTTAAATAAAAAAATGCGAAAGTTAAATCGATACGAAAGGATGAATCGCTGCGTTTTCGAACAATGCACGCAATCAAATATACACAGTGTATAACTGTAGTGGATTACACCTGTATATATCGGACATTGATTCTGACAAATTAAAAATTCAATGTCATTAGTCGATATGAAGATGATTTCGATGACCTTCGAACTATAAAGTAGAGGTGACACCCTCATAAGTATAATAGATATTCACTAGATAGCCTCTACCCATATTTTTCACTGAGTGTATCTAATAAGAACTCTCCAACATGATTGAGTGCAAATTGATACATAACATACATCGGGGACCGCTTACATCGTCAGACCTATCGACTGACAACGACGATAGGTTCCCGTCGACATACAAGTTTATACCAAGTACCTACTGTTACACTCTGAGATAGTGGCCTATAAACGAAATACCTCTAACGCCCATCCATTCATCCGAATTGATTAAACATTTCAAATATATTGGAGACACTCATTTGGTTACTGAAAGATGTATCGGAATATTATCATGAAAAATGTTTCATACATTTCTCATGATAATATTCTGGAATGAATCTACGTATTTCTACACCTATGTTTGTCATTCCTACGTCTGAAAGGTGAAGGCAATCTAGTTATAAGAGAAAAGATGTAACATTGTAAAGTCTGATATAGATTTGCAGTATCCCTATTTCTATCTCAATCCTCTAGATACAAAAAAGAGGGATAGACAACGTACGTGCACAATCGAAGCAAGAGAAATAAAGTGCCCGCCATCAAATTATTCCGTGTTATTTTCTGATGTATGCATTTAAATATTTTCAGATATTTTCTAATATTCCTTGAACATTGTACTGCGTTTGGCTACAAAGTTCTTATGTATATCTATATTATATATTTGTGTTTGTTTACTTTAAATTATCCGGATCATTAATATTGACTCTAACAGTACTATCTTAGTTTAGTGCGTTTATAGTAAATTATATTGTATGTGCTTTGGAAGCTTGAATATGCAGATAAAAAATATCTTAATTACATCTATTGTTATATGCCCTTTTCAGGGGCATAATAATTTAACTAAATCATCACACAAAGAAGCAGACATAGAAAGATCAACTTGCATCACAAACATTCATTTCAAACAATCAGAGATCCGATATACGTTGAGTGACAAAATAATAATAATAATCAGAGATCGCAATTTTGACTTAGTAATGCCCGAAATTATAAACACGTACCTACCTACATTACAACAATACCTAAACAGTAGTAAATATTCAACCAGCCGACGGCTCGGCACCGAGTGGGGCTAGAAGAAGACCTACAGAGAGTAAATCGATTTTTAAAATCGATTTATTTGACAAAGAACCTGGCCGATATCTGCACTTGTGGATATATAATAATACATATCTTTGACACGTACAGAATAAGTCAACATACGCTAGCTTCGAATAAACTAAATTAACATGGGCCGAGCTAACAACTCGACGCGAAATATATTTCAAACAACTACCGAGTTAAAGTCGTTCTTCTCACGATATATTTGTCTGACTCTATAAAAATTACCTCTTTTGTTAATGAACTCGCCAGCGACGTCAAAAGCCTATCAACTGTCTATCATATCGTCAACGACGTCAACCTGTTGACCGTTGACCATTTTTAAACGTGTAACACACTACGCGTGCGCGTGGCAAACCCCTAAAATCTACAACGGTCGCAGAGCAACCACCACAACACCAGTCGGGCGACGCTCGGCGGGAATCAAAAACACGGGCAGCTCACTTGCGTCGGTGCATTAAACATTTCAATACTACACACATGTGCATGTGAACTAATTAAAATATGTATTTTATACGGAAAGGTCACTCATAATCGACATATGATTATTTCGATCCACGACATCAATTCGTAAGCTCGAGCACGTTTAGAATAAAATGTCGGTGTAAAATGGCGTGATTGTCAGTACCGACGGTGGTCGGTGATCAATACTGGTACTCGCGGCGGATGGCGGAGGGGTTGTTGTTCACGTCTGAAGAGCGGCGCTCTCGAGTCGGAATCCAATCGTATTCGGCGTCGCGGTTTACCTGCTGAAGAGGATATTTTTCTGTGTAAATAGTGATGCTAACAAAAAACGGTCAACTTTTATTACGTAGCCATTTGATACTCATTTCGAACATGTTAACAGAACTTTTGAAGTAGGCGGTGACACGTGGTCCCCGACCTTTCAGAAAGTTAAATCGCAACTTAATATAAATTCGAATCGAGTACCAGAAATATTAATAATTCGACATACAATTCTACTTGCACTGCTCTCGTAAACATCATCAGAATGATCATCAGAAAGAATCATCAGTAATTTTTATGCGGCAGTCAGCCGCGCACCTAAGCCGACTGCGTCCCGTCCATTCACACGGCGACGTGGGTGGTGCCATGTTCGTCTGGTAACACAAACCGTATTTAATTTTTCTGTCACACTTTCTGTACCAACAGTGACCACTTTCCCTTATGCGTTATTACGTATTTTTGTATGTAAGTATTTATCAAATAATAATACGGTTGTATGGAAGTTTTAGTTTCCACCCGCATGCAGAGTTAACAGATATAGCATGCCAACATTAATTCCACTTATTGTACAGGGCGGACCATAAGGATACGAATTTTAAAACATTATTTTGATCAAGCAGAGTCGCGGAGGGGGGTGCAGGTGGTAAAGATCACGATCACACGATTCACGAAAAATAAGTCGCAATGGAGCGTTTCACGGGCGAACGACGTGTGTTTTTCGTAAATTATTTTTCAAAAATAGTAATTCCGGCGTTCTTACAAAACTGTAATAAAAAAACAATTCAACAACCATTATTGGGCAGCGGAAAATCAAAACATCAAAATCCACTCCATTCGCCAAGTTACAGTTTGAGAGGCGATTTCATCTCATGGAATTATCGGAACTTATTTATTTGAGAACCAGCGGGTGTGTTTGTGTGTGTGTGTGTGTGTGACCGTGATTTCAGAGCTGTACACAACAATGTGACGTAATGTTTCTCCATCCGCAGACGCATCTATTGAAAGAGTTTGACACTAGGACTTTCAACAAGGTGACGCGACGTGCCACAGATGTAACGTGTCGGTGGCAGTTGGGAATTAGATGTTCCTAGGAAAACTAATACCAGAGGAGAGGATATTCCGTGGGCTCCCGGGAGTCCCGAGTTAACTCTCGTCGACTTCTTTCCATACTTGGGACACCTGGAAAGTCAAGATACATGGCAAACCAACATCAATTGCCCATTTGAAAAAAGCTATCATCAAAGATTTGGTGCCATACCACGCGCAACGTGCGAACTGCCCTCCCGCACTTTATATACCTAGCTTCGTTACAACCACTCACCGTTAGGCAAAAAGAGGGGGGTCGGATGTCGCTATCTCTCTTGTGTGTGTACACCTTTACTCACTAGATGGCGTTATTACTGAAGCGTCGTAAACCTAATTTAAAAAAATTACCCCTGTAGACCGTCCGACGCGGTGGCGCGGGCGGTACCGGCGGCGGGGCGGCGGGTTCGGGCGGTGTGTGCGGCACAGCGCGCATCGACGCGCGGCCGCAGCCGCGGGTCATTCGCGCGGCTCGCGCGCCGGCGACCACGGCTGCACGGGCGGCGCCTCGCGCGCCTCCGCCGGCCGCATGTCGCCGTCCACCGTCAAACCGCTCAGCAGCATGTCCAGCAACGTATCCTTAAAAAATTCCACGACGTCCAAAAATTTATAGTCATAATCTAAGATAGGTTACCTGACTAAGCGACGCATAATTATGATGAACTAGAAAAAAGTATTTACGTACTTGTAAAAATCCGCCTGATTTTTCTATTGTAATTACGTATTCAATGAAGAAATTTTTAAATTTCTGTTTGTTATGTATATTTATGTGAAGTATTTTTAAACTACAAAATTTTAGTCGGTCACCTGTAATTATGTTTAATAATTTGAAACATTTATTAAAACAAGGCCTCGGTGACCACATCAGATGTTTCCTTTCATTATTGTACCGCTCGCTAAATCCATCCATATCGACTTGTCCTCCATAACAATAAATCCAATTAATTTTCACGATTATTTTATCTACGTACATTATGAAAGAAGCTTCTTCAATCGTTCTCCCGAAGCGTCATAAATATAAGGATTGTTCTTCAAAAAATTGTTATCCCTGTCCATAAAGCCACTGATCATTCAGTGTCAGATGGACCGTTTTCTATAAATGGGCTTTGTTGCTTACATTGTAGTCGAGCACGGCGTCGAGTTCCTCCGAATCGGATGTGGGGAGCCACGCGTCGGCGGGTCGGCGGCGCGGCGTCGTCGGTGGGGACAGCCCCACTTGCGGCAGTTGGCCGAAGACTCCTGCCATTCAAAGTTACATACATACATCACTCTGATACGGAGCGGGACACTCGCAGAAGATGAGATAAATATATGATCTTACCATCTCTATACCGATGTTCCCTGCTTGCGCGATGTCCGAGCTGGCCGGGCGACAGCGCGGACGAGCGCGGCGCACGCGGCGCGCGGCGGTGACGGCGCGGTGGCGCGGAGTACCGCGTACGCCCCACGCCCCCTGTGCCACCCAC
>PDGT01000001.1:4718671-4734908 GCA_003671415.1 Megathymus violae
CACGCTGCAGCCGGCTCAAGATATCCGAAGTGGACCCGTTCGACCCTGCGCCGCCGAACAGGTCCTCAATGTCGTTTTCGCCTGTTCGATTATTTCTGATTCAAGATGGGTACCGTATGAAATTAACGAAACACACCATGTAAGGTATATGCACGTTATCCATAATCTATTATTACAACATAGATTTTTGTGTTGTATGTTTATGTATCATAAATTTCAAAAATGAAAAATTTCGACATCTACATACTACGTAGAAAAGTTAGATGTAAGTAAATCGATAGCGCGCCATAATCAATAACTCGAAGTTTATTTGCAACTATTATTGTTTTCGTTTAATAGTCACGAACGACGCACATAGATATTATGTCCATAGGTTGCTGTTTCAGATGCGACTCGAAGGACCAGAATGTTAGGAACATTCTGCGCTGTTTTTGTATAAAGAATTAAATGGCTAAAAGTAAACTAGTATCAAAACCAATAATGCTTAGTTAAAGCTCTATTAAATGTTAAAATGCTCTGATAGATGAGTACGCTTCGTTGACGCGTATTGAAATTATGCTTGACTGCTACAGCACCGATAAGAGCATATTCACACAAATTAAACGTAAGCGTATACAAAGCTTACTCTGTTCACACTTACTACAGCACGCAAACTTTTGTCACATTAATGGTTATAAGTCTTCATAAAGTCTTATGTGTATATACTCTACAGCAAGAAATCGCTACCTCAGCCATAGGGCGCCCTATATACCGTATCTTATATTTTTTGTCACTTTGCGTGTGTGTATTCGGTGTGCAAATAGAGAATATTTGTATAGATACACTTATGTACCTAATTTATCGCTTTATCGTTTAGCAAAGGTGGTTTTTTCGATGAAAAGGACGACAAAGGAAAAACATGCATATACCCTATCTAAATAGTTAAAAAAAATTGTATGCAATCGCAGTAATTGCGACATTTATTGATTTCCTTAAAAATCACTTAAATCTGTGTATAGACGGCGAACAAATAATACAATACTTAACTGCCTTAACACAACGTTACAGTACCCCGAATAATGTACAGTAAACTAACTGGTTCAATAGGCAATAAATTTATTTGAAAAGTAATTAACAACGAGTCCGTACATGGAAATAAATTAAAAACTTAATGCATGTGTGTGCACTGATGTTGTTAACAAAATTAGGAATTAATAATTTTTTTCTATAATCGTTTTAATAGAAGAGTATCACAAAGAATTTATTATCTTCGATGAATTTGTTATTCATTGCAAAACATAAAAAATAATGGAATAATAATTTTGTGAAAGGGATTTCACCACATTTTCTTGGACGCATTACGTATCCAAAAATCTAGTGAAAAAGTGACAGTTGTATGACAACAATTAAATACAGAAAATTAATGATACATAAAATGAAATCAATACTTCGTGTAGGTATGTATGTGTGTGTGTCATTTATGTGCGGTACGCAGCGTCGCAACCGAGGTGTAGAAGCGGGTAGGGGCGGGGCCGGCGGCGCGGGCGGCGGCGCGAGTAGCGCGAGACCCCGGACGATCCCGCGGATCCCCCCGAGCCCCCAGACGCGCACGCCTCCGCGCTCTCCTCGCACCACGAACAACCGCTCCCCGAGGATCCGTCTGGGGAGGGGACGGATAGGAATGGGGCAAGTGGATACCGAAGGCTGGTAGGGGTGGAAGATATGTGAGGGAGACAGCGATTAAACTTGAAACTGATGACGTCATAACGTCACTTCTACTTGTCATTTTGGATGAAACAATCAAACGGAATGACGTTAACATGAAAACGTATATGCAGACCTCAATTACGAATGCAATTCTATGGTAGTATCTATAGATTTAAATTTAAGCAAATATTATTAATTATATATTTATATTATGCAATACCTGTACAGTAATATGTTTTAATATGAATCAATTGTATTTATAAATATAGATAGCGTTGCATTAAAACGACCGCTATCAAATAAAATAAAGCGATTCGAAAGATAAACGATTAGCATCGAAAACAACTGACGTATATATATAGTATATACAGTTAAGTGACTTACCAGTCATCCTGGACTGGTAAGTCACTTAACATATTAATAGGGGATACTCAGTACTCGACTCCCGTTTCAAATACGTAATAAAAAAGGGTGCTTAAAATTTGACCTAATTATCCATTTAAAAACCAAAAGTATGGACAATCGGAGCTCACGCGGTTAAACAAACAAAAATCAGCCGAGAACGCGGTAGGTAAAACACCGGCGTTTGTAATTTCCCGCCTTCGCCGACAGCGTCGCCCGCTCGCCGCTCGCCCACCCCTACCCGACAAACCTGCTCAGTATTGAGTTCTAATGAAACGCACTGTCTAGTCCCTGTCAAAGGTCACTAACCCCGCCCGATCGCGCGGCACGAGCAGCATTAGACCGCAGTGTTTTGAGCGTTTGCACACTGTGTCCATACTTCCCGAGGATTTTTAGATATTTTGAGTACCATTTTTTAAATATTTATCGTGCACAATTTTGATTTTATATTTTTAATCATGACTTTCACCCTGCATATGTATATTGGACAGACCATCCATACATACATACATACATACATACATAGATACATAAGACCTTATGTAAATATAACAATGCCGTTACTAACCCGACACGGTTTCTTCGTCGACGTCATTCTCCTCGTGGAAGTGCTCGTCCACGGGGTGAGGGTGAGTGTCGTCGAAGAATCCCTCCAGCTCGGTAAATATCAGATCCTAGAGATAGCATAAAAATTTACATTATCAGCAACGCCATTGCACATCGAAACAACATCATTGGTCTCTCTCAGTATACCTGTAATGAGTGTACGCTTGTATGTACAAGGCGAGGTTAGTCATTGGAAGGCCTAACAACTTTAAGACCTCTTTTGACAATTTAACTTTTTTACACAAATATATTCTAAATTTAGAAGCGTCCTGTAATGCAAAGTCTCGTGTATATAACACGTTTTATTCATAATTTATTCACAGATTACAAAAATCTCTATGTGTTACGGCATAAGCAGTTCAAATTTTAAATGTTACATATCTACTAGCTGGCCCCGCAGACGTTTTGAGAAACATACTTTTCACGATCATTTCCAAGTATCAAAAGCAACAACAATCAAATATTTATGTTTATAATCAAAATATGGAGGGTTAACTGCATTTCTAGGTAAGTTGGATCAGCTGTGTTAGATACTTTTGTATTATTAAAGAGTATTTAGTAATTATCTTCTAATTAGGTAGGTTTGTTAAAATCATGATTGAACGAAACATATTCTCTTTTTCAGGAGTAAGTGTATCCACACTTCATAGAATCTAAGAAGGTGAATAAAATGATGGAGTATGGATTACTTCAAGCAAAAGTTTTCTTCCATGCACTGTTCAATTTTGGAATTCAAGGTAGAATTTATCATCACCATAATTTATTTATTATGTAAGTACCAAAGACAAGAATAAATAAAAAAAAAAAAAATTGTATCAGTCAAAGTCAAACCTAGGTGTTGGGGAGAAAGTAAGATGGACACATATTAAAATGAATGAAAATAATAACAATTAATAACATATTATTAATTAATGTAATTGCATATTGTTTGTGTATAATTACTATATCTATATATAAATAAGCTAACACAATATAGAACCATTTTCTCAGTATGTCAGCCGAAACATGCAAATTCATGTTTCCTCAAATTTTCAATAATGATTATGATCAAATTTAACCACTGGGAGCATAATCGTATTTATTAACCTATAATACACGTATACACAACATATTGTTCGTTAGTTCTCAATCCGCTTTAGGTAATATTCCCACTTGTGGGACTGTGGTCCCGTAGTTGCAAGACGCTTTGGTCGCATGGAAGATGTATGTATTTAATATTTTTATACTCATTATAGAGACAAAACATAAGCTCTACTTCAAGTATCAACACTAATTAAGCTTATAATTTGTGGGTACGGTTTTTTTTTATTTGGCAGGCTTTCCGACTGTTGACTTTTATTTGTAAGACTCTACACATGTTATAAAATAAATACACTGAAAATTTTTTGACAAGCGTACCTTTCGTTTTCTAAGTAAATTGCACCCTTGCGAAGCTGGAGCGGATCACTAATTATCATATAAATATCTAATATTTTTCAGATGTATTTATTTATTTATACAATACGTACGTACTTGGATGCGTACGCGATCGGTACACGTAAAGTATGATGTGAACTAACCCCAGTGTCGCTGCTGGTCTCGGAGGCCGCCAGCGTCACCTGCGCCGTCTGCTGTCCGGCGGCCGCACCGTGAGCGCCGCCTGCGTCCTGGAACGACATGTGTTGTTTTTTACGCTATTTACTCGTAGTCTAAGACTTGCAATTATCTATGAATATTTTAGGACTACAAACTGTATATTATTTTGGCCACATGTATTGTCATACGTAACAGATAATAGAATACGGAATCTGTATGGTGCATCTACATAATTAATATTTCTGGACAATCCTTGTCTGGGCAATCTTATAAAAATATTTCAGTAAAAATAACAATTATAAGTATTTTCAAAATCAGAGTGCGGTCCGCCAATTGAACGTAGACACAAGTTACGATGGACCGGTACGTCCGGCGAGTGACCTGTGTGTCGATCTCGCTGATTTCCAGCGTTCCGCTGCCGCCCGGGTTCAGTTCCGGGGACGACACGGAGCCGGTCAGCGCCGCGTTGCCGCCGGCCGCACCCGTCTCGGTCGCCGACGCGCTCGCCGCGGCTGTTCAATGTAAAATATAATTATTTAATGTTAAATATAATTATAAACGCTTCATAAAAAAAGGAAATAAAGTCCAGCACAATTACTGTAGAACTTACCTATTCTAGTAATAATAATAATAATAATAACAACAACAAACATTAATCTGTCGCAAATGTCTATTCCGGTCGAGAATGAAACCGGGACTCATCTCTCGGCATACATTGCACCTCCCACGTAGATACATGTACCTGCCTATAAGAAGTGTATATATATATATATATATATATATATATATAATAAAAATCAATTGCCGCATGTACGAAAAATCATCACGTGAGAACGACTTTGGCTGATTCGTCATTGTGTTCATAATTGTCTGGACAAGAACTGAATGAAAAAAAAATTTTAAAAGGAAAATTCATAAATTCAGATGGCATTTTGTTTAAATTTCTCAATAAGAAAATGTATCGTTGGTTCTCATTTTATTTCGTTATTTATTCGTCGTAAGTAAAACTATAAAAATCTGTACTAACACCAACACGTGTTTCACCACAAAACACATTATCATATTTTTTATTTATACATTGTCGCGGCGTTACGGAACGACCTCCTAATCTCTTACGCGTCTGTGGCTTCGCTCGAGTCTGTATTGCACAATGACGATTGGTGCAAATTTAAACGGTACGAAAACGGTCAATACCTGTTGCGGCTTCAGATTGTTACGCCTAATAATTTATGTTAATTTTAAATTTATTCACCAATCTACTATTTTTTCTATCATGCACTTTAGCATCGAGTTAAACGTCCTACATTCAAACATCACTCTTTTTCTGACCATCTAATTATCAAAAGGCATTTGCATATTTTTTATTAAAACTCGTTGAAAATGTCATTTCTGGGTTTTTACTAAGACTCCATAATGTATCAAATTGTTTAATGCTAGACCTCAACGCGCGCACTCATACGAAACGAGATCAATTTTATTAATGAAATTGAGATTCATCGTCTGCTTTAAATGCGTCGTAACCGAAGCCTTTCATTATTTCAACACCACATGAGGACCAAGTGCTTGCCGAAACAACATTTACATACAAAGGTTCCTAAGTTTAATACCTTTAAATAATAATAATACCTACAAACACGTATTCACACGTACTCACGCGCACTCACACACACACACGTGTGTAACGATACATATTACATAACGTACACACAATAAAATTATGTCTTGTGTACATATAAATACATAACATTGTGTCTACATAATCAGTACCTCTGGGCGTGTCCCGCGAGGGCGGCGGCTGACGTCGTGCTCGCGCGGCGCGGGACGAGCGCGGCGCAGCGGTACTCAGCAACGTGTGCAGACTGACCAGTGCCAGGTTGTCCGCACCGCCCGCACCCCCCGCACCGCCCGCACCGCCAGTACCGCCCACACTGCTTGCGCCTGACGATCTGTATTATACACAGAGTACTTATCGTACATGCTGTATTAAATACAGCTGGCAGAAAATCGACATGAACTTTGCCACCTACCATATGCATAAAACAGTGTACTTAATTACATTTAATGTTACTCCAAATGCATTATAAATAATATAGATATAAATGCACATAATAATATAGACACATATATAATTCAGAGCATAGATAATTTGATCAATCTAAAAGTTCTCGACATTTATTCATACACAATCCCGGTCAGCCTACGGTTACGAAGGCCAAGGTCACAGCCACTTTTACGGAACAGAGAAGTAAGACCTTTAAAATAGTTATCAATCAGCAAGTTGTATAAATTTTATTAAATTTAATATTGTCAAATAAATTTTATTTCATTATGCAATCACCAATCAGAATTTATGATAAAGACAAATCGGGTGTCAACATGCATATGATGTTCAAATCTTGTAAGTAATACTATTCCTGAGCATCGTAGCGGTAGGTAGCAGGGAGATCAATCACCGTTGCAATAATAATAATATAATAATATAATAATAAAATGTATTTATTGCCAACTTGAACTTTACAATCATTACAAAAAATATATATATTTTTTTAACTTAACCTAAGTGGGGCAATAGGGGTTGACTCAGCTATTGCTGACACGGAACCAAGGTCCCGTGCAGCGCTGTTTTTCAGTCACCCCCTCCTCCCTGGGGTGTTATGAGGGACTTACGGCAGTAACAGACATTACCGTAAATTGATGGGCTGGTTGAAAGCGTCGACGGCATGGTGGCGGCGGTCGGTGACCGTCGCCTCCTGGCCGTAGGTGGGCTGGCGGACTGCCTCGGTACTGCGATTGCCCTCGAACACCATCGGTCCCATCACGGCTGCAACAAAATAGTAGGACTACATAAATCTCTTCCTAAACTTGAAGCTGGTAAACACTTGTAAACACGCTCGAAAAAAGACATTCCATTCCATGGCTTTCCCTTAATTCATCCAATGATGCAACTGCGGTCCAAAACAAGACAACGTACATATATAAGTTCAGTTGCTGCTTACTTTCTTAATATTAATAAACTTATATTATATTAATAAACAGCAGCAATCCTACAGCATTGTGATGATTAAAAAAAATATTTAAATATTTTATAATAACACCAGTGACAACCCTGATGTTATAGATATACTCGGCTAATAAGACCAGCGACCAGCAATTGTTAGTTAAGTTCAGTTCGTTTTTACAAAAGCAGATGGTAAAGGTACTCGAAAAGCTTTATTTTCATGGCAGGGTTCGAAATTAAATAAAAAACGTGTCTTACACAGCTTCAACGTACCCGAGGTGGTGAGCGGCCGTTGTCCGTTGACGGTGACCGTCATGGTGGAGGGGATGAACTGCCAGCTGAGGGGCGGAGGCAGCGTGTCTAGCGGGCCGGCGTCCACGGGGTTGTTGTGGCCGGTGCTGTCAAGTTCGCCGCCCGCAGGGGCCGTCGACACCGCTGTCGACGTGCTGGGCAGTGCNCCCCCCGCCCCGCCAGAGTTGCGTGACATCTCCAGTGACAAACGCTATGAGGACGTGACAAAAGTCGTTGTAAGGTTATGTCATACAAAAATTAGTAATTGTTAGGAAAGTACAAACAAAAAGCATTACATAACCAATGTTAGATTGACTCTTTATAAAATATATTTATTGTAGAACTATTATCATATTTATTTATTATCATATATTGGTGTAATTTAATTAAACAATTCTTAATCTATAGGTATATAACATAGGCAAAGAAAAAACAGATCAGTGCCATTTTCTCCTCTGTTTGAGAATCCATTTTCAGAAATTTATTGATATTAAAATCAATAAAAAACATTGGGAACAATGTTATTATTTTTTTATGGTCAAATTTCGGCCACTGAGCGAGAATTAGATATAGGTTATAAACAACATAACACTTTAACAAATTAAAAGTAAATCAGTCTTGAAAACCTGGTCTTGGAAATTTGTGCAGAGTTCTATCGTTTATCTCAGTGTTAATCTAGTTGTGTCTGTGTTTCTGTGTGTGTGTGTGAGCATCAGTATTACCTCCTTGAGATCATTGATCTGCAGAATGTGTTGGTTCTGCACGGTGATCAACTGGTTTATGTACCACTGTTGATCGCGGCAGCGCTGGTAGAAAGTGGGCGGTCGCACTTGGAATCTGATAACGTTACATCATACTTATAGTTCGAAATGCAAAGAGGAAAACGTACATCGATAATACATAGATAGGTGTAGTAGTGAATTACTTGAAAATAGTCACAAATTTTTTGTTAAATAACGACGCCACGACGAAAAAATAATATTTAATAATCGATTGTGATGAGTTTCAAATCCACGTAATCAACGTACGATGGGATAAAATGAATATTTTTTTTTGTAACTATTGTACAAACGAGCAGACGAGCCACCTGATAGTAAGTGGTCACCGTCGCCCATGCACTTCAGTAACATTAAAGGCATCACCGACACGTTATCGGCAGTTTTAGAAGGAAGGTGGTAGCCAGCCAGGCAGACAAAACACTACCACCATGAACGTACCGTCGAGATTAAACTAGGCAGCAGAGAGCCCATCAACCTCCAACAGGACCCACAGGGACCTTTCGCCACAGTAATCGGTAACAGAAGCAAAAAAATGACGCGCGTACGTGTATTTAAAAAATACATAAATTAATAATTTTCAATTTCAGTTTCCTCGCTCATTGCTCAAAAGCGAACGCAACATATTCACCTGAGTATAAGCGTGTCCGAGTCCGGGTTGAGGTACCCCTCGCTGGCGAGCAGGTCGAGCCGGAAGAACCGGTTGTATCCCCAGCACTCGCCCACCTCAAAGTCGGACGCGAACTCGCGCACGATGTTCTTGCTGGGGTCGTGCGACACCTGGTACAGCATCTCGACGCGATACTCGTACCTGTTGCGCACGCACACGTACACACATCGACGTGCGACATCACTACACGGGCGTACTGTCTGTCCGCCGCGGATGTCGGGAAAATGGACGTCTAGATGTTGCGTCGTATCGGCAGCATTACCGTATTAGTATCTCGGAGACGGTCGTGGATACGGTTTCATAATAGTACGCGGCACGTGAGCCGAGCGATACCAGCAGCGTTGCAATGAATCAACATTCGGCAACTCGTGCTACAACGGAGCCTGGCTAATGGCCAGGGGATTGTGTTTCAACCGTGCTGCAGATCAGGGCCTCTCCGCTAGGAATTTTTATACGTTTCATTTGTAACAATAGTTGAAAAGTGAATTCTTGTGGAAATGTTACTCTGCTCGAACTACCCAATTTCCCGCCCGTGAAGATGTCTGACCATAGCTCCAGCAAGAATTATAAAACAAAATATTTTGTATTTATTTATATTATTTAATATAAGCATTTCTAAGTATTCCTAAGTACCAGGAGAGCATAACTCACTTGGAGGTCTCGGGCAGGCCGGAGCTGAGCTCGAGGAACACGGAGAGGTAGTTGCCGCGCACGACGCCGTTCCCGTCCGGGTACACCTTCAGTCGCCAGCACAGGCCGTTCACGTGCATCGGCGTCGAGTACACGGGCGTGGCCGAGTGCTGGAGCTGCGTGAAGTTCATCAGTGGGAACGTGCTCGTATCGTAGCTCGGGACGATTTCACTGTGCAACACACCAAGTTTGATTCACGGTGAAATTTGCAGTAGTCGCAGCAAAACTTTTAATGTTAACTTAATAAAAATTTATCGTACTAAATTCTTGAATTCACAAATCGGCTTCCGACGACTGCGAACAGCCACGAAGCGCTGCCAACTTTACGTGTACTCTACATAGCTACGAGATTGAAAGCTATTTGTCAATCTGCAACTCCCAAGTAAAAGAGACTGCCTTGCGAGTAAAATAGAGGCCGCACACCATTAATCGTACCAACTGGTCCTAAATTCCGATACACTGATACCCACGGATGAATCATCACGGATCATCACAATAAATAAACTTAACCTTACTTAATTTAAAGTTACCTGTGAAAGTCGGCCGGCACAGGCGTGGTAACAAAACTAGCCATCGGCTTCTTGCGGATCTGGTGAATCATTTTGGACAGTTCACCGCTCTTCATAATCAACTCGGATCTGCAAAATTGAAACAAGAAATGAAGTGGTGCTATTTGCAGATTTGGTTCAGTTGATTAAAGTTGTTCAATGCTTGCAGTCAATCGGAAAGTAAAGCTTATCCAGTCCTCAAAACTGGATCTCTGTTATTAATACAATTGCGAATTGTATTATGATCAAATGTGACAATCACAGCGCTACAGAATCTCATATTAAAAATATAATTCCGCGGGCTACTTCGATTGAAACACCTTAAGCTCATCGAAACAATACAAAAGAACCAAATATTTACACTCTGTTTAACAAAATAACCAACGACTTCACCTAGTGCTGGTGTGCATCTGGTGCTCAATCTCCTGCAGCACTTGCTCCAACTGCTCCGTCTCCTGCGTGAGTCCGTTTTTCTGTCCCATCAGCGTTAGCAGTTTGACCTTGAGGGCCGAGTCTAGCCGTGATATCATCAACTCCACAGCATTGCGAATCTCGCGAACGCGCTCATCCTTAGCGGCGCGAACCGATTCCACGTTACGTTCCTGTAAGATCGGGAATCAAAATAATAACAACACATATTGTATATTAAAAGGTAACGTTCTAAAACACGTCAAAGTTTCAGAATTTCAGTTTATAATACGACAAATCTCATAAAATCTCATAAACAGACTTAAAAAGTTCGACGGTTATAATACAGTGAGTAATTATTTAACATTAGAATAATCGTGAAGGCCTGAAGTATACTCCACCAAGAGGGTAAAGGGCGGATAGGGTGAAGGGATAATGAGCAAACAAATGATGGATGTTCTCATGCCGATTGAATCGATAGCTTAATGTCCTAAGTTTTAAAATATTTGCCACCAGTAGCCACCCAGTTATAAGTACTGATCGCACCAGAAACTGCTTATCTCAGTCAAATATGAACACAATTCATTCATTGAGCTATGAACGCTTTATGAAGAGTCAGGATGAGCCCCCAAATGAAATATCTCGGGCTCATCCTGGACGGAGGGTGGACCTTCGGCCCACATTTCGCGATGGTGGGACCGAAGGTCGTGAAGGCGGCGAGTGCGCTGGGCAGACTCCTTCTGAACCTCGGAGGACCCAGCGCTGCCTGCAGGCAGCTGTACTCCGGAGTCTGCCGGAGTATGGCGACATACGGTGCCCCGGTTTGGGCGGATCGCCTCACCGCGAAAAATAAGGCGCTGCGCAGCGAATAATCGCGGTGAGGGTGATTCGGGGGTACCGTACGGTATCGTGGGCTTCAGCTACTGCTCTAGCCGGCGACCCCCCGTGGGAGCTCGTGGCGGAGGTTCTTGCCGAGACCTACTCATACGTCTCGGGTAGGAGGGCTCTTGGTGAGAACCCAACGTTGGACGGGATCCTACGGGTGCGTCGGATAGGACAGGAAGCGTTAATGCGGAGGTGGGGGGAGGACCTGGCGGAGCAGCCGTATGGCACACGCGTTACGGCTGCGTTACGCCCGGTCCTTGAGCGGTGGATGCGCCGTAAACGCAAGCCCCTCACCTTCCGTCTG
Source organism: Megathymus violae (assembly GCA_003671415.1). NCBI lineage: Eukaryota > Metazoa > Arthropoda > Insecta > Lepidoptera > Hesperiidae > Megathymus > Megathymus violae. The sequence continues at coordinate 4,730,511 of PDGT01000001.1, forward strand.
ACGCAGGTTCTCACGGGGCACGGTTTCTTTAGTGACTACCTGTGTCGGACGGCCCAAAGGGAGCCGACGACTGAATGCCACGATTGTGGCGCGGCGGTGGACTCTGCCCAGCACACCCTTGAGGTGTGCCCGAGATGGGCGACGCTGCGTCGGGGTCTGACTTCAGTCCTCGGAGGGGACTTGTCGCTTCCGAGCATCATCACCGCGATGCTCGGCGACGACGAGTCCTGGAAGGCGATGGTCTCCTTCTACGAGACAGTAATGTCCCAGAAGGAGGCCGACGAGCGAGGGAGAGAGGACGCCGCCGACGTGGCCTCCATCCGCGGGCGACGAATAGGGGTGCGTAGGAGGCGCTACTTAATGCGCCTCCAGTAACGCCCCTGTGCCCGTGTCGGGCCGGGATAGAAACCCGGCCCTGGTAGACACGGCGTCGTTGGGAGTGTTCAGAGGTGAGCCGGACAGTCCCCATGGAGGAGAAATCTGGCCTTTTCGCCGAGGCCAGCCTGTCGCTGGAGGGATCCTGGTGCCTGCAGATCCGGGGCCCTTCATTTAAAGCGGCTCAAGGCTCCCGCAGGGGTTTAGTACGGTATTGCACTCCCAAAGTGCCGAGTCCGACATTGGTGTAGGACTGCCACCCGGTTTTAACTGTAACATATATAATTCGCTGAAGAGTAGGCCCCGTGTCGGTGGCGTGTCTTTAGCTATAACGTCAGAGTGGCGTGATAGTGATGATCTCGTGATACGAGACGGAGTGGGGAGCGCAAGCTGGCGAGCGAGGACACCGGAAGGCATTGATTCATTCGGCTGCGGACCATCGGATCGGACGGTCATTCACTACCATTCTACATATATTTACGGATTAATTCTTTTAAGTGCTTAGAATATATTAATTCTGTAATCATTTTGATAATGTTTTTGTTGACGTGATCTTTTTTAAACAATAATATTCTAAATCACTTAACACATATAAATTAAATCTTTTACTTACCACATCTTGCACAAGACTGATAAGCTCCATCAATCGTCGTCGTAGTTGAGACACTTCATCACGGATCTGAGTGACGTGTTGCTCATACACCTCCTCCAGGGGTTTAAAGTTGTGTCCAGAGTGCGTTCCACCCCACAGCGCACACTGGTGGCAGATGCAACGGCGGCACGTCCAGCAGTATACGGACAACTTCTCTTGGTGGGTTGGACATCTGCTCCATAGACTCTAAGCTTTATTTGTAAGTCAACGATGCTTCAGGAAATCTTATAGTTGTGGTAACATGTGATTTAATGTATATAGTATAAAAAAATAATAGAGATGATCAATATAAAAGAAAAGTTATGAAACAAATACCAATAACAATACCACAAATATAAATGTTGGATACAAGACAGTGAAAAATGATTATAGTTTACTAAGTTGAATATTTTTTTACCAAGAGATGACTTAACTTGACCTGAATTATATGGGACGACACCTAACTAAAAAATTAACACAATTACTACTTACATTCAAATTATTACTACTTAAACCATCTAAGTAAATGTATGAGTTAAACAAATGTGAATGCAGTTAACAGGGCGATGGATGACTGCAAAATTATTTGAGTGCATCATGTTACAGGAAGTTTATTAAGAAAAACTTTATAGATTCTGTCATGACACAAAAATATTGTTATATAAGCTATATCAAAGATCATCAAGCACCATCATAACTTCTAACCATTACTACACCTATTTCACTATTGCATATCTTTTTTGACAATTGCAATCATTTACTTAGTTGCTCAGCGATAGCCTAGTAGTTTGAATGTAGGTGTCCCGCATGGGAGATGTGGGTTTGAATCCTACACAGACCTCTAATTTTACAAATTATGTGCGTATAAATTATCACTAGTTTCGTTGAAAGAAAACATTGTGAGGAAACCTGCACACCTGAGAGTTCTTCATAATATTCTCAAAGGTGTGTGAACCTTTGAATGATTTGAACCTGAACCTTTCTCATACAGAGTAGAGATCCGAGCCCAGCAGTGGGACAATGAGGGATTTAATTATGATGATGATGATGAAATTAGTTGGGAGAGACCACATTCATTTGATTTGGTTTCTGTTGTGTTATATCAGATAATATCTGTTAACAAAATAACAAGTTAACAATTGATTCTAGGTGGTCACTTAGTAGTACAAAATTTTTTCAAAAGAAGAGGTTAATGTGAAATTGCTTTGTAAACTACATTGGTAAAATTGACTCATTGGTAAATGTGATACCGCTCAATGTTGTGTTTACTGTTTCACTATGGACATTGACTGCCTGCATGCATAGAACTCCTGCTAACTAAACACTTGCTGTCTACTTCCCTAGTGTCCTTAAACTGGCAAGATTTGTCAAACAAATTTTACATAACATATGTAACTACTGAACACTTTTCTATCATTTTAAGAAGTATGTAAGCACAAAGGAATGAACTGTAACCTTTATCCATAATTGATCCCTACTACATAGCTGGTTTACATCAATCTAAACAAGTAAATTCCAATTATAAATTTTTTAGAGGGTAATTAATTTTTTAACAGCTCCATAAAACTATACTTTATTTGTAGTACTGGGTAAAAACTTTTAGAAATAAAATAACACCATTTATCCTAATAGGGCCTAACTTTTTTATAAGACTATTCTCTTACAAACAAAATGTTATATAGTTTTACAATAAGAGGACTTGAACTAGTGGAATTGAAATTATATCTACATTTTCATACCGATCTTTAAGATTGTCTCTTTGACTTGCTGATGAATTCTGCATGGTTTCTATTTGCTGAGTGACTTCCTCGACCCAGCGGCAGTTGACCAGCTCGTGCAAATGTAAAGATGCGCGGCAGTGCGGGCACTGCGACCTCTGCTCGGTCAACCATCGTCGCACACAGGAGTAACAGCAAAGCTTCGAGCAGTGAGGACAGAGGTGGGCGTCGACTAGTTTCTCCATACATATGAAACACCTGAACACCTCCGCCAATGTCTGTAATTCATAAAACTATCCGATACAACACCAATACCAAGTCAGGTAAAGTATAGTATTGTCAACGATATATAGGCCAAATCGTTTACCTCTACCATTTGTTCTTCGCCATTGCCCCCCGCATCCGCACTCGCTCCAGCTTTTTCTCCTCTCGTAGCCATGTTTAAAATCGCTCGTTTCTTTATGTTTAGGATCCGTTTCTCACCATAATTTAGACATTTTCAAACAGTCCTAAAAAGCAACAGAACATATTTCGCAACCCGACCCGAGCGTTAACACAGGTAACCAGCCACTTCCGTATTCGAATCCAATCGAAACATTCAACACCAAAATAAAAACAAAAAAAACAGTGTTACTATTTTTATGTGAAAAAAATTCCCGATAAAATCTTTAATTTTTAATTGTGCATCGAAATAAAAAATATCTAAGCTTGTTGGCAGCAAGAGGAAATATTCACAAAACTCTAACCATTTAAAAAAATCATAAAGAGAATCACTGAAAATACACCTATATGAATATGAATATATGAAAATAAAACTTAATATGCTAATAATATTTACATTATATTTACATTATATGTAAAGGTATAAATAATAATATGTAATAATATTTCTGACCGTATTGGGGTGGCCTAGCATACTTCCCCAATCCCATGCTGGCAGAATAGGATGTCCCTTAAGGGGCGACAGAAGTCAGTCTGCTTAGTGGTAGAGCTTCGCTTAAGAATTACATAATCAGTATTATTATTAAATAATTAATATTATTACTGATATTATTATCTTTTCATGGAGCCTGCTTGGTTAGCTACCACCCTCCTGCTTGAATCAACCGCTAAACGACTCGTCGTGTTCCAACTGGGTGTTTAAGAGCTAATATTTTCTTTCTTGCCTTCTTCTCATTTCCTGGCCGACAACGCATCAGTGATACCTTTAGTTTTGCTGATGTCTATGGGCGACGGTGACCAATTACCATCAGGTGGCTCGTCTGCTCGTTTGTCGGCTATTCACATAAAAAAAGAAAAAAAGGTGCTCGTTTATAGGTTATTAACATAAAAAAAATCAATAATAAAATATTAAGGTATCTTTCAGACGTGTATATTTCCCATATTATAGGCAGAAATAGTATTGATTTCTCATAAGCATTGCTCTTAATCAGTACCGATATTGAATAATTAAATTTTTCATCTGATTTCACAAGTACAAAATGCGCAAAAAAAACTGATATCGTAGGTAAATTGTATTTTTAACTTTTGATAAAAAAATTAAATATGTATTAAACATAGCATCTCATACTATCTCACCGCATAAATATTTTTTCAACTGTTGCCAAAAATTTGTTTAGTCCGTGGAATTAAAAGAAAAATGTTACTTGTGAATCTTTCTAAGTTTTGTGGATA
>PDGT01000001.1:4735529-4752831 GCA_003671415.1 Megathymus violae
GAACGTAATCGACCCACTACTTTAGAAGAAATCGTTATTTTTAGTACATAAGGTCTACTTATGATATAAAAATCTTAATTCGTCAATAAAAAATAGTAAAAAAAAATTAAAAAAAAATAAATCTATTTTTTTGTCCATAATTTATGGTCTAGTTTCACCCCCTTTCGGGGTTGCACTTTATCGCGGGACACACTGTATTATCTTGTTTTCTGCTTACCAAAATTTAGAAGAAATTGCTGCCTTACTATAAAACATTTATTATTATACATTTTTATACATTTAGTATTTTAGTATTTTATACATTTAGTATTATACATTTTTTTGTACTATTTATGTTATGATTTATGTACATTTAAATATTTAGGTATCAACATAATCAGAGCAGATTTCAAAAATTCAAAATTTATTAATAAGTACTCTATGAATTTCTATTAGTAATATGTTATGTTTTTGGGAAACCCTAATAAAGTAAACAAGTCAAAGTCTACTAGATCTAATTGTAATTCTGACCGAATCAATTTCAGTTGATCTCTCAATTACCCTGAATTGAAACGAACATGTCAAACACTTGTAGTTAGTAATATTTGTTATTTAAAAACCAGAGAAACTTCGGATTGTCTATGATGCTTGTAGTCCGAGCCCAACACTTACAAGCTAGTAGAACAGAAAACCGCAATTGTGAGCATGAACATTTGGATATGCGGTAGCATCATAGTATTATTTTGCGATTAGAAGTGCCTAGTGGAATGTAGCATTCATAAATTAATTAGACGTAGGTAGCACGTAGATGCTACCTATATCACTTTTATGTTATATTAAGTCTGTAGAGACTTAACGTAAAAGTGATATCATCATGAATGATCTTACGTTTTGCCTCTTCTCTCTTCCTACCCTTCATAAGATACCAGTGCTATCAATCGCAGGGAAGCTCCCCGATTTACGGGGAATTGTGGGATAGCGCGGGGAGAGCAAGGGAAATGACAAAAATCGAGGAATTTCGAGGAATCCAGACCACTTTTTTCATTGGACTATTTCATTTCGGATAATACTTACAATTAAAAATCACGTTCCGACTGGGCAGGTACAGCTTGACACTATTAACATAATTATGAATGGCAAATGCCTCCTCAACTGTCATTTAAATACGATTTTGTTATTTTAAACGCATCCATTTCTACATCATCATTAATTAATTGTTATGCTTGTCAATATTTTAAATTCGCACGTACTGTGAAAATGTTCAATAAAATTATGGAAAAGTGGTTAAAAAGTGCAGTTACTGTTAAAAAACAGGTGGAATGCATGTTCAGCATTAAAATATGACGATTTAAACTTATTTTTAATCTAATTCAATACAAAACAAATTACCTACCTAACTTACGAGTTGTTAAAGAGATTATAGCAACTTCCGCCAAATTCCATAGAGCATTTTCAACAACAAACATAGAATAAAGCAAATGTATCTAATCCCTTAATGCATGTGAGAAAGATATATCATTAAAACTACTCATTTTAATTTTGTATGATGTAGTAAATGTGTATTAGTATAGTGTAGTTCCTTAACAAAATTGTCTTATAAAATAAAATAAATACGACAATATGGCAAAAATCATTCAAATAAAATAAGGACGACTAAAGATTTAAATAAAAACATATTTTTTGTATCTACGTTAATTGTTTTAAATAGTATAGATGTAGTCTGTAGATGTGAGAGTAAATTTTTTATAAGGTATATAGTATTTGATAATAGTTTTAGAAGTATATTAAACAAATGTTGTATAAAACAGTGTTTTTATTCCAAAAATATCATTTCGGGGAATTTGTGGGGAATGTATGAAAAAGAAGCGGGGAATTACGACGAATTCACTGATGTGACGCGGGGAATCGAGAATTTTTTATTGGCAGCACATTAATATACGTCTATGTCAACCTTCAACCTTCAAAGTACAGTAGGTAGATAATAAGTGGGAATTACCTAAATAACCTAATACTATTTTGATTTTCGATTATTTAGCTGATCGATTTAGAATACCTCGTAGGGAGGTCAATATCTATAACATTATTGGTCTGGTTCCGTTGCGGATTGTGATATATTAAATAAGTAAGTACAAATTATTCTCTTTAAAAACCATATAATAACAACTAAATATGTTTATATCCATAGTTTATCATTATAGAAACATTTCCCATTACCTTATAGTTTTTATGTCACCAGGTAACGTAAAAGGTCAGTAGGCTTGTAAATATAAAATGTTTTTCAGTTATTAAAGCTTAAAAATCTAATTTGTTATTTAGTTAATACATATTTTGAATGCAGTTCATTTAAATTTTCGAAGAATTTATGTGATTGTTTATACTGTCATTTAAAAAGTACAGTCTCTATAATTAAGTATATGTTATAAGTTATCGTTTATATATTGCAGAATGCTAAGTTAACAGAGTATATCTGGGAGTTATACTATGTCTTACCTAAAAGTGTTACATTGCACTCTATACCTGAAACAATCTCCTGTTGGTCTGTCTTCCAAGTATGTGGTGATTAAAATTGGAGTAAGTCAATCGTTGTAAAAATTATTTTTATGTAAATCATAATTCCAATCACTTTTCATTTTAATAATCATACATCATATTTATTTATTTGTGTTATTTAAACTGTTTATTGATTGCACACCATAACTGAAATGCAGAAAATATGATACATCTTTTCTTCGTAAGCACAATACAATTGGTGTACTTATAGCTTACATGACCTTTCTTCCAGATAACACAATAAGAAATTATATTTTGTCATTCCTAAACAACCACATAAATATAAACATTCTATAGTATGTTTTGAGTCTTCAAAGCAAAAAACTAATCTGTTGATTTGTGTTAATTAAATTTTCTAACTAGTTTGATAAAATAAGGCAAAATAACCATTTGCTGTACAAAATATGTAACAGATAGTTTTTAAGTTGTTGTAATTAAACTTTTTCTAATTTCTAATAATTCAATTATCTGCCATCTGTTACAAACACAAAAATTTAATTTCAAACACAAAGTTACTCTCTCTGGTAGTAAAGTTTCATTCAAAGTTTCAACAACATATTAAATTACAAAAAACTATATATATCTACATTAAATTTTGTATTGTGTGCATTATGTACATGATTATTTTAATTTCATGTAAAGATAAAGCATTTTATTATTCATCATCTCATTATACACTGTAAAAGCAATAGAAGAATATAAAAGCACTACAGAAGCAGAAATCTGCGCTTCAAATAAACTAATATTTGTCAAACCAGTACCTACAAAAATAGTGATGAGTTATCATTATTGTCATTATTATTATGCAAACCTCAAAACAACATTAAATGCTGGACGCAATAGTATTGTATTGTAATAATAATATTGCTGTATTTTTATATTATTTTAAAATATCTCAATAACATCTTATGGCATATTTAAGGGGAGTGAATTTTATAGCTATAAATATGGATAAAAATTTAATTTATTAATGCCTTTAAATGATGTTGTTCATTATTGCCAGTTAAATATGAAATCATATAATATCATAGATTAAATGTAAATGTAATTATGTCTATTACATTATAAGATAGAGACGCTAATATAACCATTAGAAAATAATGTTTAAACTGGGGCACTTGATATAATTTTTTAATTGCGTTAAATCTCTAGATTGTAGAGTACAATGGAAACATCGACTGATTATTAGCTTATGATAATTTATTTTGTTACATTGTTTGTGTTGGTTATTATGTGAAGTATGATTAATTGTGTTATTCCAAGGTGCAATTTTGAACATCACAGGACTACACTATAAAGTACACTTAAATTCGATTCGTACTTGCAGAATGGTTGGACAACACAGAAACTGGCAGGCATATCAACATCTCAGTACTGGAGAAGCAAATTGCCGATCACATCACAAACACAAGCTTTACCTGCTAAGAAACAGGGGAAGAATGTACCACAAGACGCTCCAATGTGGAAGGAGACACCCACTCATGATATTAAGAATAATGTTGGTCAATACTGTATGATGCTGTCAAAATTCCGGTTAACATGTCAGTATTTACTTATTTAATTTTAATATATTGTATTGTATGAATGTTGGATGATCATCATGTCTATGTACATTTAATGAACGGTATTGAATGAACGTCACGTTCCGTAATTGCACTGTTTGTAACAGATAGACAAAATTCCATGAACATAAAGTTTTGGCGCACATTAGTAACAAGGTCTACTAATGTTTAATGTATAGATTTGGCATCATTACAGTGTTATATAGTTTAGTGTTACTATAGTTTCCCTTTCTTAGGTTTTAAAAGTATTTGTTTGTATTTCCCCCGATACAAGAGCACTAACGATACACAATATCAAAGGCATAAGCTACGCATTGCTGTGTAAAAACATTTCAAGGTTGATTCTAGAAGCAGAGTGACAGCTAGAAAAGCAGGTAACAAGAGTGCCATCAATAAAAGAGACCTGAACGTCATTGCCTCATCTATTTCTTGAACAAAGTACACTATGAACAGAGAAGGTTGGCTTGAACCCAAAGGTTCAAGGATCCATCCCATGGATCACACCCCAACAATGTTCTACATAAGTTACAAATTGATCTAAACATTCCAGCACTAGTAGTAATGACGTCGATGGCAGGCTACGTGCTGGCGCCGGGACCGTTCGAATTCACGACGTTCGCGATGTGCGCGGCCGGCACGGGGCTCATGTCGGCGGCGGCTAACTCCATCAACCAATTCCACGAGGTGCCCTTCGACGCGCAAATGTCCAGGACCAAGAACCGCGTGCTAGTGAAGGGGTTGTTGGAGTGAGTTGAGTGATTGTGGTGTAGATGAAACAGTGTAGAAGTACTTTGGGTATCTTTAAAATGGAAAATAACGCTGAAACTATCGCCACCTGCGTTGAGGGTGGTTACGTAGTACATACTAAATTAAGACATCAGGAATAATAAATCCCAACACCAATTATACCTACACCAGCTATATAATGACTGCCCTGGAATGGATACTAAGTAAACAAAATGGTCAACAACTGTAAAATATTTTTGCTTCTAATTATGGTGAAAATGTAAGTAAGTGTAATCAGTGATATAATATCACTATAAGTACTAGATGAAACGCACTAACATTTATTATATTTATCCGTTTACTGATGTAAAATTTTAATGCTGCTGCTCCAATTCAACATAAGCCGCTCACCGTTCAACCTATGCCATCAAAAATATGAACGCGATGTTGGCAAACCTGCTTGATCTAATTTGAGAATCAGTTTCACACATGTAATAATGTGTAACAATGTTACAATGTTTCACGCGTCTAAACAATGTACTGAGTTGCAGCTGACGGTTTTGTCGATCACCTATGTTATTTATTATATATGTTACAGTTAAAACCAGTTTTTAGATAGAACGCGTTTTCCCTAGTTAGAACTAGTTTTTACTAAATGCCTTTGTTAAAACTAGAATTAACTAATGCTCAAAATTGAATATCAGTTAAAACTAGTTCATACCAAACAAAACACGTTTTTCCAAAGTGAGTCTCAGTCAAAACTGTTCTCAAAGTTCATCGTATCTTATTCTAATTGATCCCGAGACGTCCCTTGATATATATACCGATCTCTATAGTGCGAAAACAGAGTACTACAGACGATTAAATAGCGTGGTCACATATTGTAATAAAATTACATATTTTCATTGTTCTAATACACTTTAAAAAACGTAAAGGTTTAGTTACTTTTTTTATATGCTAGCGGAACGGAGTATTATAATTCATCCATATTATTAACAATGTATGGTACCGATGCCTTTCGTTATTAATGGCTCTCGACTATCTTTTTTTTGTCCTCCGTTGGTCGTGTTGGTGTATAGCGTAATAAAGTCGCGGGAGATATTAACAAAATAAACGTTATGTACAGGTTTTACTAATCTGTTTATTTTCTACAAGTATGCCATCGGTTTCGTTGCAGGCCCGTCCACGCAGTCTGCTTCGCCGCGGCGACGAGCGTCACGGGACTCGGTGTGCTGTACCTGGGAGTGAACCCACTGACCGCGGCGCTGGGCGTCGGCAACTTGCTCCTCTACACTTCGGTGTACACGCCACTGAAGCGGATGTCCATACTCAACACTTGGTTGGGTTCAGTTGGTAAGTTAATAATGAGAGTTGTAAATTATGTAACAGTCCTTTAACATCATGTGATCGTTTACCGTGTGAAATCATACCCGGTTTTTAACCAAGCACCATGTGTATTCTCAGCATCTCGCAGGGATTAAGTTACTTATTTATTTTTTACTTAAAGTGGGATTGGTTATATGTGTCCCTCTTAAAGGGTTTATGTCATTGGACCCCAACAACGTTCATCGAGATTTCGAGACTTTTCATTGTTCGATGTTTCGGAATGGTTGATTTAAACTTAATAGAGTTAGCAAAATTGTTAAATTCAGTTAGAATGAACTCGGAGCGATCTGCTAGTATGTTAAAATTTATCACACACATACACACTTATAATAATAAGTGTGTGCTAAAATTTTGAAAATGCAGTATCGCCGGCAGTTGCGTTTTGCAACACTATTCTTAAGTACATATGTATGGAGGCGAGTTAAGCACACCAAATATGCTAGCCGAATTGTAGATACGCTTTTCTATCCTGAAAGCTGTACGCCCGCGTTCCATATGCCACAACCAAACGTTAAAACAACTTATCCAAAACTTATCAGTCTGCCTGCAAAAAAAAATTCAAAATTAAATTTACACATTAAAAATACAACTAAAAACATAGAGGTGTATAGCATACCTGCAGATAAAGATTTCACTGAAAATCAGCGTGGCAGTAACTAGTATCTATTGTAAGGAGGCTGAATGCAGTTCTATTTGTTGAGTGGTCGCACCAACATGGAATAACACAGTCCATTACTGTTGTTTAGGTTAAAATTAGTATTAGATTTATGTTTTTCGTTGCAGCGACTATTCTATTAGTAAAGTTGATTTTTCTTTTTTTTTTCCATACAGGCAATTAATAGTTTTAAAGAATTAATACAATAACCTTATCTATTTATTTGTTACTTTTGTTACAAACAATCATTTGAACGACCATAGTGTAATCCGATTATAACACTATGGGTAATAAACAGGTCAAGGGAGATTTGCTTCCAGCATGGGAATGGAGCTAACTACATAGTTAATGTGGATAAATAAATCCCTAAAAATCCTTCGTTTTCTCAGTCGGCGCGATCCCTCCTCTGATGGGTTGGGCGGGGTGCACGGGGTCGCTGGACCTGGGCGCGCTGGTTCTCGGTATGATCCTGTACTCGTGGCAATTCCCGCATTTCAACGCACTGTCGTGGAACTTGCGGCCGGACTACTCGCGCGCTGGCTACCGGATGATGGCTGTCACTGATCCAGGTGAGTGCTTCACCCAACACCAGCTATAAGTGAGGAGACTCAGAGCGTGACTGTTTACGCAGTATGTGGTTTATGACCAAAGCAAGTCTGTCGTCTGAAAGTTGCTTATCGACAATCTAAGGGTAGTAAGAATTCTAAAGTGTTTTGTTCGAAAAAGTTCAATTTACTCGATTTATTTTACTATTAATAACACAGATTAATTAAATATTAATATAACCCCACCCAAACTCTGGCTGCGATCGTACCTAATATCATGTCTTCCCGAGCACAGAATCATTCAACATAATTTGCTGCTAGTGGTGCCAATCGATCGCGCCAGCTACTGGGTCGAAGTCCGATGTATATGACTGCTTATTTATCGGCTATGAGCTACAGACAAAAAGTAAAGAAATATTATATTGTTACAGCGTTGTGTCGGAGAGTGGCGCTCAGGCACACTGGTATCATCACCGGCGTGTGTCTGGCGGCGCCCTACCTCGGCCTCACCAACGTGTGGTTCGCTGCAGAGTCGCTGCCATTGAATATTTACTTTATGTACTTAGGTAAATAACTATTATTATTACTCTTGTAACTGATATGAAAAATGTTTATTCGCCATTGTAGTTCTATACAGACAATCACAATATTTTATATGTTCCATAAGTGTAAATTTGACGCATGACAGAAAACGAAACAATGTGTTTGTAGCATAAACTACCATCACAGACATGATAAGTGTGACGTGTGGAGTCACCTGGTTCCACAGAACACCTCAAGAAATTGATTATTAATGTACTAGTGCAATTACGTCACAGGATTTTTTTCGTGATGGGCACTTTTTATCTCATACTACAAAATATGAATAAATAGTGACAACATTTTAGCATTTTACCCTTTTTACAGGGTGAATGAAATTCACTGAATCTCAATTTATAGCGCGAAAATTATCTTCTGTAATTGAACTCGATGCGAGTGCGAAATATTCGATCATGAACGTGGTCTCGAGTACACATGCTTATGGACGCTCACAGTAACACGATTCACGAGTACACATGCTTATGGAATGGACGCTCACAGTAACACGATAACACTTTGCAATGTGACTTTATTTTTCCACAAATTGCAGTCGTATCTGAATTGATTTAGTTGAGTTTCGAATTAAATCGTCACCGCTTCGACTAATTGCACTCACGTTTCAAACAAGTCTAAAATCTGTTTTTTTCAGCTTGGGAATTTTACAAGAAATCGGACAGTGCCAGTTCAAGAAAACTATTTAGATTTTCACTATTACACCTACCGTTGCTAATGTTACTAATGCTAGTCAATAAAAAGTATTGGAGTTCCAGTGAGACACTGGAAGGGACGCTAGAGAGGGAGATGCCGAAGTCGCAAGACGTCGCCAAGGTGCCAGACAAGAGAATAACAGTGTTGCCCAGGGGGCCAGTCGTAGCTGCGCAGGAGACAGACGAGACTTCATCAAATATATCGACAGAGTCTAACTAGCATAGATAATATAATTCTGTAAATAGTGTACAATTCATTTTTATTGAGCTTTTAGAAGATTGTGTTATAAAATAATAAATCAATTGATAAGCTAGTGTATGTTATGTTTGTTACATATTTCATTTTTAGTTCCTAATATTTATGGATATGACACAATAATTAAATACATCAATTAGTAAATCCTTAAATTTATTTCTTTTATTGGTATAATTAAATTACAATCACTGTTGGAATCGAAAATAAATCTACATACATACAAACATTCAGACGACCTGATTTCAAACAATAAACAGACGGACAGTGGGAAGAACAGGTGCCCTCGACTAAACATAATGCTGTTGTGAGCAGCGTGTAATGTAATTGAGACACGTTTCAGAACTTCGTAACAAAAAATGAGAATCTTCAACATGTAGTTATTTTCTGAAACAAAACAAAAAACAATTTACATATTAACATTCATGGTCAATCTGATGAAAGGTACGATTAGCCTATAAGCCCAAAAGCCCAAAGCAATGTTCCTAGGCAAAATAAACTAAATAAATATTGTAAGTGAAAATAAATAAATCTTTTACTACGGCAGTTTTTACAGTAATACATTAGTTTTTCACGAGAGATTTATTGATGCCTACTTAGGACGCTGCTAACAAAATACTCCGAAAAATAATTGTCATATTCAGTTTTGGTCTTAAGATCGAATTCGAGGTGTTACGCTTCTTCTTCATCAAATGTTGTTCACGATATTTTAAACATCCGCTTATTCTGCTTCTGCATATTTTACTTCGAAAGAAATTTTTATTAATTGAATAACTTGATGTGCAAGCTTACGGGTTGATTACTCACTTGGCTTTCTTGGGACTGCGGCCGTGGTCGCGACTGTCGTCGCGCGAGCGCTTCTGCGACTTGTGGTCGCGGTCGCTGTGCCTTTTGTGGTCACCGTTGGACTTGCCGTGCGACTTGTGAGCGCGGTCGCGCTCGTGATGCGACGACTTGTGGTGCTTGTCGCGGTTCTTTGACGGGCTGGAAACAAAACATTCATAAGATATTGTTTTATTTGGAATGGATATAAAATTCTATCCAAGTGATCACTGCCACTCACCCATAATTCCATATCTAATATAACCCTTAATAAGACCGTAGATCTCTAAAAATCGATCTATACAAATATTCATAAAGGTGTGAAATGGTGTTGGCAATTAAGTAAAATGATTCTTTATAACATAAACATCATTATTTCTCAATGTTGTTCGACATTTCTCGTGTTTCCGTTACGGTTATCAAAACGACATCAGAAACACGAAGATAGATAATAATTAAATTGGTATACTATAATACTGATATTGGAATATCGTTCCACATTCGAACGTATCTAGAAACTTCATGGTTCTTCAACTGTTTTAATTGTCTATAGCAATGAAGACGCGTTACATAGATCAAAACAAACCTGCTGCTGCTGTGTTTCGACGGGCTCTTATTCGAACTCTTGTGGTTCGAACTAGAGCTCTTGTGATTCGAGCTGGAGCTCTTGTGGTTCGAACTGGAGCTCTTGTGGTTGGAGCTCTTGTCTTTATCGTGCTTGCTCTTTTTACCATCATCCTCGTACGACCGCCGGCGGTCGCGGCCGCCCTTGCGCTTGCGGTCGAAGTCCTCGCGGTCATAGTTGCGCTCCTTCTTGTCCTCCTCGGCCGCTTCCCTCTCGAGATCGGACCAGTCTTTTCCGGACTCTTCATCTTCACCTAATGATAAGTTAAGACTAGCATTATTCTTCATGTACTTTTACATGTTACTAGGTAGTATGTGGAATCTGTAGTCCGTACTCACCTACAACTACCTTGGAATAAGAGAACAAACTAAACAAGTACTACAGTACCATTATTGAAAAAGGGAAACAATGGCAATTAACTTTACACATTACATGTTTATAGTTATTTTTTACATTTTTACATTTAATATTATGCTTTTTAGTTCCTAGTTTATTCTAGTTCCTGCTTTTATTATTTATCTGATAATAAGCTGTACCATGGTACGAAACTTTAAAATCATATCAGAATACTTCTATAGAGTACATTAAAGTTAATATAAAATAAGCGTACCTTCACTGTCCCCAGAACCTTCGGAAGCATCAGACGCCTCCGAATCATATTCCGAATCGTCTTCTGACTCCTCTTCAGACTCGACATCCGTGGGTTCATATGCGTCGTCCTCTTCTTCAGATTCTTCATCCTGACAATGAAGTTAAAAATAAGATAAAAGTTTCCAGGACAATCTTAATTGTAAATTAATGTAAGCGCTCTGTTACATATACATAGAGACAAACAATGTGAGATTTCTTGGATCTGATAACTGTTGTGTGATGGAGACAAAAAAAAAAAGAGCATTAGAGAGTATAAGACCTTCAAGATCTAACCGAATGTGAGGAGAAACACACGTCGTACAGTGTGCAGCAAATGAATGGTACGTTATAAAAGTTTCATACCTGTGCAGCGTTCTCCTCGTCAGACTCCGGATCGAGAAACGACCAGCCGCCGTTGTCGAAGAAGCCCTCGATGTCATCCGTGATGGTCTTCATCACCTTCGTCCAGTTCAGCGACTGGATACCTTCCGAGTAGCGGATGTCGCAGGAACTAATATACGTTATAAAAGAGAATTAGTGGAAGTACTGTACTGTTTAACGAATTTCTTGTAACCTTATATTAAACACCTCACAAGTAATAACATGTTTATAATAAAACTAGAGTGTATAGTACGTAACATTTCGTAATAAGTTCTTTATCACATAAATAAGTTTGCGAAGACGACAAGGATAGAAAATGGTGAATTTAAATGTAAGCAGGACAAGTCTTTTAGGATGGAAGGATTTAGAAATATCAAAGACCGTTTGCCATGCTATTAAAAGATGCTTCCACACTTGGTCGCTCGGCCCCGATCGACACCTCGATCTCCACAGTATATCTTTATAGCATTACACGCAATCAGACAGGATCTGCGTTGAACACATACCATCCAATTACATTACCTTGTCTTGAAATTCAGATGTCAAAGGCATTTTGAATTTCGCAGTCAGGAAGTGGCAAGACACTCGCCATAGCAACTAATATTATATACATTGTATATAATATTATATACATGAAAAAATTGTTCTGGGAATCTATAAACAGTACCGTCAATAAAATATTCCCAAATATTTGGAATCATTATACTGATTCTTTCAATCAAAAACCTATAATACTCGTTGCTCGCCTCACACGTCGTAGTAGTAATAGTAGTAAATGGGAACACTTTTTCCACCATATGCAGATTTGTTCCAAGTGCTCTGAGAAAAATACTTCACTACTTCAGATCGAGGATATATGCCAATTGCAATATAGTTATTATCATATAATTGATCAATAATCATAATATACAATTTCATGTCCACCTCGTGTACCGTCAGTTCGCAGAGTGGTATCAACTCTATTTATTGTATAAGATCTAAATCTAGGGAACACGATAGATTGCGGTGAACTTACCACAACCTGTAGAGCTTCATGAGAAAGGCACACAGTGGAGGTACATTTAACTACCAATCAGACGGTTGCACTAAGTACTTCACAACGCTTAGAAATCTCATGAAACACATCCGAACACACACAAATGAAAGGCCTAACAAGTAAATATTTTTTTATACTTCCCTCTGGTATTAAGAGGATTCCTAAATAATTGAAATGAAAACATAAATACTCATTGAATATCTTTGCAGTTAAATAGAGAAACCAGTAAACTAAAATAATGAAAGATAGATTTGTCAATGTCGCCAACAACCGCAACCAGCAACGTCACTCACTTTAGCCACTCTTTGACATGATCGAGCATGTTCATGGGAACGGCGTTCACCATTGCGACCTTCTTTGCGTAGTCCTTGAACACGAATACCATGTCAAAGTTCTTGAGGTGGAACTGCACGCGCTCGAAGTGCACCAGCTCCACGTCCTCCAGCGCTATAACGAAGGGCGGCCACTCTGTGAGGTTCACGAGGGCGCCTGACGTGGGCTGGAGTAAGACTGTGCTGCGGAATGGTGCGCCGGGAAAGCCTAGCTCTCTGTAAACAATACAATTTGTAAATTAATACATTATAATGAAAAATATCGCACTTGTAAATGCACAAATCAACACAACAATATTTAAGAGTGTCAAGATCGAATTGTTCACAACGCAAACATTGCTATCAAATTTATATCTTGAAAAAACAAAAAATAATCAAACACACACACTCCCACCCCTGCACTGGAGTTGTTGCGAGGGGCATGAATGTACACAAATATGACATGATAAACATCCATGACCCGAG
This sequence comes from Megathymus violae, assembly GCA_003671415.1. Lineage (NCBI taxonomy): Eukaryota > Metazoa > Arthropoda > Insecta > Lepidoptera > Hesperiidae > Megathymus > Megathymus violae. Next base: position 4,748,763 of record PDGT01000001.1, read on the forward strand.
AAACAATTACTTATTTGTTACATAAGTGTCTGTCATGGCCGAAAATATAAGGGACTGGTAAGATTTTCAATGGCAGCATTTTGATGTATCTAATAGTTTAGCTCTCAAATAGGCAGGGTTAAGCCTAGTATTTCAGTAGTAGTAAATCATAACAAAAAATAATCCTGTGTCTTGCTTTTCAAACTTCTTATCTTCCAATAAAGGTCTTATCTATTGAACCATTCCGAAGACTACATTGGTGGTCAAACAAAAAAACAAACAGACACAGAATTATTAAAATGGAATGTTTAACAAATAAGAAACAAATAAAAATAAATAAGCCGGAGTGCCGGTGCATTGCCCAAATCGTGTCACAACCAGTAACCTCTGACCTGAACGGCGTGTCGAACTCCACCTCCTGCTTGGTCATGTTCTCAACGCGCTCGCAGAAGCTCTTGAAGGCGACCTTGAGCTTGTGTCGCAGCTCACGCTCGCTCTGCTCGGCCGCCAGGTCGTCGCGGTCGTGCATGTGCTGATGCTTGCCCAGGTCCGTCGTGATCTCGCCCACCTCCGTGTAGAACTGGACGTCCACATGCTTCTTTTTGCCTGGTCACATTGGTGCATGATTAAGAGCCTACTCAAAGGAGATGGAGTGTGAAATATGTGCCAATAAACACTCGAGTCATAATTTTCATACAATACACTGAGCCATAAACATTATTATTGTTAATTATACTTAATTGCAGGGATGTCATGGAGCGCCGTAACCATAACCGAAACTATCGAATATCCGAAATAAAAATATATCTGAAACCGTAACCGTATCCAATAAAAATGTTTCGGATAATTTCGAATACGAGCGGTCTACATAAAACACGTTATTATAGGTTTTTGACCGCCGAGCTGATACATTAGCCGCATCGTTCTCATTTTAAACAATTATTATTTTATTTTTAAGGCTATTATTTTTACTGTGATTATAATATCACACAATACCAAAAAATATAGACAAACTTTGTTAATACATTAAATATATTATTTTTCCAAGTTGCAAATCATCTAATATCCATATCTGAAATTTTCCGATACAATTCGATAATCCGAAATGTCATATCCATAACATCCTTACTTAATTGCATAATAAAGTTCCGTAATTTGATAACATCACCAATATGGTGTAATAGCGAATCGAATATACTTTAATCGAAGATGACTGTTTGACAATTTGCAGTGTTTTTACATAAAAAATACAAATAAATTAATTTAAATAGTTGTTGGTAAATTAAGACCGAATGGCACGATTGGTTATTATGACATTAGACACAGAAGTTTTTATGTCGTGCATTTAACACTCGATGAAACAGCTATTATAAGTTATTAAAATGTACTCACCAAACATTATAGCATGTTTTAAATGGAAATGTAAAAGTATAATCATCTCGCCGTCGCAGGGTTGGAAGAACGCATTCTTAATGTTATTATACAATATATCCACTTTGTCTCCCCTTACAGATGTGAATCTAAACCCGTTTGTATGCGCTTCCAATGATCCGCTCATTCTCTTTGTAACGATATTAGGCCTTATGTATAAATCTTTAAGTTTGGGATTGCCTTTACTCTGCGACATCACAAGAGTGTCCTGTTTAACTAAATCTTCTTTCTCTCTCTCTTCAGCCTCACGCGTTTTGAACTTTTTTTGTACTTCCTTTATAAGTCTGAAGCCCGTGTTGAGATTCGCCGAGGGCGGTGATATCTCGCCCGGCTCCTTTGTGTTTGTACTTCGATATGTACTAAAAGAAAAATATAAATGAGTCGAAGGAAGGATGGTATAGCTCGCACCTCATTGACTGAAAATACATGCCAAAAAGTCGGCATGGTTATGTTTGAGATGTTTTTAACTACCATATTAATATTATCTGTGGGCGTAACCCAGCAGCTAGAGATGTAGAAAGTTTGTTTGCAGTGCAGTCCTCTACGTTTTATAGTTTCATATTCGACACGGTACATCAACACGGCCGCACAGCTTAAATGTTTAAGTTTCATCAGGTGTGACGCTAGACTAAGAGATGGTAAGTCGTATCCATAACACCAAAGTCATCACTCACGCAATGTCAGAAAAAGAAGCCATGGACCTGCGTTGATTTTTAAGTTATAAGTTACTGTTAAACTAAACGAGAAACTACTTACACTTCCTTAACAAAAGTGGCATCTGCTTGTTGTGGATAATTTCCACCTTCATTTCTGCCCATGGTAGCACCGGGATGAAAGAAATTTATCCTGAGATACGTATAGTCACCCTCGACGGACTGAGAGATGTTCTTGATAGTGGATATGTGGAATGGTACGGGGATGCCGAACACCGGCAGAATAACTGTTTCGTATTTACGATCTGAAATTATAATAATTAATTAAAGTTTTATTGAGTCAGAGAGGTTCCTTGTCTCACTTTTTACATCAATCGATACAAAGAAAAGTAAATTTGAGTTATATCCAGAATTTTTGGCAATCTAGAGAAATAAATATAGTTATATAGTCACAACAGTAGGTGGACATCTATGAGTATTGTCATAAAACTGAGTTTTGTAGTTTTTCCTATCATACTTTTATACCATTTATGAAACCTTCTCAAAGAAGTGTTCTACATTGATGTGTTGACAGTAAACAGATGAAAAGGTCACTTGATAGTAAGCAAACACTGTATTTATGTCCACTTTATTTTTGTCCAAAAACAAACAGAAATACAGTGAACATCCACAATCATCAATACAATCCATAACGAGATAAGGCGATTGTGCACCGAGATACAAAGTGTGGAGTGGCAGAGTTAAACATCTCCGAGCATATTATGAACGATTCTTTACATAGACGCCTACACACACCTGGGTTGAACACGAAAACCACCACCGAACCGTACATACCACTGGCATTATTATATGGATATACTTTACGATATCGATTGTCAGTTATTATATATCAGGCCCTTAGTGAAGCGCCACTATGCGGGATTTTAGAGGAACTAAATATTTTTCTACTTTTTTTTGTCACGAACTTATAATTATAATATCAGTCCTCGTACAGCTCAAAACTACAGACCTTTGAAATTAGACAGAAATATCACGATAGCCTATCAAATATAATATATGGAATTTAAAAGCATACCTAGATGCAATGACGTCGACTATTCGAAGCCCAACTGAAACTTACCAACATATAATTTCAACTCTTTGACCTCGTTCTGTGGGGGCATCTGACTGACGCTCTTATATGACACGGTGCTCTTGCGCAACTTCTCACCCTCCTTGCCACTGGACTGTCTCGCGAGCCGTTCTTTGGCCTTCTCGTTGAGAGCAATCGCCAGCTCGCGCTGATGTTCCTTCCTCTTCTCCTCCGAGGAGTGCTCCGTGCGCAACTTCGACTCGATAACCGCCGTTCTCTTGCCTCTCCCTGGAACAGTCAAACGTCCATAAAGTCGCCGTTTTTAGATAATTTATTAGGCCGTGTTAATGTAGCCTACAAATGTCGTTGGTATACCCATACCTACCACTCTGGTTCTCTAAGCCTCACGGGTCTTTTTTAATGTTAATATTGTTTGTAAAAACTTGACTACCCTTACTTTACACAATACACATATTCTCGATCAATAGTAGACTTAATTTTAAACATTTACCAAGGGATACTCAAAGGATAATGAGAATAGGAAGCAAGGATAAAATAATTGCAATATTTTCTCTTAATTCCCCTTAATCTTCTCTTGATATGTAGCTATGGGCATCACAAGGTACAAAATAGACTAAAGTAGTCTAAAATCATAATCATCCCATGTTTATGTTGGTTATTGGGTCTGGGTCGTTTGTGATGTGTAGCCGTGAACATCCACGCCTCTCCTCAGAGCGAATATACGTGCATGTGCATGTTAAGGGTATGAGAATGTAGATTTTGTTTTTCTAACTTTTACACAGCGTCACATCAGCCCAAATAACTTATGACCCGTTTCGTCTGGGGAGCAGCGTATTTAAATGCTAATAATACGTTTTTGATGAACTGTCGAGAAATTAATTTAAAATTCGTTATATTACCTGCAAATATTGCA
>PDGT01000001.1:4752876-4798358 GCA_003671415.1 Megathymus violae
TATATATATATATATATATATATATATATATTCACTTCCTGAATGCTATGATAGCTGTCAGTTGTATCAGTTGCTCTAGGAAATATTTTTAACTACAATCAAAACAAGTGTATGAAAAACGTATTGAAATAATGTATTTTTATCGACAATATTAGTGTATGCATACATGGTATACATACATACAATACATTATAATATATATGTAAAATTTTTCTATGCAGCACTGCAGGAATAATACTATCCTATAATGTATTCAAAAGTATTGTATAACATTTTTATATGATGAATTAAAATATGAATGCAAAGTTAACCACAAGCATTTAACAAAAACAAGAGCGTAATTCATATTATAATAAAATTCTATATATGTATATACACATATATATATATATACACAAATCGACATTCGTGTTCATCAAGCACAACACATGCAATACGGGGTATGTGACAATACAAAAACAATAAACTCACCTCCATTTTCTATCGGTCCACGATTGCATGTAAGTAAATAAAATTATGTAAATGAAATAGCATACAATTAGCATATTTATATAGCCTTCTCATGGATCAAATCACCAGTAACTTCATTAAACATATGTATAGTTTTAACTTATTAAAGAAAACAACATTCAAATAACCAGGTTAATTGAACAAAATAAATAAAAAAATCAAGGTCTGTTTAGCTGGAAATTACAAGTATTATAACAAAATTCAGGGATGCCCTTAAAAAGCTATTGTATAGTGATATTGTAACATAGTGTATCAATATACATGATATTGTCTGAAATGATAAAAGTTTATGGTAAATTAGAATTTTTTACTTAAGACCGCAGTGTTGGAAAATTCGTAGTTTAAATACCATAATAAGCTACAAGTCTAAACAAAAGTCGTTGGGTTTTGTTATTTCAACAAATTTGCTTATATGACTATGTTAATTCCGAACCCAGGTATAGAATAATTATGATGATATTGTATCTAAACAGGAATAAAAATAACGACAAAGATCGCTGTTTGTTGATGTGATACAATATAGACTATGGTTAAACTCGATTCATCCAACCTAACTAAACATGACCTTAACACGGTATTTTAGAACAATACAAAATATTGCTATAGCATGACAAAAATATCATCTGAAATATCGATATATCGCATCATATTGGGCATCCCTACCAAATCCTAATTAATGACAGCAAATCTTTTGTATTAGTTGAATTATAGCTTATTAGATTTGGTTTGTAGAAACAAAATTATTTCAAAGAGTTACTCAAATACCACGCACGATACAACCGACATACTCACCGAGAATTTCAGTCTTGTTTTCTTTTTCCTCCTCCTCATCCTCATCATCGTCTTTAAGAAATATGCCGATATTCTTGATCTTCTTCTTGGATTGGGTCAATAGGGACGCCGGCTGTTCCTCGTTCACTAGTACTGTGTCTCCAATAAACAGAGCGTAAGTCTGGAAAATTTTGAAGGTCTCATATCTTTACACATACCTAATTTGCACTGAACACAAAGAAGTAGCTTTAGCATCGTTTAGACAGACGTTTATATTTCTTCGACATATAGTGATAGATAATATTTATAACACACTAGTGGCGTCGACTTCGGTCTGGTTGAGCTATTATCTATCTTAGTAAATATCAAGTAGATATAATCCACACTAAGCTCTAAGTAGTATAAAACAAAGAGATTATTATCATTTCTCTAGCTAATTTATATAGCCTATATAATATGGTTTACGTAAGCTATATGTCTGTCTGGAATAATGTACTTAAGAAATAATGACAGCATTTTTAAAATAGGTGCTGGGGTTCCAGCGATTATCCTCCACATATTCACATACCCACAAAATTTGCATTAATTCTATATAATATTTGTATACATAATTGTTGAAGTGTTTTTTTGTGTTTAGTGATCAGAAAACCTCAACCAACTAATGTAGAATTATAACAAATCCTATATTAATTCCCACAGTCACACATAAAATTATCAAAACATACTGAATGATACTTAAAGTTATACATACTCTACATGGAAAAGAGTGTTCATACATACCTTTCCTTCTTTTTCTGTAGCAGCACTATTAGTTAGGTTAGAGAGACCAATGTTTATATTAAAAACCATTCCCTTTTTCGCTACTGTCGATGTTTTAGGTCCTATAACAATTGAACTTTCACGAAATTCTATACCCATTGCAAACCTGAAACAAAAAAATTATATGTTCATAAACAGAATAACTTTCAATGCAGACTATGAATTTTTTAATTGAAAATAATAAGTAAATAAATATGTAATAGATGAACTTCCGTCTTATAGGCAAAATAAAGTTACACAGTTGTAATGTTTTCAGTTGATTTTCAAAATGGTCCAAAGTTGTACTGTTTAGATATCAGGATGTATGTTATATGTGCAAAACACACACTCAGATTCATAGGAAATCTAGCCATCTTTGAATCCAAGCCTGACGGACTATTGGAGGTCTTTAGATGGTAAAATACATAAGATGTATTATGGATGTTCATGGGTAGCAGTGACCACTTAACATCAGGTGTTGTTTAACTTATTTATGTGCTAATTACACGAAAATATTTGTAATATATATAAAAAAAAACCTTACCCAAATGACTTAGTAAGGTTCTCAACTAAATCAGGTTTCTCTTTCTTAGCCAATTCTAACCCAGCTTCATATACAGTTGACAGTTTCGTTCCAGCTACCAATTTCTTCATCACCTCTTCTTCCACATTCAACAAAAAATTATAATTACTCTGAATCTCATCCGTAGGATTGACCAGCAACGTACGGACAATATTTGAGCAGTAGGACTTATATCTGGCACCTAATGAACAGACAATTGCACCAAAGTGGAGGTGATTTTTATCTGATACAGCACTGAATTTAAGGCTATAGTTGCCTCCAGACTGTATGATTGGCGGGTAACACATGTCCACTTGACTTGTATCAACACCCGTAACATACTTTTTATCTGATATAGCAGCTTCAACGCCTTCTGCAAGCTTGGAGTGTTTGACTTTCTGCAAAAAAAAAACAGTTGATTTGATTCCTTAGTTACATTACACATAAAAACGATTATTCCAATGACCAAAATTACACACAGGATAAATTTTATTAAAAAAAATGTAACACCTGTCAGCCAACATGAAGTATACTATACCTTATCAGAATCTATAATCTCCATAATTTGATCTTTTAAATACTTTGTAAAGACATCAACTGTGACTAAGCAGGCTTTCTTTATTGTTATGATTTCTGGATCTTCCTTAGGTGCCATGAGGATGGCTATTGATGAACTAATATCAATATTCTCAAATTTTTCAGCCTTCAGCACTGCTTTCCAACTCTCACAGAATTCGCCAGGATAATTGTCTTTAATAAACACTCCTAGACTTTTACCCGATTTGGATTTCTTAATTTCTTGTATGAGTTTACTGAAATTTTCTTTGTCCTTGTCATTCTGTAGTGATTCAATACAAATTTTGTTATTTAATTGACCAATATATTAAAATTCCGCTAAATGTATTACATTTTACAATCTCATTCATACTTGCACAAATAACTCTACGAAGTACTCACTCTGTCTCTTATAAGTAGTTTAACTGGAGGTAGATCTGACTCTTCTTTGCCATTTTCAATTTGTCTCAGAAATTCTATCTTCTTTTTACTAGCAAGAAAACACATGCTTTGTTCTGTGAGGACTGTTATAGTATCTGGTAGCTCATATCCAAAGAGCCAAGTCTAGAAATAAAGAAAACATGTGCTCATTGTGAAAATCACACAAATATTATTGTATCACACAATTCAATAAACACACATTGTACTGAAAACAGAAATCACAATATTGACACGCAATTACCTTACCTATAAACTTCTAGTTACCAATATCATCCGTCATATCTGAAAACTACAAACATGGAATACGCATTTAAATAAATGCAAACCTGCAAAGCTGTAGATTTGCTATAAAGTGTATCTTCGTCAACACCGACGCATGAAACCAAACAATCCGCTTTCGCCAATGCTTCATCGGTCTTGGGATCAGAAGCAGCACCCTGCAAGTAGAACAAAATACAGAAAACGAACACCAAGCATGTACGTACACCTGTACTTTCGTCAACCAACCTTCCACACCGAATACAACTTTTTCATGCGACGATAAAATGACTCTTTATCAAGTGACAAATTAGACATTTTGAAAAAAATAAAACTTAAACCTAATTTTACACACTACAAAATTGCGCTTCGCAAATCATAAATTTATGCACGAATTAAACGACATTACGCTCTTTGACAGCAAACACCAATGGCGGGCATACGCGCGCCATCGCTCATTGTCTATGATTTGAACTTTAACTAATCAAAATCACGAATTAAAAAACATGTTACAATATCTACCCTAACTTGTGTAACTTTTCCTAAATAAGTCAAATTGTAATTTGAGTTGTATCCGTCGTAAGTAATGAAGTTGAGTTAATTTTTAAAGACATAAAATACATTGCAACATTCAACTATCTACAAAAAATAGCCAGTAACCCCATTAACATGTATAATGTGATAACATGTATAACAATTTCAAGTCTTATGCATTCAGCAGTGGCAGCTAGGGATAAACAACATTTGTCTAGGATCGTAATTGATCATAATATGACAATACGACCTACGGATCGGATTGAATATAATTGACCCGATATTCAGAAGTTCGATTAAAATGTTCGAACGAAAAACAAGATAGAGTAGTTAAAATTTTAATATATAAATAAAATAAACTTATTCGAATTAATCAATAGTTATGTTATAGATGCCAGCCTTTTATTTGAAACTTGCAAAACGTGTTGGATCCAGCCTTTTATGACTCTCACATGTAGTTAAACTAGCTGATGAAAATATTTGTTCTTACGGTACGAAAATTACTAATATTGAGAGAAAAAATAAAGCTACACTACTTAATGATGCTCAAATAAGTTTTCCTCCACACTAGCAGTTAACAGAATTAACTTGACGTTCATCACCTTAAAATAATCATATTCTCCGGTTGATCAAATCAAATTGTCAAGTTGATAAGTGTTTACATTATATGATTCTTACATAAACAAATTATAAGTACTATTCTATCCTGATATCTTTAACATAACCATTATAAGGATCCTAATCTATTTAATCGATCTATGCAATGGATCTATGCATGGATCGATCCGTTGGACAATAGAATGGTTTAATACGACTCGAAAATCGCTTGATTGTATGTTTCCGGTTCAATCTTCTCAAAAATCGGTTCGGATCGGCGCGTCGCTAGTGGTAATTTAATAATTTGATCGTTGGTCGCCCGAACGGTATATTCGAGTTTAAATACTGCATGCACCTCAGTTTTTTAATTATATACCTATTGCAAATATTTACCACTTTATTTGGTAATTGAAAATATCGTGAGAAAACCTGCATACCAGAGATCTTCATAATGTTCTCAAAAGCGTATGGACCAACCAATATTTGTCCAGCGAGGCGGATTATAATCTGAATCCCTCTCATTGTGACAGGAGATCTGATTCGAGCACAAGGACACTTATGGAATAATGCCGTATAGATACATACAAATATTATTATAAAAATTGTTATATATTTTACGGATTTGTATTGGTATAATTGTCTATCTATTTCCTTAAAGAATATTATCATTAAATGAAGAAGCCTTTGATAAATCTATTAACGTTCTTTAGATATATGAAAGAAAGAATGAAAAAAAAATTATTTACAACTTGTACGACTACATACGTAAACAAACAATCTTAAACAATTAATATATATTAATTTAATATTATTAAAACAGTATAAAGAAACACAAGACAAAAAAAAATCAAATTGAATGACAGTGTGATGCAGCATCAAGCAGCAAATAGGAGCACACTAAGCATGTGCCTTGACCGGTGTGACGCAACCGCAGCACTAATTATTCAGTACGAACCCCGCTTTGAGGTAAATCAAGTGACTGTGCGCATGTCACTTACAAATAAATTCAACATTTCAATTACAAGCGTCAAAATAGACTGAAGACTGCCTCGACAATGTTTTTAGTAGTTTTGACATTTATTTCGGTGAAATTATAATAATTTCTATCTCATCTTTTATTAATCTATGTTTTACGTATCAGCATGGTGTTTTTAATTACTGGCTACCCTGTTATAATGTACTTTATTTGTTCTGCTCATGTAACTTCTTTAACAAAAGAATGAAGTATTTTATTAATCATATTAAATTAAACGTAGTATTTTGAACTACCCTATGATTATGGTAATTTTTGAGTCTGTTCAATTTGTTCTTGCGTTATTATGACATTCAATGTCATGGATTGTCGTGACTGACAGATTGATATCTTGATACCAATATAATTTCACCGGAACGAACTTGGTAGGAGTTACTGTATTTACCTCAGTGCTGTCAATTGCGGGAAAATTCCCCGATTTTCGGGGAATTATGGGTTAGAGCGGGGAGAGCGCAGGAATGACAAAAATCGGGGAATTTTGGGGAATTCAGACCAATTTTTTCGTTGGTTTATTTCATCTCGGCTAATACTTACAAGATCCAGCTTGACACTATTAATATAATTATGAATGGCAACGCAACACAAATGCCCCCTCAACTGCCATTTAAATACGATTTTGTATTTCTAAACGCATCCATTTCTTCATCATCATTCATTCATTGATTATGGTTGTCGATTTCTTAAATTGGCGCGTACTTTGAAAATTTTCAATAAAATTATGGAAAAGTTGTTAAAAAGTGCAGTAACAGTTAAAAACAGGTGAGATGCATCTTCAGCATTAAAATAACAAGATTAAATTTATTTTTAACCCAATTCAATATAAAAAATCTACCTACCTAAAATACGTGTTGTTAAAGAGATTCTATAGCTACTTCCGCCAAATTCGATAACTTACATATTTTGCATAGTATAGATGTAGTCTGTAGATGTGAGAGTTATTTTTTTATAAAGTATAGTATTTTTAATAGTTTTAGGAGTATATTGTATTGCATAAAAGTGTTTTTATTTTAAAAATACCATTTCCGGGAATTTTCGAGGAATGAATAAAAAAGAAGCGGGGAAATTCCGGGAATTCACTGACGTGACGCGGGGAAACGAATTTTTTTTATTGGCAGCACTGATTTACCTACTACTGTTTTGTGAAAAAAAAAACGTTTATACAATTATTTTAATCTTATCACTGTGTTCAGTCAAAATTATTTGGAAATTTTTAATTTATCCCATTTTATTTAAGGATTTTTTCCACGTTGATCAAACTTCATGTATGAAAATAATATATTAAGTTTAATAGTTTATCTTCCTAAGTCGGAAATTTGGATTATATTAAACTTAAATAAAGTTTTATAAGACAAGAATGAAAAAATTATCTGTACAAGAGCATGATTTACTTACTGAAAATGTTTTGAAAACTTTAGTTCAAAACCGCATAACAACGATACCAGAGTTTCTGCAAGAAGATATTGAAAAATTATCGATTATGTCAACATTAAGTTTATCAGAAATCTTAGATATTAGAAGCCATATTTTACTAACATACTCTGCACCTTTAGTTAGTTGCACAACATTGTTGAACATACGTTTGAATAATATAAAATTTATCCCTACTTGTATAGAAAGGTACTTACATAAATGTTAAACAAATTCATACATAATTAAATGTTTTAGACTATTTATTATGTAGTTCAAATAAAACTTTTTTTTGTAGTCTAGATGCTGTATTGGAAGGTGGAATCCCAGTTGGTTCCATTACAGAATTATGTGGTCTGGCTTGTTCTGGGAAAACACAAATATGTTTTCAGTTGGCTATTAATTGTGCTAAATCTGATTGTTCAGTCCTCTATATTGATACAAAGGGGGACTTTTCAGCTATTCAAATCATAAAGGCACTAGAAGTATGTGGATATGACTATGAGGTAGTTTTTATATTATGGTAACTATGTACAAATAATTCAGCCACATTTAGTGGCATTATTATTTGGTTAGTGGCCACAGTTAATTTAATAAAGCTCCAACATAGAATATTTTATGTATGGGAGTTTGTAGAACCATATCAAAACCATTAAATATATTTTATAGAATGCATCAGCTTCCTAAAAAAGGAACCTACTTCTTGCCTTATCTAATGTTTAGCAGGATGCACCACATGCAAGGGATACTGGTTTGGATATGAACACGGAAGGAGCCTTCTTACATTCCAAAAATATGAGTTGCTTTAAATATTAGTATAGTACAGTAGATAAACTATTAATGCATTCAAATTTGACAGTGTCTTGTATTCACACCCAACCAGCAATGTTAATGACAGGATTTGATTAAAATTTTTACTGACAAGTTGCTTATTTCAATGTTTATTTGACATATTCCAGCAAATGGCCACAATGATGTCCAAAATACAAGTAGTCCATATATGGAGTTTGAAAGATGCTGTAGAACTACTTAAGATGGTAAAAACTGGCATAATTGATGGCTTAAAATTATTGATTATAGACTCGCTACCATGTTTAATGTTACAGCATATTGGCGATGATAATAAAATAGGTGTTTTTTTTTTTTTGTTTTTTATATTATATGACATTATATTGGGTTGTTGAACAAACAACATAAAACAAGTTTTGTTCTTTTGCAGGATTGACATTGTTAAATGAGCTGGTAAATAACCTTAGGTTTATAAGTAACAAGTTAATAGTTGCTGTTGTTTGTGTGAATATTCAAACTCGATGGCTGGACCACAACGTAACTGATATTGATGGTAATCAATGGTCAACCTGCTCATTCATACTGCTTATTACATACATTAAAGTACATAATTTTATGTGATTTTCAGATGATGAGGAATCAAATTTAAGCAATAGAGATATCTTTGTCGAAAAACGGAATCGCTGTTTGGGAAAGTACTGGCAACACATTCCAGCTATGTTGCTTGTGATTGAAAAACTGGTAAATAACAAAAATGAAGATGAAATTTTTTATCAAATACAAGTTAAAGTACATAGGTCTGGATTACCAAAGACATGTCAGCAATGTAACTTGAAACTTGATAGCCTAGGTACAATAAGCACAGTATAAAGAATTCTGTTTTAATAAAAATACCACTATTTTGCTTGTGCTTTTGCTATATTGCCTATTTTGTGCTTTCTTTTCATAATTTAAAATTATGAGATATTGCAGTGATCCCTTTAATACGAGTAGCGCAGAAAGGTAAGTCCATCATAGAACTTACATTAACTTAATAATCCGAATATGTATACCTAAAAACCGTATAATACGTTAAATATCTATGTAAATAGAATGTAACTAAGTACAAAAATTACTAGCGATACTTAGTTTTTCACGGTTTCATTAATTTATCGTCTCTGTTTATTTTATCGTAACAATTATGATGTTGACTTTTTTCAGGAAGCAAATTAACTATATACCTAATAGTAAATCTAATACACTCATGGATATATTTAGAGAATCGGTTAAAAAAGGTAGAATAACATATTTTCTTATTTCATAGTGGCAATACATACCATTTATGTAATTTTAAAAAGATTTTGAATATAATTTTACTTGAGATGAGGTCGCAACCCAAGAAGGCCAAAGCCAATCCCAGGTGGTGTTTAGTGGGGTGGTACCTAGATTTATCGTGAGTCCCACATAACCAGCGCAGCCGGCGGCACATTTTTATACTTATATTCCCCTGCTATTCATTTCATATTTGCGCATCATATGGTTGTACTAAACTGTCACGCCACAAATAGAGGATCTTGTAAGGGACATTTACTAATAGGTCTTTACCTATGAAATTGCTGTTTTTCATGAAATAAATGAAGCGTATTTTTTTTCTATATTTTTTATTTCTATTAAAGTAATCATCCATGCAATCAATGCATCTTTGCCAACGCATTGGTAGCTTATTGATTCCCTTTTTGAAAAAATCAGCTGGACGGGAGGCAACAAATTCTTCAATGGCATTTTGTACTGCCTCTTGGGTATTGAATTTTTTCCCGCCAAGAAATTATCCAAATTCTGGGAAAAGTAGAAGTCAGTAGCCGCAAGGTCTGGTGAGCACGGCGGATGCCGGAGAACTTCCAACCCCAGATCTTGTAGCTTAGAGACCGTCTGCTGTGCAGTATGAGGTCGCGCGTTGTCGTGCAGGAGCAGTGGAGCCGAACGATTGACCTGTGATGAATTACACCCGCGTTAGACCACCAAACAGTGACCATCACTTCTCTAAGGGTAAGTTTTCGTTTAGGGCATTGTTTGGGTGCTGAACCAGGGTCCAACCAACTTGCAGAGCGCTTACGATTGTCGAACAGGATCCATTTCTCGTCACAAGTAACAATGCGGTTCAGAATTCCTTCATTTGTATGCCTGTTGAGCAGTGCAAGTCACGTCTCGACGCGTACTTCGCGCTGGCGATCATTGAGTTCGTGGGCTACCCATTTGTCAAGCTTTTTTACCTTGCCAATTTGTCGCAAATGGACCAATATTGTTTTGATGGTAATGTCGAAAGCTGCTGCTAATTCAGCCGTAGATTGAGTTTCATCAGCTTCCACAATCGCCTTTAATTCGTCATTGTCGACCAAAGTTTTCGGACGACCACGGGGTTCATTTTTCAGGTCAAAATTTCCAGAACGGAAGCGGGAAAACCAATAACGGGTAGTGCGTTCGTTTGTAGAGTTCGCTCCGAAAACGTCATTGATGTGCCGCTTTGCTGCCACGACGGTACTCATATTCCATACTTACTCAAATTTTTAACGTATCCATGATGCCGAAAAATGTTCGAATGCGTTGAAAACAAAACACTAACTATTAAACAAATTACGATTATAGAAAAAAGAATTCCATGTTTTAAAAATAAAATTAATTTGAAATTAGAATTATCAGCCAAAAAAAAATATTTTGATTTGAAATGGCCAGTATAGCAGAACGGCAATTTCATAGGTAGACCTAATATTTTTCTTCTAGTTCAAAAGCAGTGGCAGAGCTTAAAACTTTCAAATGTTTTGTAACTTAAAAGTACGTAAAATGCTTCACCCCTTTCAGACACGCTGGCAGCGAAAATAATATTGGAACAAATTTCTGTTCTGAAATTATTTTTTATAGACCAAATATCTAGTAAATAAGATCATTTTTTCGTTGCAGAACATATATTATAGAAGCTCCAAGTCCCACTACGTAATTACGATTTAAACAAAGAAATGCAAATAGAACACTCGAAATTTCTTAATTTACATGAAAAAATAACTGCAAAATTAAAAACTATTTTTTATTGCTTCTTTAAAATCGATAATGTTGATCTTTAAAATCTTACAAATTTTGTGAATGTCGACGTCGTATACTATAGTAGCATCTAAAACACTTCTTAGTAGTTCAGCAGACCAAACCGATGTAGTAAATTTGTTTAAATGCAGATGTTTACATTTTTATATCGAAGCTTGTAAGCAGATAACCACGCAGTTTCCATTGAAAATTTTCCAATATTAAACATAATTGATCCAACAAATGGTAAAAGTGGCAAAACTGCTTCGATAGTTAATGTTAGGAGGGTCTTTTCAGAAAATTATTCAGAGCAATGATTTCTAGGAAATTGATACAGAATTGGTACATTTTAAGAAATTGTGAATAAATCAAAACATTTCCTGATGATGTAGAACTATTTTGAGATGAAGCAAGTTTACTAAAGCGTGGCGATGACACTTCCTTTGTTATCTACTTTCATCTTTAATATTTCATTACTGCCCCATTCAACCGCCAAATTTTACTGCATATTAATCTTACAAAAACAAAACCGAGGTACGAAACAAGTAATAGGCAGGCTGATATATGGGGCGTACTTCTCCGCCAAAGATGCCGCCGGTCATTGAGTAGCTCGATCTAGCTTTGTTCGTTCGTACCGAAATTGGGATTATGACGCTTGGAAAGAAGTACTCTTTATTGATGAGTTCGGATTCTTTCTCAACTTAGATGATGGAATTGTCAGAGTATGAAGACGACCCGGAGAAATATACGCTGTGAAACATTGTTGGATGAGAGTCAGTAACGGTACAAGGCGGTATTTGCTTAAGGAGCAGGTACAGAGCTACACTTCGTAAAAAACAGGTCCCTGACTACGGCAAGTGACAGATATTTTAGAGCAGGTCGTAATGCCTTTTGCCCCTTTCATTTAGGATTTTTTTTAACGATAATGCTTCCTCTCACTGTGGTTGTAGTATCGGAGTATTTTACTGAGGTCGAAATCCCAGTTTTGGGGTGGCCAACACGCTTGCCAGATCTAAATCCCATAGAACGAGTTTGGGATATACAGAGAAAACAAATTAAACAAAGAAACCAGCACCAGCTAACCTTAGAGACCTTAAAACTGCATAAGTTGAATGAAGTGTAATACCACCTAGTTTAATTGACAATTTAATAAGAAAGAAATATGTAAATTTTAATATATTAGTCAAAACTCCTTACATGTCAAATGGCACCTCGATATCTTGAAGTGTCAGAAAATTTTGTTAGATACAAATTTGACAAGGTATTATCTTTAATATTTTATTTATTAGAGAGCGATTCAGTTAATATTGACCGATACATTAATCTATTTTAACAGAAAAGAAATTAACATTTTTTTTATAATCTTAAAGAGTGAGCGTAAGTTGAGAAAAAAGTCATCTCCCGCTCAACAGCGGGGGTTAACAACACCAGGGGGCTGTTGTCCCTCTTAAGAAAATTTATGTTGTTTATATTCATAACATTTACTTATGATATTCGTTGACAATTTCTACAAAACGAATATAAAACCGATTTCAAAATTAAATTTGAAACAAAAGAGAAACAAATTATAAATTTAATTTGAGCCCATTCTCTTAGAGTGAAAAAATTACAGCCTCTATTTATTTTTTTATGTAAATAGAATCAACCGGGAAGTATACTCTCTCAAACGAAAAAGGATTTTTTTCAAATCAGATGATAAATTATGTAGGGTGGAAGCAACAAAACATAAAAAATCCAAACGAATTGAAAACCTCCTTCATTTGAAGTCTGTTAAAGATAAGTGATTTCTATCGGAATTAAACACGGTTCCTTTATGCTTCTATTGCTATTTTTTTTACATATAATGTGCGATAGAATTTTGAATTTAATCCTTGAATTTATTTCGAGTTTTGAAATAATCGACTCGGTGCTTATCGATATATCGACATTAAATTTTCCACAGATACTATAAAGGTTTGATCAATATGTACGACGATTCGATGATTTTTCACTCATTTCATTTCGTCGCACGCCTGTCAGGCGGTGCGCGTCATAGCTTCTGTGATGGCTCTTTTTATTAATTTTGTGTATTTATCAACTTTATGATATTTATATCCTGATAAAATCATAATAGTTTAATTTAATCTTAGTTTTTAATAAATACGCTAAACAAAATGGCTAATCAAACTCAAAAAATTGTGTACAAGCTGGTGCTTACTGGAGGTAAGTGGTTTTTATATAGTTTTACCGAATTATTAAATGCATACCGTAATTTCGTTGTGACGTAATACCAAATAAAACAAAGGGATAATTATAATTTATTTTATTACTACTACTAAGTTATAAAATATATATTATAACGCCGCACGTGGGGAGTTGGCACGGTTTTCCTTATTTCTACACCACATTGTATTGTTTAACCTCACCAGGACCTTGTGGCGGCAAGACTACTGGACAATCCCGCCTTAGCACTTTCTTCGAAAACTTGGGATGGAAGGTAATATTATTTTTACAGTAATTATTTAATCAGGCTTCAGTAAGTATCTTGATAAATATTGCATCGCCATAGTATGGTGGTATATTTTCTCCGACTAGTAAATGTTTGCCCTCTTGATGAAAATGCATGTAAAATATTATGTAATTGATATCAAAATACTACAAGGCTCAGTCTACAACTCAGTCTATTTTTTGAAAGTTTGTTGCACTATATAATATGTCATGACATAAAATATAATGTCTTCTACAATCCTATAGTCATTATTAAATGTTGATAAAATGTTATGCTTGCCTCAAAAACTTACAAAACTTGTTATGTGTGGTTATGGTTTCTCCATGTGGAGACCAATAAGACATCGTTCCACATTGTGTTTATTTCCAGGTGTTCCGGGTGCCGGAAACGGCTACCGTCTTGTTAAGGTACGATGTGAAAATTTTCACATTTGAAAAAATTACACATTTAAACACAGTCGATTTCTGCAACTTTGTAATTTAGTAGATCAATAACATTATTTTTGTTAATTCTTCTATGGCGTTTACTTAAATTGTTTATACATAGAATTTGAAAAATATTTCACTGATATTCAATTAAAGTTATTCATCATGTCTCTTCTGACATGGTATTCCGCAATATGAGAACAAATATGTACATGTAGAGAAAGTAAATGACATAAACATTTTGCACATTTTAAATAAAAAAAAATTATATTCTTGTCAATTTTATTTTCAAGTAAAGAATTAATTCTATTTTAGTGCTTAACAATACAACTATTTTGCCCTCTTTTGTTTACAGTGGTGGAGTGAAGTTTGCAGATCTCAGCCCAGATGAAGGTCAGAATAATTAAAATATTATCTTACTTTAATTTGTAAGTGACATTACAAAGTTCCTTTTTGAATTAATTAACTGTCTAATTAAAAAAATATTCAATTTATCATTGTTGTCGCTGAAAACTATTAGATTCTTTATTAAAAGCAAATTCAAATGTATATTGCTATATGTCAAGATTGTTGTTATTATAGCTGTTTTCAATCACCTAATGTAATATTATCTACAGTTATCTATGTAGTCTATTTTTGTTACTGCTGGTAATTTTTGCAAATGGTAAAATTAACAAAATTCTTCATAACATAAGTATCTCATGAACCTCATGTTGCTAGCATTCATTCATTGCAATTCTATGATACAAAAACTATTTTGTCTCTCAGTTTTTGATTACCAACATACTTAAAAGAATCCTTTCTTATGTTTTGTTCTTTTAAAAATCTCAACTTCACTTTACTCGATATTGAGACTTCCTCAAGCATCAATTTGCTAATATCCATTACATTTATTTGCACTGTTAGGACTATTTGAATGAAGTGTGTTCTTAAGAAAACTGTTTAATAATTACTTAAATGTAGAGCAATTTTTGTTAAATATTTAAATAACTATAACTGGAAGCGTTCGTAGCCCGACGGCTTGTCTCGGTTTTAAGTGATCGAACGAATCAAGCACCGGCTGGCACGTTTGGTAGTTGAGTTAGTCGCTAGTGGCAATATTCTATCATCACTCGTGTTTCGGAGTGCACGTTAATTGCTTCCCGTTGGCCACTATCTTTACTCCAGTCTGTACCCGTGCCCTGCAGTGGCACTAATGGCATGAAACCACTGAAATTATTTACGTTTTGATAAATTTTAAGCATGTTTCTCTGTCCATATTGTTGTGTGATGTTAAGGACTTGCTTTTTAAATAGATATTTTTTAATATGGACCGTTAAAAAGGCTTACTTATCCAACGCATATCCATTTCAACGATCTATTTGTCAGTATAATTATATTTTATCTTCGCTCACGCCAGCAATAGAAGTTGCTTATTTACCGTTTTGTTTCATATGATTACACTGTTTGTAATGTTATTGAGTGTTTCAGAATAAAACTATAGTTTTCTATACGGTATTAGCTTTGCTGATCCTCTATACAGTTTTAATCCTTTTGTTCCTTTTTTCTCTTGTTGTGACGTAAATTGCGTGCTCGAAAATGTAACTTATGCGTTTTGGTACGTTTGTTCAAACGTTTATTTTTTTCTTAAAACTTACCTGTTTTGCAAGTAAATTGACATATGCGATTTATGTTCCTGGTCTATCATCTTCAGAATCTTAAGTTCTTAGTTTTATCAAATAATTGTTTACATTACATATGCTCAATTGCCTCGATGCAATAAAGTTAGTTTATGGCTCTTAGAAAAATGTTCAAAAATCTCCATATACGACGACCTAACGTAAGGTAGGTCATCATGAACAGGGCACTCACTGCCAAGAAATGTTGCTATTGCAACGTCTTCAATTTATGATTGGTTGCGCTTGGCATCTTTCGTGTTATTTAACACATGTACAAATCTCTTGTAACGTTTTCTTGTAAACGGCTATTATGTTTTGTGTAAATACATGATCTTGTTTTAATGCTCGATATTATTTCAGTTTTGCTCTTACATGTTTATAGTCAATTTACCACAAACATCTCTATTATATAGTACCTTGAACATTAAATTTTGGTTGAGGATTACTTGAGATGCAATAAACCGATAACCCAGATTGAATTAGATGGATTCGAGCAGAGAAATATATGATGCATTTTTTGATACAGCTAAATGATATACTATATACCTATAAGCAGTGGGTTACTTATGATATTATAGTATAGTATACATTTTGGCTTGTTTATTTAATTTTTATGTCATTTATTAGTAAATTATCTCATGGAAGATCGTGAGTGGTTGTTAATAGATATGCTTAGTTTCAAAGTCATGTTCCTTAACATAAATCTGCCTCGTTAATTCAGTAACGATGAATTTACTCACGGACAAGTTATTTTTAAGGTATTCTGTTTTGTCTACCGTGCTGCAACACAACACAATAAAACTAGGACTGGCAATTTAATGTGCGTGACATTTGAGAATAACAGCCCATCTTGGTTAATATTATTTCAGAATCTGATATGTAGTCTGAAACCATAGTGCATTAAAACAATATAACTTAAAAACTGCAATGCCATTCAAACTCGGCAGATATTCCAATTCCCATCATTAAAGAACAGCGTCTGTTCATTATCAATAATTAAAATTCAGTAGTTCCGTAGATTCTGTGATCCATAATATTACGTTGCCCTTCTGCGCTTAAGAAATTAAGATTCCGAGTCATTAGGTCCCAAATCGTCCCCAAACGTCTGCTTGTCACAAACAATACTCATTTATAACTGACAAATCATTATAATTTAAAGTTTGGATAGGCTGTACTCCTAATCATTAACCCAATTCAAGTCTAACTCGATGTACTTTACTATATAAGGATTGTGTGCGCACTACATTTAATTGCATATAATAAATTATATTAGGTACATCATATTTTTATTTTATGTATGAAAGATGACACTTATGTTTAAATTAATAATGTCACAATTCTCATTCGTCCAGTAAATTTGCACATGCGCTCATGCGCGGGGCACTTTGTCAATTCACCAGTCACGAATATTAGTACATTGCCAAGTCATAATAAGGTTTTAAAGTCTCTGTAAATGCGACGATTAAAAGCAGTTAAAACCGTTATGTAGCGAGGTATGTAAATAAATTGTTAATTTGTCCTCAGCGGCGGGACTAGTTTAGTTGTGTCACGTGTACCGTTTATTTTCGACTCCTGAAGCTTTATAGCGCACGAAGCTTGGTATTTGTCACGTGTGCAGAATGACATCTCCGGTTTAATAATCTCTTTTTTTTTTAGATTTTTAACTATAGATTAGATATGTAGAATATGTGTAGAGGAGTGGTTCCTCTGACATCACTAAAGAAATAGGAATCCGTGTTGCAAATTGTTACTAGACTTCCGTGCATATCGAATTGTAATTTTCCTTATTACGAGTTCCATAGGTTCTTGTTATTATTATAAGCGGCTTGGAATTAGTTGATTAAATAATGACAAATTTACTTTTTCACGTTAGTTATTGAGTTGTCCATCTTAACTCAACTGTGCAATTCGTGATGCAAATTTTTTTATTCCTTGTAATGTAGCTTCGTTCGTCATTACCCAGTTCTATTTTTTTAAATCTTACTTCAAAACTACATTGAATTATAACAAACTGTATACTAATCTGTTCGGTATCATTAAAATTTAAACGATACATTTAAAGTGAGTCAAGCGAATTTCCTCTATATTACATATCGTATTATTAAGTAATGTGAATTTACAATTGTTTGTCAATCCACTTGTAGTTAACCACCTGAAAATCTGAAATCTCTTAAGCCTATTTGATTAAATGCAAAGACGCAATACGCAGTCTAGATGTATGCTTTATTCGAGAGTATAATGTTATGAAAATAGAAAAGCATAATTAGCATCCACGATAGTGGGGTCTAAATGTTCTTATGGGGCTTCATGGGTGGGTAACCGAGCAAACGTGATCACCTACATTACGTATACGCTACACGGTCACGGTCATAGTTCTGGAAATAAATCCATATAAAAATGGACTCTTGGGTACGCTAAGGCCGACGCGAGCTATTGTGAAGCAGCCGCCAGTGTTATTATTGACGGCACGTGATAGTGAATAGCGTAACTCGCTAACAGGTTTTTCAAATAAATATGCTGCTTATGCGATTTACTGTCCGCAACTTGGTCGTTGATGTTATTTATGTAACAGACACGATGTATTCTTTTAATATAGTTAACACATCGTTTAACAATGTCTTGACATCTATGTAATTTTCGACAACCGCAATAATTACATATTGACGATTGTTTAAGCTGCTGGATTACTTACGGCACTTACGCAGTTTGCGTCTGTTACTCTTGTAGTTATTAAAATACGGTTAGGTACAAATAGTACGTACGCTTAGCACACCATTTATTATTTGCATTCGCCGACCAATGCATGTAGAAACGGGTGCAAACATGCTCATTTGTTTCCATTTCGTTAAACTCATCGCATCTAGTCTACTTGAATGAACTGATTATAACTAGATTGCGTGGTATTTACATCTCAATTGGTAAGATTTGCCATTGTTCATTATAATTGTGCTCGAATGTTATATCCGATGTGTAATTGCATCGGCTGGTAGCAATAAGCGTTTCATACATGCGCAGTATACACAAGCATTAGTTTTTTCGATTGGTTTCAAAATAATCTTGGTTATCACTGGCACTGTGACGCCATATCGTTAGCAAAAAATCTATCTCGTTTTTGCTTCATCGTCACAAAACTCGAACGTTCACAACTTAGATATATAGTTTAGACTTGACATTTTTAACTTTGAAATAGACACTCCGCATTTTTTTAATACTTTGATTATCTTATCATTATATTTTGTAATATCCCAAGGGCTCCCAAATTGTTCTTATATTGTTTCATTACGAAATATCAATTTCATAGGGCGACCTCGTCCTCGTTTACCTTTAGAACTTTTCATGAGCAGTTTGTCTGAATATAGATCACGTAATGTTTCGTAACGTTATTATTGTGAAAATAGTTTAAAAAAAATTCAGAAACCGTGTTATGTTTTTGTAGGCTTTAATGATGGCAATTGTGTTGTAATATTGTAGCAGCATCGCCAATAAATATTTCCGAAGATATATGTCAGGCGAACTGCAAACGATGCACCGTCGCAATTATGCTGCAGGCGAGCGAAATAGACTATGGTGAGTTTCAACCGGAGTGTAGTTTAGCTAAAAGTCTAAAGTAACGAACATGTGGGTATTTCGCTAATGAGTGTATTACGGTTCCCTTAGCTGCCGTCAATTTCGAATTTTCGACTCGCTCACTGGGTTTTTGATGCGTTCGTGTTTCAAGCTATTTTCGTTTCTTGTAATCTTTGTAATAGCATTTTATCATGATTCGGTTACTTATAAGTATATTGTACCTTTGTAATGGATATTACTTTTGTTACTGCTACTTTGAACTTCACATTCTGTGAGAAAATTCACAAATATATTTTAGCCTTGCTACGTTTTAAATCACATTTTGTTTACATTTCTTACATATTTTAATTACTGTTGCTTTTTATCTCTTCACAATTTTATGCTGTTAAATAAAATAAATGATCTAGACTTCCCTAATGTCGTCTGACGTCAGCGAATTCATTAAGGGCAATGTCCATATGACACAATGCCAAATTTTCTTTGTAGGTATATACTTTGCTCAGTGTAAAACTGGCTAGTATTTTATGTAGTGGTTATTGTGAATTAAGTATTGATGGTTAATCACAACGGCACTCACAAAAAGCAATCGACTGTTTAATATGTCGCTTATAAACTTTAATCTCGTAAATGTATGTGCGAAGTTTTAGGAGCGCAAAATTTGCAATGAGCACATTACTGAACAAAGGTTGTCTTAGTGCTATTATTTAAATTATTTTCATATAAGTACTAGCTACGATAAGTGGCTGATCCCTGTTTGGGTTCATCTGGGAGATACCATAACATATGCTAATATTACCCTGATATGTTATTGGAGTATTATCACCGGCGACATTAATCCAGTTTACCTCGACCCTCGGTCATAATATATAACCGACTTCAAATAACACTGCATTTTCATCTGATGTTTGTTAAAAGATTCATGATTTGCTAGAGCCATTTAATACCAGATTTGTATACGCATTATTATTTATAAACTATAGTGGTCAAATAGTAAAAACCTTCATCCAGGTTTACCCAAGTAGATGGATTGTGAATGTATAGTTCAGGAAACTTTTGATGTAAGGGACTATCATTAAGAACACGCTACTAATAAAAAGATTTTCTTTTCTTTGCAAAATTGGTATTCCAATACACAAAGCATGCGATCATAAAATTGCTCTAGAGCCATTTAACCCCCAATAAAAGATGACAATTGGCTTAGTACATGGAATTTACGTTAAAGCATTTTAGAAGTTTGGACATGCGATTTGAAAATTATCGTTCTTCTACGTTGTCCATTATTGATTTTCAATTTTTTCGGCTATATATTCTTATCATGTTCATATCTGTAATGCGCATTGGTGTAAGATTACAATTTTTTATGTATTTATATTTTTGTATAAAAATTTATCTTATGGACAAATGCCAAAAAATAGAAGGAATAATTTGTCAATCGTCTGCATGTAAAGATTGTTTTTGTTCACTTAGTACGAATATATCGCTATTATCATAGAAACCGTAAAATATTTTCATACATACTTTTAACAGTCTATTATCAGTGGGCACTGGATATAATTTTTTTGTACATAATGTAACTATTAAAATTATTATTATCTAAATTTTGTTTCGGGTTAAATAAATACTGTTTGTCATCGACACCCAACCTCTATTTGGTTGATTGAATATGTCACGAAGATAACAGTGGCCCAGCAGTTGGGCCTTATAATATTGAACTGAATATGACTAGTAATCTACCTACCGCTCGGTAGGTACGTATGTTTGTGTTAACTGAATTCATATAATTAATTCACGTAAGAAAAATGCGGCTCGCCACATTGGCTTAATGTTTAAGCCATAAGTGGATATGTCAGCGTAGTCATGATGTGGATTTTATATATTACAGGGTTCATAGTTTCGTTGTATATAGGGGATCCATTTACATCCCTATGTATACAGTATCTTATGATACCAAGCTGTTTGAGAGTGTTAGATGTTGTCGATTTCAAACAATTTGGCGTTGTCTGGATGTGTTAAAGTGGGATCCGTGAAAGTAAATGATTTTTGTGCCTTTGTTTTTTTTTATTATGCATTTGTATATGTATTGATATTCCAATGCAAATGAAAATGGTACTTTTATTTGACCTTTGCCTCGTGAAGTAGCTCGAAGAGTGGAGTTTCGCACTTGATTACATAATTAAAATTCTAATACTTTTAAGCAATACGCAACACGTGTAAAATGTTAACGGAAATGAATTTTGAGGTTAATAATATATCGATTGTTTTGTTTACTCATCTGGTAACAGTGTGATAATGGAGTCTAGGCACTGTAGTCCTAAAGAAATATAAGTATTTCTTCTATAGTCAATTCATATAAAAAGTATAGATTTGAAATTTGTTATATATTATTTTAAGAGCATTCATAGTCCGATGTCGTAAGGGATTGTCGTAAGCAACTTCGTGCGCTATCAGTAGTGGAATTGGTGATCGCAAGCGGCAACAATTGGTAATGTTAGTGTTATGATATTTTGTAAGTCCTGATGGTAATTGTTATGTAGAAGTTGCTAAATCATCAGAGGCCATCGATGAGTTGACGAACAGAAGACACGCAGTTGAATTGACACTAAGTCACCTCTAATCCTTCGATCCAGCGTAATGGAGTAGTACTCTCTAGACCTGAAATACTAGAATATGGATACCCATTCTTTGCCAATTAGAATGTACACTACGCTTAAGATTAACTGATAGCCAACTTCGACGCTATATCGTACTGGATAATAACTCTGTAAGTATATTAAATAATTAGTCCTTCTAATAATAACCTTTGGCAGATCTGATTACTTACATTATAGACTCGGATATAGGTACTAAGTTGTTAAATGAAGCGCGTGCCGGTGTAGCTGACGTCACTAATTTAATTACCACACGTCGCAGCGGCGGCGCGGCGATGACAGCGAATTTATATGTTATCAAGTTCACGGCTAGTCACTATCTATCTTATTACATGACAACTGGATTTTTTATGATAGATGACTGTGTAACTGACTATCAAATGTGTTATGATGTAAACAAAAAATATGTTCAAAATATGTCATCGTGAATATGTATTATGTTGACTGCACACTATAAAGACATTGTCTTGACTAGATTATAATTTTCTCGTGAGAAACAGAAATTGGCTTATAATTTGCAGCTGCTTTGTTTATGAGCAAAATAAATTTGACAATTGTTATCTTAAATCGATTGTCACGATCATGGTTTAAGCGCAAAAAGAAAACTAGAAAATTTCGGCATTTTATCAATTGTCCTTTGTATGAAAGCAATTACTTTGCTTCTTTATGTAGTAGGTACATATTCGCACTGAATATCCTTGATAGAAACTGAAGGGCATTGAATTGATTCGTCAACGTTGTTGTATTTTAAATCGGTCATCCCAACCGTCATTCACAGTCCCACGCGACCTGATTCTGTCAGTGCTGATGAAAAGTTGTGATGTTCTGCACTCGAGTTTAAATTATACATCTCTAAAACTGTCAAAGTGTGTGTGACTGTCCACCTTCGGAACGTATCTGTCCTACAAATGAATCGAGAGAATGATGAATGAAGAGGCAAAGAGGACCGACCGCAAGTAAAGTAAGAGATTAAGACTGCCAGGTTTCTTATTATTTTATTTGTATATTATGTGTGGTAAAGAGATCTAAACGTTTATTAAGGCTCTCCGTAGGAAGCGAACAGCGAAGCGGTGAACAGCAATAAAATTGGGTAGAAATAATTATAGTATTGAATCTGCATGATTTTTTATGCCAATAGCCGACAAACGACAAGGTGTGCCACCTGTGACAAATATAGCCCATTCAAATCTTTAACAACAAAAACATAATAGGCAAAAGGTAGGAAGGAAACGAAGAGATCGCTTATTTCCGGTAAAAGTGCTCAATTGTATGCATAACATACTGTATATGTTATGCATACACTATGCTGCGTCATTATTCATTACGCACTATTCCAGGCAATGTTTTGATCTTAGAGCTACTTACAATGTATTCAATAAGACGGACGTTTCTTTCACGTTAGTATAATAATGACTACTAAAAAAGTGAATAAGAAGTCTGATTTCGTAATTACCTTTTAAACTTTTTTTAATTATCAGTTTTCTAAATGCTTAAAAATCTTAGGCTTTTTTGATTGTATATATATTGGATGATATAAATGAAATGTATTTTGTAAATTATATTTATTTGTTTTTATAGCTAAAACGTTATTTACACTCACAGTCAGATGTATGAAGTGACAAGAATAGATAAGATAGGGAGAATAAATGCACTAGAGAAAACATGTAAGCGCTACTCCAGCAACTGAAATTCGTTTAAAATTATTCTAATATCGTACGGGTTATGGAGAGAGATGGAGAGGCCATGAGGACAGATAAAATGTGTGAAAAAAAATTAAGAAAGTCTTAACATCCGGTTAAATTACGCGATCTATTGTCCTTCATAATTCTTGTTAACTATAAAAGTATTTGTCCATCGAATATTTATAGTAACCAAGAAATCAACGCTTAGAAAGGCACAAAGAAAAGATGGATGCATTAAAAGATGATGTCTAATCTAAGAACTTGAATTCTTATTGAAAAGACATGCTGCATCCACTCGATGTGAGATAAAGACAAACTGATGCTTTGATGACTTTCAATGTAAGACGGGCCGTAACAAATAAAAATAGAGTTATTATAGATTTTGATCTATCTTACAACTCATCTGGAATTGTATCTAACCACTGCTACAAAACATCGAATTTTGTAATTAACGTAATTTAGACGTTAGTAAAAAAGTAAGGAGTACACAAAATATAGTGTACCTACTGCTTGTACTCTGCAATGCTCTAGCCTATATTGACGTCACATACGTATATTCAGCTCTAAATTTAGACTGTTAGGCAAATCTGTAGTTATTACTTGTTATTCTTCTAGTCAGTCTTCGAGATTGTTTGAACACCGAACAATAACAAACTAATGGAGAAACGTGAAGGCGAAATTGTGTTTGCGTCATACATGAGTTACAATTTTTTTGTGTTAACCGGAAAGGATTAAAAATAATAAAACAAGTATCCGGGTGTAATTACAGTTACGCTACATCGTTCAGTCACTGCGGAAATGAAGTACAGGAGTTTGGGACTAGTCTCCACGCTGAAGGTAGCTTAGCGTGTTAAGAAACATACCATGCTCAAAGGCTTTTTTGTGATAAAATCTGAAAAATGGGTATCCGGTAAAGAATTAAAGTAACCTACATTCTCGAGAGACTTAGTACGCCGAAGAACGAATGAAGAGCGAGACAAAGATTGGACCGAGCTGGACGAAATCAACTGTCCTTAGAAGATGGCCCTATTATGTGTATGAGATTAACGGACTGTTTCATTATATTCCTCATTATCAGCGACAAATGCGCCATGCTTATATCTGATATTTTTTTTTGTTTTACTAAAAGTGCCTTTATTTTTAATCATAAAGAACTTAGATACCGTCAAATCCGAAGGACCAGTGTGTGATAAATGTTAACAATGTCTTTGCACCGTGATTTTAAATATCTAGATTTCCACTCCAGAGAAGACGGAAATCCAGATGTCCGAACAAATGTTTATATAAAAAAGGAATCGGAACAAAAGAAAATGTAATCACAACGACAAATCAATTTAATTGAACTCAGTCGTGACAAATTCAATTGAATTCTTTTCCCTCCGCCTTGTATACTGTAAAACCAGTGTAATTTCCATTTAAATTACTTTTACGACAAGAAATGTAGTACTTTGTTGCTTGTTCTTTTAAAAACATAATTGTTCTATTTATTTTCGGCGCGGAACGATTAACGTCTTTCATATAATAGTCGGCACTACGATGTAAAGATTTTCGTAAATCGTAGCAATTATGCCTCAGTTACAGCGTCCCATAAATTTTTCTTGCAGCTGACGGCTTCAGTCACGGAATGGCCGCTTATTATTATCTGTATTGATACTTACACTTGTCGTGTTTCTGGTGTCTTTTTATAATTCACTCAATTTCATCGAACAGGTGAATCCAGTTAAATTTCACTTTTATCGCACAAAGTTCAGACAACATGAGTTCATTGGCAGATGCTGAAAATAAAACGTAACGAGACAATCATGGCCGCTCAGCTCGACGGATGACCTAGCCGAGATATAATAGTGTATAACATATGAAATGAAATTTTATTCAAAGTTGGTTTTTACGAACACTTCGATATTTTATTTTTATATAATCAGATTTTCTACGTGTATATAACCTCAAACTCACTTGCCGTTATGATAACCATAGGTAGGTACTCATGTTATTTATTGTTGAACCCGAGAAAATAAACAAATGCCATAAAATGTTTTAAGATTATCAAAATTACCCATTTTAATCAACACTGTAATGGTATGTGCTAATGTTATGGTGTATCGCTGTACTTGAAACGGTACAAAAACGACCACTTACTAAAATAATATTAACGTAACTGATTCTAATTACTATAATTTTATTAATGTAATAATGTCATTATCTAACACGGTTTAGTTAGGTAGGAAGCATTAAAACGCAGGCTTAATTTGCTGTAAAACAAAGTATTCATTTCATTGCGAAATTGTAGTGATTTCATTTCTGGAAATAATGCTTCTTGCATGGTTGTAAATATGATTGCTTTGTTGATTGCTTCTCGTGAAATATCTTGGCCATTGTGCATGTCTGTAACTTGACATTGCAATATGAAACAACTTGGTAGCATTGTCTTGAGCTCAGAATACGCTATAGACTTACAGACACAGGATATGTCTGAAAATATGCCGCCATTGTGTTATACAATACTGTTGAATTCTTTAACATTATCTAGAATGATTACGAAAAGCAACTTGCAATGAAAAAAGTTAACGATAAAATCGATCTAGTACGTTACATTATCGATATTTAGAAAACGGGTTCTATAAATATAGACGAAATTATCTCAATATAAATTCAAGGAGAGGTTTTTTGTTATTACTAAAACAAATCATTCATCTACGCTTTTATTTATTTTTGCCATTATTATAATTAGATTTATTTATGCTATAAGAGTCATTGGTTTAATTTTCTCAAGTCAATGACGTCAATATCTTCCGGTACGATTTAACTACTGTCTCAGCAATCCAAGTGCATACATGAATTTGTGAATATTTTTAGAATTTTCAACTACTAAGTCCGGATAAGTTAATGCTTGACAGCAATCTTATCTTATGGTAAGTGTTGACGAAGTCTTAAGATGTTGAATGCACTAAAATATAAAAGCATATTCATTCTCCCCTTGAAGACCCCACATCATTAGTAGCCGGGAACACTGACGCGAGGAATAATTATGATCCCTTGTTTAAGAAGTACCACTCTAATAAAGTCAAAAGTTACTGGCTCGATGTATATTTCATAATAGTTTTACGTTTCTTCATACATGTAGGCACCTACCAGTGTGCTTAATACGAATGTTTTCCTTGACAACGCAAATACCTACTCAATTGAAACTCGACACATTTGCATCATTCTGGAAATTTCTATCAAACCGCGTCAGAACGTTTCAATTAACTTGATGAATTCATACGTTATGAAAAGTAATTGCTTTGTTCAGTTGGAGGATATAACATGTTTATGTTAAAAAGCATGCATTAGATATTCAAATGATAAATAATTTCTATTGTGTCTAATTAGTACAACTAGAAATATCGATTCCTAAAATAGTCGCATGGTTAAGTTAAACGATGAGATTTACATTCATTGCCTCTTTCTCACTAAAGGATATAAAATAGTTATTGCGAAATTGGAGTCCAAATTGCATTTTTCATAACAACGGTCACCATCAAGCACTGTATTTGTATGAACGACATGCATTTGATAAGTTATAAAATTAACTGTTCTACAAGCAAAAATTTAAAGATATAAACACAGTTTTACTTTACATTAACATCGACCTATCTTTTAAAATTAATTAATAGTGCGCTACAGCGTAATGAATTTGTTGTATTTTATCACTTGTATGTCAAAAACGTATATGTACTTCCAGATATCATGGCCAGTTTCCGTGATACTCGAAAACAAAAAAAAACAACAAATCTATTGTTCTCTTTACAATTTTCATTGTTCGACATCGACCATTCAAGTTTTACATGTCTTCCACAATATTTACGGCTCATCGGACTCGCCCTAATGGGCATACTGAACGTCAACGGTTTTGGCTAGTGTTCAAGTAAACAGATATTAGCCATTGTTCTGGAAATTACAACCCAGTGCTATCACATGATGTGATGACCCAACGCTCCATAAACCGCTGGTATCACGACAACAAATCACCTAGTATCTATACGCTATTCATAGCAGCTGCGATGAGTGAGAGACTTATCTAATTTAGTTATATTTCAGCGTCGTACCTCGTCATCGTCGAACCTCTCTTTAACTGCTACCAAACGTTATAGTCTCTGTCCTCACAATTTGTTTTTTCATATTTGCTACGCAGGGGTCATTAACCATATTAAAGAACTTGAATTATTACACTCACGTCTTGCTTAGAAATGCAAATCAGTTTATGTTTACATATTTTAATAACTAATGAGCATTTAAAAAAGAGTTACAATATCTCGGAATATCTTGAACAAAAGGAAATGAGCTACATTTCCATCAAGCAATTCATCAAGTAAAACAGACTTCACTTACTTTATACCTTTTTAATTACAATGTACGCAGCAGCGCTTGTTTTTGAAACTGGAATGTAGCAAGTGGAATTGATCCGACGGGTTTTACACTTAAGTTTGAAGGTTCTAGATGTTGACATGCGTGGTTCAAGTGGGTTTTTAATGAATATTCTTGATGAAACATAGTAGTTATATATGTGGTTCTTATTTTTTTCATGAAATCATGTCTGTTTTCTCTAACTCAACGTATTGTTACGTGTCAGGATCCGTAGGCTCGTAAAAATGCCACAATCGTTCCGCAGAGACATTATTTTTCTTCACACAGACTTCACAATCACCGTTACACTCGTAGATCGCAGGTATTCGCTTCGTAGGGAGAGAACTCTTCACTTCGTATCCGGAGACCGAATGCCTTGTGGCCGACCCTGCCCGCTATTTATATCGATATCCGGGCTTCCAGATCCTTCCACGCCCTTTGTTGTAGTAAACAACAACAACAGGAATTCCCGGAAATCGACAATAACAATAGCGGGTCAGGTAAACAACCCCATTTCGGCCCTCACCTATGCTAATCTCGCCCCTTTTGCTTGAGGCATACGGGCCAGATTGGCCTGGAGTGACCCAGGTAGTTTTTATTACTACCTGGGTTTCTCTTTTATTGCCTCTATTGTTTGCCTCACCGTAACGGTCGGCCACCCTTCTAGAAACTTCGTAAGCCTGCCGACTTCGAGAAGCTTCGTAACAGTATTATATCATACAACATCTCGTTGTTCAAACATGAGACGAGATTGAATTATTATCATGATTCCATCGTCGTTTAGCAGAGATTATTAGCCTTCACTAACGTCACTAACGTCAATATTTCTAAATATTTTAAAGTGAAATAAAGTTCTGATAAAATTACTAACGGAAAAATCTCTACGCATGATTTTTTCAGTTGTCAATTGGTATTAAAAATTTAGTTAATGCCCAAAATAACATTACCTCTATAATGTTTCTCAATGTATAATAGAAAAATCCCCTTGGGAACAAAAACATTAATCGGTAATTATTGTTACAGCGGTGAAGTTTCAAGAGAACCTTTTGAAGACGATGATTCAGATAGAGAACACGTTTTTCGAGCTTGGCAGAACCTGCCAGAGAAACTGCCTCATCATCTGCGACAGGGGAGCCATGGACGCTAGCGCATGTACGTTTAAAATATAACTCGGTGCTTTTGCCTTTCTCCTCTCGCTTTATACTCTACCCTCATAAGCTGCTTTCGTCCTGGTTATCGGGTATTTATTATTTATTGCATTCGCATTTTACGCGTTGTATTTTTTGCGCACAATATAGTTTCGAAAAGTTCTAAAAAATTGCAATGACGCGGCGATTATTAAAAAAGGTTCGGAGAGCGCTCTACAGAAGCGTGCTAATAGATGTTAACCATTTAACATCGTGTGTCATCACATTAATCGTCGGCGTCAACTTCACATTAAAAACACAATACAATGACGTCATTCGTCTTCTGTGTTTAAGTTTTATGTAAATGTAATTTTTTTTAATAAGGCTTTCGTAAATCACCTTTTGTTTAATATCATTATATATTGACACAGATCTCATTTCGGAATTTTTATCAAAAACAATCGAATTTTTTGTTAATTTAAATAAAAATTAAATATAATCTCCAATAGGTCGCTTTTGTTATTGTTTCAAAACAATATCTACGTTTAAATTAGGAATGAAATAATGTCGTTATCTTACATTTACGATTATGGCTTTGTCGTAACTGATTCGAGGACTTTAATTATTGTCGTAAACCCCATTATACAGGAAACTTCTTCCGGGTAATAACGTGTAATCGACAATTTCTTAGCGCCTTTAGATATCTCATAGTATATTTATACTACAATACATAAATAATACAAAAAGTACATACATACAAATAATTTAAAATCGCTGTAAGTAATGTAAATAACTCTACTCATAAAGGTACCTACTTATGCACGCACTTATGGACGTATTCACACAGACACGTGCTTATCGGTGTATTGCTCCTTCAAAAGTTACCGTTCCGTTTGAAACATTCGCAGATTCAAGTTTCCACTATTGGCCTGTTGTATTCTCCTTGTAGATATTGATTTTGTAACGTTGTAACGGATTCTGGTCTATGAGTCTGAAAAATTGAATGAATTCATCGAGAATATTAGTTTGTTGCATATACATATAGCTTTAAAATTATTTACCAACTAGTTGGATTACGTCATATTTGCCTTGCGCTCTGTAGTGGTGTATTTATGTTTATAGATTGACGTCGAATGTAGAATGTACTTTTTCATTTGCATTGTTTATGATTGATGATATTTACAGTCATGTGTTTTTGTGGTTTTTATTTTTAAAGTTTGAATATGTAACAATGGCTGTATCGCCAACCACTCTAGAAAAACAATTTTAATTGTAGTTAGAAATTTATGCTAATGATATTTTTCAAGATTTAACTATCAGAATGAGTTTGTTGTAAAGGCAAGTGTAAATTTCATGTGGCAGATTGAAAAAATATTTGAACAACCGATCGGTGTCTGAATGATCGCTCGCAGTCAAAGGTTGAGGCAAATGTAGGTGATCGACCCAATGAACAAAGTAAAATTTGTTCGGGATTTGGTCGAGCGACTAACCAACAAGTGTAAAACTTCAAGATTATTTTCGACCTTCAGTTAATTTGAGGGTCCAGCTTGAAGCGACTAAAACCCTGTAGAAGTTTTTAGAGCACTAGAGCTTTCGACACTGGTTTTCCACCAATCAACATCCTGAGAGTAGTAAGTTGCAGTATGCCCTAAGCCTCTCAGTTCAGGACTATTAGACGCTGTACGCAGATGTGGACGCTTAAGGGGCCAGCCCTGTGATTATACGGCAGCATTCAGCCGTGATCTCACCGATGAAAACTATTTAGGCAATATTACATAAAATAATCGTAAAGGTCGTCACAAGTGTTAAGTATTTTCTTGATGTATTTTGTGGTACTTTTTCGGAATACGATATTAGCGATATAACTGGCACGTGATTTTTATCTTTCATACGATAATAACGATAAAAATATAAATAAAGTTCCATTTATCTTGTTCTACGTCACAAAGATAAAACTAATATCGTGTCGTGTTGCAACTTTATTCTCTTTAGATTCATAATAATGTTCCAAACAAACGTGAAAAACTAATTGTGTAGTTAGACCAAAACCATCATAGATATGTACCTACCACGCCGCTACATATGTTTGAATACATACTTCAAAAGTAATAAGTCACTATTCATTATATAGTTCAAAGGATTTGTGATATTGACGCGACATTTACATTGCATAAAACAATTATCACATATTACGACAAACTATAGATTAGGAATTCCCAAAGTGGTCGAAATAGATTTCCTGAGGTCGACATAAAAGAAAACTGGTCTTGGGCTCGATGATGTTTTTTGTAGGGTTTTGGGGGTTCGACATAAACGAAAATTTATTTTGGGCGTCGACGAGATTTTCACTGGCAGAGAGAGCACACAAATGCGATAATATGCACGACAGTTGATCAGTCCACCCTGTAACCGAAACTACTAGAAATAAATTTAAAAATTAAAATTTTCAAATTCAAATTCAAAATCATTTAATCATATAGGTATTCAGTAAATACACTTATGAACGTCATTTTTTGCTTCTACCACCGTTTCGAAAAGGTGCTTTAACAATGAGGAGAAGAAACGGCGAAAGAAACTCCTCAGCACATCTTTTAAATAACATATGGTAATTACAAAAATTTAAACCTATGCAGAACTGGTTTCGACACTAATTTTGTCCAGGCATCCTTGTCATTCATGTACTCATCTATACTATAATATCCTTTGCCTATAAGTTGTGTTTTAATGCGACGCTTAAAAGTTCCAATGGGCAACTCGCGTAACGACTTAGGAATCTTATTGTAAAAACGAACTCCAAGCCCTTATAAGCTTAGGAACGCTGGACCTTTTGAAGACGAAATGCAAATGTAACCAAATTATGCCTATTTCTTGTTTGATGATTGTGTGTATCACTTTTCTGCTTATACGTATTTAATTTTTTTTTAATAAATACTAAATTACTATATATATACTGACTGGCTACGGTGAGTACACCTATTTCTTTAAATTTTTCTCTTAATGACTCACGCGAATTTAATCTGTATATAGCTCTAATTGCTCTTTTCTGTAATATAAATATTGAATCAATGCCCGCTGATTTACCCCACATTAGGATACCGTAAGACATAAGACTATGAAAATAGTAATAATTTAGTAATTATTGAAAATATGAAAATAATAATAATTTAGGGTTAAGTATAGGTAAAGTTTATAGATATAGTGTGAAAATCCTTGGTACTTACATTTCTACAGGTAACTAATAATATTAAACATGAATCTCGTTTGGAGTTGACCGGTTTTAATTAAAGATACATATGTAGAATCATAAATAACTACATACTTATTATGTATTTATTTATGATTATATATAATTAATTATATATACATACATCATATACGTGGGAACCGAGTTCTTTGGTTAACATGAACAATCTCGATATTTCACAATTTTTGAGTCACTGAGAGATTTTTAACAATTTTTATCTCTCAATATAAAATGAAGCTTTAGAAAGTTCACAGTTGCAAATTGTCTTTATTTATTCATTCGTTTATATGACAAGTAATGTTTAATACTTTGTCGCTGCAGTTATTTCAAAGGAGAAGTGGGAGTCGATGCTGAACGCGAACAACTGGAACAGCGTGGAGCTGCGCGACAACAGATACAACCACATCGTTCATATGGTGTCGGCCGCGAACGGCGCCGAGGACTTCTATTCCACCGAAGTAAGCCATTTTTATAACCTATTATAAGTCAGAGTCTGACTACAATCCCACGTGATGGTAAGTGGCGAAGTAGCTCAGATGGTGATGCGCACAAACTTAGAAACAGTCTATTTGCTATTTGACTTAAAATCATATTCACATTGTATTGCGACGGGAACATCGATGTTTTAGATTTTTTTTTATTGCTTGCTGATGTTGTAAAACGAAGATTCCCTATTTTATACCATTTACAGTTACAGAACAGAAGAGTTACAAAATTTCCAGTACCAGTAGGATCATATATTTTGATTAAGTTTTACACAACCACCGTCATCCTTTGATTGTGTGCATGGTTATATTTCAACCAAAAGTTGAACAGCTTGGTTTAAAGATTACGTTTTCGTCTATTTCTATAAATATCTATCTGTATATGTTATTTTTAAAAGACGCAATGATTTTAAGTTTACCACTGCTTCTTCATCATATTAGCGTATTCCCGAAACTGTAATATGTCTCAATTTATACTGGATACATTCTTGATTGCTTGAATTTCTGTTTGAAAATCGTAAACAACATGTAATTGTGACTGCTTTATCTCTCTTTAATTATCTAAGGGACATATCGTGACTTGTATTTATTAAACTTGCCAATGTTGACACGTATAGATAATATACGCACAATACATACTGTAGTGGACTCGTTAATAAAACTACTTTTGAAGCGAAAATATGGAACGGTAAGGAGCGTACGAAGGCACACATCCACCCGAGCGATCGTCTTTTCGAACACTAGTTTATAGTTTAAAGTGGCGTCACCGATTCTAATCGGCCAGCTTTACGTCTCCCGCGCGTTGCCATACATATTTATTACTACAATAAAAAGAAAACATTAAATTGACGACAAAATTACAGAAATATTACATTTAAAATAACATAAAATTACGCGTCGCCTACACATACCTACATAGTGAACACGCTATCACCAACCTGACTCAGTGAACTAGTTATCGTTATGTTTTTACTATATTGTGGCTATGTATAAGAGTTGATCGATTTATTAGTATATGAGTAGTCATTTATTAACTTGATTACAATGTAGGTTGCATTGATAAACATTAAATGTCTATAAAGGTATAAGTAATTGACTAGAACTAATTTTATTAAAATATATATGGAGGAATTCGTTTAGGCGAGACAGATACACGCTCAAACGTACCTCAAACCTACCTTGTATTCAAAATATCTTGAAGTATTGTAGGGACTCATTGGTTATTTCGAGGTAGAGAGGGTTAAGATTTCGAGTAATGAAGGTTTTCGACTTACCGAGGTCGACTTAGAGGTTCTACTGTATATAGGAACCAGAAAACTTGATTTCTGTACATTTACGATTGTTTAATTTAAAAAATAACGATATATAAAAAGCTAAAGAAATGAAACATCAAAAATGTATAATATGTGAGTCATTCGTTTCGCCAAGTAATTCTCAGTCATTGAATAAATCATTATAATGAGTATGATTTACTATATACCAGCAATTATATGTAAAAATGGAATTGATGTTCAGTAAAATACTGACTTTTTGCGATAAAAAGTTTTCATAGACACAGATTAATAATTGATAATCATTTGTGACGTCATCCTCCAAATGAAGTAATTTATGACATTTCTAATGTCCTTTTTCGGTAGCGCATCGTAAGCATGTCAATTGATGTCATATATTAGTCATTGTTAATTTTTTTTCTCCAGGCAGAGGAAATATCTTGCAAAATAGCTAGTTATATATTATTAATACAATGCATAACTTTTGTACTACTTGCTACCGCAACTCATACATTCGTCTATGACAGAGATTCGCAACCACTGTGCCGCGGCACTTTTGTGTGCCGCCAAATTTTGCAAATATATAATAATTTTAATATTATTAAATTATATCATTTAAAAAGAAAAATATTTTTAACATGAATATATATTTAAATCCCCAAAAAAATTAATTATTTTATTATTTGCTTTGCAACGCGTTTTTTCTTAGTGCCAAATTATGATGAAGCGGCGTGCATAGCAATAGGAATATGTCTCAAGTCGGCGCACACTTGCCACTTCTGCGTGCAAAACGTGTTGTTTTAGTGATAGTTGGGATTCACAAGGAATTGCATAGTAGTTACTGCACCTTTTCTTTCGTTAAAGTTGGCAATGTGTGATTCGGTTTAATATTAATTTATTTGCATGTAGTGTCAATTTATAAATTTTTAAACTTATTAACTTTGCAGTACACCTATCCCCCGATTTCACGGTACTTGTTTTACACGTTTTCGCTTTTACACGGTTTTCCAAATAAGTTTTTTTTTGTTTTTATCGCACTCTACTAAATGCTACTGTGATTGAACACGTGCGCTGTGTACACATCTCACGGGGAATCCCGAGCTTATGTGTTGACTTGCTGCACACGCACACTGTGTCTGTATTTCTTCGCATAAAATTTAAGTTTTATCTTTTTCTTTGTGTGCCGCCAAATTTTGAAATCGTTAAATATTTGCCGCAACAAAAAAAAAGGTTGAGAATCACTGGTCTATGACATTGATGTATTACTGGCTTATTGCCATATTTTAAACGTTATCAATGAAAATGCGATTAGGTGATTGATATGGTGCTGAAAAATGGATTATAATTTTGTTTTTGTACTGATTAAATGAATCAAAGATTTCAACAATTTATTTAACAAACATTTTTAACATTTCCATTGATGTTCATCAGGAGCGTGTTTTTGTTTATTATTTTTCTAATATTACTATTATAAAGAAGGTTCATTAAATTTAGCAATCACCTAGGACATTTCTTTGTCAACACCTGCAAACATTACAAATTCCTAGGGTTTTATAACATAAATCACAACACTAAATAGCATTTACACATATTATTAGGTTGAGGAGAAAGTCTTTTCGCATTTTTTATGAAAATTCAAAACATTTTTTAATAAAGTTTTTTTTTATTTAATTAAAGTATATAAGTTCCATTTTGTTCGATAACTTTTTGCCATCTTGTGGGTAGGGACATGATCTCATTGCTATAGAAATTCTGGGGTTTCTGATCAAACAAACTGCGTCAAGTAGTTTTGGCAGTCCCCACGTGATGTTAACCTGACACTGCCTAAAGAATTCTGAAGAGACCGAAACAGGTAGAAATCTGAAGGTGCAAGGGCCGGGCTATACGGTGGATGCATCATCATCTCCTAGCCAAAGTCTCTTAGTTTTTGCTGAGTCGCTAAAGATGTGTGAGGTCTAGCGTTCTCATGATGAAAAGTCACACCCCTACTATTGACTAATTCCGGCCGCTTTCTCTCATCCTCTTGCTTTAGTCTCATCAGTTGTTCGCAGTAGAGTTCAGAATCGATGGCCCTGCCTCGCGGTAACAGCTCATAATGAATGATGCCCTTCCAATCCCCCACCATACACACAGGCATCACCTTGTTGCGAGTTAACCCGAGTTTCGCCATAGTCTGTGAAGCCTGACCGGCCTTTGACCACGACCTCTTTCGCACGTTCTTGTCGTACGCGGTCCACTTTTCATCACATCATCAGCTTCTTCAAAAATAGTTCGGTTTCATTACGTTATAAGAAAGAATCGCAAATGAGGACACGGTTCATGAGGTTTCTTTCAGTGAGTTCGTGTGGCACTCAAATATCGAGCTTTTTTGTGTACCCAGCTTTGCCCAAATGCATCAAAATTGTTTTGTGATCAATTTCCAGTTCTTCAGGTATGTCGTAACTACTGATATGCCACTCTTGCTCCACTTTTTCAAAAATGGCATCCATTTTATCCGTGACAGGGCGACGGGAGCGACGTGCATCTTTGATATTAAAACTTCCGGATTGAAAACGCTTAAACCAATTTTGTGCTACTCTCACAGACACTGCACTAGGTCCATAAACATCACAATTTTTTTTCGCGGCCTGAGTTGCATTTTTGCCTTTTTTGTAGTAAAATTTTAAAACGTAACGAATTTCTTCATTACACTCACTCATCTTGGCAGTAAGCAAAACAAATGAAAATCACACATTTTCCAAATTTGAATTTGAAATTATCTTCTTAAAAATTTAAACTTTTTAATGATTCCAAAACCGGCCAGATGCAACTGATATAAGATAAAAAGAAAGAAATAATATATAAGTATTAATATATAATATAATATATATATATATATATATAAACTCAAAGAGATTTTATTACAAGTTCATACATACTGAAATGCGAAAATACTTTCTCCCCAACCTATTATATAAAACACGCTACTTACATTATTGTAAATACGAAGTACATTTATTGATTGAAGATAATAGAGAGGATTAACTTATCAAAAAAATATATAAAAATGTTTT
Organism: Megathymus violae; assembly: GCA_003671415.1. NCBI lineage: Eukaryota > Metazoa > Arthropoda > Insecta > Lepidoptera > Hesperiidae > Megathymus > Megathymus violae. The sequence goes on from PDGT01000001.1 coordinate 4,790,214, forward strand.
ATATGTTAGGAAAATTCCTGTCCCGATCAGGAGTCCAACCCTAAAGCAATTGAGTTATGTTCACAATATTAAAAGCCGACTCTATTATTGACCACAGGATCACGCATGCCGTTCAGAAGGAGTGGAGCTCGCGCGCGAACTCGACTACAACGCAGCGGCCGCTTGGATTGGCCATCCGTATTTCGACGTGATCGACAACTCCACAGACTTCGATAAGAAGATGAATCGGCTCATCGCGTGCGTCTGTCAGCGCGTCGGCATCGACACCGGCGACCGACTGAACGTCAACTCGAGGAAACGCAAGTTCCTCGTCAAGACACCGCTCCCGCCGGACTCGGAATTCCCACCGTTCCAAGATTTCGACGTCGTTCACAACTATCTGCAAAGCGACTTCAGGAAAGCTCAAGTCAGACTCCGCAAGCGGGGTCAGAAGGGTCATTGGTCGTATATTCATACGGTGCGCAAATTCCATCCGACGAATGGCCAGTCCGTTGAAGTGCGGACGCAATTGACGCACAGGGACTACTTGAACCAGCTTCCTCAGCGGGACGATGCCCATTTCACGATATTCAAGAAACGCCGCTGTTTCATCTATAATAATCAGTACTACCAGCTGGACATATACAGGCAGCCTACGCATCCCAGGTAACATTTTAAATGTTATTTACATAATTTTCGGTGTTTTGTTTCGAATATTTTTTTGTGAAATTACCATCAAGCTCTGTGTGTATCGTGGAAGTGGATAAAAACATTACTTATGTTTATTACATTAGTCATATTATTAAAGTTTATAACTCGAAGATGTTCATATGTTTATAGCACTATTAGTAGGTATGTTCTTTTTTATTTTCAGGTGTCGCGGCTTGGTCTTGCTGGAAACATATAGCGCAGCCTACGACCAGAATGCGCTCCTGGAATCCTTGCCAAAGTTCCTTACTATAGAGAAAGAGGTGACCGGTGATCCTACGTACTCAATGTACAACTTGTCTTTGAAGGAGGACTGGAAGACCTCGAAAAGGTACTATGCGGGCTCTGAAGCCGATGGTGAGTCAACTAAAATAGATGTTCCATCATTCTTTATAGCATTGTGTGTAGCCTAAATACAAAATTATAAATTCTCCGTTTTGTATGTCCCATATTATCCAATTTTTTAACAGTGTAGTCTCAACAAGCTCCATCTTAATTACTGAATTAAATTAATAACAATCATATAAAATAATAGTTCACAGACATGTTATTAAGATTCATTATCAAATGCTTATATTGAAATTGAACAATTTACTTGAAACTGTCCCTTCTTCCATTTTGTTTCATTTCCAGTTAATTTTATGTGCATGTAAAGTTTTATTATACTTGTGTTATAACTGGCGTAATTGTGTTAATAGTCGTGGTCGAACTCTATTTTTATTTCAAGTAGACATATTTTGATTACTCATCAACATTGTACTCGTAAGACGTGTTGTGTCTAGATGTTGTGTACTAGCCTCACTGAATGTTTTTGCACTGTAGTAGAGCACCCGCTAGTGAACCTTGCTGTAGTTGATGAACGCAACGCGTTCCTTGAATTAAATCGACGTAATTTTGCAGATGCGAAGCCTGTCGCTCTGGGATATTCCAGTTGTTTGATTTCCCCAGATGATACCGGTAGCGCGGACTAACATTTTGTATCAAGATGTAAATGTTTAGTGTGGACTCTGACATTCTGTTCATTATCGCGACTAACACAATTGCGCCAGTGTATATGAATCGGGAATAGTTGTGCGATTCCGTTAAAGGGTGTTTTATTTCTTTTGATTCATTAGGGCGAGCTAAGTGGTCTATGAACGGTCACACTGACAAAGTCGTCAACGGTCATGTTAAGGTAAACGGACAGGAGCTAGGAAAATTGAACGGCCATGTTCCCGATAAGATGAACGAACACACTCCAGACAGGGTGAACGGTCAATGTCCCGCTCCCGAAAAAGTAAATGGCCATGATGGTGTCAAAATAAATGACCGTGTCGGTGGTAATGTCAGTGGATGTGGTGGAAGCAAAATAAGTCAACTTAAAATGAATGGTCACGCCTCCATCATCAAGGGTGCCATTTTAAATGGTATCGGTCACGAATCGGAGCTGGACGGCTACAAGAGCCATGGAGCGGATCTGAGGTCACAGATTCCTAAGAAAATTGCTGTTTAAATCTAAACGATTTGCTATTTATATTTTAAAGTTATCAATTTTATGAATTCCACTTTGTAATATACCAAATCTTAAATTATTCATACATAATCTTAGAATATCTTTAAGAGACATCATACTTACATCAAGCTGTTTGCCTCTACATCATAAAAGAAATGAAAATTGTGTACTTTTTACGATATAATGATATTGTATTTATTCATACGATTGTATAAAATGCCAAATGAAATAAAACTATTTTTATAGTATGGATTGAAACATATTTTTCATATGAAATAATGCGTCAATGGAGTACATTTTGCAATTCGCATCAAAATATTTCATAAATGACACTTTATTATTTGTGCCTTTTACATATAACAGTATTGTATATCTTATTACATGTCGTGTTTGTCGTAGTACTAAATAAACGCAATATTATGCAGTAAGCCTTGTGTCGGTGTATTATAATCTAATAGATTAGACATTTGTTATGATACCTACTAAAGGTGATGAAGTATTTGTTTCCATGATTTGAGTTTCAAACTAATACAATTTTAACATAATTTCTTGTAGCCATTTGTGAAATTTTAAATATCTTGATGTTGTTGTGTCGTCACTATTATAGACTTCATCGACTTGTCTTGTGATTATAATAATAAGGATCGAGCATCAATACAGTTGCAGTAAACAACAGTACAAAGAATCGATGCCCGAGCGGTTTGAATTCACGATTTTGATGTGCAAATGTTTTTCACTAAACTTAATTCGACGTAGATAAATAATCACGTAGAAATCGATGTTGTTAAATGTCACATTATTTTTGCAAATGAGTACTTATTTATTATGTCAAATTATAAGGTGTAATTACGAAAAATATTTAAGTCACCGTTAGTGTAATTATTTTCTTGAGGAAGGCGTTACGTTTATGGAAGATTGCTTCGTAGCTGTGTGGCTATTATATCGTTTGGCAGAACTCCACGGCAGCATTGTTAATGGCTGTGCTATAATTTAATAACAAATAAGACGGTCTTTGCTTTGGCAAAATGCTAACAATAAACAATCAACATGTTATTGTTGTTGCACCAATAATATACACATTTTATTCCATTTATAATAGTAAATATACATTTAAAAAATATAATAAATTACAACTGAAGAATTGCTTTGTGATTTATGTTATGAATTGGTTAATTTTTTCGGTGCAACTACTATTAGACAAAAATCTCAAATTTGGACGTCTGTATACTTGGGCATAGTTTCCTATTAAATTAAAAATGAGACCTACATCAAAGTGTTTTTTTATTAAGTACACATCACGTCCCAACTTCGTTGAAATGTTTTATTTTTATTAACTTGATGGGTGCATCCAAGCAGGTTATTAAACCTGTTATTTATTAAAATACCCGCGGCGTGCGCGAAGACCGAGAGACCACCTTTTGGAATTTGCTTATTTGCTATTTTCAAGCATTTAAGGAATTTTAGAATGAAATTTGATGTAAATATTTACAAAAAGTAAACTAAATTTGGAGGTACCTGAAATTGAGGGACCATCATACTTAAAGGCTGTAATTTTTTTTTGCTTTTCACAAATTTCTGCATTTATGTATTTCTTTAAAATCTTTTTCGGGAAATACTAACAAGGTTCCTCAGCCCTTACGTACCCAAGTCGACCATCACGTACTATCAGGAATATTATCTGGATTAACTTGGTTTATAGAACAGATTCACTATGAGTAGCTCTGACACCATTACGTTGTCTGTTGTTCAAAAACGTGCTTTATTTCTCAATATTGACAGAAGTACGTACTTAGCGAATCAAGAATGGTCAATTTTTATTCATGTAGATGGCAAAAGGTTTCCGGTAGGTGCATTCTACTTGTTATTACAGAGTCAAAATATGAATACTCATCACGGTAAGGCTATAAATAAATGATATTATGTAAAATCGGGTACGAACAAATTCATACGAATCACATTAGGTCAAGAACATCTAACAAAAGCAACGTGGGACCGCACTTTGGCTGACGGCGCCACTATCTGCGCATAGCAGTCTAGGACTAACTGACTCGATTTTAAAATTAATTATTTCCATAAAACTCAAGTGTACCTAAATTACATCTTCAGTTCTTAGTCTACGTAGTATTAAGGCAGGTATACATATTTTGGATATACAATTAATTCCCAAATTGTGTCCCAAATCGATTGTGTTATACAATCAATTCCCTCTATTATATTATGTAGGTGCCTACTTAATTTTATAAACGTGATGCGGTACAATATTAATTTTAAAGTTATAATGAGAAATGCGTCAAACGCCTGCCTACAGTAATTTTCAACAGTGCTAGCAATAGGCGCGCGTGCAACACTACCTCAAAATAGGCTCAACGATTGTATGCCCTTTGAAGGACTTACTTAAGTACTACAAAGTCAAATGAACGGATTGCAGATTATTACTATCGCGCTGAAATGTTTTTAATGCTTAATATGATCCTAGTGAATCCCAATAAAATTATGTGTATAACTTTTATCTATATTTTATTATTAGTAGCATCTTTAACTTTTTGTTTGTGATACATTTTCAAAACTTTCTGGCCTGGTACCAACCCTTGACTCAAGCCTGGCCTCTTCCGTTTTTTTACTGCCTTATCTTCCCATGTACTGTCGTCTGTTGGACAATTTATGTTGAACTGTGGTGTAGGGAGTAATGGCATTGTGCCAGCTTTTTCACAAATCACAGTATTCAATTTCTGAAAAAAAAAAAATATGTAGGGTTAATTAACCTATATTACTCTTACATTGAGTTAGGAGCAGTCACTGCAATTCAAAAATAGATGTAAACAAATTAATGTATAGGATTCCTGTACTCTTACACATCACCCTTGATGTCCTTCAGGAGCTTAAAGGGAGGAGGAATAACTATCTAAACTTGTGAGCTACTAGTAGGAAGGCCACCGTGACAATTTTAAATTTGCATGAAAGATTAATTAATTACAATGATGAGCACCTGTTTTTCAACCTCTGCTTCTTCTGGTGTTCTCTGTATATCTGAATCATGTGCATATTTACATTTGTGTCCAAACCTACACTTGCCTCTTCTGTGAGCAAAGCATATTTTCTTCCCATTGATCACCTCGACATTATGTTTACCTGGAACCTTAACAGTCATCAACTATGTACTTGACGATTATATGTAAAATGGGAAATAAATTAGTCCGAAGAAACAACATTATGTGAAGATTGTATAAAAAGCATTGAAGATATAGTGAAATCATATTGACAATTAGCACACTTTTTATGAAATTATTTTTGACTTCAGGTTACTTAGTTAAAAGGGTGAAACTTGTAATATTTGATGAAGAAGATATTTCTTGCAATGAATTAAAGTCTCATTGACATGATAACATTATATCAGACAGACAAGAAATTTATACTGCGGTGACCCTAGTTGATAAAATATAATAAATATTTTAATACTGATTGTTGAGTAAAGACACATCCTTCCATGTAGGTTTATTATCTCTATATCTTCCATGACTTCTTTAAGAGTAAGATTTATGGAATTTCATTAGATTTGAAAAACTATAAAAGTGCTAATCATACAGGATTATTAAAGCAGAATTATAATGAACTCCTACTGTATTTAACTCGAGCTTTTCCAGTATTTTGGATCTCAATATTTTGTCAATTCATGAAGCCCTTTCAAATATATAATGAGTTTGTTTATTAATGATGACTGAGCTTCTGTAAGACTTCAATGATTGAAGTAATTTTCTTACAATATACATATTTTTGTCATTAAGATAGTGATTCCCAGCTAGAGTAGGATATGGGGTGATATGGTCAAGCAATTGAATAAAGTCCCTTATTTATAAAACACTGATTCAATCACAATATCTATCAGATTAGCTAATATTTGTATGAATGTTAATTTCACAATGTCAGCATGCAAGTTAATTATTTTGAAGGTCAATATTAAGTTTTAATTGAAAGTCAACATCTACCATTTTAACATGTTTCTCCAAAATAGCTGCTTTAGCCATTTCTTCTTTAACGAAAGGATTACTAAATACTGATGTTTTTAGATTATTTTCAAGAGTAGGTTTTGGTAACTTGTTAAATTGCTGTGGTATTTTTAACTTTTCAGTTTCCGTAGTAACCCTGAAATACAAAAAATCTTGTAATTTCATTATATTGATACTTATAAGTTGGGTATTCGTTGTATGACCCTACCGGGAATCGAACCCGAAACTCTTCATTCTGCATTCAGACGCATTATCAACTGGGCTAGTCACAGGCGGATTGCTAATCCTGAGCACCTTGAATTATTAAGTGTCCTCGCCTCTAATAGCCTTCAAACCAAAACAGCGTTGCTTCACTAACTTTCTTCACATCAGAATTTGAAAGTAATATGATGGTGCGCTTTTAGTACACATACAAAGGCTATACTGCAAATTATATCTACAAAAATATTTTGGAATAGTCAATAAAACATTAAAAGTTTATTGGCGTTTTTACTTTTCATCACAATCCGTATCAGATTCTTCTTCCGTATCGGCCGATGAAGACGATCCATAATCCAACAATGCATTCATTATAACTTGAATTCGTAATTTTTTAATTATTTATCAGTACTTGACCAACGAAATTACTAATAATTGGATAAAAATTCACACGACAAATTAAGCCTATATTACTAAGCTTCCTATCGCTACGGTTTTGTTCCTTTATTGTATCATTTCTTGTCACTACATAATTCCGAACATAATCTTTCATAGACTAATTAGTCATCTTCATAGCACAGAGTAACGTTAAAAAATCTTCATATTATAATAAAATGTTATAATATTCATTTATACAAATAAAATACCGCTACAATTTGCACAAATACTTGTTGAGTAAATTTCACAAAGCATTCCAAGCATTATATTAGTCTGTGTCGCATTCAAAGAAGTTACATATAGTCGATAACATGGAGATTCCCCTTTAACATTTTTCGTACTTCGTAAACCGAGTGTAAAAATCTCAAGTTTCCCTCCATTATTCATATTAACATTATTGTGCAATTAACGCTTACATTAATTATATAAATATGCATGATATATAACTATGAACATAATTTACAAATGTGTTGTAAATATAATTTAGCACTCCTACCCCCTTATTTTTTTCTCTTTTTTCTTGTTTATTTATCTTTATTTTCTATATTTTATATAGATATAGATGATAAATAATTCTATCTATTATTTACCATCTGGTAAATGGATGTGTTGCCATAATATATATTTTTTTATATATTGGTAGATATTTCTACCACTGTTTATCACTATAATTACTAATAAAGCAAAATATATAAAATAAAATGTCGTACATTGGTGGGTGCAACATTTGGATCAGCTTGGCATTTTTTTTTATGTTAGTAGTAGACCGACTAAGGTTAATAGTGAAAAACTGGAAAGTTTTTTCCAAATTTTCAATCGGAGTTTCGTATATTATGACAATATATAAGACCGTATGTTATAAATAAAAGAATGGTAATGATTTTATTAATCACGGTCCTGTAAAAGCTTTTAGGACGAAAAATCAGAACAAAAACAAAATAAAGCATAATTTTTATTTCACCTAATTGCTTTGATTTCAAAAACATTGAAGATCTTTAGTATAATTAAGTAAAATGTGCATTTAATAGTAATTAAATGTTACATCGCCCATAAATAACTAATTTTATGCTTATGAAGCAGATAGTGTCTCTTATATACCGAGATCAAATAAGCAGTCAAATAATGAGCCGCTATTATTGCATTCGGTTTAATAATATTAAGGTATATTGTCACTGCACAGTACAGTTCGTACGGCTGTTTTGTAGTCTATTCAAGCTTAAAAAAAGGAAATGAATAGATTTTTTTTATCTAAATGACTATATAGGCAATGCAAATTAGCGATGACCGAACCACTACATTTCACACTATATTTTTCTTTTATATATA
>PDGT01000001.1:4798442-4864208 GCA_003671415.1 Megathymus violae
ATACATGTAATTAGAGATTGAAATCGAAAAATGTATTTCATCATTAATTTGTAAATCCTTAAAGTTTTCCTAGACGTATGTTTTATTTTTATCAACCTAATACCTATTGATAGACATTCTAAGCACGTCACTCTGCGCTAAGGTCCTGACGAATGGTGATGTGGAATAGGTATGATAGGTTTAATAAGTCGTAGTAGTCCGGAAAAATATTCTGTGGCCCCTGTGAATATGTATGAAAGATATTTTTTAGTGATTTCTTCATATAAAAAGATTAAATTTATTAAATATCTACTTGCAGTTTTTAACACACGCTGCATTAAACTATGTAATAAATATAATACAAAGGAATACGTTAAATAAAACGTTTGAAATTTATTAACTTGTATTTGTGTTGATATATTCATTATTATATAAATTGACACATTATTGATCATGTTTCCAGTTTCCTCATTGTTATTTGAATTTTAGTAGAATTTTGAATAACTTGTATGTTATACAAAAAAAAATCGTTGCATGAGTGAGAGTGAGAAAACAAATATTAGCTATTGCACGCGCTCGCTCACTAGTTCTTCTTCTAGTGACGGCGGCATCAATTTCTGAATTAATTACCATTTGTCGCAAAAAACTGCGCGTCCTTTATCTTTTCTAGGTTTTTATCTATCATCTTCTTGTAAGTTGTGTCATATTGTGATCTAAATGGCTTCAGACGAAGAAGTAGACGGTTCTTTTGCAGGTAATGAGTACATTTTGTAGCTAGCATGTCATAGGTAAGCCGCGAATAGCGGTATCATCTGTTTACTTGCGGTAAGCAATTAAAATTTCGAAAATATTAAGTTTTGTTATGAAATGCATCCAATAATCTATAGGTTTCCACGTTGTGTGGTCTCCGGATGTCTCAATTCGGGGTTATTATGGCATATTTGTTATGACTTGGTTGTAAATATTTTTATGTGGCAGTTTGTGACAGAAAAGAACATGCATTATCCCCCTCATTACTACTTAACAAAATGGACGCCGCCAAACAAAGGGATTAGTGACCTTACAGTCTGATGCGCGCGTGTACTTCTAGGATCAATAGTTCCTGGTGCATTTGCAAAGATTCGCAGGTGTATTACACAAGTTGAGTGGTTTGACCAGTTTATTTTGAATGGACGTTACAGGCGATGAGGACGTAGAGGAAGGTGAGGGTCAGAATGAGAATTCGGGGGAGAGTGATGAAGCTCCACCAAAGGTATTTATGGTTTTGTGCATATTAAAAAAAATAGTTTACACAGTTCCTTGAAAAATCTGGTGACTTTGACCTACATTGAGGTTGTTAATATTGGTCTTAAAATCCTATTTTGTATTACAGTTATTTACAAATAATACTTTCTCGTTAATATTGTGTAAAAGTTTATTTCATTACAAATTTGTAACACCCTCATTTCTGTTAAAATGTATGTATAATATATTTAAACATATATAAACATGTTATAACCAGTTAATTTTAGTTTAATCATGTTTTTAAGTTTACAAATGCAATTCCCTCAACCATTTTAGTACATAGTAATAGTCGTTAGTAATGTATTTTTATTTGTTAAATTGGTAATAGTAATTCAACTAACACATACAGTTTGTATCACTCCTGTTATTAATAATTTGATATAAGATATCGGGACTTTGGCCGTAATTTTTTTTTTCGAATATTAGGAGGATGATGACTACTCACCAGAAGATGGGAGAAAAAAGAAAAAAGGAAAGAAAAGAAAGGCCCGTGGTGAAGAAAAGAAAGGCAGAAAGAAAAAGAAGAAGCGCAAGAATGAAAGTGAAGAAGTAAGTGTAGTTTTGATCTATGCCTTTGCAATATGTCTCTTTTTAACATTTACTCCATACACTTCTCTCTTGACTCACTCTATGTATTGGCATAAACTGTATGAGTGGTTTTAATCCATCATTTTCAGAGAAACAAATAGACAGACACTTTGTTTTACAGTTTGTTCTTGTCATTATTTATTATGATTGTGTTCTAAGCAATTACTTAAATAATAAAACTTATTAATCAAATGATATTAAAGGAAAAAAAAATCCCTTTTGTTATAAAATTATCTGATTATATTTCTTAGAGGTTTGTGGCTATTTATTAAACATGTATAGATGACATTAACTTACTTCCTTTCATCTGATACTTTTAAATGTGTTTTATTCTTTCGACCAAATATTATTATAATTATGAGTAGTGAAATTGTAAACCTGTTATAGATGCTAGAAAGGCAATCTTTATTAAGGAGACATTGAGAGAACTTTACAGGAGCATTAAATGAAGTTTTAATTTATTAAGTTAGATTAGTATCCATGAAAATCCATTTGCCATTGTCAGACCCAGTCCCAGAAAGTCTTTAAAAACACCCTATGAGTAGCACCCATAAATTTGTCTACCTGCTAGTGAAAGTCCCATTACGATAATTAAAGCCATTCCTAAGATTACTCGGCGAAACAGAAAGACAGGCAGAGAACGAAACATAATAAAAAAGGGGTTGTGTGGGTGCTGATTTTTTGGTACCTTAGTTGGTAGGGACTCTTCTTGCCGAGCAAGTATCATTGATTAGATTTCCCGATCAGTTTATTGATAATCCGAATTGTTAAATAGACATTTTGGGTACTTGGACATTTTGCTACTCAGACGTATTTATATTAAGTCTCGTTATACAATCAATACATATGTGTTCGAGAAAAAGCACTTATTTTGAAATCACATACAGACTCCTCAATTTTAGTAATTCATTTTAACATGATACTCAAAAATTTCTATAACGATTTACTCTTTAGACATTCTGCTGTACAGATATTTTAATAGTTTGCAATAATGACAATTTACTAATACGACGTATTGCTATTTAAACAGTTTGAACACCTGGACGGTTTGCTACTTAGGCATATTGTTATTTATTAGATCGTATTACTTGATATCACGCCGCAGTTAACCTAAACTCAAAACCTTTGGAAAACCAACTTAGAAAAATGTAACAATATTGATGTTCTTGTTGCTTACTTATGATTGCAGATCAAGTTTTGATATTTATATCGAAATAAACACATGATTGTCTCCCAATGTAGTATGACAAAGTATGACTATCATTGCTTACATCATTACATATTTTCGCGCTTAACTCTTACGTTTTTTACTGTTAAAATATAACGGATTTTATCAATAAGATAAATTCCATATGCTATAACTGTGTAATCTGGCCTGTCTTTGATAACGTTTATCTTGATTTCAATACAAGTCATTGAAGTTCTTTCTAAATAATGTTCTAATGGGTTATTCACGTATATTTTTAAGTTATTTACAAGACACATTTATCCTTTCAGAATAATATCTGTTATGCATACCAATAAAGTAATAAAATCTATTCTTAATAATTATTTATTATTTAGTATTATTACATATTGTTATTAAACTATTACCTGAATCATGTAGTGGCGAATATATAGAAATAAGCGGTAAATTTATTATACTGAAAATATATAAATTAATTAATTTTTTAATAAAGCGTGAAGGAAAATTCTTTCATCATGTATAGTTATTTAGAAAAAATTTGTTTAGTATTGATGATATCATATAATTCATGAAAATAACTATTACTTACCATTCAACATAGGAAGATGACTTCGGTTTAGAGATCGAGGCGGAGGGCGACAGCGACTACGCCCTCAGTGCGATGTCATCCACAAAAAAGTCGCGCAAGGGACGCGGCAGCAAGCACAATACTCCGGTGCCCGCTACTGATTCAGTATCCGGTGAGTAGACACATATGATATTATGTATATTATGTTTTACTAAGAAACATCCCTATATAATAAATTCGATTTATTTCCTATTTGTTATCAAATCCTAAATTTTAATACATTTTTTTTTCCATTTACAATAGCAAAACCAGTAAAATATAACTTTGGTACTTGGAGTAATTACACTTCTTTTATTATGTTATCAATTTTACGATATGTTACGGAATGTTCTTCCTGCAGGCATGCCGACAGTGGAAGAAGTATGTTCCTCGTTTGGTCTCACGGATGTGGACATTGTATACAGTGATGCAGACATGGAGAACTTGACTTCGTACAAATTGTTTCAGCAGCATGTACGGCCACTCCTTGTGAAAGAAAATCCAAAGGTAAATGTTATGCCTTGGAGTAAGGAGTGATGAGAGACAACAAAACTAAAGTTTTAATGGTGACACACCAAAATTGGCATTAGATGTCGAAAACGTTTTAACAAATTACCCACTTATTTGCGATATATACTTCACAGTAAGGACTAACATTTATCAAATGTTCCATTTTGATATGTTTTGCCTCTTGAGATTAAAAACTTACGGCGGAAAATGGACGAGGAGTGAATAAACACATGATTTGAAGATTAACTTTTTATTATAAATAAATAAATCGTTTACACGCTCATACCCCCGCACTAGGATTCCCTGTGTTGCGTGTGGCAGGGACATAAATAAATATGGCATCACAAACACCATTGACCCGAGAACAAACATTTATCTGTCACATTAATGTTTGACCCGGCCGGGAATCGAACTCGGTACCCCTATCTCGGCAGGCAGGGTCAGTACCACCTGAGCTATGGGGTCGTCAATGATTATTATTTGCATACTTTCATCATGATAGAAAAATTACGTGTTTCCTACAAATTAATGATCCACAATAATTAGATTAGTGTTTGTAGCGTTCGTTAATATATACATATATAAATATGTTTACCTTCAGGTTCCAGTTTCAAAGCTGATGATGTTAGTGGCAGCGAAGTGGCGGTTGTTTTACGAGACCAATCCTAACTTAGGCGGAGGGTCACAAAATATGGGCTCTGAGGAGAATACAAACACATCTAACGCGTCTGATTACGCGCCCAAAAGACCTGGACGTACTCCCAAGGAGGCTAAGGTAAGATAGTTATGTATATTGGCCAAAGTTTGTATGTTAATTTAACACTGTAATAGCTTTTAAAATCCACATTTATTTTTTCTCCATTCACATTATATTTTTGCTACGAAACTTCAACTTAAACATACGAAGTAGCAGTTCGTCTATGATCGACTTCTATAAAGTCCTGTTTGAGGTTCACGGATATAAAATGACTACATTTGATACCTCGCAGGCGTCTGAGGAGGCAAACGATGAGCACGAAGAGGACGAGGAGGAGGAAGCGAGCGATGAAGGTACGCCAGCACCGCGTAAGCGCGGCCGCAAACCCAAACACGCGGCCGGTACCCCGCGCGGTAAACCCGGACGCAAGCCCAAGGTGCCCACGCTCAAAATCAAGTTCAGCAAGCGAAAGAGGACAAGCAGTGTATGTATATCCATACCCATACATCAAGTGAGCTTATATATATGCACGGTAATACGTTTGTACGCACACACGCATATGCACATGCGCGTTGATTGCGTCCTATTTGAAGGGTAGGGTTCAATGTGTTAATTTAAATGATACCAAATCATCGGGATCGTCTATTGTAATGGGTGTTCCACAGGGCTCTATTCTAGGTCCGTTCCTTTTCTGGTTTATATTAACGATTTGCCGTATTTAATTTGCAAACATGCGGACATTGTACTCTTTGCTGATGACACATCTTTAATATTTAAGACTGAAAGAGATAAATTAAATTTTGACGATGTAAACAGTGCTTTGTCCCATGTATTGCATTGGTTTACAATAAACAACTTAGTTCTAAATGCCAATAAAACGAAGTGTATAGAGTTTGCACTACCAAATGTGCAGAAGGTAGGTAAAATCCTTAAATTAAATAACGAAACACTGCCTATGGAACAATTCACAGTTTTTTAGGTATCACCTTAGATAGTAAGCTTCAGTGGGGCGCCCATATATCGGTTCTCGTAAGTAAACTTAGTAGGTCTGTCTACGCTATTAGGAAGATAAGACTAATTACTGATGTAGAGACAGCTAGACTTGTTTATTTTGCCTATTTTCAAAGTCTTATGTCTTATGGTATCCTAATGTGGGGTAAATCAGCGGGCATTGATTCAATATTTATATTACAGAAAAGAGCAATTAGAGCTATATACAGATTAAAGTCGCGTGAGTCATTAAGAGAAAAATTTAAAGAAATAGGTGTACTCACCGTAGCCAGTCAGTATATATATATAGTAATTTAGTATTTATTAAAAAAAAATATTACGTATAAGCAAAAAAGTGATACACACAATCATCAAACAAGAAATAGGCATAATTTGGTTACATCTGCATTTCGTCTTCAAAAGGTTCAGCATTCCTTTATGGGGCTTGGAGTTCGTTTTTACAATATGATTCCTAAGTCGTTACGCGAGCTGCTCATTGGATTAAAACACAACTTAGAGGCAAAGGATATTATAGTATAGATGAGTACATGAATGACAAAGATGCCTAGTGTCGAAACCAGTTCCACACAGGTTTAAACTTTTGTAATTACCATATGATGTTTAAAAGATGTGCTGAGGAGTTTCTTTCGCCGTTTCTTCTCCTCATTGTTAAAGCACCTTTTCGAAACGATGGTAGAAGCAAAAAATGACGTTCATAAGTGTATTTACTGAATACCTATATGATTAAATGATTTTGAATTTGAATTGAATTGGTAATGTGAATATAAGAAAACCAAGTCACACACAATTATATACAGACATGTATACACTCATCACTGATAAATAACTTGCATGCTCACATTCTACATGCTTATTGACATCATGGTAACAGTATGTAGTTTTTGAAACTCATTCTAAATCAATTTGGTTTTGTAGTGTTTGAGGGTTAAAGTTTAATACTATTATAAGTAAGACATATTTTACTTATTTACCGTTTTATTCACTATTTTATAGGAAGAAGATCAAGATGGAAGTGCTGGTGCAAACTCAGACTCTGATGCAGAGTTTGAGCAGATGTTGGCAGAGGCCGAGGAACCAAAGCCATCTACTGCTGGTACAGATGAAGCTGCTCCGAAGGAAGAAGATCCTAACATTCCGGTTTGTGTCTTTTTTTTCTTATATCTCTTTATTTTGAATGACCATCATAAGGCATGTGTTTGACAGTCTGGAACATATTCTGTCATATGGAACTATTACCAATTGGATAAGTTCAGGTCGCTTTAATAATAGTAATGGCTTTTTAAATGGCTTAATCATTTCTATGTAATAAAAGCAACTATGTCCCAAAGCATACTGTGCTGTATTAGCATTCACTGCTACTTTCAAAACACAAATTTTCTTTTTATTTACAGCCTCAACCTAAAAAGAAGGCGAAAACCAAGATTGGTAACAAGTCCAAGAAGAAGAAGAAATTGAAGACGACAAACAAGTTCCCAGACGGAGCTGAGGCGGAACAGGAGCACCAGGATTACTGTGAGGTATTGTCACTGGTTTACTATGTTTTTAATCTATAAACTACATTTTTTTTTATTGGTAAAATTGGTAAAATAGTATAAAATTTTTGCTGTTTATTTATTTAAATTAAATCTGAATTTATAACAAATAATTACCATTGAATTTTGGATAACACAGACTAATAATGCAATACCATGACAGGTGTGTCAACAAGGCGGTGAGATCATATTATGTGACACATGCCCCCGTGCGTATCACTTGGTTTGTTTGGAGCCCGAGCTGGAGGAGACCCCCGAGGGTCGCTGGTCGTGCCCTCACTGTGAGACCGAGGGCAACCAGGACCAGGACGACGACGACGAACACCAGGAGTTCTGCAGGTGAGGATTGATGTACCTGGCTGGCTGTTATAAGTTGCAGTGTAGCTGAAGGCTATCTGAAATCCTTGGCAGTGAGTTAACAGATGTTATCCCAAGTGTGTCTTTAACTAGTCTGGATGTTGGTTAAATATCTGCATCTTGATGAGTTTTTTTGGGCCTTAATTTATCTATAGTGCTATTTAATTATAGCTTATCAATTTTACATATAAAAAATTTAAACCATTTTAGTAGTTTGATATGGCATCTGATGGTCAGGATGAAAATCTTTGTTAATCATTGAATTTATCGATTTGTTTTGTTTTAATTTCCTTAAATTTGATTATTTTAGAGATGTGTCGAGTGTTATGTAAATATTGACAGAATCTGCAAAGACGGGGGCGAGTTGCTGTGCTGCGATTCTTGTCCGTCGGCCTACCATCGCTTCTGTTTAAATCCACCACTGGAAGAGGTGCCTGATGGGGAATGGAAATGTCCAAGATGTAGTGTGAGTCATTGACTTTGTTAAATTTACATAACCCATAACAAAAATTGACCATTTACAAATTTTTGGCTTTGACCCTCATTCTCAATACGGTTCTTGTCTCGAATAGGGTCTGGAATAGCTGTTTTTTTATGTAATTTAATACACACAAATAACAGTGATAAACTACTTCTTGCCAGTTCTAGGGTACCACTTATTCTATACAGAAATTTGTCCAACATTTTGTTTCTTACATATGTATCAAAAACATGCAATACTAATTTATCAGATTAGACCTTAATTTGTACGTTTCAGTGTCCCCCATTGGACGGGAAGGTAGCCAAGATCCTGACGTGGCGCTGGAAGGATCAGTCGGCCAAGTCGAAGGCGCCTCGCGCGCGTGAGTTCTTTGTCAAGTGGCACGAGCGCTCCTACTGGCACTGCAGTTGGATCTCCGAGATTCAGGTAATTTATTGATTACGTACTGAAGTTGACAAATCTTCTTTTCAAAGATATACACTATGAGAAGTTGAAAAGTTTAAAGTATTTAACTTTTGCCACTCAATAAACGTCATTTCGTTTATCACTAAACGTGAATAATACTAGGTGTTCTTCTCTTCGAAAACTCATTTGAACGTTGAACAAGCACACGAAAAAATACATTATGTAAAACGTATTGAACGCACTGACGGCGTACTGGGAATATAGTACAATTTAATAAAAAAAATAAATGTCAACTTTAATCACTTTCTGTTACAGTGAGTTGTCATTGAAAAATCTATTATAAAATTTGAAATACCTATAAACATGCCTACAGTTGAATCTGTAACTAAGAAACTACGAAAAAAGGAAATTCTCTGTCAGAGTGTGTGTCTCCCTAGCATATATATCCTTGGTTGCTCTTGCGAATTAACTAAAACACCCTAAGTTAATTCCTTTTTTTTTTTGTTTTCCCTCGTTTTTTTCGACTTGTAGCAGCCATCATAACTACATACAAAGATCTATCAAGATTTGTTGCAGAGCTTTGTATGTTTCTTACAATACAGTTTACTTTTGTTTACAGTTGGATGTATTTCACCCACTCATGTATCGCTACTGCATGCGTAAATACGACGTGGAGGAGCCACCCAAGCTAGATGATAACTCGGAGGAGCGTGAGAGCCTTAAGCGTATGCGGAAAGGACATCACCATGACCAAGATCCTGATGAAAAGGCACTGGAAGAGAAATATTACAGGTAATTTTATTGTACTTAATTACATTGTTCAATGATATATAGCAATGAGGGATAATGAAGTAATGAAGAAGTTAGTAGGCATTTCAATGATTTAATGAGCTTGAAATTGCTCAAAAAGTGTTAATTAGAGATTACAGATTTGTTTAGAAATGCAACATTTATAATTTTCGAGTTATAGTTATATTTGTCAGCACATAAAAATGATCTTGCTGGATCCAAAAGTAATCATTGAAAACCTTTGGGAAATGGAAATAACTTTAAATGTTATTCTGTTTGGATACAGTATTTTAAAATATCAAATACCAAATGCTGACTTTAATAATATTACTAAATATCATCCATTACACATAACGGATGAGCGTATGAAGCGTTCAATGAAAGAGGCAACGGAGGTGTGTTTAGCGGCCGAAAGTTTATACCTAATAGGAAGTAGGATGAAGGATTTATATGTATGTATGCATGTATGTCTATCTATATTTATCAAACACAATCATCCACGATTCGAGAACAAACATTTATTTGTCACGTAAATTTTTGGTCCGGCTGGGAATCTAACCCAGGACCCGTTGCCCGGCAGGCTAGGTAACTTGCAACTGAGCTACAGTATCGTCGAAGATTATAGGTAAGAAGTAGAGAAAAATGTCAAGTTAGGTTAGGTGCACTTTCAAGATACACTACCACAGGGATAGAATTATACTGAATATTTTGTGAGGTACTTTTGCACAGCAGCTTAAAGTATTATTCAAATGTGACTATTTATTGTGTCAGATATGGTGTGAAGCCAGAGTGGTTGGTGGTCCATCGTGTGATCAACCACCGTACGTCACGGGACGGTACGACGTACTACCTGGTGAAGTGGCGTGACCTGTCCTACGATCAGGCCACGTGGGAATCTGAACACGAGGACATCGCTGGACTCAAGGCCGCCATTGAATATTATCAGGTAGGTATACTTAGTAAAGAGGATCATGCACTTAGTATTCTCATCCCATCTCGTTCTTTGGTGTGGGATGATTTATTCACCAGCAAATTAAATATATATTGTTGCGAACAAAAATCAGTAATGTAAAAAATACCAAGTGTGGAACACTGAGAGAACAAAGATCATAATTGTTTTCAGTGATTACATTGATATCCTGGCACTTGGATTCTCTGAGCTATAGTTGATGTTCACACAATGCGTCTGTAACTTATTATTATTATATATTAATTTGTTTGTTTAAAGGATATGCGCGCCTACATTACGTCAGAAGGTAAAACTAAGGGCAGCAAAGGCAAGAAGCCTGGTCGGAAGAGCAAGAACAAGGAAGTTATCGATGATGACGAGAGCAGCAGTGGGTTACAGATGAAACCTAGGAAATACAACCCTCCACCGGACCGCCCAACTACTAATCTGAATAAAAAGTACGAAGATCAACCACCATTCGTGTACGAAACTGGCATGCAGCTGCATCCATATCAGTTAGAAGGTCTCAACTGGCTTCGGTATTCTTGGGGTCAGGGCATTGATACAATCCTTGCTGATGAGATGGGTTTGGGAAAAACCATTCAAACTGTAACATTCCTCTATTCGCTATTCAAGGAAGGGCATTGCAAAGGGCCATTTTTAGTATCTGTACCTCTATCGACGGTCATCAACTGGGAGAGAGAGTTTGAACTGTGGGCGCCGGATTTGTACTGTATTACGTATGTTGGTGACAAGGACTCAAGAGCGGTTATACGCGAGAACGAAATGACGTTTGACGACGGCGCTAACAGAGGCGGACGACCTTCTAAGATAAAGTCCCAAGTAAAATTTAACGTCCTACTTACCTCGTATGAGTTGATCTCAATCGATTCCACTTGCTTAGGGTCAATTGAATGGGCTGTGCTTGTGGTAGACGAAGCCCACAGGCTGAAAAGTAATCAATCTAAGTTCTTTAGGCTACTAGCGGGCTACCAAATCAACTATAAACTGCTGTTGACTGGTACTCCTTTGCAGAATAATCTAGAAGAATTGTTCCATCTTCTCAACTTCTTGAATAAGGATAAGTTCAACGAACTTGCTGCGTTCCAAAATGAGTTTGCAGATGTTTCTAAGGAGGAACAAGTTAAGAGGTTACATGAAATGTTGGGGCCGCATATGCTACGGCGTCTCAAGGCCGACGTGCTCAAGAACATGCCAACAAAATCCGAGTTTATAGTACGAGTAGAACTTTCTCCAATGCAAAAGAAGTATTATAAGTATATTTTAACTAGAAATTACGAAGCTCTCAATCCTAAAAGTGGCGGGCAGACTGTTTCATTGCTCAATGTTATGATGGACTTGAAGAAGTGTTGTAACCATCCTTACTTGTTCCCTGTTGCGGCTGAAGAAGCTCCTCTCGGTCCACACGGGAATTATGATACGCAGGCGTTGATTAAAGCTTCCGGAAAACTCGTTCTGATGTCCAAAATGTTAAGGCAACTTAAAGAACAAGGACATAGGGTCCTCATTTTCTCTCAAATGACAAAAATGTTGGATATCCTCGAAGATTTTCTAGAGGGAGAAGGATATAAGTATGAGAGAATTGATGGTGGTATTACTGGCTCGATCCGCCAGGAGGCTATCGATAGGTTTAACGCACCTGGAGCGCCACAATTTGTCTTCCTTCTATCGACGAGGGCCGGTGGTCTAGGCATCAACTTGGCAACAGCCGATACAGTTATAATTTATGACTCGGACTGGAATCCACATAACGATATCCAGGCGTTTTCACGAGCGCATCGTATCGGTCAGGCTAATAAAGTGATGATTTATCGATTCGTAACACGTAACAGCGTAGAAGAGAGGGTTACTCAGGTCGCTAAGAGAAAGATGATGTTGACACACTTGGTAGTACGCCCTGGTATGGGTGGAAAAGGTGCAAATTTCACTAAGCAGGAGTTGGACGACATCCTCAGATTTGGAACTGAGGAACTGTTCAAGGAGGAAGAAGGTAAAGAAGAAGCTATTCATTATGATGACAAGGCCGTCGGAGAATTACTGGATCGTTCAAAGGAAGGTATAGAACAGAAGGAATCTTGGGCCAATGAGTACCTTAGTTCGTTTAAAGTTGCCAGTTATTCTACTAAGGAAGGCGACGGCGAGGAAGAAGTCGATACTGAAATTATTAAACAGGAGGCTGAAAATACAGATCCAGCATATTGGATCAAATTGCTCAGACACCATTACGAACAACATCAAGAAGATCAAGCTAGGACACTGGGCAAAGGCAAAAGGGTACGAAAGCAGGTCAATTACAACGACGGAAGTGTTGCTCAAACAGAAAACAGAGAGGACTCGACGTGGCAGGAGAATGGGTCTGATTACAACTCAGACTTCTCCCAGGGTAGCGAGGATGATAAAGAAGATGAT
This sequence comes from Megathymus violae, assembly GCA_003671415.1. Taxonomy (NCBI): domain Eukaryota; kingdom Metazoa; phylum Arthropoda; class Insecta; order Lepidoptera; family Hesperiidae; genus Megathymus; species Megathymus violae. The sequence continues at coordinate 4,811,248 of PDGT01000001.1, forward strand.
GACTTCGACGAAAAGAATGATAATGGAGATCTTCTCAGTCGAAGAAGCAAGAGACGTCTCGAGAGACGCGAAGAGAGGGACAGGCCGTTGCCACCTTTACTCGCCAGGGTCGGCGGTAACATGGAAGTCCTCGGATTCAACGCCAGACAAAGAAAGTCATTCCTCAACGCAATCATGCGGTACGGTATGCCGCCACAAGATGCGTTCAATTCACAGTGGCTCGTGAGAGACCTTCGGGGCAAATCAGAACGAAATTTCAAGGCTTACGTATCTCTATTTATGCGGCATCTTTGCGAACCTGGTGCCGATAACGCAGAAACCTTCGCCGATGGCGTGCCTAGGGAAGGTCTTTCACGGCAGCATGTTCTTACACGAATCGGTGTAATGAGTTTGATCAGAAAAAAAGTGCAAGAGTTTGAGCATATCAACGGTTACTATAGCATGCCTGAATTGATTCGTAAGCCCGTAGAGCCAGTGAAGATCGCAGGTGCGGCGGGAGAGAGCGCGGCGCCTAGCCCGGCGCCTTCGACGGCGACTCCAATCACGTCAGCGGCTCCATCGCCCGCACCCACACAAGCGCCTCAAGCTTCTGGACAAGCACCTACCCCTGGTGGATCCGAGAAGGACGAGAAAGAGGAAGCCAAGGATGATAAATCGGACACCAAGGAAGTGAAGGACGAGCCCATGGATACTAGCGATATTAAAGACGAGAAAGAAAAACCGGAAGAAAAGGAAGCGTTCAAGGAAATGAAGGAAGAGAAGGCCGAGCGCCGAATGTCAGTCGACGAGGAACCGGCGAAGGAAGATGAAAGGATGGATGAGAAGAAGTGTGAGGAGAAGGAATCAGAGAGAGTTAAGGAGGAGGTCAAGGAGGATGCGGACAAAAAAGAAGACGCGAAGAGCGATAAAGCGGAATCGGAGGGCTCAGAGAAGCCAAAGAACGAGAAGAAGGATGAAGACGACGATGACGTCGTGCTGGTCAAGGAGGAGGAGGATCTCAAAGTAGAGAGGAGGAAGTTCATGTTCAACATCGCGGACGGCGGGTTTACGGAGCTGCATACGCTGTGGCTTAACGAGGAACGCGCGGCTGCGCCCGGCAGGGAATATGAGATCTGGCATCGCCGCCACGACTACTGGCTGCTCGCGGGTATCGTGACCCACGGTTATGGCCGCTGGCAAGATATTCAGAACGACCTCCGGTTTGCGATCATCAATGAACCGTTCAAGATGGACGTCGGCAAGGGTAACTTCCTTGAGATCAAGAATAAGTTCTTGGCGCGGCGATTCAAGGTAATTACGATTTATTATTAGCTGTTGTGTTTTCTCAAATTTCTATCACACTTCACAACTAATGTAAACTTTACAAAAATATTAACTCTTTAACAGTGTGTCTCCACTTACTTTTTTCCTTTTTTTGTAGGAAAATTCTATTTTCCAGGATGAAAACACTCTAGATAATGAACTCATAATATATGTTTAATGTATGCCAAATCAGTTCAGTTATTTTAATATTATACGCACACAGATAGACAGATAAATATTTATCTATCTAGACAGCCATTGATTCTATTAAAATATATTTTGGCCTCTATATCGATGTTACAATTAAAACCAGTTTTTAGATAGAACGCGTTTTCCCTAGTTAGAACTAGTTTTTACTAAATGCCTTTGTTAAAACTAGAAATTAGGTTAGGTTACATTAGGTTAGGTCCTCGAGGTGATGTGATGCGCACGGTGTTCCCGCGTGCACCTCAAAGACGGAGGGATGAAGTAGCTCCAGATTCATCCCGTACAGAGACGGGCTCTGTAGAAGAGCAAACGCCGTCAGGACCGCGGAAGAATGCGAGAGCGTACCCGCAGTCCCGACAAAAGGCGCTCAGAGGAACACCGTGGGGTTTTAGGCGGTAGGAGTGAGACATATCCCGTGAGGGTTTCCTCACGTAAAAAAAAGGTTAGGTTAAGTTAGGTTAGAATGAACGAGCACACAGCGCGCGGATGGCGCTCGGAAAGGGATTACCCCGCACTTGTCAAATCAGGTGACGTCTCGCGATTAATTAGAATAAAATACGATGAACTTTAAGAACAGTTTCAACTGACTCACTTCAGAAAAATGCGTTTTGTCTAGTAAGAACTAGTTTTAACTGATATTTAATTTTGAGCATTAGTTAATTCTAGTTTTAACAAAGGCATTTAGTGAAAACTAGTTATAACTAGGGAAAACGCGTTCTATCTAAAAACTGGTTTTAACTGTAACATCGATAACAAAGCTTATCAACATTAACATAATATGAAGATTCAGTTCCTTTACAATGTCATTGTTAGTAAGAATGTATTTATATGCAAAAAACTCATTTTCTTCAGGTGCCTTTGCACAAAGGTAAAAACCTAATGTATGTAATCTATGCAACACCGGACGATTTATTCACATGTTATCTACTTAGAAAAGACCAGTTAACTCGCTTGTGAGTGATTGTGACTTTATTTACATGCACATGACGGACCGCTTTGATCTTTTCATCAAACATAACAAACATTGTTTTTTTACATGTTTGGTGTTCGATGTTCACAGCTGCTGGAGCAGGCATTGGTAATCGAGGAGCAACTGCGTCGTGCAGCGTACCTGAACCTGACGCAGGACCCCAACCACCCGGCCATGTCGCTCAACGCTCGCTTCGCCGAGGTGGAATGCCTGGCCGAGTCACATCAACACCTGAGCAAGGAGTCGCTCGCAGGGAACAAGCCCGCCAATGCGGTCTTGCACAAGGTAACGCTGACAAATTTTATGCTTACGTCCGTATAATGAAACAAAGCCTATGCGAAAACAACGACAGACCTTCAGTTATATTAAAGCTTGCCTAATATTGTCAATGTTGTATACAGATATTTCTCTACAGTTTTTATGAAATAATTAAGAAGGAAAAAGAAAGAGAAATACTTCTTCATTTTCGGTGTCTTCTTCATAGCAGTCCAATAGCATTGCAGGATTAGAAATTAGTTATGGGTCTCCTTACTCTCTCGTACAACTTAATAAAGTCTCAAAAGTAAGTAAAAGTGGTAAAAGTGTCCAAACGATGTTGTGTTTGTCCAGGTGCTGAATCAACTGGAAGAGCTTCTGTCTGATATGAAGTCGGACGTGTCTCGGCTGCCGGCGACGCTGGCGCGCATCCCGCCGGTGGCGCAGCGCCTGCAGATGTCGGAGCGGTCCATCCTTTCGCGTCTCGCTGCCACCGCCGGCAACCCCGCGCCCAACGGTAATCACATGCACACAGACACTCAGACGATGTCACTTTAAAAATATATTCTTAAAATAATACGTTATATGAATACATATGTACGCTATGATTTTTTTTTAAACGAATACATGCAATGAGGCAGCCATTTGCAATGTGACAAATAAGCGAGCCACTTCTCTGTTCCTGTGGAGTGAACTCATCATGTTAGAATATCTTGTCTCCGAATGAGTTAAATTAAAAAAAGAAAGAAATTTTTTACGAAATTTTAACACTATTAATGTGCCATGGACATACCTTACGATCGAAATCGTCGCCCCCTCACACTACATATGACTACTTTCGATATCCACAAAAATTCGCGGGAGTATGTCAAAATAGATTTTGAATTTGGGACTAAGTTGGTTTTCATTCATCGTTCTCGGTCTTGCGAGTTCACTTAACCATTGCGTGCATGCATGTGTTGCAGCGGCGATGCCCCAATTCCCGGGCGGATTCCAGCCGGGCGGATCGCTGCCAGGCTTCTCGCCGGCCGCTGCGGCCGCCGCCAACTTCTCCAACTTCCGACCGCAGTACTCCGTGCCCGGGCAGCCGGCCGCCGCCGCCGCTGCCTCCTCTAATGTGAGCTTCTCTACGTACCGTCGTATCTATATATATAAAAATGAATGTTTGTCTGTATGTCCTTTATAGAATCGTAAATTATGCATTTGATCATGTGATGATCTTTAGCAAAGTTGTTGTGCATGAGCCCACGAAGGTTTCTAAGGTGTGAACGAAAAATTTTCGACAGATGGCGCCACTGTCATTCCAATTCCATTTCCATAGTTGGTGGCGTAGCAACGCGCGCAGGGTATAGCTAGTAAACAATATTTTATAAAAAATCAGTTATTGCACCGGTACAACAAAGTCGAGAAAAGATTGTTTCAAATATGGTATTAAATTTTTACGGGAGTTGAATAACACAAGATTCCAAGGCTTTTTTAGAAATGACGATATTGTTCATATTTTGAAATATAATAAGATAATGATGTCATATTGCTAACAATTCGATGTGTCACACATAGTCACTTTATTAATTTTTTCGTTTTCGGATTTCTTTATCACTAAAAAAATTATATTATTATTTAGGGACCCCGGACCACACCTGCTGGGCTAAGAAAATTCTGTTTTAAAATGTGACACAGCTTAATAATGTTATATGTAATATAGTTCATATCAGTTATTAATACAGCATAAAGACGAATTAACATGATTTGAATAATTTATTTCTAAAATATCATTGGGTATTCGCAATTTTAAAATTTGCTTTCGTTTTTTTTTTCAGAAAACATAAGCCCGCGTAACTTATACACCGCTAGGAATACAACTTGACAAGCATGCTGGTAAATATTTTTCCATAACTTTGTTTTTAATGATTGCTGAAATTATTTTTTACTAACCAGAAGCGTTTTGTTGCAGAGAGCGGCCGCATAGATCAATATTTTAGGTTTAAGCTTTCTAAGATTCCTGTTCCACCTTGGGTTTGAAGTGATAACTAGTGATTAGTGCAGTTATGTTAGGTAACAATATGTCATATTAAACAAAACTCTCACAATATTATTTATTTCATCCTGATCTGTATGAATCTTGTTTTACTGTGTAAGTGATTGTGGACTTATGAAATTTTATTTTTAATTTACCAAAAATGAAAATTGAATAAATCATACAATTAAGTGAAAAGACCTTATTTTTTTATATTAACTTTTAAAATGAAAGCATCTACTGCCCACTGTTCTCTAATTATTATCATGACAACACATCCTTGTCCCCGTGTTAGCTCGTGTTTCTTTTCTTTTCACAATAAGAGGAACTCCCTTCGATATCTTTATTGTTGTTGCGAATTGGATTTTATTAACACAATTGCGTGAAACAGCTGCAAATTGCATAAAAAAATATCTGGGGTATATATGCTATGGGGTATATGCTGCTATGGTGGGCATGTGTGGATTGGTAGATTTCAACTTCAAACACCTTTAACAGTAACAAAAGCGATAACTATGAATGTGGATGGATACAGAACGAGAGGAGGGCCCAAATAACTATGGATGAATTGTATTAGGAGTGATATGAATGTGAGAGTGGAAATTAGAATAACAGGAAAGCGCGATGAATGGAAGGAAAAGTCATTGCGCCGACCCCAGGTAATGGGGGGTGAGACAGATGATGATTATAAAATTTTCCTCACGATGTTTTCCTTCATCGACGTAATTAAGGTAATATTGCACACAAGTGAAAATATATCAGAGACATATGTAGGACAACATCTAGTGCGTCCATAGTCCATCGTACGTGTCAGGCCATATCTCTGTATTTTAATGCTACCGCACCGCACCAACCGCTGAATCAATTAAGTGATTGTGTTGGCGCATTTGGTTGTCATTATATTATGCTAAGAAAGTAATATATTTCGTCGACTGACCTAAAATTATTTATTAGGAAAAACATTCCCATTTTGAATAGTGAAACCAGTAAATCAAACAAAGGCATAGCTCTGACAGCATTATTTTATTAAGATACATAATAAAAAATATAAACAGTTCATTTAATGATTTATTAGTTACAAATAAATGTTTAAATAATAACAATTATAAAAACATCACCACGTATAAGTGTCATCTTCCGTATTGTACTTGACACTGTCTAATGTTTTAACTAAGCTGGGATCGGGAGAGCAGAAATGTTGCAACATTTCCTCGCTTATTCCACAATCTGATAAGTTTTCCTTGTTAAAAGCTTTGGTAAAATGGTAGGGCTCGTTCTCTTTAGACGATTCATCTGAAACAAGATTAACACACATTAATCGAAGTGACTTCGGTTTAAGCGATCAATAATGCTTTCCGACATCTTAATCTTATTATTTTAGAAGAAACGTGAAATCGTCTTTATGTTAAGAATATTTACTTTACAATATTTTCATCACAACCCCACATCAAAGACCCTACAGTTGGGCTTAATTCCAGATCTGCATACAGTAGTAAATTATCCTATTTGAACATTTTTTGTATACTCTGTTTGAATATGATCAATGAATTGAGCATATTTTAAAAATTTGTACAATTTCAAGATATCGACATACATACATACATACCCCTTGTATACATATCTAAACTAGATGTGTGACTAATTGATGCAATTAAAAAAAATCTAAACTTTTATACATTATATTAACCTTTAAGTACACTGCCAGCCGCCCACGTGAAGGCCAAAGTGGGCTGGTGCTGGGCAAAAGTGGCACTGAACTGCGCCGACGAACTCGTCTTTAATACGTTGAACAAGGAATGGACCATCGTGGGGAGTATTGCCCCTTTGAGCTCTATGGAGTAATACTTTTTGCTATCTGAGTGGATTACATTTTCTCGAACCTGTAAGAATGAAGTTAATCATATTGTTGAGCAGAATGTTGTGGCGCAAGCGTACAATAGTTGTGTTCATGCACTTGCAGAACTGTGGTGTGTCATATCAAATACTTACAGGACGCCAATATAAATAATATCCTAGGTTTATCAAGATTATTCACATTCAACGCTATTCACAAGTCGTGAAATTCTCTACGTGAACCGATCAGACATTTTGTCTAGACATAAGTACTACACCTTGAGAGACTGCAGCGTGCCGCCGTGGAAGGCGGTGGGCGCGAGCAGCGTGGGCGGCACGCCGGCGAACGGTCCGTTGGGGCTGACGGCCGAGCGGCAGTTGAGTAGAAAGTTGAACAGCGCCTGCGCGTCCGCGCCGCGCGCCATCACCAGCGACTGCGCCGCGCTGTCCACGCTGCTCTCCGCGCTCTGCGTGATCCGCGCCTGACCACAACAATACACGACCGTGTAAGTGGTCAACTCCTTGAACTGAATTCCAAACATCAGAATGTTCAGGATCCTTGACTTAGTTCCCAAGGCACACTGACCTGTGTTACAAGTAAATTATACAAATGTTTCTACACAGGTCATAGGAGATAGATATATTTCTATTTATCTATTATGTATATCTATTATCAGAATCAGTTATATTCTTAGTACGACTTTCAAAACCTATTTATCGTAATCTGTACAAAATACCACTTAGATACAATATACCAGACTTAGAGGTGACTAGTGCGTTTTAGTAGGTAATTTGAGGGTCAATTGATTTGTAGATACCCATAAAACCTCTACCTGCGCGTTATTGATTTTCCGTATGGTCTCAGTCTCCAACCCTAGCTGCGAGAGGAACTGGTCAGGATCTTCCTCGTCCCCGGAAGCATCTCCGGCCCTCCCCGGGTCCTTGCCGTCCATGGTGTCGTAGCAGCTGTCAAACGAGGAGTTTTGTCCGCGCTCCTCATCCGAGCTGTTGAGCTTCTTTTTTTGATCGGGGCGGAGGGGCATTGTGAATTCTACATCTGCAATATGATACAGTTCCGCTTAAATTTTAAGTTCTGTTTTTACTTACACAACAGTAACAATCAAGTATGCATTGTTTTTCTTAAAATCACGTAAGTTCTATCTAAATAGGATTACTATTTCACACTTCGAATCAAACGATATTGTTGGTTTCAACTCATTGGCAGTCAACTGCAGAGCATGGGTCCTTGTGATTGAGCCGACCTGAAGAGTATTTTACCAAGCTGCATCAATCTAATGCTATTTAACGATAACAACCGGGACTGATAATATAGTATAGGCCTGTGGCACTTTGAACATAAATTAGAAGTAAAAAGTTACTAAACTTACCAATATAGTTAATGTTTAATTAAATATAACACTTATTTACTTTGAATTTGAAGGGCATAGTTACCTACATGTAAATAGACAGCATCAGCAAGCAAGAATATCAATGCTTTGTTTTTGTTTACTGTTTTGCTTTGTTGAAATGTATTTATATTATCGAGATAAGTGGGTTAGGCGTAGTAGCTTAACAACGGGTACCTTCTTGCCGCAGCGAGTGCCGCAAGCCGCGCGTGGTGGGCACAACGAGCGCGCAAACGTCCGACTCGCCGCACATGCCGGCCGCGCGAAACAAGCACGTGAACGTGTTTGCGCATACGTAGAAGTACGGACAGTGGCGCGCGCGCAGCAACTGACCGATTAAACTGAATTTGGTGAACATATATATATACAGCTGTGTTCAGTCTGTAGATTTGTAAGAGATGATGAGAAAACCAAAAGAAATTGTAGAACTGTAATGGATTCAAGGTAGACGAGACTGTTCAGGAACACAATATCAGTAGAGATTAAAATATAAATCAAGCAGAGAGTATCAATGGTAAATAAACTAGAATCTTGAATTCGATCGTCTTGTATGTACATGCAAATTTATTTTGCTTGACGATCCCTATCAGAGTATAGTATAGACGTGTGATAATACCTGAAAAAGCGACCTGAAGCTCTCGGTCCAGTCCCTGAGCAAGGCCGCCTTGACCTCCTCATTGGCGGCGAGGAAGCCCGTGGCGGCAACGCGGCCCGTCGCGCGAGGGTACAGCGTAAGCCACGGCAGCTGAGGGTGCTGCCAGTACAGGCAGCTCTGGTGGAAGCGCGCGCGCGGAGACGTGTCTAGTGTTGGCGAGCGTACCGTGTCGATACAACGAACAAATCTGATAATTGTAATACTTTCAATCAGAAATGGAAGTAAATCAGAAGTAACTTACAGCTCGAAAGTTTCGTTTAATCGAGTTATAATTTCGGGTATGGTCGGGGATGGGATTGGTTGACCGTAACTAACAAAATTTCTTGAGCGCTTCGGATAGCACGTCAGCTAAGCCGTGGGTTCGTATATATTAATTAATTGTTGATCACAAACGATGTCGGGACGGACCGCTAATAATTAATAAAGGTTTAGTCAACCTATCCATATCTCAATACCGTTACCAAGTGTTGCAGATGGCGTATGCCTACTTCTACAAATAACACCATAAATAATGAAGACCCATAAACAAACATTTTAATAATATAAACGTGTTGCTCAATAGACCAGGACCTTTCCGTCAGGATAGTCGGAATATTACCTAATTGAGCTAGATTTCTTTTTTGTTTGAGATATAAAATTTATCTTCCACTTCTTGGCACACTGTCATATAACCGAGGGGTTTTTAGCCTTGAAATTCCAACAAATATCTTCAGGCCATGAATTCACCTGGTTGGGAAAAAGTCTATACTTTGATCAAGAAGTTGTTGCTATTCTAATGATCTTTCAAATTATTTGGCTTGCCTATTATACTTTATTTTCTGCAGTCAAATAGCTTGGTCATCTGAGGTTTAAGGGGCTGTATCACTCTGTAATCTCTAAGACTCTGTATACCCGTTTAATCCCAATAGTACTTGTGGACGAAACTTGTATTGTATTTGTTTCTATAGCTATCATCCTCCTTCCAGAATTAACCTTGAATTGTTTTTATGCCTTTCAGTTGCACCTCAGGTGATGTTATTGGCGCAGATATTCATGGGTGGCAGTAACCACTTATGATGTGATGGCTGGCGTGTTTCCCAATGTTTTGTCAATTGATATTATAGAAAGTTATTCTAATAATAAATATATATTTACTGGTTATGAGCTCATTACCCTGTTATGCCCGATGCTTCCTCACTGGCCTTTAGCATTGCAGTCCATGCAAAAGGTTTTGGAGACATCAATCTTAGCTTAGTCTTCAGGGCCCAATCTATTGTTAAATGCTTGTATTTCTTTTCTACTATATGCTAAAATAAAATTTTAAAATCATATATTATTATGGAGTAACATGGAAACATACAAACACAAAACCAAGCAATATCTAGTGATATATATGCAGACTCAATACTCTCCAACCTCTTGTATCTTGCTAAGGATATCCAATATTATAATAGTGTAAGTAGGAGACACAAGACAATCAATTCATATAGGAATATGAACAAAAATAGGTCTTTTTAACTGTTGGACTCAAATATTTTTCCATATTTGCATATTTCCTTGCGGGACCCAGGTGTCTAAATGTTACTTATAAGCTATTAAATGGTTAGTGGCTATTCTAGATTTAAAAACAGTCATAGCTTAAAATACAATTCCCTAAGTTCCAAAGGCTAAATAACTGCTTGTTGAATATAATAACTACAAGAATATTGTTATTCACTTACAGTTTGTATATTATGTTCTGCAGTATATTTCTGTAAAAGGTTAGAAAAAGTTGATAGTTTTTCATTATCCACATCAGTCGCAGGTTTTTCAGATACCTTGGTAGGCATTTTGAGCAGTGCAAATAAAGTTTTGTCACTGGATTCCTCTGGTGGTGGTATATCCAACTTAATTTTTTTACTTTGTTCTGTGTTATTTCTGCAAGTATTAAATTAGGTTTCCATGTGACAGATGAGTCTTATTGTTATTAAATGCCCACTGCAACCCATATAATGTATGTATATTTTATTTATATTTTTTGTGAAACTATTATTTCATACGTACCAAAACAATGACAGATAAACAGAGGACAAGAAGATAGCATAGACTGAATAATAAATAAATTTATATTAAATAAATATAACCATTGTGTAGAACCCACATGATATTTATGAGGTATCTGAGCTACTTTGTCCAATTTGTATAAATATATGCTATTTTAGATATATAAAAATAATACAGAGAAATACAGAAAGATGTTATAGCACAATACAGAAATTGCATTATATTGCTTTTTCTGAAGACTGAGATAAAATTGATCAATTTTAAGTGTGATTGGCAACCATATTGTTCTACATTATAAATTAAACTTAGTGTTGTTTGTCAACTACTGTGACTTACTAACATACTTACTTAGAAAAAGGATTTTTTCTCTTATCTCCATTGAGAATCTTAGAGAAGTCTAAGTCCACATTTTCTGGGCAAGGTGTATCTTCATTTGTAGAACTTAATGGTGCTTTCATGCGTTGCTAGATTTAATCATTTAATTTCCATTATAAAAAAAATAAACATTACAAGTATTAAAATAGTTTTAATATGGCAAAGATATTCAGTTACAAGGAATAGGGTGAACAAACAACTTTGTTCATGGTGCACTCCAGTGACTAATGGATAAAGCAACATAGCCAGGTAGATTTTGCTGGAGGTCATCTAGCTCTGCTGTTGTAAGTTTAATACTGGGTACTATGCTTAGGTGTAGAGCCATGGTAAACTCTATTGAATAATAGACAACCTAACCTGTTGTTAGGTTTGGAAGTTACCAGGCCTTATATCATCCAGTTTAGTCCCAACGGTATTCAGGCTTCGAGGTAATATTTCCGCGTGAAATGAACCGTACTACTATGAACGATTTCGAGTTCTGTAATGTTGGAGTGACGGTAAAACGGTCCCACTGAGGTTCTATGGGTCGATGCTCCTTATGTTATTACAGATGTGTATATTAAGCACTCAGTATTACATTAATATAAACAAAAACTTACTTGTAATGCTTTCATTCGTTTTTTTAATTTGTGGAGCTGCATAACTTCGTTTGGAGTTTTCCATGGTGATGGCGGCGTCATATTTTGTTGAATATAGTTATACAAGAAAACAATAAAATATCTTATACTAAAGCTCTATATCATTGTAACATTCTTTTGGTTTCCGGTATTAAAAATAATCTGCAAGTTTTGAGCATCACATTGTATCAAATTAAAATCAATTAATTGATTAACAAGTCAAATTCAGTATTATACACAGAGTACATTTTTATGTATTATATTATCATAGTCAAAAAGCTCAACAGTGTCAAAACAAAACTAAAGGACGCAAACCGTCAGCAAAACTGACATATGGGATTAAAAGTAGTCTGTGGACAATCATATTGAGAGTTTTTGTGAACAGCTGTCACTAATAAATATTAGGCTATATTGTCATCTACGATTAGGCTCACCTACAGTTTCGTTTCCGGTATGTGCACCATTGGAGACATTTCAAACTAGGTAGAACACAGACACCTGGCTGTTATATAAATGTCTGTTCCTGCTTGATTGAACAGGGAATTCCGCGCTCGGTAGACAGGTTCACTAATTAGTTGTCATTAATATTACCGATGTTAGTTGTTAGTATGTATACAGTACTAGTTATAGCAAAATAAACACCTATTTTATTGAGCCAAACAACGCATCACCACCAGGTACTTACATCAAGTACCATCTCGAATCTCTACCACTACCATGACATTAGGAATATCAATAAAAATTAAGTACAAAATGATTTTCTAATATAGTGAACAAAATGTAACCTTTTCTACGCAAACGAGGATTAAAAGCGTATCATATAGTATATCAAGCAAGAGATAAAGTGAATTTACCAAAATTAATAATACTCCTCCCTATTTTTGAAACTCTGAGCTGAGCCTAGTAAATTTTTGAACAAAATGCAGAATATACATCGAATACGATACTCAAACGAAATTTATAATCTCTACTATAAGACTCAGGATTTCAAAAGTATTTACCGCCACTTGTGGAGGTTTGCAAAATGTTTCGCACACACGGAATTGACCAGTCTTAGGTACGTTTTATTTGTTGATATCTCTACACTATCGTTCACGTTCGTCGTCGTTATTTCACGAGGCTTTACAAGATTTGAAAAATAAAGATTGACATGTGGATGCCGCAAGTATAAAAGGAGTCCTAAGGATTTTGTGTATGGAATGATCCAATGGTTTATGTATGTGAAAGAAATCGGCAAACTTATTTAAAAATACATGCACGTCGAAAATAAAACTTTCTCGGTCTCTTCATTTATAATAAGTCTGTTAAAATTGTTTAGCGTTAACTAATATATTACGTTTACTAAAAAATACTTGGAACTCAATTTATTTCATTGTTAAGAATGAAATGATTCAGCTTGGAATATTGAACTATACTGGGAGATTATTGTGTCTGATACTTAAATATTTATCTATATATATAATAAAAAAAATTGTAAGTGATCGCCTTCTGTACATGAAGGACATGTAGGAAAAAATATTAATAGGGGCCTTTATTAACGCAAGAAAACCCAAAACAATCGTTTAGAATTTTTGCCTGTGCGTTTGTGCGCGTTAATTTAAAAAAAAGGCTTAAAACATTTTGTTATGGTTTTCACTATTGTATTGCAGAAAGCATCACCTAATATTTAAAGTTAATTTTACTGCAATCCATCCATAAATAAAAAATGTTACAAATTAATATATTTTTAATTGATAGAACGAAATAATCCCATCCTAATACAATGCAGGTGCTATTTCTAAGCATAAGTTTGTCTGAAGCGAAGCGAGAGCAGTTTGCTAGTTTTGAAATAAAATTATTTTGCGATTAATATTATGGCGATTGAAAAATCATCGAAAGTAGCTTTGTCTTATAAGAGGCGAATAATACATTAATGCCGAGTATGTGAATATTTGTTTTTAAAATAAATGCTGCATAAAGGAAATTAATAGATAAAAGTTTCAATTGTTATTGTCCCAAATATAACTTTTAATAGCTAGTCGTAAAGCAACGTAAGTTAATATAAATAACGATTTACTGAACGACAAATTCCAGCGTTTTCGGAAAGTTCGAATCCAGCGGAGCAACGTCGCTTCGCTAGGGCGCTATGCGATGACCTATCAAATCTCAGTAGTACGTGTTTCTCTCGCGCCTGGTCGCGGCGGTCACACGCTTCTCTCGCTTCACCAAGAAAATATCGGTGCCATAAATAAGTTTGAAAAAATAAATGAAAAATGGCGCCAAAATATGATTTTATAAAGTATACAAATTTAATCATGTCCGATTTCGTTTTTTAAGTAAAATGAATTAATGTTAACTCATTATAGTTCACGTTTCCAGCTAAGTGTGTACAGTTGTTTATTTTTCAAAAATGACGAGAGTCGTACGTGACTGCTTCAGTTTTTTGAAAAGGCGAATCTTTTTGGTAAGTTTCTTTGAATTTGTAGAAGTATATAAAGAAACAGCATATTTACAAAATAATTTTGACTTCATTATTGATATAGTAAATTTTTGATACAAAATTTAAACTGTTATTTTCTACTTTGTTTGTAATGTGTACTTATCCTTGGGTTCTGTTAACGAAGCAGCATGCTAATTTCGAAATTACCCATTATCGGCGCTAAGTTCCACGAACAACGATGATGTCAACCTAACCGTTCTCCAAGATATTTTATATGCACGTGATACATTACAACCCTTCTATAAATTTTAATATAAATTATGTGAAGGAAAAATGCAATGGACCGTGAATTACGACAGTTTAACAAAAGCTTAGGAGGCGCTGTAAGATAATATTAGCGGCATATTTCGTTATACATGAATCACGGTTTTGTTAGTCGTTCAGATAGAAATTGTCACGGCAGGAATTTGAAGCATTTTCAACTCAATTTAATTTCCATGTTTTAAATTGTTTCCATGGATCTTTGATTAACGTTGGCTGAAATATTTTGTTTTGAGTTTACAATGTTAAGGGCAAATCCGTATCTCTTATATACGATTCGATTGGAACGAGTATTTCTGCAGTGAATCAGAAATCGCAATTTTTGGGTGGAAGGTGAAAAGGAAAAACATAGTTACTTCACCAATGAGCCGCCTTTAACATATTTATTCTTTTGCCAAAACAAAATTTCCCCAGATAAAAAATAAAATTAATTAATTATTCAACGGGAACCAGAAGCTATTTAGTAAACAATACATAAAATAGTCAGATAAAATTGTAAAGTAGTAAAAATCTGCCACAGTAGTTAACTATAAATTGAATAAGGAGTCAATTTAATATTATTTAATTTAATAAGTAACAAATATTTAGTGCCAAGAAGTTACTAGTAAACAACTTATAATTTTCAGAATTAGATTTATGCTATCCAATAAAAATATGTGCATGAAAAAACAACTGTCGTACATTTCCAATATCAATTATATAAGATCCAAATATGCCAAGAGTTATTAAAATCTTTACCGCGGTTTTAGTATTATACGTGTACACACAGAAAACAAATCCAAAAATATGTTTAAGCCTTATCGATAGCAAAGTCTACCTACTTAAAAATATACGATGTGCAGAATCCGCCCTGTTACCGTTTTGTTATTAGTATATAAGTTGTAGACCACCTGTTAAAACTGTACAATATGCATTGTGCATGTATTTAAACTTTATTATGTTCTATGTATGTAATATGTATATTGTGTAAGTACTCATTTTGATGATTCTTTAGTAGTGTATAGACGATGAACCTAACTTGGTCCTTTACAAATATGTTGTAGATCGGATGACAAGTTCTGAAGTAAAATTTCAAGAACATGACTTTAGACTTCTAACCTAACATTTACATAGTTATAGTTTTAATATTACTAACATATAAATAGATGCGTTTTAAACAGATAAAAACAATTAAAAAAAACGTTGATATTACTGTATAAGATAAACATATACGCAAATTTCTTAAAAACACCGTTACGATTCTACTATTACTAATCACAATACGTAAAAAATGACGATAGGAAAAATTGCAGCGATAGATACCTTACGGTAATACTCTACATATATGCACGTATAATTATGACACGTATAGGTTTATATGTAATTAATATTTTCCAGCATAGCTTCGAATCCATATAGCCGTAATCCTTAATCAGGATACTGTGCAGCCGCACATAGTGTAACCCAGTTTCCGTGTGTTCTGTACGTAAAGGTACTTCGCAATAATAATCCTATTACAACGTTCACGTTCAATAATGTGTACAGGGTTTTGCTTTTCTACCCGCTTATTACTGGTAGACATCTTGGTTATGGGTTGCTGTAGCGACCTTCTGTTGGGGTATTTTTACCGTATTACAAGTGTTTAAGGGTACTGCACATGGTTTACGCATAAAGTTAATGTACTAGCGTATACGTTAGTGTATTACGTTTATGGGTTTACTACGAAAGTTCTTATTTATAACACCCGTCCTATAAACATAAGTTTAATTGAAGCAATATCCGTCATGGCATAATATAATCGCAGAGTAACGTTTTGCTGTCTGTTAAAATAAAGTCTGGAATAGTTATCAAATTTGTGTATCGATGAAGAAATTGAATATAAACAGACTTTTCTTAAATAACGTGCTTTCCTATTTAAGGACGAAGAAGGTGTAAAACATACTATTTCATCTACTTTTACATTACCTATTAGACACATACATACACAAACATAGGTATACATTACCTATTTCATCTATTTAGAGTGTCTCATTAAGGCGTATGATGATCACATCATACGCCTTAATGAGACACTCTAAATAGATGAAATAGGTACCGCGGTAACTAAGTTCAGAGTTGTAAGAAGTTTGCATTTATTAAAAAAAATTAATCCGGTGTAGTGTACATATTCAATCTTTGGCGTATTTTAATCAACATTTTGACATTATCAAGTTTATTGTTACTAATTTTGGCAATAATTCGTGACAATGACGAAAATAGATATTTCCTTCATTTAGGTTAATCTAGGTCTTGATTGACATGTTTGTTTTCACGTAAACTATTTGTCAACGTAACCGTGCCGCCGGCGACGCGACATACATATGTCAACGTGCGCAGTACCTAGTGCAATACTGACAATGGGCCTTAACTTATTGAAAAATCGTGTTATTGTTTAAAATTGTAATATTGTAAATACACTAGGCAGGCAATACTCGTAAAATAAATACATATATCTTTTTTTATGTTAACAGCAGACAAACGACCAGACGAGCCACCTGATGGTAAGTGGTCACTGCCACCCAAGGATATCAGCAAGATCAAAGGTATCACTGATGTGTTGTCGACCTGTAAACGAGAAGAAGGTAAGTAAGAACGAAAGTACTGGCTCTCAAGCCCTCAGTCAACCAGGCAAGCTTTACGGAAAGATAATATGAATTACTTAATAATAATATTGATAATATGATCCTTACATGAAGCTCTACCACGAAACAGGCTGGCTTCTGTCGCCTCTTACTACACCCTGTTCTGCTAGCATGGGATTGGGGGAGTATTGTCTTATATATCATCAATTATTATTAAGACGTTGATATTTTATATAGAAATCTTTGTTTTCTCTCTCTCTACTTATCTTGTTTTTAACATCAATTATAGTTTTTGTGTATTGATGTATTCTTCGACCAATAAAATAAACATTTTGCATAAGACAATTGTATCGTAATTTAGGGTCTATTTGTTTCATACAGGTAACTTTTCTTAAGATTTATTATGTGATTGGTATTAAAGTGTTCAGATAGACAGCCAGACGCTTAAGTTATCGATAATTATGAGATTTCGGTTTTATCATCGGATACATGGTGCTCTAAAAAGTTAAATATTATTTAAACATAGTTAGTATATTTTTTTAATTATTTTATTATGTAAGTAATTTGTTTATTACGTTCTCTTATAATATTAAACAAAATTAAATTTAACGACTCAGGTTTATTTTATTTCAAATGTTTCTGCAATAATGTTTTTTAGTCAAAAGCCTACTTTGTAATTGCTTATTTATTCACGTTCATAAAGATTCGGTATGTATTCGTATCCGAAACTCTCCATAAAGAGACGTTTTAGATACAGGGCTTTCTAAAAACCAGGCCAGTGTACCTTATTAGAACTCACACTGCTTTAGGAAGGTGCTGCCTAGATTTCCATAGAATTTTAAACATCCTCAAACCTCGCCGTAGGTAAAGAAAATAAATTTCATCTGTCTTATGACTTGTTAGTTAAAAGAGTTAGTGGATTTCTTTATTTTGGTAATCTATTTCATGTATTTACTACGTGTTACACTTTTGTAATTGAGGAGGGCTGAAATATTCATCGTGTTGTTTCAAAGCAAAGTGGTAAAGGAATTTGTGGTCAAATCAAGTGTCGGAATTACCTATGGCACCCAAAACTTCCGTGTTAATGGGAGAAACATAATGTTAACTTTTAATATTTAATCGAATAAGCAGACAAAGCTGAAGTGTCTATTGCTGAGAGCAACACGCGACCAAACCCGGGACTCCAAGGTCTATTGAGGCAATGCCATAACAGCGCGTCCGCTCACTAAACTTTGAAAACGAGGGATATATTGGACAGTACATCAGTAAACATTATGGATTATCCTTCGTATATAACGTATAGTCATGATTGGGTACTATTATTTTTATTCTATAGTTAAATAATCAGCTAAAAGCAGCCTGTAGAAGAGCTGGCTGCGTTGATCTGGAAAAGTTGATTCGAAATTAGGAATGCAACTTTGTTTATTTGTAGCTGGAGAGGAATTACTTAACTAAATGTCATGTATTGCTGTTCAATTTGTTTTTATTTTTTTAAACTGCTGAATGAGCAAACAGATTTTGCATGAATGTCCTTTTTATTTATAGAATTTTTTCTGTGTTATTATATATACTTACCACCGTGAAATGGTTGTGAGCGCACGTTCCAAATTAACTTTGGCTATCCAAACCATACAAGAGCCCATTGTAGCAGGAATCATAACGCAATCGTAAAACCGAAATCGGTCAGGAAACAATTGTAATCAGTATTCGTATAATAACAATAAACGTTTCCTTTTAATTCAAAGTTGGCGAAGCATAAGTTACTGTAATAGTATTCGTATCCATGGTTGTGACCATAGCAACCCGTGGCCGCTAATCAGCTAGCGAGGTTGATGAGTTACAGTGCATAACCGGTTGAGGGATAAGAGCTTAGGGTCGAATATTAAATAGATCTGAATGTCGCTTGTCACATGAATGATTAAGCGATTATGATTAGCTCGCCGGCCTGTGTCAGTTTCAGGTGATTGACCAAGTTAAGGAACTTTACTCGCGGTCAGTAGGTGGATAGGTAAATGAAAAAAAAATGTTGAGCACTCTCATGCTTCTGAAGGCTCAGTGAAGCTGTCCGTCGAAGATGAGTTAGTTTAATGTCGTAGGTCTTAGGGAGACAGAAACCTGTGATTGTTGGTTTGGTCACTAACCCTCCACTAATCTTAACTAATCCATATCGGAGAAGTAAGGTGACGTACACTTCAAGACTTCTCAATTACGACCAATGCTATGTATCATATCCACGGTTATACATGGGCGTAATTAATTCAGTATAGATCTCTCTGTCGGCTCTACAACAACACGGAATAGGTTAACACAGGCACATTTAGATCGATTTAATTGACTGTGGTCCATTTACCTGCCTGTTGATGCTTATAATTCGAGTTGTGCTGGGTAAGTACAATGTTGTAGTGTGTTTGTTTCGATGCTTGCATACCCATAGCACGTACTACGCGAAATGTAGTATCTGTCGATTATTGCCGAGCTCAGCGAACCGAGTTGTTATCCATTTGTGCGTAATGTGTAAATATAATATGCAAAGCTGGCTGAATGTTAACGTAAGCATGTGCTTCAAGTTGATCCTTGATTTTAAAAATAAACGGTCGAGTGCTTTTCGTTGATTATATAGGTCCTGAAACAATAAACATTGATCAATCTTAAGGCATTTATTTTGTAGACTATATTTCATGGTCAATTTTATTATAATTTATTCAGTCTTCCTAAACGCATAATTTGGCTTTAAACCCCATATGTAACTTTTTTTTCGTGGGGAATCCCTCATGGGTCGCCCTCGCGACTGAGAGGATATGCCGGACTCCTACCGGCTAAAATCCCACGGTGTTCCTCTGAGTGTCTTTTGTAGGGACTGCGAGTACGCTCTCGCAATCTTCCGCGGTCCCGACGGCATTCGCTCTTCTAGAGAGCCCGTCTCTGTGCGGGATGAATCTGGAGCTATCCCATACGTAACCTAACTTATTCAAGTTATGTAAGCTCTATGTGGCAATCACCTTGTTTTGTTAAGAAGAATTTAGGGTCTAACAAAGGTTAGCGCTCAAGGACAATAATACATCTGCAACCAAAGTCATAGAGAACTGGAGATTTACTTGATATATAAAACTGTATGTCCATAAGTGAATGCTCCTTTTATAAAACTTACAGATATTCTGGATTTGATTTACTTTATCGCATTTTGTCCTATCTAGCAATATCATCGTAAAAACAGGCGTAAAGGTAACATTCATCAGAGCGTAACAGATTACGTTCACGGCAGCTGTCATCAATTCGTCAGATGCAAATGAGATTGGAATGATAGCGCGTTCGACATCCAGTAATTAATGCGGGACCACACTCTAGGCTAGGCGTACTGTCATCGGCTCCATTCAGTCGTTCAATGGAGGTAGTTGTCAAAGGTGTTATGTATAGACTTGGAGTTACGCACACGGTTTGAATAGCGTCTGCATTGAAGTGGCTAGCTACACGCCGGTTTAAACTTCCGACGCACGTCGGCAGATTGCAACGATTTATGCTTTCTCAGTGCGCCGGCCCCGAGTGACATAGAGAATGTACGAGTTTTTCTCCGTCTCGTGGCTACGAGATTTGTAGTACAAGCGTATAGTAGTTTTACGCCGATGCGTATAGCGTGTATTCTTTTCTACGACAGAACTAAATGCTCCATAACTGGGTCAGATAATTTGCCCTTATTTTGTTTGAAGACTACGTTGTGGGAGTTGAAATTCATAATATATATTTTTATACTTTAAACACTCAGAGTAGACAGACACAATGAGAGATATGTTTCCGGGCGAGAAGCGAGCAATGGTCTCGCTTCGTGATGAACCCATGTTCAGGGAATATATCGTGGATATACCGTGGTAGCCCGTTTTAGTCTATCATAAAAATTAAATGAATAAACTTATTTACTCATATTTCTGCTATAGGACGCCATGTATATAATGTGGTATGGACACACCCATTTAAGATATTTTGATGTCTATTTGTTTGTCACACAAATGCCTGACCCAGACACCGATCGACATCGTCATCAATCCAAGATCTTCGAATCGGTCCAGAAACTAACTGAAGTCGATCCTTTTTTAAATTGCTTATGTGATACCACTTATTTACAACCGATATATTATTTCAAATCTTTATATAACACGAATCGACTATTCGCACGTTGTAATTTTTACGTAGTCCATACGTTGCATGCATGCATTTATTTGTATTTAAATGTGAAAAACATGAGATTCCAGCGTCAATTATAAACGTGACTTTAACTCGAATAGGCCGTTTTTCTTAACATCTAGGAACACTAAAAGTAGCACGAAGATAAACAGTGAATGAATAACACAGTTTTTTCTCAACGTTGAATGAATTGACTGACGGCTTTCATACACGTCGGTCTAGAAATGGGTTGAGTGTATTAGTCAAAGTTACATAAATATCTAAGCACCTACATGTATAGACATGTATAGACATGTATAGACTTGAAGGACACTACAATTTAGGCATTGATACTTTGAAACTAAATTACACAACCCAGTAAGTTTATGGTTAGTGACATTGCTGTAACTCTGTCAACTAAGCATTGGTTCGACTCAATACATCGTGTAGTCATTGCGGAGGGTGCGACGGCGCGAACGTTTAATTTTTTTTAATCGTGTGGCCTTTGTTATGTACTTAAGCATGTAGAATGTATAAGCAGTGATAGCACAGTTTGAACATTAGTCAAATGTTTCAGATTACGTACATATTACAAATTAATAATCGCTTGCTATCTGTAAAGGAAAACATCGAGAGGAAATCACGTACAGGAAAACATGAGAGTTTGTCGTAATGTTCTCAAAGGTGTGTGATTTCTGCCAAAGCGCACTTAACCGTTTTTAGTATTGCATGGTAAAATTAACCATAGTTATGGGATCGACTAATTTCAGAGAAAATATAAGATACAAAGATAATTTAGCTACTCACAACTTTTTCCATTATATAAGAACATTATTATCTACGTAAATTGTATCACAATGGTTATACTTAGTCTATTTCCTGTAAGATAACTAATTGCATTAATCATCCGTGCTCAGGTGTGCAAAATGTAAATGGTGGTTCTATAAATAAATACGTCGTCTTTATTGCGAGGGGATTATGGATTAATTGGATACAATGCACTGGGTAGGAAACTAAAGCATTGGATAATTTAACTTGATTATTTTAGGTATTGGCTTATTGGTAGAAAATTAATAAACGGATTAATAACTGAGATTTACGTTTTGTGTGTAAGGGGTTGTGCACACTGCTGATGCACAATGCCTCTTCTTGGCACTGGGATAAATAATACTTGTGCATGGTGTTATTGTTCGTTGAAGTGTAGGAGAATTTGACGTTGTGTTTATGAATTAAGTGTTACGAATTTCCATTGGCGGTAGTGACCAGTGAACATACTATCAACTGTCTTTGCAGCTTGTTTCTCGGTTTTTTATGGTAACAACAAATAAATGTTAGTAAAAGTATATCATCAACTCCCATACAAATGTAGCATTCTAGGAATTTTACAAACGCCTTGCCGACAAGAGATAAATCTGTGTACCTACCCGTTTGTTAATGTACCTTCCATTAAAACGCAAACACGTTTAAATAATTTCACGTCTCAATGTACAAGAGGTGAGAGCGAGCTAGGCAGACAAGAGAACCATACATATGGCTAGGTTTCGGCCTTTAGCTATATAGAGTTTAAGGTACTCATAAATATTCTCTCTGTTGGTTGCAGTTGCAGGTTTTTTGAGATGTAGGCAGTAAACGCAGCGATACTGTGTTCGTAATTGTTTTTTTTTTCATTTCCCAGGAGTAGAAAAGTAGTTTAAGTTTGGTTCCAACTATTCATCAGTTATTAAAACCAGGTGGACGTATGCATGTGAAGGAATATGTGTTTTATTATGATGGTATTTATATTGTGTACCGATATTGATACTTTTACGTATTTGCATGGGTCGAGGTCAGGGCTTAAAAGTTTGAATAAGACGAATGTAGTTAAATGTAACATTTTAAAATAATGTGTTTCATAACTGATAATAAATATTAATCGAAATAATACAGGTAATTAATTTGGTGATAAATAACCATTATAATTTCATACAGAGGCAATACATATGCAACAAGTAGGTCCTCCGCTGTCATATTGACTTACCTGTAATCGTTTCTTTGTTTCAGATATCATGGATCTCATTAGTGATATATCTTTTTTACAGCTCGTTTATATTTTACAAAAATGGACGACAATTTTTTTATTTGCGACAGATGTTAGGGGTGAGTGAGTGACATAATTAATTTTACATGGCTGCCGACGGAAACACTTCAGTCTGATTCAGGGCTGTAAGCGTCAATTACTCTGCTGTACTTACCAAAGCTACTAGTTACAACTTTTGTTGAGCTCAACGTTAACGGTACAAAGCACAGCGGTAGTGTGCCATGTCGCTGCACTTTTGAAGTTGAAAGGGCATTTCATTTTTCTCAGGCTTCTTTTGTTGTGTGATTATCTGTACGCATGTATAATTACATATATATGAACATAAATATGCCTACTTATATATATATATATATATATGTGTGTGTGTGTGTGTATCTAGCCAATGGCGCTTTAACCTAAGAAGTGAAAAATATGTCCATGTTCCATATATGAATATAGAAGCTGGATTAAGTCCTTTTGGAGGGCACGATAAACCATATGTAATTAAAGTACGTTATCGTTAGATGTCATTGGTACAGCCTTCGAAAGTCGAATAGGTCGTAGAATATTTTCAATCAATTGGTTAGTTCAAATTATGAATTCATTACGAGATCCAATATTCAGTAAGAATATAAATATATTGGAGTAAAATATTTTTTTCCAGGTAGGATTTTGCATATCGCGCGGTACAGCTACAGTTTTGAATCTCTGCTGCGCGCTGGTGTTGCTGCCATTATGCAAGAAGCTAAACCAAATACTTTACAGAATGCTTTCCGAAGTGTGGCCGGGCTTGTTCTTCTTCTGGCTGGAAAGAGCGAAAAAATTTCATATGACCGTTGCCTGCACGTTGGTTCTGTTTGCAGGTCAGTATATTGTATAAAGCAACAGTAATATTTCATTATTTTTTAATGATACGATACCATATAATCATCTGTGCACTTCATCAGGGGTTAAGCAGCCAGATGCTGAAGTCGGTTCCTCTTGAACTTGGGTCATAAACACCAGCCAATAACTGTTATTGTTCGGGCTCGAGTTGTATCGTTGCAACAATGAGAGGAGTATATGTTAACGTAGCTCACCACACCGGTCAAGCATAGATTGACAGATTTTACGTACCTTTCAGAACGTTATGGAGAAATTTCAAGTTTGTAGGTTTCCTTCTGATGTTTTCCAACACTAAAGCAAGAGATTATTAATATGTAATGCAAATATTACTTGCGGAAAATTAAAGGTGCTTGCAGAATTTGGTTAAAATCTATATATCTAGGTGTGTATTACTTCTGACCACTCATAGGTAATGCGTCAATGACAGTGGCCTTCACCGTTATCTTCCTAATAAAGAAGGCCTGGATGGTACTTCACCGAGCTGCTGTAGGACGGATTTGTGATAAATTTAAATTGAATATTAAATTAAATTAAATCTTTGTATTCGGATAGTGTCATATTACAAAATTTTGAGGTACCTGTGAGTTACGATCCAGTGGTAATAATGCAAGTACCCAAAGTTAATGATATGATAGTATCTGACATAGAAGAAGATTCTCATAAATAATTATAAAAAAATATTTTTAATGTAAAGTCGCGTTTTGTCAGGAAACAACTATATATGGAAATTTAAGATACTTGACCTAATTCAAATATAGATCTAAATTGTTATAGTCGTTTTTGAGATACGCTCAACAAGAATTGCTCATTTAAATATATAAAATGTAATATTAAAATTGACGGATACTTATCAGCGGAACATCTTTAGCTCTCATAAAAATGATAATTGTGTGATATCATTCTACATTATAAAATGCTTTACTTTTTTTTTAAATCGGTAAAACATTATCCATGTGCAGTTATTATTTGAAAGTGAAACATAATAATTAAAAAAAATAAATGTAACAAAATCCAACTTTTTAATTTAACACCAGAATAATTATCCAAATTTAAAACTGAGATTTTCAACTTAAATAACGATGTATCATGTAATAAAATTTTAACCGATCGCTTTCTTTACATGAAGAATATATAAAAAAAATCTATTATTAAGGGTCTTTATTAACAAAATAAAATCCAAAACAATAGTTGTTAGATTTTTTGTCTTTTTTTTGTGTGCGCTAATTTCAGAAATGGCTGAACCGATTTCATTATGGTTTTCACTAATATATTATAGTAAGCATTACTTAATATTTAAAGTTCGTTGCATTTAAATGCCTCCATAAACAATAAAGTTATAAATGAATGTCGACCTCATAGCCTAGTTGGTAGTGATTCTGCCTGCCGAGCTAGCGGTCCCGGGTTCGATTCCCAACCAGGGCAGACATTTATGTGACAGATAAATGTTTGTTCTCGGGTCATGGGTGTTTGTAATGTAATATTTGTTTATGTCCATGCCATCTGCAACATAGGGAATCCTAATGCGAGGGTGTGAGTGTGTAAACGTTTATTTATTTATTTTATTTTAATATATTTATAATTCACGGAGCCAGTCCTAAAACAACGCCGGTGCTATTTCTAAGCGTAAGGTAGGTTTTCTAAAGCGAAAGCGAGGGCGGTTTGCTAGTATCTAACAGGATAGATTCTTTTACGCACAATTTTATAAATTAGTACGTGATCCTTTTACTGTAAAACCTTTAAACCGCGTTTAACACATGGAAATAAACCGTTTACAAGTTTGTATGCGTGTACACTACAAAGTATCCATCGGGACAGCATTAATCGGCTTTCGTTTACTGGTTCCAACCGAGTCGACTAATCTTGTTTTATTAAGCAGGAAAACAGATTAAAGACCAGCAGTAAATACTAATGATTTAATTATTTTGTTTTTTACAGTTGCAATAGCTGTCTGTATTAATATAAATTGTATGTTAGCCTGAAATGGATTTCGAAATACTACAAATAGTAATTGTTGCAATATAATGAATATATGTATATTGTCAATATATTTTATTTTCAAAGTAGCAAACTGCTCTCGTTTCGCTTCGAGAAAATTACGCCTTACGCTAAGAAACAGGATTTATTATGATTGATTGATGATTGATGATGATGATGATATGATTGATTTTATTTATGGACGGATTGCAATGAAACAAACTTTAAGCTCACTGCAATATATTAGTAAGAACCAGAACGAAATCGGTAAGGCCGTTTCTGAGATTAGCGCGAACAAACGCAAAGACAAACGGACGAAAATTCTAATAACTATAGTTTTGTGTTCTATTGCGTTAATAAACTCCCCTAATAATGTTTTTTCTCATATATCGTTCATCTACAGAAAGCGATCAGTTAGAATTTTATTATATGTATGGATAATATAAAAAACACTATATTTGAATGCATAATTTGAAATATTATAATTATAAAGTATATACCTTATCCGTTAAATTTTATAGTTATATGTCGATTCGGTACAATTTGCGTAGGTACAACAATCGAGACTTTTGTGAGACATCTTAATGTATTGTTGTATGATACACAAGGCTGATGCCATCCTCAATTACCCGATTTGATACATCCGGAGTTGATCCCAACCGTGAGTACAGCAACAATTATTCAAAACAAAAAGCTGCGGGGTTGGGGTGTCAGTTGGTAAACACCGCATGAAAATAATTGCATTAATTTGTAAGATTATCACGTTCAGACAGATAAGCAGTTTTTTTTGCTACTGTGTAGTAATTGATAGTCAAGATGGAGTTGGAGCAGTAGATCTCACTTGACCATCACAAAAACAATTACAAATGAAAGATTTATTTGTCATAACGAGTACAAAGATGACTAGACATAAATGGATGGAACACACCTTTTATAATAAATAGCGTAAGCTTGGACGGTTTCATTGTGCTACATGAGCACCTCGCTGTTCAGACCCACCCGCAGGCCTACAACGTTTCAGTCGAAAGCCCCTCAACACCTCTATGCACATCCCCTTCATTTGCGCTGGTGTCTAGTATAGACATTAATTTGAATCCCCTTATGAGGGCATGTCATTCAAATGAACACAGCCCCGAGCAGCGTTTCCAAACCTTTTACGGGAAAACCTTTAGCATCCACGGATACCTTTTCCTTAGCAACAGAAGAACGAAAAATGAAGTGTTTGAAATGTTCTGTATACGTGTAAATGAATGCTATTTCTATTCATTAATAGTAAATGAATAATACATCGAAATTGTATTAATGACATTTCGGTTTGAAGTATTATGTTACATGTTTTTGTTTTGATCTTTATTTTATTAATGACTTATATATTTAATCAATGAGTTGTAAGGCCGTCCTTTTATGTTAAAAATCGGGAAATAAGCGGATAAAATATATGATTTGAGTGATCTGATGGTCCGCTCTTGGACTGCCATAACACCAAGTCCGGCGCCAATGCATGTTAATAAACTTCGTAATGAACCATGTAAGTGATAGCTTAATGATGAGTGCGGCGATCTCTTGTGCGAGTAACTCGAGTCGAAATCCGACACATATTTTCAAGCTATCCAAGGCTTCCAATCCGCAAGGCATCGTGGCGGACTATGGTCTAAAGTATGGGTTGCGCCGATGAATGATTCTTGTCTGTAGTGCGAATACCAAGATTTCAGATCAAACTGAATCAGGGTCACCGCGGATTGAGCAACAGTGTTTTAAAGTCTAGACAGACCGTGTCATTATTTAATGGCGTGAGTGTTAAGTATTAGGGGCGGTTCTTTGGTTTACGAATTGCTGTGACGCGTGAAAGCCGGGTCTCGGCAGCATTAAGTTCTCTAGACGATTGCGTCGGCCTTTCGGAGTTACCCTGCACACTATCGGATAAAAAATGAGCTGATATTTGTATAAGGTTTTTAAATGTAATTGAATTAATGAGGATTTCTTGTAAAAGTGTTTGTATTTTAGAAGGATCATCTATTTTTACAATTAAATGAGAACGGGAATTATATAGTTAAATCCTGCAAATAATAATAGCGCCTAAGATAAGTTAATGTTGTTAAAATTTCAACAGGAATATTTGGTCAAATATTATTATAAATGATTAAACATCTAATTCGGGCATAAATTGTTCGTGATGTTCACGCAAATACCACGTGCCTCGTGCACCATCAGTGATATGCAGTTACTCTCTACGAAGTACCAATTACCCAGTATTTGATACGAAATGAAGTTTTGTCAAAATAAAATGAACTGTTATTAAATTAGTATTAATTTACTTTGCAACAATCCGCAAGCACAATGTATGATGGTATATTCTTCTACACATGCATGAACCATCATACATTGTGCTTGCGGATTGTTGCAAAGTAAATTAATACTAATTTAATAACAATGAATTTCCGCGAAGTAACGCCTGATACTATCAACTATAAAGTGAACTGTATTCCATAGCTTAACATCTATTTCTGTCTCTAAATAAAAATTCGTTCTTAACTGACCTGTCAGTGTCGTTTGTCAGTTATAGCCGTTACGTGGTTTTCGAATGATTCCCGAGAACTTAATGCCTAATTGAAGTGAAAAGAAATAGAATTTAAACGTACACTACATTTCTCCGGTAGGAAACCTTCTGATTTAGAAGTGCTTGAAATTATATTTGTAAGATTTGCGTTTATCTTCCTTTTATGCGGTAGGCACGTCATATTATTGAATCCGGAGTTGCTATGAGACAGCAATCGTTATACGTTGAAACTACATTGAAAATGTCCAAAACTCGTGGTCAATGGACACAGCGCGTAAAACAGAAATAGATTTAGGGGCAATTAACTACTGTTTATTAAAGGCGTTCGAGCTACCAAAAAGCTATATAGGTATCAAAAATGGGTAAACACGTTGAACTGTTTTGAAAATACATCGAAATCAGTCTTTGGGCATTATGACAGGTCATATCAATTTACAAATGTTACATGTTACAAATGTTAATCAAAGCTTCTACTTATTACAATCTTAGCGACAAAATTAATGTTTTAGCATTGGTTAATACTATAAAAGTGAAAAATTGTAATCATTGTCAAGAAACTATAGTTTCGTTTCGTTGTTACAGTGATACACTCTATATCGCACTTCGTTAACTTGTGGAACTTCTCTCGTCACTACGATGAAGAAAGGAAGGACATAAACCTGGCGAGCTACAGGAATGAGGTTAGTTTAGAAACAATGCTTTACCTCACCTTGCCTAGTTTATATATACATGCTGTAACATAAACACCTTTCCATATTTTTTTTTGGTAATCTCACAAGGGAAATCCAATTCTGTATCTCAGTGATAAAGTTTAGGTTACATTTGTTTCGTTACAAGATCCCCGGAGTTGACTAGCCGAAAAATTGTCTGTGAAAGTGAAGTGCTCCGCGTATACTTTATTAATATCTACACTAAAGTGCTCTGGTAATTTTCAATGTTGCATCTTCCATTGTTTTAAATTAAGGCATTTCGATTGAGTTTGGGCTTGTTTATTCTGAAATACGCACCGTGATGTAATTTCAAAAATTTATTGCATCCGCACAGTTCCAATCGGCAACGTAAATAACGCCGATATCATTTTAAGAGGATTTATAGGTCATACTGCATTTCAGCTATCGGACCATTACAGGGTGATGCAGTGATCGTTAATAAATTATCGGTGTGAACATTGAATGTGATGTTGCCTATTTTTATGATTCTCTGGGCTTTTATCACTCAACCACCGCGCATATCCTGTGCACGATATGTACATGTTTGTGCTTATCGAATAACGCGCGTTGGGTTCGAATGCTCTACTTAATCTGATCTCTATTGAAATATCAAAAATTCTTTCTTTGAACATTGTGCTTTGCATCAAATGGTATCATAGAAAAAGGTATTACAATAAATAATAATAAAGGATTGAATTGGCAGAGTACAGCCTATTTCAGAGTATCTAATAAATTTCAGATGACATGCTGCTACACACTGCCATTTATTTATCTTAAACCCCAGCGATGCTGAAAAGTCCAGTGTATAGCCAAGGGTTCAAGGCTAGCATAATTTAAAAGAAAAATTTGCATAACGACACGCTATAGAATTTAATTAACTCTATATTTCTTTATCTTGTTCATGTTTCTTTATATAAGTAAATACATTATTCTTTATTGACTAGAGCATAAAGTAGAAGTAACGTTATCAGTCTGTCTTTTACATCTATAATTATTAAGTTAATTGTTATTAAACTAATTTGCTCCGTGACGTTGTATCGAAAAAGGCTGACACGTCAGGCACGAAACAAGATGAAAGCGGTGTCTATTGGTATTGAATGTTATTGTCTATTGAATGTTATTATTTTATTTAACTTTCACTGGAATTTCAATGCATTTTGGATGGTTATAAACATAACTATTAGAGATTATATATAAGTGAAGTTATGGCGAATTAAACACGCTAATGAAAATCAAGATACTTGAAAATAAAATACACCTTGACATAGATTTATTACAAGTTTATTATTAAATTGAGATTTATAATGAGCCACAGCAAATTAAATATGATAATAAATCATCGGAACACATATAAGTAGGTACAAAGCTGTAAATGTGTGCTGTGACGATGATTTGAATTTAATTATGGATTCATACTGCTCGAAAATAACCGAGAGTACCAATTTTTCAATGGTACCAATTCACAACACCGGGACAAAAGAACATTAGTTGTAGTGGCATGTAGTCATGGCTCCAAAGTCAGAACTACAAAACGAGGGAGGCGCCACATAATGCTGTTATTTTTATTTTTTGTGACCCAGAGCAGACAATTTATTCATTTGCACGGATTATTAGAATATACGGGTTGAATATATCATTTATTTTATGAGAATCGATTGCAATAAAAAAATATGTAAATCTTTGTACTAATTAAATTGTTGATCATACTATTATGTTGATTATAATAAAAATATGAATATCATCAATCACACAGCGCTCCCGTATTCGATTTTATTTTTGATGGAAGCTCAACGAAGGAATGCTGTCAGCACTTTGGGTACCACACCGCAAGGACCTGGTTATATACACTGATTTTATCTTAATATTTAATTACATTATAAATATGTGTAAAATATATCTATTTTAGTTTTCTTTTTCGAATTCACAATTCACAAAATTAGAACCATCCATTGTAATTTTTTTGTATTTTACAATAGAATAATATAACTCATTTTTATTACATAATTAGTTTCTCTCAGGCCCAAAAGTCTCAGTCTCATTTCAAAGTTTCCATATATATATTTTAATACACGAATTATATCTTCAATGGAAATAAATTTATTTTCAGATTAATTTTCGATGACATTTCCAATATTGAGTAAAATATTGTTATTATCTGGTCTTTTCTTCAGAGATACATTATGTCCGTTCGCCACGTAAGGGCAGAATTAATAATGGCGTCGTGTCAAGTGTTTGTATGAACAGCAAACACCGTCCTTTTGTCACAGTGCCGCCGACGTGCTGTTCGCTATTGTATCCCGCCCCCTGCAACGCTGCTTAGGTCACTTGCTTGGGTACTCAGCCAGCCCTGAAAGATTCCTGTTTTATTTTTTCTCAGGTAACATACTTTACAGGTCACTGAACATTACGCTGAATGCCTATGTCGTTAATTTTCTATTTCGAAAGAGACTGATAGAACTATATTGCACTGCTCGGAACCGACCTAGTCAGATTAGAGAGGTGATACTATTTTTAAGTTTTCCACGTCACACGTTGGCCAAAATGACAGCTTCATATAAATAGCGTAAAAGAAAATTCAAATTAAAGGTTTTCCTTACATGAGATTTTATACATTGAGGAAACATAAAAAAAAAAATAAGTAAACGATTAATTAAGTCTTTTAAAAATGCGATTTAATATTCTAGCCACTTGACTCTTAAACGTGCGTGACAAGCAGAACCGCATCTCGACGTGAGCCGCCGTCGCGTCGAGGGAGGGCTCGCTCTTCGTTTAAAAAAAATCTTTTGAAGGGCTTTTACTGACCTACAACGTGGTTTGATAGAGTATCTGGGGCATAGTATTTAAATTACGCTTGCACCACGTACTCGAAATATGCTAATGTTGGATAATACACGTTCCATGGGTGTGGTGTATACGTCAGTAGTACGTGTATTTTGTATGCAGTTAGTTATGTTATGATATGAAATTGTAACCTATTTGGAATTAATTGTAAAATTTAAAGTAGTTTGGGTCCACGGATGTACAAAATAAACAATGACCTTACAATATTTACATTACAATAGTAAGATCTTAAAATAGTGTTTGATAGATCTTAATAGTAAAATAAAATAAATCTATATGTTTATACGAAATGTCATTTTCACTTGGAATCGAACTCGGAACTGTCGATCGATAATTATTTCAACGTGCGTAAAAAAAATATTTATCAAAACTAATGGTCTAGCGGTCAATCTTGGGAGGATATCAAAAATATGTGCCAGGAAAATACATGCACGGATTATCAAATTTAAAAGAAATATATTAATTATGTACTATATATCTATCCTAATATTATAGAGAGTTCGAATTTTGTGAGTTGTGCATATGTGGAAAGTTATATCCAAAACCACGGCACCTATTCACGGATGGATATAGGATATATTTTATGTATAAATTGGTATAATTGTTCAACCTGAACGAAATCAGAGCGGGCCGCTAGTACACAATATTGATAGAACCAGTTACTCGTATGTTTGAGTGATAGTGAGAAATAAAAGAAAGCTGTAACAATATGGAATATATACACGTTGTTACAGAATCCCTTTCTCTTGCTGGTGAGTGTAGCAGGCGGGACCGGTACCTTGATGTTGGTGATCTCGCTGAGCATGGGGGTGACGTCACTGAGGGTCGTGCGTCGGACGATTTACAATGCGTTTTGGTATACCCATCAACTATATCTGCCTTTTATGATCCTGTTGATGATTCATCCGCTGAGGTAATAAAGTAAAATATGTTGTATTTATTTTTAATTTACGAAGACACTGATATAACATGTAATATAGGTTAATGCATAGGTTAATGCTTGACAACAGTACTCATTTTTGCCATATAGGCTACGTGGTCCAAGATGGTAAGTGCACTAATACAATAAAATCGTAAGTAAGTACCTACAGTTCTTTACATCGTCTGCTAAGTTAATACTTAACTTTCCTATTGGAATTTTTAAGTTATGTATGAAAGCACAACTTGTAGTTAAAGGATATTATAGTATAGATAAATAAATCAATGACAAGAACCTCTGGAAATAGTAGCGCCACGATCGGTTTGGCGCAGGTGAAAAACTTACTCTCTAAATTATATTTAATGGTTTTAAAAATGTGCAGCGGAGTTTCTTTTGCTTTTCTTTCTCGTCGTTTATAAGTTATATTTTATAATATATTTAAATGGTAGATTTTCAATTTTTGATATTTTTTGTTGTTACAGCGGTGCATTGAAGGAGGAAGTATTGGTCGAAAATAACGTAAATTATTCTAGTCTCAACGAGTCCGTGGACAACTTGATCGTTCCGTACTCGCCACAGTTTGTTCCAATCAAATCAAGGGTAAGTTCCATAATATTAGATACAAAGTGATAAGCCTGGGAACAGCATTACAACGAACGTTAGAGGGATCTAGGTTTTAAAATTATTAAGAACTTAGCACATCACAAAAATGAAAAGAGCCCCTTACATTTGTAAAGATCTTGAGAGTATTCCATTACGCGGCCCGACGCAGTGAGTGGCGAGGTTGGGTCAGCCGCTCGGAGACTTCTGATAAAACATAATTGCTACGATGTACCTATTACAACTAGGGCCTTACTGCTCAATATGACGTGAAGTGGTGAATCCTTCGAGGAAGAAATGTTCTCAATTGGAGACCATGCTTTGGTACCATAACAGCCGACGTAGGACTGATGATCCAAAGAAAACGTTCCCTGCATTTATGAGGCTCAGGTTCGTTGATAATGACGAGGGAAACCTATTACCAACAGGAAAGCCCACTGGATGTAGAATAATGCGAAGTGGCTAGTTATCAGAATAATTTTATGATTTTCAGAATGCCCCTAAATTATATTTTACTGTCACGCTCTAGACTCATTATGCGTTAGGAGCAGAATCAAAGGAAGGACCGCACATTGTTACGGCGGGAGTATAATATAGCGTTTGTATAATTGAAGATATGGTACCGTTGCGATAATGATGACAAACATTTTATGGCTCTTGTTTGCTGTTTTTTAGGATATATTAATTTTTCTGAAGTGTAAAGGTTTAAAGATTTGTTTACATTTATTTTTTTCATTTGTTTACATTGATTTGTCCATGGAGTTTGAGGTCTTAGGGCTGGACAAAAATTTTCACCACTTAAGTTGGCTACTAACATCAAATCACAATGGAAAATAGTAAAAAAATAGTAGTAGTAGCCAATAAAAGACGCATACCCTGAAGCGAACTCTCATTTTATCATCATTTAAGTCATTTTACGTATCATCATACGCCTAGCCTATTAATTTAGCTGCTCTCCAAATTTTGTATACCTTGGTCAATTTAATTTTCTGGTACCGTGCGAGGTTGTCCAAGGAAAACAGCTGCTTCAGCGGTGCGACCGGCTATTGTACATTGTATATTTGACTGATATTCAAGTATTCAAGTGGACGATAAAGCGTATTTGTATCGTATTGTATGCCTTGAAAATGCCTTCAGTTAATGACGGCTTTTGCAATAAAGTCATTTAGTAAAGAAGCAGAGCCAAGCGCTACAATAGCGGGCGCGGTCTCGGAGATAATTGAACATCGCACTGATTGCTGCAGGCGCACCGTAATGAATCAGATTAAACTTAATGTATAAGAGAATTTAATTTCTGCAGATAATATACGAGACATTTATATTGCTAACGGCGTCGCTGAGAAAATCGTCTTCAACTCGTAAATTCATTTAAATTGGAGGCAACTTCCACTCACTGTTGTGCAAAATATGGCGCACTTAGCAAAATTGCTGAATCTTTGGAAAATCACAACAGAGAAAACTGGCCATTATTTTAATCATTTTAATGTTAAAGTCCGTAGTTAAATAATTAATTGCTTATTATTTATATTATGAGCTGCGGACTACCGTGTGCCTTAAGATATATTGGAAAATAAATTAAGGGTCTATCCCAAAAACAAGGCAGCTAGTGTCTTATTACAATTATTTTCTCATTCACTTCATTTGTGAAGTATTTCCTACTATCATATGTATAGATTGACCATATAATTTATCATTCTCTGAAAAAAGAATGTTAAGACAAAATAATTTCTTAGACTCGAATAGATGGAGCCCCATACACAAGATGTACTCATAAAACAAAACTTCAGTTAGCATTTTTCTTTATGGTTTATTTCTCTGTATTTTTGTTTGGCTGTTTTATGTTATCTGTAAACTGATGAATTTTATCTCATAGATTATGTGAATATAATCTGTTTCTACCGACCTTCACTACCATTATTTGCAACACAGCACAATATTACTGTCGACAAACTAATAGATGAATCGTCATGGGATTTAGATTCAAACGATGGGATTTCCCGAGTAATAAAAGTTTATAGTTGAACTAAACAACAGAAACAGCGGAAGTCGGATTGTATAGGTTTTTATATCACTCATAATACTTTGGGCCCAAATAGCTTGATGCTTTGTAGTAGGACTAATGTTTAGGACAATGTCACGATATGTTAAGACTTATGAGTGACTTTGACTTCGAATAATGTTGTACAATTTTCCGACAATTGGGGACAGACGTTAATAGAAAGAGACGGGGCCATTTAAAAATAACTGAGAATGACCATAAAAATGCTTAGTCACTTTTGCCTTGAAGCAATCCAGTCTTATAGTTAGGAGGTTGATAGTAGCCTGGAAAGGTAGATCATTACATTTTCAAAATAAGTTTTGAATGATACAACAGTATATTTACGAGTTAAAATCTATGGGAACAAGACATAAGAATTCGATGATATTACAAGAAACATCGTGACTTTAAGCTAACAATTTGTATAGTTCGAGTGGGTATTAGAGTGCGGGGTGGCATGCGTCGTCGCAAAGATACGCAGCATCGGCCTTTGCGTAGCGCCGAACAAAACCGAGGCGCTATGGTTCCACGGCCATCGGTCTAATGTGGAACCTCCCTACCTGTCAGTGCGTGTAGGTGAAACTGTCGTGGAAGTGGGCAAACACCTGAAGTACCTCGGGCCGGTACTGGACCGCCGTTGGAACTTCGACGAGCATTTTGACCGTCTCGTCCCCCGGATTCACAAGGTAGCGGGTGCTCTGCACAGACTGCTGCCAAATCTCGGGGGACCGAGGGAGGAAGTTCGCCGCCTCTAAGCGGGTGTCGTGCGCTCTGTCGCGCTCTACGGTTCACCCGTATGGGCGCACAGATTGTCGAGCTGTCGACGCCGCGCGGCGAAATTGAACGCCGCGCAGCGCACGATCGCGATTAGAGTGGCACGTGGATACCGAACTATCTCGTACGAGGCGGCCACAGTCCTAGCGCGGTTTCCGCCCCTGGACATCCTGGCGGATATGAATGCTGAGATCTTCTTTAAGATCCGCATTCTCCACCAGGGGACTGAGCCTTATACCCATGAGACAGTCAAAATGACTCGGAGAGACGCCAGACTGCGTGCCCTGCGTCGCTGGCGCGAGCGACTGCAGGAGCCGCGGGGCATACGCCAACGCGTTGTGAGTGCCATACTGCCCAGCTTCGGTGTATGGCTGAAGAGGAAGAGACGCGTCACCTACAGGCTGACCCAGGTGCTCACCGGACATGGCTGCTTCGGTGAGTACCTGAACCGAATAGGGAGAGAAGTGACAGCGCAGTGTCACCATTGCGGTGATGCCCAGGATTCCGCGCAGCACACGCTTGAGCACTGTCCAGCGTGGCAGACCGAGCGGCGGATCCTGGTGCAAAAAGTGGGGCCGGACCTCTCCCCGGACGCCGTCGTTGCAGCGATGGTCCGTTCTGGCGAAGCATGGGACAGCATGGTCGCTTTCTGTGACCATGTTATGACCGAAAAGGAGGAAGCCGAACGGGCTAGAGAACGTGCAGACCCGGCTCGGAGACGGAGGCGTCTTGCACGGCGCCGCGGTGGGCGCACATAGCGCCACCGGTGTCCCTGTGGCTCGGGACTAGAATACGAGCCTCGGTATCCCCTGCCTGTCGTAAGAGGCGACTAAAAGGGGGCTTTCGGGGTTGCGGGCGGCTAGAGTGGGAGCTCGAACCGTCCATCGGCAACCCCGGGAAGGACGACGGTATGTGTGGCCGCATACCGTTGTAAGGCGATGGAGAGCGATGGGGCCTTTAGTCCCTCGCTGGTGGAGTCCGGATATAAGGGCGCCGCGCTTGGAGGACTCCGGTTGTGTTCCTTTTGGAGATCCCGGAGTTCTCCATAAGCGCTGAGGAAGGCCACCGGGGGGGGGGGTTAGTGGGTAAAAATCCCGCATAACCCTGTGTCGCTCCCACGGCACCGGGTACCTTTTGAAGGTTTCCCCCTCGTCAAAAAAAACAAGGTAATTTGCTCAAGTGCCTTAAGTATAGTTGGTATAATTTATAACATAAACCCTCACACTAGGATTGCCTATGGAGGCTATTTGTAGGGANAAAAAAAAAAAAAAGGGTATTAGAGTGCAGAAGTTCCCGTTTTAAATATATAGTTATGATAGATAATAGATAGGTACGTAAACTGAATGGTCAGTATCACACGTAGACAAAACTGACCACATGAGCTACAAAACTGAGGGCTAAGAAGAAAATAGTGTTGGACCACTTAATATCTTATCAAAAGAAACTATAAAATTGTTTAAATTATTTAAAAAAGTTAAAAACATTTCACGGTTGATTTCTGATACAGACGGGTAGTCAAGGTGCATGACTACCATCGAGCACCACTATAGGGGTTAAACTTGGTGCTCCAAAGGAAAACGAATACCTAAGGAGCCTGGAGTGCTTGCCTGTCCATCAGCAGGGGCTCGTCTAATATTGGTTTAGATTAAAGGTTGAAAGGATAGTGATATTATGATAGACTATATAAACTCATCGTTCGAAATGAAAAGTTTGCATTTCCAGACTTGGTTGTGGATGTTTCTGTCGCTCAGCTGTTTCTTCGTTGACCTTCTGTGGCGGGTGTGCTCAAGGAATCGTGCGGCCGTCCATATATTGAACGTGAGTTAATTTAAAGTCAATTATTTAGAACACCAATGTTCACTTTGACGTAAATGGATCCCCGCCTTGTAATGGAGTCGTAAATCACATCGAAGTGTCATTACTGATAGGGGGTTTCAATGTCGTGTTTAAGATCATATTAATTTTGTAATGGTTAATTGGTACTGACACGCGGTTCTATATGCATCTTGAATCTACTCGTACACGTTTAGTTAATTCCAGTAAAGTTTATTAATTGAGCGCTTAGTCTATAATAATGAATATTATAATGTAATCTACGTTAGAACATATCTTTGTCAATGTTGAAAAATAAAACCTTTGTCTTTTTTAATTTTTTGAAGAATCACTTAAAAATATTCTATATTGAGTTTTTTCTACCGTACTCTCAGTGAACGCAGACAATAAAATGTAATTTATTGTCTCCTTTCTACATCGTTAATATCCAATTTCTATATCCAAGAAATGTTTAGTATTATCTTGGAATAACAAGATATAAATAAAGAATATTCAAACAATAAGGAGTTCAACCTTGTAAATTCATTGTTTTTTGAAAATTTAACGTAATAAGTTACATTTAGGTACAAAGTCATACACTCAAACACGCAAACAACTCTAGTTGTGTTCGTTTTTCATTTTACGTAAATGATATTTGTAGCAAATGCTTTGTTGTTTTGGATAAAATTAATTTTAATGTTTATAAAATTTCATTATTTGTTATTACTATTTGCGTTGTGTTTTTACAGGTAGCTAATAATTGGAGTTTTATTGTAGTATATTTCATTGGGCTGAAATGGTGCAAATTGGCACTTCATATTCACATATGCGTGGATTGCGTAGTGGATTATTTGACCTTCATTCTTTGATACAAGAGCGAGCGCAGCATTGGAATGATTTCGGTTGTGAAGATGACAGATGTACATATATGTATCGAAAAAAAAAAACTGAACACATATGAATCAAAAAGAAAAAAAAATGGTTAAATCTGCCCACAAAGCACCCTGTTTCATTTTAATTGAACGAATTATTATCATTAACGCCGCGTCGAACTGAAACATATCCAGTGCGATTTGGGCCAGTGACGGATTTAACTTATTTGCATAATCCTCTTACATGACTCGATTGTGCAGTCACCAGATTACGATAATTAATTTTCAGAATTATGCAATGTATGCTGCGATCGTATTCTAGGTTATTCCATTTTTGAATGCAATATATAAAAGCGTAAACATCTCATACGAGTCACAACCAAACTGGAATTAATGTTTACCCAAATAGAGTGGTAAATTATAAAACAAGTCAATATAAATATTTCAAAATTAATGAATTAACTTTTTAGCAACCTTTTTTTTATTTTGTAAGAAAACTTTTGGGCTCATATTGGGTCGCTTCGTGACGTTGTATGAACACAACAACGCCTTATGTATAACATGATGCGTTTATTTCAAATAGTATAATTATTGATGTTCAATGGTTTCCTACTGTTATTGTTCGCGTTAAATGTTATCGTTTATAATCTAGTGTGAATGTCTTTGAAGGTAACACATATGCCTGGCCGGACCCTCAGTATCACCCTGAGCTGTCCTCACGACAGATTCATGTGTCGCAAGGGACAGTACATCTTGATTCAGTGCTCGGATATATCAGTACTGGAGTGGCATCCGTTCACTGTTGTTAAGGTACATTTTGGCATTCACTACGTTCAGCTATTGATATAAATTGACATTGTGCTGATTCTTAATTAAATAGAGAATCACAAGATTAATTTTATAGACAATCACGTGCTTTGCAGGAGAGGTTTAGTTATCCTTAATTGGTGTTGTTATTAGATAATACTAACGTTAAGGAGTCTAACTTGAAGGTTTCAATACTGAATGATTCGATATATTCATTCATTCATACAGCTTATTCATGTCGTTTTTACTGCACTGAAGTTGCAAGCGCGCTTTCGTGGCGGACGGCTTTTGAGAAAGGATCTCGGATAAGCCCGAAACTTGATGATGATGATGTAAGTTTTATTTTTAATGTAAAATCTGACAAACGAGCAGACGAGCCACCTGATGGTAAGTGGTCACCATCGCCCATGGACATCAGTAACGCGAATGTATCATTGATGCGATGGCGGCGAAGAAATGAAAAGATAGAAAGAAAGTAAGCCGTTTAGCCGTTAGCTTTAGGTAAATATTTTCCGTATTAATTTGTAAAATACCTCTTTCCAATCCCAGGATATTGACTAGATACCACGC
This sequence comes from Megathymus violae, assembly GCA_003671415.1. NCBI lineage: Eukaryota > Metazoa > Arthropoda > Insecta > Lepidoptera > Hesperiidae > Megathymus > Megathymus violae. The sequence continues at coordinate 4,851,817 of PDGT01000001.1, forward strand.
ACTGTATTAAATGGCTCATTTCAAAATGTGCATTGTCTAAAAATTTTTATGTGAAATCTAAAAGATTTTAATGTTCTCAGATTCCTACGTGCACACAACGGGACTTTGTTATTTGGATGAAAGTAAAAGGAGATTGGACGGAAGCTTTCGAGAACGGATTGGTAGATAAGGGATGCCATAACTTAAGGTAGAGTTACAAAAACTTCATTCGGTAATTCTGGTAATATTTTCAAAATTATTTGTATAAATATTATTAATTATTTCATTCGCAAATTTACAGAGGAAAGATATTTTAAAAGTTTTGTCCTAAAATGTCCGTAGTTGTTGCAATGCACCACCTAGCCAAGTTCTGTTTTAGGTCGAACGTTCTATGAGAAATTGTATAAATTCGGCATTGATTCTGTTTTCGTATTCTCCATCGAAAGACCTTGCATGACCTCATATAATGAACAAAAGAAGTGATACCCTCAGTTTTCGAGGTTTTCTTTGTGTTTATTGAACAGGCGATACCTTTCCTACTAGATATCTGTGAAGCGTCTGATAAAGGTATCTATTTCAGTGTACTCGTAGATGGTCCGTTCTCCAGTCCAATGGAGGCAGTGAGTAATAACAAAGTATCAATGTGTGTGGCCGCTGGAGTTGGCATCACTCCGTTTGTAGCGATGCTGTATGATATTTATAGGTAAGTTCCGATTCTCAATAGCGTGAAATTTACGAAATAATCCAAAAGTTAATATTACTTTATCACAAAAACCAATTAAATTTGATGCTACAATTATTTTGTGAGTTGAATACCACACACAAGCAATAATTACAAAGTACAGTACAATCGTTACAAATAAAGAATGAAAGAGAGGAGAGGGAGGAAAACTTATGGGATCTAACGATTGAGTGTTAAAATACGCATATTTAAGGTGGACATTTGTTTATGACAGAACCTTTCTTTTAATAATATTTTGTTGTCCATCTATCTATTAGCCGTATTGGGGCGGCTTAGAATACTCCCTCCAATCCCATGCTGGCAGAACAGGGCGTCGTAAGTGGCGACAGACGCCAGCCTGCTTGGTGGTAGCGCTTCGCGTATGGATTATGTTATCATTTTTATTATTAAGTCATTAATATTATTACTGGTATTATTATCTTTCCGTGAAGCCTGGCTAGATACTACCCTCCTGTTTGAGTCAGCCGCCAAACGACTCGTAGTGTTCCGACTGGAAACTTGAGAGCCAGTACGTCCTTTTGAACCTTCTTCTCATTTCTTGGCCGACAACGCATCAGTCTTGCTGATGTCCATGGGCAACGGTGACCATTTACTATCAAGTGGCTCGTCTGCTCATTTGTCGGGTATTAACATAAAAAAAAACTTTGTCTGATAATAAGTAAGAGCTTTTAGTAATTCTTTGAACCTCAACTAAAAGTCTGTGCTACTTTAGATTAGGCAAAAATCCATGCATATTTCCAGAAATCCGAGAAGTCGCTTGCCAGGCAGGATACATCTCCTATGGATAGTACGCAGAGAGGAAGAAATCACGTGGCTAGCCGACTTAGTGAACAAAACAATTACTGAACTGAGACACGCAAATCGACCAGATAGGCTTCATTTAGAATTTTATGTTACTAATTCAATCCAAAATGAACCTAAACGCGTAGTCAATAACGATCAGAATGCTCTAACACACACTGTTATGGTCGACGAGAATGGGGGATTAACGCACATTTTGACAAGAAAAGACCATAATGTCGGTGATGACGAAAAAATTACCTTGTTAACACCTCAAATGAAGAGGAATGCTTATGTGGATGTTAATTTAAATGTCAGAAGAATAACCAAGGATACTGTTGACAATAACTGTGATATAGCGAGGAATTACCCTCTGGTAGGGTGCAGGATGAGGCAAGGCAGGCCTCATTGGGATCGGGTGTTTGGATACTGGGTACATCTATATCCAGGGTAAGAAGAGTTTTCTTATTAATAGTTTGTAAAGGCACACAATCCATTGAACCAAATACGCCATCGAAGCGTTGCTACCTGAAGTGAAGTGATCCGCTTTCTGACTGCCCTCAGTCAGTTACTTAATCGGGAAGATAAAAACTGTGTTGATACAGATTAATTAACTTCAAAATTTATTTTAAATTTGGCACAAGCATAAATACATGAATAAGATTTGACGTTTTTGTTAAACGATATTATAAATATATGTGGTTATATAAAAAAAAATGTGTCTCGTTGCGAACTATCCAATTTGGAGTTTCGGCGCTTCTGTGAACGCGCGTACGACTCTCTCGGTGTTACTCGGCGTCTTTATTGCAGGGATGCATTGATTATCGTGTAAAAGTTCACTAGATAACATGAGAAAAAAAGTTCATTTCGATCAGTGCTTATGACTTTAGTTTAGAATCCTTCGCTTAGCTCAGGATTCAACTTAATCTCTCGAAATGGTTCCCTTGTATCTGACTTATGTTATTTGCCATTTCATCACGCAAGAACTTCGTCGAATGATTAAAGGTTTGCATCAAGCAAGAAATTTTCAAGAATCTGATGCTAGTTGCTTGTTATTTGACTAGTAAGTTATCCAAGGTTAACAAAACAAAACAAAAAAACAACCAAAATAGATTGGTGCAAAATGTTGATACTGTTTGGTGGGTCGCTATTATAAAATGTAATCTCAGGTTTCCTCTATGGTTATTTACCAGACAGATCCTTATTAGTTGTTGATAATAATATATCACGCTCAATGGCTTTGGAACATTTTGAACTTTATAAATATTTACAATTTTGTTTCAGGCAAAACTTAACTTTGTATTGCTGTGGACCAAAGAAACTAGTAAAATTTTTGAAAAACAAGTGCAAGTACACTTCAAGTGTAACCAAAACCAAAATGACCTTCATTCATGAAGCCTTTTCCTAGCTTTGAATGTATTCGCTGACTGATGTTAAAATAAAAATATTATGGTTATTATGTCTTTTTTTTTGCTGTAAATTATATGAATCCGGTGTTAGCAGTTGCCGAGTCAACCAGTTCTATAACTGTAGGCCCATGCATCTACAAGGCTTAGAATTTTTAACATGGATGCAGTGCATGAGTATTGAAGTCTACCTGCAAAATTCATGGACGGAATAAATAGCTGTAAATAGAATCGTAATCACAAAATCTGAATTCAGAAATCCAGGAGTGATTATTGGGTATTGTGTGGGAATGATAAGTTGCTAGATCTATGAGCCGTAAACTGTGGTGTAGTTCAGAGAGGTCAAGAATATTAGTCAAACCCCAATCTGTACAACTATGCCGAGCATAATATACCCACAGATGACGTAACGTCAACATCACAATCTATAACTTTTCCTCTGACTCACGGGCGCACTGACATATCTCTCGCCATGGATCTCGTCCACTGCATATTCTGAGTGCGACCCGTTTTCGTCATATTAGTACCTTTGCAACTGCAACATCGAACAAAGTAAATGTGTACTATGACTGAATAAATGTTTCTTCTTCTTCTTTGTTGAATTTGGATCTTCTTTAATAAAGTGAGGGAAGTCCCTAGTCCACATTCACACACCTCGGGGAAATGATGAAATTTTGTACGTAAAACTTTCACACGTCTTCAAAATTAGATTCTTGTAGAATTTTGACCCAGACCCTGGAATGGGTACAGGATCCCTGGCGCTGGCAAAACTTTCATCTACTAGGCTAATACTTCTTGTAATGATAGTAATAAAAAATTTCCATAGGAGCGTTCAGATTTCTTACAGGTATATTGAAGTTGAAGGGTTCAAATACATCAAAACCTAATTTGAGTAAATCCATATTGCCTTAAAAACTATTTAAGTACAGATTCTTACTAACTGGCAAGTACACGAACGTCATGAGTGTAATTACGTAATTATATTATTATCGTTATTTTCTGGGCATTTATAACTTTTACCCACTTCAATTGCTTGCAGTCATTTCAAGTTTTTATTACCGATGATCAGGTCACTAATCGAGGTGCTTAAATATCATTTATTTGCAATTTGTCATTCGTTACGATGAATCTAAACGACTTTCTTCTATCCAAGAAAGGGTTTTTTGCTTTTAATTTAAAATATTTGTATTATATGGGATTATGGCCAGAAGAGGATTGGCCGAAAAGGCGTTTATTCCTTTATAGAATATATGAGATGGTATTGCATGTTATGCCATTTAATTTTATGATTTTAACTGCTATCGGTACCTACGAAAACAGAAAAAGTATGGTAATTTTGTTGTCCAATCTTGATAAAACTCTCGTTGCCTATAACTTCGTTCTGAAAATTTTCTTCTTTGTGCTCAAGCGCCGGGAACTCAATATTCTCATAACCGAGATAAAACATTCAGGGGACAGGGTGTCGAAGGAGAGGCAAAGATTGATGGCCGTGCACGTAATTCTCGTCACGGTCCTATCTTCAGCTATCGTTGGCGCATTCAGTCTTGTAAGTCAACTTAAAGGAGAATTGCCAGTCGAAGCATGGATCCCATTCAATGAAACTAAAAATCGAATGAACCTATTTTTGGGTCTCCAAATTTTAGCAACATCTTTCATGATTTGCTTGTTTAGAAACTTTGCTATCCAGGGCATTGTGTGTAATATTATAATGTATCTATGCGACCAACTGATTGAAATACAGAATTCCTTAAAAACTATTAGGTTTTCTAAGGAAAATGCAACTTTAATGAGGCAAGAATTTAAAGAAATAGTAAAGAAGCACACACGGTTGATGAGGTACTTTCGTATTATCATTGAATTGTTTTGCTTATGAAACAAGCGATAAACTGAATTTGTTCTTCGCAGATACTCTAAATCATTTACAAACATTTTCCAAGAATTTTTTCTCATACAAAATCTAGCAGTCACAATAGAGCTGTGTTTGAATGCAATTATGGTGTCAGTAGTAAGTATAAATAACTAATTGGTAATCTTATTGTCCGTGCGCTCAAATCCGCGAACTAGGACTCTTTGCATTATGGTTGACATAGGCATATATATGGCAAACATATCAACGAAGAATAAATATTTATCTGTCACATGTCATGATCATTTGGACTACAAGATATTTTTAATTCAATACACGAGCAATAAGACCTGCTCATTGGGCCATCTAGAGATAAATGGTTACCGCCACCTGTGAGTATGCGTAATATCAAAGACATTACTAAAGCGATGTATGTCGCTTTTGCACACTGAAATTGAAACGTGGTAAATATATTTTACTGTTAATTTTATTAGGGTGGTAGCTAGATAGGAAATGTTGCACCATATATGAGATCCATCGGGATTAAACAGGTTGCTACAGATTTCAGTAACCTGCAACAAGAGGGATCCGGACATCATTGCTTCGTTGGTTGTTTGGTGGGGTTCACCATAAACTACCTAGATAAATCTACAAATAGTTAATTGACATGCGTTCAATAATGGTTGGAGCCCACTACATCCCCAAAGATGAACCAAGATCGTTAGTAATAACATAACACTTTTTTCATCTGATCTTTAACATTTCGATTTCTGTAGGTCGGACTGGCTGAGAAAACCCTGTTTGCAAGTTTTTTGTCCTACTTATGTCTCGCACTTCTTAATGCGTACATATTCTGTTACTTAGGAGATGAGCTAATTTTACAAGTGAGTATTGTTTATCTCCAGATAGAAACGAAGCCTTTATGTGTTCTTGGCACAGACATCAAAACTAAAGCTTGATCTAAGCTCCAATTAATACTATTTTATTAGCAACATTGTACAATTAAATTAAATTGATTTGATTTTATTTACTTGGATGGACGGCATTGCTGATGTCTGATTTGACGTAAGTCTGATTGTGAGACATTTTATTAGGAGCGGATTATTGGCAATTCAAGCAGAGTAACGTTTTCACAAGAATTTACTGTTTTAATAATAATTACACGCAAAATTTGTAACAGTTTCTGGCAGTGATTTATTAGTCTCCAGCACGGCTGAAATAGGAGAGCGCCGGTCTTGAAAAGGCTCTGTTGTAGAACGAGTTACCGAGTGTTGAGTCATACCGGCGGTGCTGCCATCACTCAGGTCATGTGTCGCGTTTCCATTTAGTGACCGTAGTCGTGACTGTCTGCGGCATATTATTATGTTGTTAATGGCATATGTGTATGGAATATATATATATATATAGTATATATATGGTATATTATAATATATTAAAAGTTACGTATGTATTAAAATACTTTATAGGTGCTAAATATTCACGAATAATATGTGAGAGACAGAAGACGGCGCCATAAACCTATGAATCCCACAGCACATCAGTTAACCATTTCCATTTCCAATAATCTATTAACCTATCTATTTATTATTGTCAGAAAAAGATCATGTTACATTAGCTGCACAAACAATTTTGCATTGTAATAAAGAAAGATTGATCTATCGCTCTGACGGCCTATCGCTTACCAAAAATTAATAAGAATATGGAACTTCTTAGAAAAAAGAAACGGCCAATCAGCAGTAAGAGATAGTTTATATCCTCTGTATGTAGAACGTGGGGTCTCGGATTCGATTTCCGGCCGGGACGGACATTTAAGCTACAGATAATTCGTTTTCGGCTCGTGGGTGGTTATGATGTGCCAGTTGGGTTTGTCCATACCAAACTGTGGATGTGTGAACGCAACAAATAATAAGAATGATAGAAAATGGCCATGACCAAGTGTGGATAGAATGCGCGCAAGCAGTAGCATAAGTGTGTATGAGAACCGTTAGTGTACCTTGACGCGGATAAAAGGAAAATTTTATATTGACGATGACTTTTTCTGATTGTATTCTCTGGCAGCGGTACGCAACGATGACATAAAAGCTTCGGTTCAAAACAATAAAATATAATAAAATATTTCAACCGTTTGTGTCTAACGTCAAGATATTTTTATAGAGTGAAAGTATCGCTCTGGCCGCGTATGATTCAGAGTGGACATCGTGGCCAATTGATATGCAAAAAGATCTGCTAATAGTAATACGAATATCACAGAAGCCACTTAGTTTAAGTGCTGGTGGAATAGCGACCATGTGCGTTCAGACGTACAGCCAGGTACATATGTTTAATTAACTAACACAATGTTGGGAAGGTTTTTATTTAAGAAACGTGGCAACCGTAATATTTACAAATTCAACTGTGATTATGTGTTAAATTATTGCATCATCATGCTGACCTCTTGAGAGGGGAGACCAGTGGCCTGCAGTGGGTTGATATTATTTTATAGATTTTTTTATATTTTAATCCGTTGTTTTTATTTTCAGGCCCTCTACAATGCTTATTCTATTTTTGCGGTTTTGAATGATATGGTGGAATAATTTTATGAATATTATTAATTAAGTGTCGACTTAGAAACGTAATATTTTTTTTTTAGCGTAGGTAAACCACTTGATAGAGTAACGTTCTTTTAAGCTATGCTTTTGTCTTGTTTGGCTACTTGATCATGAGATTACGCAATTTAGTCCAAAAAATTACGTTAACTAATAATAAATTTGAAAATTGAAAAAAAAAAATCACTTATGCATTAAAAATATGTTGTACAGACAAAATTCCTCTGCATTTTTTTGCGCCAGTCGTTTATTTTAGATTTAAAAAAAAATGTAGCTGTAATTTAAAAATTGTTGAAAATCATCTGAGCGCGGTGCCCCTGTCGTGCTTTGCCCGAACAAGATGTCCCGTCCCGCACCATCCCATTGTAACGACGGTACACGGCCACTCTTACTGTCGTCCTTCTCGGGATCGCTTGCCGGACGGTTCGAGCTCCCTCTCTTACAGACCGCAATGTTTGTCCGGAAATCATATAAAAAAAGTTAACTGATTTGGCAACAGTTAAAATTGTCCGAACACCTTTTACTTATTTTAAAAGCTGTTACGCAATGTTAAGTGTCATCAAAATCGATAAGATTAGTTTAAAGACATTAATTCTAAAATAGGTACTATAACTATTACAATAAAAAGATTCTAAGATACCAAAGAGTTTAAACAACATTATTACAAGATATAAAAATAAGAAAATGTATATATTACCCAGCTGTATCTTACTGCTGTGTAATTTGAAACTTGATCACCGGCGAACAATACCGATTATAAAAAACCGATTTTCTGAAAGTACTTGATAATACAAACTTGTTCATATTGTAATAATGACAATAACAAGGGATTGATGATATACTTTGTACGGTATGTCAGAAATAATGATCAGAAAATATATTATTCTGAACGCTACCAATGTAAAATGTCTGATAAGTTAGAAAGGTGGAGATCGCCATTTCAGGGTTTGACAGCAACAGAAAGAAAAACAAAGCATAAAGTGTCAATCAAGTAGTCACATTTAAAACGATAAATTTTGAAAACTCTTCTGAATAAAATTATTTTGTTAAGTAAAATTTTATTAAGTAGTAACCAGTCATGACGCCGTCTGTCAATTCTAAAACTAAAATTCCAATCCAAGCTACAGTTAAAAGTAAGAAAATTAAAGGAATAACCAAGAGGGGAGAAAACAGAAGTAAACTCACAAAGGTTTGTTTGATAACGGAATTTTTATATTATAATAGTTCCACGGCAAAGATACTTTGTCGCTACACTTACTTCAGATTTCTGTGCCGTTGTTGGTTTCAGGTTATTTCAAAATGAGATAGGTTTAGATCTATCACACCGCAAAAGTACTTATTTGTAAATTTGCAAATATCTGTGAACATTATGGATTTATCTAAATGCATCTACCCTCGATGGATTTCCTCGCGGATTCTTGCGCGACACGACCAATATTTTAATATAATTAATTACATAACATCGATATGTTTAACAAGCTGTCTATAAATTACATATTAGAACTTAATTAAATTGAACTTTTTAGTTTATACTATATTATAATGTTTATATTACAGAAAATAAAGAAAAATAATATTTTGGGGATAAAATGCCCTATTTGCTTGGAATTCCTGTGTGTAGATTCGGTGTCTACAACGATTTGTGGGCATGTGTTCTGCACCAGCTGCATGAAAAAGGCTTTGAAAGAAAAGTTTCGTTGCCCAATTTGTCGTAAGATATTAAGAGGCGCTAAGGCAACACATCACTTATATTTAGATTTAAATATGTGTGAGTAATTGATTTATTTAAACTACACGTGATTGTAGATAGAAAAAAAATGTTATTAAAAAAAAATAAGTAAAATTGTTCAAAATCTGTAAGTGTTAAACTGGACTAGTCTAGTTAGGTTATTGTGTAATATACCGCTTATACATATTGAAGTTTTTGTTAATACTCAACGAACGAGTAAAATTCTATAATGATAAGTGGTCAAAATCTATGGACATTCATAACACTGATTTTGTTAGCTGCTAAAGAACTGTTGTTACTAATGAAGCAATCGATGTATCTGTTTATTATTCGGTTTTATTTTTTTATATTTGTCGGAGATGGTCATTAGTATAAACGTGAAACGAAACTCAGCACGATATCCGAGTGATGGCAGCACCACCGCGATGACGTCGATACTCGGCTAACATCGTGCTACAACAGAGCCTTTTTGTTTTTTTTTTGACGACGGGGAAACCTTCAAAACGTACCCGGTGCCGTGGGAGCGACACAGGGTTATGCGGGATTTTTACCCACTAAAACCCCCTCGGTGGCCTTCCTCAGCACTTGTGGAGAACTCCGGGATCTCCAAAAGGAACACAACCGGAGTCCTCCAAGCGCGGCGCCCTTATGCTCGGGCTCCGCCCACGAGGGACCACAGGCCCCATCGCTCACCATCACCTTACAACGGTATGCGGCCACACATACCGTCGTCCTTCCCGGGGTTGCCGATGGACGGTTCGAGCTCCCACTCTAGTCGCCCGCAACCCCGAAAGCCCCCTTTTAGTTACCTTTTACGACAGGCAGGGGATACCGAAGCTCGTATTCTATTCCCGAGCCACAGGGACAGCTACAACAGAGCCTAGCTAGTGGAGTGACGCCGCATGGAGTCACAGTTTACATTCTGCGGTCGAAGAGATCGGTTCCTCCGCACTGGGAACTGCTACTTGTTTCGTTTGCCCAGTGTGAAGTGTTTGTTAACAATTAATTAAAAGTGTTAAACGATTATACACCCACGCTATGTTGTACAATGCTGCTAAAATTACTGGCGTTTACCGATATATTTAATAATACAATGCGACAAGCGGCTGAGTGTGTTCCGAAATTATCAGTACAATTCGGGGTGCTGCGAAGGTTTTTGGAACACGCGCCTATTCATCACGAGAATTGTTTTTATATCCCAATTTCTTGGAAGAAGAAAATTTATTTCTATTTGCCAAGCACGTGGGAAAAAGTTAACGCCATTGCTTGGACTTTCAAACTCTAACCCCTAGGATGCAGTGCTAGATGCTAGATGGTCACATCAACCCTGGTCATACTGGGGTCGGACCGTCGCGATCATTTCTCAGTCCGTCTGCAACACTTGAACAACGTATGTTAACAGGTTAAGTATGACCTGAATGCATTGATGGAGAGGTCGAATATTACCATTTTTTATTAATATTAATATCTATAGCAAGGTGCTATCTGGTATGCGTGAGTCAAGTCGACTGTGTGATCGACTTGTAAGCAAACATGGCTCCATCTCGTCAACAAGCAACTATTGTTCAAATACAAAATCAATTAGGCATGTCGTCATAACACTAGTATTTTTTCTTATTTTACTGTGACGAGAAGTTGCCGTAATTTAATTTTTCATTAAAAATGGTAGAAAAAACGCCACAGGACATTTTTAAAATCAATATGTAACAAGAAAGTTTCTAACTCGTGTTACTTGTCATTAATGTATTTGTCTACACTACAATATAATTCATTAACAGGTAAATTTCGGATCAACTTTGTGACATTGACTTGTACACTGACCATCATGAGGAACCATTGCATCTTGCGCAGGCGATAAAAGATGTAATTAAATTGTTTTTTATGGACGTGTACTTATCTATATATTTACTGCTTGTGCAGTCATTTTTTTCGCATGAATACTATATGTAAATGTACTGAGACGTCACATCAAATACCTACTCCCTATTTCTTCAAAGTTTTCCTTTAGCTATGTTATTTATCTTTAATTAGTCGTTTCTTCAATATAAAAATTAAATCAATTTCAGTTGCTTTATCTCGTATTCAAATACAGTGAAAAATAAAACCATGAAAAAACGCAAAATAATAGTTGTTGCCGCAACAGTAAACTGTACTATCTTTTTAATCTAATATGCAGACCTAGTTTACATAAGAAAGTCAATATATTATTACGTGTCAGGATCCGTAGGCTCGTAAAAATGCCACAATCGTTCCGCAGAGACTTTATTTTTCTTCACACGCACTTCACAATCACAGTTACACTCGTAGATCGCAGGTATTCGCTTCGTAGGGAGAGAACTCTTCGCTTCGTATCCGGAGACCGAATGCCTTGTGGCCGACCCTGCCCGCTATTTATATCGATTTCCGGGCTTCCAGATCCTTCCACGCCCTTCGTTGTAGTAAACAATAACAGGAATTCCCGGAAATCGATATAACAATAGCGGGTCAGGTAACCAACCCCATTTCGGCCCTCACCTATGCTAATCTCGTTCCTTTTACCTGAGGCATACGGGCCAGATTGGCCTGGAGTGACCCAGGTAGTTTTTATTACTACCTGGGTTTCTCTTTCATTGCCTCTATTGTTTTCCTCTATTGTTTGCCTCACCGTAACGGTCGGCCACCCTTCTAGAGACTTCGCAAGCCTGCCGACTTCGAGAAGCTTCGTAACACTGCCCCCCTCTTAATTATGTTCATCCCGAACATTGTTTGCTTCATGACATGGTGCCAGTCTGTCTATGTGGAAGATCTTGGGTTTTCTCCTATCTCCCTGCTTGATCCGGTAGGTCACGTCGTTAATCCTTATGACTACTGTATACGGCCCTTCCCACCGTGCTTGTAGTTTCGGAGACTTCCCCTTTCTCCTAAGTGGGTTATGCAGCCATACCAAGTCTCCTACCTTGAAACCGTGCGCCCGTGCGTCGCGATCGTAACGGGTTTTCACTCTCTCGCTGGTTTTTAAGCTGTGTTCCCGCACGAGTTCATGTGTCTCGTCCAATCTCTTTTGTATATCTGCGACGTATTCAACAGTCAGTTTGGGGGCATCAAGCGGAGTACCAGTCAGTAGGTCTAAAGGCAGACGCATTTCTCTGCCGAAGTTAACTTTAGCCGGAGTAAACCCAGTGGATTCATGGACTGCAGAGCGATAAGACATGAGAAATAGTGGTATGTTCCGATCCCAATCTCGCTGATGATCCTCAACGACTTTGGCCAAGTGATTCTCCAATGTTTGGTTGAATCTCTCGACCATTCCGTCTGATTGAGGATGTGCAGGTGTGGTACGGGTCTT
>PDGT01000001.1:4864698-4886237 GCA_003671415.1 Megathymus violae
CCGTGTCCACTATAAAGCGTTCTTCTCTTCTAGGGTAACCCAGAATCGGAGCCGAGCATAAAAGTTCCTTAAGGTGAACAAACGCACGTTCACAATCTGAATCCCAACTGAAGATTCTCTTATCCTCCGTGAGGCGATACAATGGCCTGGCTATTTCTGAGAAGTTCTTCACAAACCGCCGGTAATAAGCACACAAGCCTAAGAATGCTCTCACGTCTGTTTTGTTCTTCGGCGTCGGCCATTCTTGAACAGCTTTTATCTTATACGGATCAGTTCGAACACCTTCATCCGATATTACGTGTCCCAGGAATGCTACTTCCTTCTTGAAAAACTCACATTTCTTCGGATTAAGCTTCAGGTTCGCCTCACGGAATCTTTTGAATACCTTCTCCAGATTTCGTTGGTGTTCCTTGAAGTTGCGTCCCATAACTATCACGTCATCGAGATACACTAGACATACATCTCCTAGAAGTCCTACCAATACTCGCTCCATGAGGCGCTCAAAAGTGGCAGGAGCGTTGCATAGTCCGAAAGGCATAACGCGGAACTGCCATAAACCATGTCCATTGCCAGTGATAAAAGCGGTCTTCTCCTAATCTTCTGGCCGAAGTTCCACCTGCCAGTAACCACTCTTCAGGTCTATCGTCGAAAACCATTTCATTCCCCCAAGCATGTCCAGTGTGTCGTCAATCCGGGGCAAAGGGTAGCTATCTTTTTTAGTCATATCGTTCAGCATCCTGTAGTCCACACAGAATCTGGTGCTGCCGTCTTTCTTTTTCACGAGTACCACAGGTGAACACCATGGACTAGTCGATAGTTCTATGACCTTGCTGCGCACCATATCCTGGATCATCTCAGATACTTCCTTTTCCTTTGCCAATGGTACACGTCTTGGTCTCTGCTTGATCGGTACGGTAGCACCAGTATCAATTGGGTGAGTGACAAGGTTCGTTCTTCCTAGTTTGCTATCTCCTGCGGTGAAGATGTCCTTATAATTTTTCAACAGTTTTGTTGCTTCTGTGTATTCCTCAGTAGTAAAGTTTTGCTTCATTGCTTCCAGCAACGAGGTGATATGGTCCGTTGATTTGGTTTTACCAGTGCCCTCTTGTATCTTCCGAATACTGTCAACAGGTTCACAACGTCCGATAATCGTGTTTCTTGAGAGATGTATCGGTGTGTTACTAAGGTTGATGATCTTCACTTTGGCATCTGGCTTGGTCATTAGCAATGTCCTTGCCGTGATCCAACTGGTGTGATCTCCATAGTCTTCCACTATAACACATCGATTTGGTGTCATCTTCCCTGAAAACTTAACGCTGACTAGCGTTTCCGATTTGGGTGCTAGCTTCACTGTTCTTAAGCAGTGCACTGCCATTAAAGATGCACCCTCCAGAAACACTTCTTGATTCGGGAAGCTTAAAACTCCTCGTGCAACATCAACCAAGCATTGATGTGTCCGTAGAAAATCCAGTCCGATGATGCAGTCGTCGGTTATATTGGCTACCAAAACGGGCTGCATGTAGATGTTATCTCCCAGCTTCAGTGTCACTTCTGTAACTCCCAGGACGGTCACTGGCTGGCCTGTTGCTGTCTGTAGGTTGTAGAACGGACGTGCATTTTCCCACATGATGGTTCGCTTCAGCAGTTCTGGTCGCACAATGGATTTCGATGCCCCTGTATCGATAGTAAAGCGACAGGGTTTACCATTTATCTCTCCTGATGTTACAAGACTGTTTCCATCACAAGCCTGTGATACTTGTAAGGTGGGGGCTCGACGAAGTCCAGCCAGTGCCTGCCCCGCGGCCCTGGCGCCTTTTAGTTTAACGACTCCTGGATGTCGGCCTGAGTAGCCGTCGACACCGTTCTCGTTCGTCTTTGTGTCCGACAGTTGATTCTAATATGGCCCCGTTCGCCACATCCGTAGCAAATAGGTCCAGTACGAGGTTGGATCGTTGCCACCACTTCGCGCACTTTATAATTTTTGTAGTCACCACGGACTGCCTCCACCTCCAGGGCATGTGCTAAAGCGGCCTCTGTGGTTGTATGATGGCCCAGGCGCACCGTTGCTCTCACTTCCGGGTCCCTTATGCCACTAACAAACGCCTCCAGCACCTTGTCTTCTACTGGTGTAGAACTTGACGCGTAGGCTCGGCGTACTAGGCGTTCAATTTCCGTAGCCCATTGCTGTAAGCTTTCGCTTAACTTCTGGACTCGGTCTTTGAGCTGCGCACGATATATGTGCTCAAGATGTTTGTCTCCATAGCGACCTTCCAGTGCTTTAAACAGTGATTCCAAAGTGCGTCGATCGGCTGGTACATTCTCGAGTACCAGTAAGGCTTCTCCGCGAAGAGCTAGCGTCAGCGCCGCGAGGGACTGCTCGTCCGCCCAAACATTCCCTTTAGCTACAACTTCAAACTGGTGCCTGAACGCCGTCCACGAGGTAGTGCCGTCGAAACTTGGGACCTTAAACTTCGGTGCTCCAACACTTAAGGGAGTAACTGTGCCCAAAGCCTTGACTTTTTGAAGCTTGTTTTCCAAGTCCTCAAATTTCTTTTCGTGGGCGTTTATCGATGCGTCGTGGGCTTTGAGAGTTAAATCATGCTCAGTCGTGCGAATCTTAACCCATTCCACGTCTTCTTTTACGATATTTAAGGCTCCCTGAAAGCCATCCATCTTCGTATCGATCGCTCCCAAGCCCACCTGTATAGATTCTATCGCTTCCCGCTGACTCTCCATCGCTTTCCGCTGGCTCTCCATCGCTTCCCGCTGGCTCTCCATCGCTTCCCGCTGGCTTGCCATTATCGCTTCCCGCTGGCTCTCCATCGCTTCCCGCTGGCTTTCCATTATCGCTTCCCGCTGACTCTCCATTTTATTCTCCAGCTTCCTCTCTAGCATGGCTTCCATTGCTGTTAATAAAGTTGCCATATCGAATCCACTCGAAGTAGCCGGTACTGATGCAGCGAGTGTCGGCGTAGGTGTGCTGGTTCCAGTGGGCGCTGCCGTATGTCCAACGGTGGCCTCTCTTCCAGCACGGTCCCGTCCAGGCGACTCCATACGCGTAGCATCCACTGCTGTCTGCCGTCGCGTACGTACCCCGTCTTCACTCTGCGGTACAACAGGCATTCGCTTCTGTCACCAATTGTTACGTGTCAGGATCCGTAGGCTCGTAAAAATGCCACAATCGTTCCGCAGAGACTTTATTTTTCTTCACACGCACTTCACAATCACAGTTACACTCGTAGTTCGCAGGTATTCGCTTCGTAGGGAGAGAACTCTTCGCTTCGTATCCGGAGACCGAATGCCTTGTGGCCGACCCTGCCCGCTATTTATATCGATTTCCGGGCTTCCAGATCCTTCCACGCCCTTCGGTGTAGTAAACAACAACAGGAATTCCCGGAAATCGACATAACAATAGCGGGTCAGGTAACCAACCCCATTTCGGCCCTCACCTATGCTAATCGCGCCCCTTTTACCTGAGGCATACGGGCCAGATTGGCCTGGAGTGACCCAGGTAGTTTTTATTACTACCTGGGTTTCTCCTTCATTGCCTCTATTGTTTTCCTCTATTGTTTGCCTCACCGTAACGGTCGGCCACCCTTCTAGAGACTTCGCAAGCCTGCCGACTTCGAGAAGCTTCGTAACAATATGGTTGTTCCACCGAAGTTCAAAATCTAAGGTTATATACAAAACATCCTCGGTTTATTCCATAGTATTTCGTTATTTCATTTAAAGCTTTTACTAAATTTTTGCACCTTTGATAGCACGAATTCTACACTTTAAGCATAGTCAAGTTTGAGAGACGAAGATGTGGTCACCCTCAAAAGGTTGCTACGTAAGAAAACATGTTAAACCTGAAAAATCTAATTGAAGAGAATAGGCAAATTATCTGTGAAGAGATTTAAAATATATTGTGTGTAGGAACTGAAAGCATTCACGAGATTTTAAATGAATACGTTCGTGCGAGGGTAGGTAGTTTCGAATTGGGTCCTGCACAACCTCACCCATGTTCAAAAGTTTAGGTCAGCGTGGAATGTTGTAATGATGTCTAAATTTCATTTCAGTATATACTAATGTAATCTGTGATTTCATGTAGGTGCATTTCGACGTGTTTACGATATTATTATAGGTGATGAATTTTGAATACAATCGAGAAACAGATACGCTATTCAACAGATTATTACAGAAATTAACATACAGTTATTTATATTTGTGCATAGTGTGCAAATTTAAACTAACGGTTTACTAAGTAGTTTTTTACATCTATACTAATATTATAAAGAGAGTGCGAATTATGTGAGTTTAGTTTATGTATGCGGAGGGTAATCACTGTATTCACGGTACCTATTTGTAATACTCTTTTTCATTTGTTATCGTAACTTAACTTCACAAGTACTTAATAAATGCTAAATTAAGCTCTTATAAATGCATTACTTAAGAGAACCGCAAAAATGGCTAAGTTTTTAATAAAAGGTACCAAACTACTACTTTATACCATTACTTTAAAACTTCTCTATTTTCCTCTCTCGTTGGCAGCCGACTATAGTCTGCATCGGTTATTTGGTATCCGCAGTACGTCACGTGGGAATAAATAATATATATCGTTTATACAACGTTCACTACAAGACACCTAGCGTTTCATTCATTTAACACCGCAATACTTGTCTTCGTCTAAAATACTTTATCATACAATCGTCGCATACATATGTTTCTTAAAACCTATTTCTGATAAATGTAATTCACTGCATAGCATAAGTATTAACATTGTCGGTACCCGCCTCGTCACGTTACTCATGGCATCCAATTACTAAAATCTTCCATATTCCTCGGAGCAGAATTATCTTCTAACATCCCCTAAATTAAAAGAAACTAGTGCTGAATATAACAGGGGCATGTGCGTTAGTCAAAGACATTAATATTTTTCATGATACTTGTCAGGATTTAAAAAAGACCCTTTTTTATTATTGAGTTTTTTTTCTTTTTTTATTACGCTATTTAAATAGTACAATAGACTGTAAGTGAATGTTGAACACGCTTGTAATTGGCATACATTCAAGAACTATTTATGTTTATTATAATGTTGTAAGTGATTTATGTGTAATGTTGTAGGTTTGTCTAATAAACAAATACTTTACTGTTTTAGTCATAAAATAATATTTAGACAACGCTTACGCTTGCAAATTTCTAACAGGAATATTCTGGTAGCTAAAAATTCAGCAACATGCTATATTCACAGACCTACCTAACTGCGGTGATCTATATTGGTGATACATACATAATATTACTTCGATCATTGTATGTTCGCAAAAAATAATAATTTCCGAACGTGAAATGACAAATTGACAGTGATCGACACTGAGTAACGTCGTGACAGTGGACAGCACAGAGTACATTTGAGAACAGTGACAGAACTCTATTGAATTTTAGTTTACGTACTAAATTTGATAAAGATTATGATATTTCGTTTAAATTGTAAATCTAATTTTTACTAAATTCGCAGTTTTGCTGTAATGAATACATTAAATAAAGTGGATAAGGAATATTTGAGAATGGCTCTAAAGACGGATAAAAGACTTGTTGGTTATCCAGACATAAATGCAAAGTTAGATGATCCTGACTTGGTGTATCAATACTTTGTGAAAACCCTAGCAAAATGCCACTTTGAATTGAAAGCGATAAGTCATGTAATTTTCTTGTTTATTTACATTACCTATCTTCGAATACCTCTTACTTATTAAATCAGTCAATATATACTTTAGCTCGCGAAGAGAATCGCTAACAGCTGGAGTATCAGGCATACATTGAAATCTTAAAGTTGAATGGAATTAATGAATGTTGACGATTATGTGAATTGAAATTTATGAATTTATGACAGACTTTTTCCACAGTACATCTAAAATGAACATAATATTTGTTTTATTTTAAGGCCTTGTTTAATACATTTTAGAATTTGTAAATACAATTTCAGAAGACAGCCTGCAATATAAACGGTTTTCTTTAACTATAGAAATTGAAAAAATATTTTATTGAACACATTTTTAATAACAAATTCATGAAATTTTTAAGTTCTGTTTAAATATTAGTAGGTTGTTTTATAAAGAACAACTTCAAATTTGATTGTTATTAAAAACAACAGTTATTTTTATATTTACAAATTGTTAATGAACTGTATTTCTAATTGTCACATTGGAATTAGTATTAAGTATAGTATTAATATGGTGGAATTTATAAAACTGTATTTAAAATCTGTCAGAATCTAGGTTTAAGAAAAAGGTTTCAGATCAAACTTACATATGTTCCATCATAATGTAAAAAACCAATTTCTTTATTTTAATTTTTAGGATATATTATCTTGTAATAACTCAAAAGAAAAATTAAATGAGTTGAATGAAAAAGGTAGAGCAGCAATAAAAGAGATAAGAGAAGAAATTGAGAAGCTTGGTAACTATGCAAAAGACTCCAGAGATCCAAAATATGAAAAGGAATTAGAGACACAGAGGCATCTATTGTCTGGGTAAGATAGTATATAAAGGTATAGTTTTTAACCCAAAAACTAATTATTTTAGCCACATTTGTATTACAAAATAGGGAATTCTTTTCCCAAGACCTATATTATATTTTGAAGTTAGGTCTAATGTATCATTCTTAGGTTAGTTTTACTGATCTCAAAGCAATTTATGAATTTTAGATGTGGTTTATATTAATTTCAATTAAAAATTAACAATTAACACATACATTTTATTTACAATATGGGTTTCTGTATTTTATAAATAGTAATGATGTTGTTCATATAACTATGAATTATGATTCTACAGACTTTTAAGAGAATTCAAAGAAGCCAACATAAGAAGTATGTTTGCTATAGAAAAATCACAAAGGGATGATTTACTGACACCAGAAGAAAGCAGTGGTGTAAAAAGAAGACATAAAAGAGCAAAAGTTGACAGTGATGGCCTGCTGCAAATATCTACAGGTATATACATATATTAAAATAAATAAGACACTTGCATTGCACCAGTCATAGCCACGTGATTTGAACATTGGTCTCTCACATAGAGGACCATCATAGGCCGTCACTCGAAAGGATTGTAAGACGGCAGATCTTGACCATCAAAGATAACTTTAAGGTGTGCAGGTTTTCTCACAAATAACTTTCTTAATCAAACGTAAGTGAACATTATTTAAAATGAGTGTAAGTATCAGACCACAGTTCTCAAAACAGAATGTTCCCTTTTTTTATTCAAGGGTGTATTGATTATTTCTGTATTTTAAATGGTTTCCAGGAGTAACAGATCAATTACTGTCTATAAGCAGACAGTTGGCAGATACAACACAGAGGAGCCAAGCCACATTGGATAGCTTAGTATCTTCGAGCTCTACTGTGCATGTAAGCAAATTTTTTTTGGTCAGTAAGTAGTATTGGATATGCAGTGTCCTGTTGGTTTTATTGTTGGAGATTAATACAATGTATCACCATGTAAAATTTTGTAACACATCTTTCAGATGTATCTAAATAGTAGCCCGCGAGAAGACCCTAATTCGAGGTTCACGTACACTCGAGCATCCTTAGTTAACGGCCTCTTATATTATAATTCCAACTGAATGAAATGAAACTGATGAATTTGTTGATTGATGATTACCATTTCTAAGTACTTGTGGCGATAGTTGATTCCCTTTAACACGAGAAAGGTGTTATTTAGAATATCATTTCCACACACAAAACTTTTGACACCTAAATAAATAGTCCTTGTTTGCGGCGCGCATTCGGATAGTGGAATCTTAATAATTTATTGTTCACTTCACTCCTTTTTGATTTTTGGCATATTAACGTTGTTCCAGGGCACACAGTCCGAGTTGCAGAACACGGCAGGCTCAATATCGCAGTCGAGTAAATTGCTCAATAAATACGGGCGGAGGGAGTTCACCGATAAAGTTATAATGTTTTTCGCGTTCCTCTTCTTTTTAGCCGTTTGTCTTTACATTGTCCACAAAAGATTATTCTAGTCAAACCGTGGCTGTTTATTATAGGAAGCATGGTTGGTATCTATTATAGTAAGGCTTAGTACTGATGCTGTATGGTGACTGCAACACCAAGACGCTTGAACAGTGCCCTTGCAACGTGAGGATTCAGGAGTTGGATTCTACAGTATAATGACAAAATATGTTTGCTTCATGCAAAATACTAATTTAGCAGAAGTTTTTACTAAATTAATAATTTTCAGAAACATTGTAATGCTTTTGTTAATGATGTTTCGGCATAATTACGTTAAAAGCGTTAATAAGGCCAAAAATGTACTTGATATTTTTATAAAATACATTGTATTTTTGAAAATAAATTATGGAGTATAAATCCGTATAATTGCTAAGTCTATTGTTTTGTAGGCGGACAGCAGTTCACTTATTATGTCAATAGTTAACAAACTATACGATGGGATGTCTCCGCCACCGCCGTCCATGCATGTCGATAATACGGAAGCCATCACTGGCGGGGTGTTTTCCAAGGTGGAAGTGCGGGACTCGTTTTTTATAGGTTCATCGAAATTGCGGTCGAAATAGAACAATTGAAGGTACATAAATTGTAGAAGGCGAGTTGTAGCTAGGTTAGTAAGCACGTTGCATCGTTCGATAAGACTTCCAAAAGAAGGGTGCTGACGCCACTGTCGTTCGTTATTGGGCAGGATGAACCATGAGCATGGGAGATTGGTTTTAATTCATAGATAAAGCCTCTCACACAATAGTCTAGATAAAGATTTGTAATTTTAAAACTCTTAGAGATATTGAAAGTACTTTTCCAATGAACTAGTTTCCATCTTTTTATAATAAAAGGAATACCGAAACAATCCAATTTGCTTATTAAAATATAATATTAAGTAATAAAATAGCTGGATACGAAGAAAGAGATTTTTTGGGTCAACAGTTGACCACACGATACACGATACGATTGGTGTACACACGATAGTGATTTGGCTGCATATCTAACGTCGAATATTTGCTAACCAATTCGAGAGAAGCGCCGAATATTCGCCGAATATGGTAATTGTGCGTGTGGTTGGTAAGCGCTCAATGAAGTTCGCTAAATTTATTCGTAGTGTCTTAGTAGCAGTTTATACTAAGATTAAGTTGTAACTTTGCTTTTTCGTTTTGTGTACTACAAAAAACTTTTTGTTTATTCTCTACAACATACCTACCAATAGTAGATTTTAAGTATAAATACTTCTACACTGATGTAAAGAGTTAAAATTGTTTATGTTTATGTAGGAGGTACCCACATGAAACCTTTACCGCTTTGGAGCTAACGATTTTAACACTGATAAGAAGTTACATTGTACCCAAGTAACAAATCTTTGGAACCACTGACCGATTTAAATAAAATTTTTACACTAACCACAAGCTATATATTCCCCGAGTAAAATGGTCTATTATTATTTTGATAAAACGTTTTTAGCGGTAAAATTGAAATATCTCTTATTTTGGGAAAGCGCTTATTGGCCGCTTTATCGAGATGCGTTCGTCATGTGGCTGGACAGATATTAAAATCTTGAATTATAAAAATTCACGTTTATTTAGATCTGAGTATATTTATGTTAGTCAGTATGCTACCATTGTTTCTTTGTTGACTTCCCGAAGTGGGACTGGCATACATTGGTTTTAGTATGTTTGGTTAAAAAGTTTATATAAATAAATATATTTATTCTTTACTACTGTTACTGATCCTGTCGTACATTGTAACTGTAACCGTTGGTACTCACGTGTCTCGCCGTGACTTGGATCCATGTAAATGGGCCAAAATATCGATAAAAACCATAAATAACACAAAAATCGAGAATACCCGTTATAGTCAAAACGCGTGACGCCAGCGATGGTTTATGTATAAATAATTTGATACTGTTTTAATTTTTTTTTTATGTTTGTAATTAGATTTTCGCCCGTCGGCTGAGTACTGAATACGAAAAAAATATGACCACATAGAATGGCGAATTGTAACCAAATATTCGTGGCATCTTCATTTTTAAATAGATCTTGTATAAACCTATTGTATTCCAAAAGTGGCTTCTAAAAGTTAAGGCAGGAAATTATAATAAATTTAAAAATATAGTTATATTGACAGATAAAATAAGCAGTTTTTATTTTACTTAAATAATTCTCTACAGCTGTAAAATTGAAGTTTATATCAGTCGAATATAATGTTCTCTAGCAATTTAATCCAATTTAAAAAATATATTTGAAACGAATTATCTTAATTGAATTCTATATTAATTTTTTTATAGTAAAAGTTGACAAGAATTTTTGACAAACTAAAATTATTGTTATCATTATAAATTTTTTTAACTTTTAAATTCTTAATTGTATTTACATTATTTTTACTAATTTAACTTATTATTCTGCAAATTATGTTGTAAGTAGCCGGGAACACCGACGCGGGCAAGTTAACGCGGGTAAGTAGTAAGTAGTAGTAAGTATAAATGTTATTTATAAACTGTTTAATTAATTGTAATGTTTTTTTCACCTATTACTAAAAATAATTAATTAAGTAAATCTTATACAGTAATTAAAATATAATTTTGTAAACAACATGTCCAGAAACTGATTGTGGAAGACAAAATTCTTAGTCAATTCAGACTTACGTCATAGTACTGTAGTGAGTTTTGCTTGTCACGGTTATGACTTGTGAGTCGACTCAGTTCACCGCAGTTCACCGCGAGCCGTCGGCAAAGGCTGACCTGTGTCTCGCGGAACGGCAGCCGAGCGTTGAACTTAGCCATGCTCAATCAAAAGTTCTTAATGTTTACCATCCTCTTGACGTGTTTGCATCATGTAACCGCTCTCAACATCCTCGCCATCGCCTCGCTGCCCCTTAAAAGTCACTATATGGCTTTCGGTCCCCTGTTTAGAGAACTCGCGAACCGAGGCCACTCGGTCATGGTCATAAACAACTACCCCGACGCAGTTCCCATGACAAATCTGACATTCATCAACTTGTCTAGTCATATGCCGGTCAAAAAAGGAATGTCTGTATTGGAGAACTATGAGCACATCAGTTCGAAACTCCTGCGCATCATCAACGTTTATCGGCATATTGAGATAGGATCTCACAGCGCGAAGATTGACTGCGAGAATTTTTTCACGCACAAGGATGTTATAGATCATTTGGCTAAAGGTATAAAATATGACGTGATATTTGTGGAACAGTTCATGAGCGACTGCGGGCTCGCTTACGCAGCGACTATGTACGATGCGCCAATCATTGGCATAACTTCTCACGTCTTGTTGCCATGGACTTATCCCAGAATGGGTATACCGTTTGATTTTGCAGCTGACGCGTTTTATTTTTCCAGCGCTGGCCCGAATCCGTCTTTGTACCATAAGGTGGAGGCCAAGGTGATTAACTGGTTCATGACAACCTTTGTCAAATGGACCGTTCACGATAGTATTTATAAAGTTTTTAAGGAATTTCTTCCTAATGCCAAAATAGATATTGAAAAGATAGTCAAGGAGAGGATGAAGATGATATTCGCTTACCAGCATTTCTCCCTAACCGGCACTCGGCTTATGTCCCAGCAGATTCTAGAAATTGGCGGATTGCATATTCGAGAACCAAAGCCCGTTTCAGAGGTATGTTTATTGGGCTATTTATTGATTTTTTGATAGTTTACAAATCATTTAAATGATCGATGAATGAGATGATGTTTGACTCTTTAAGGAATCTCACATAAAACTAAATTTGTCCATAGGACGAGCAACTCCCATATTTAAATTGTATACAGTTTCTGTTCATTTCACAGTTTTCAGATTTTTATGAAGTCCTTTTTAGTTCGGTATAAATTGGGTTAAAAAGAACTGAAAAATAGTAATACGCGTATTTCGGTGGAAACTTACTTTGTAGACAACCCACTACCTTCACCCTGGTTCTTATAACATATCCATTAACTTATCTACTAAAGATCTAAAAATCATAACTTTATTAATGAAGGTTTTAGGCACATATCACTTGGTGAAGTTATAATTTAGCTTATCCTTCGATATAAGTGGAATTTCAAAAACTTTCAGCCTTTGAATATTTTTACGATGATTTTATAGCAATTAAAAAATTTAATGTCTGGTTGATTTTATAAAGATAAATAAATAAAAAAGCCTTTATGAAGATACTTGTCGTCATGTAGATGTCGTGTTCTCTGTGACACTGCATAGTAAATTATAACAATAACCCAAACAAAGAGACATTCCACAGGTAAGTGCTGATAGTGCAATACCACTTTCACGATACTTATTTTCACAGAAGTTGATCGTAAAATTATATAAATTAAGATTAATAACATGCAGTAAATACTCCATTTTATGAATAATAACTTATTTTTCATAATTATGTGTAAAATAAAAATATATTGCGTACGTGAAAATGATACCGTTTCGTATAGGGCTTGCACAAAATCTTTCGATAAGTGGATAATTTTTAAATAGGTATAAATATATATTTTTTGTTTTACCTAGATTTGTTCATATTTTGCCGTTTTAGTTTCCGTTAAAGCTTGTAAACACATTGGACAGAAAATAGATTAGACTATTATAAAGGTCCATCTTTGACTTTTGAATAGTATTAGCTCCTTAGATTGATAAAATGTGGCGAATTTTATATTTGTTATTATAATAATATGACAATATCCAGCGAATGTGATATCATATTTATTGACTAATTTTACTCCATCAAGGTTTCCTTTAAATGCAGTTCAAAAAGAAAAATGGATTCGAATATTGAACTAGATAGCTAGGGTTCCTCACAAAGTTTACTGTAGACATTTTAAGGGCAACTATTTCGTTCTACGCAATCAGTGACATCTTGTTAATGAAGAATCTATACCTACAAAATTTGGCGGTTAGTTCATTTCCGAGGGCAATAAGTTATATCGATTTACATCAAAGAATTAATTAATATCAATAACTATTATTATTATTATTGTTTTCATTAGTACCCTTTAATCACGTTTTGTTTTATTTCAACCAGTTTACAAGTAAAAACGAAGCGAAGTTAACAGAAGTTACTAGAATTAGCATGGTATTATTTAATTTAACATGTAATAAATAATCAAGATAAATAATTAAATAATCGAAAATCTAAAATATGGCAAAAAACCTGTAATGGAATAATCGATATTCATGCGAGACAGTGCATGGTTGTGAATTTGACATCACTAAAAGTCACTCACACAGTTGCCATTTTTACACACATGCACATGTGTGCATGCAGGTTTTGGTGACGCGATGATGAGATGTTCGTCTATTACCTTAGTATATTATGTCTATGTACCTGCATGTGAAATTGCACACGTTCACAGAAATTATCATCAATGTCAACGTGAATGTCACATATTGACTGGGCTTACCTAGATTTAACCATAGATAAGATGTCATCAGGTGTCATATATTGCAATGCGGCTACTAGATTTCTTTGTTTTATGCCAATATCAATATTAGGGATATATAAAATCTTATCTCCCTATATCATTTCATGGATAATTTTTTTATAATATGTAAGAATGTGACTGTTAGGTCAAAAAAATTTACGAAACTGATGATGCAGTATGCAGTGTGCAGCAGTTACGAAAAGATGCAGTAGGTAGGTAGTATGGGGTGTAAGGAGCTCCAAACATCCTTCAGTCCGGATTAACAGTATATGTACTCTTTGGTCCGGATCAACCTAACACGCTCGTGCTCTACCTTGCTGAACAACGGGCGATGCAATAGCACCCGGTTCCTCCTGCTCGATTCGTGATAATGTACACCCCACCAATGCCGTCGGTACAGGTGCATGGTGTTTGGATGATATGCTTGCCAGACTGGCTTACTATTCATTCAGACATTAATAATTAAACGTTTTAGTATGAGTATTACCGAAGTTTATCACACGTGACTGATATAAAATTCTTCGTAATGTCAAAAATTGTAGTCATTAATAAGTACCTAGTAATTGTCATTTGTTGTGCATATATGAGTAACAATATTTTATTTCAATGAATAAATAAAATAACATGTTTTCACAAGAAGTGTCACATTGGAATTATATATGTAAAATAATTAAAATGTGTTGTTTTGTTTTGGATAAAACCTGTGACATACTTACGTTTCGATTTTTATTGCCGTATTGTTTTTAGTTTTCTATTTTCAATGATTTTTAATATACATACGCAGTAAATACGATATTTTGAAAGGTCTGATTTAAAGGTTACGTCTGCCGAAAACATATTGCTAGGATTAAGCGAGAAATAAATTTTTTGAGAGCATGCAAATCGAAATCAGTGTAATAAGAGTCTATACATGTCTATAGATTTAAGAAAGTTTTGATTAAGAGATTCGTGGAAATAACGTCTCTACAGCACAATACAGACGATTGTACGGATTAGGATTAAAATACAGATGATTCCGTTCAGAATATATATTTGTTCAATCTCAACTAAGTCTGGGCGAGTCGATAGATTATAATAAGACAGTAACAAAGAAAAAGTCTTAACTCGGTATTTTTAAAGTACATACATATTATATAATACTACATTTTAACTAATTATAGGATGTAGACTCTAATAAAATATATTTTTGAATTTTTGCCTAATTGTCTGATTGGTTGTTCCTCAATAAATTTAAGACTACTGGAACACTTGCAATGATATCATTAGGGTCGTAATGAAACACATTTTACTGCGGAAGGATCGCTTAAGGTGCTATCACACTGCGATGATAAAATGTTTTAAACATTTAACATTAGATAAGTAACACTAAAACTAATTGACTGATTAAAATGTTGTTTGATTGTGTTTAAGTAAAGTTGTCGTTCACAATTCTATAACCATCAGTTTGGACCTACTTTTCAATGTAGGCAATGTTATCGAACATTGTCTGTATACTAACTGTATAACTATGTGAAACGGATTGACCTGCCGATAGTGCCAGAATCTCGTACAACAATAAAGAACATTCCTCTCGCTACACTGTTCGCGTCTTGCAATCGTCCGTGCTGATGTTTATGTTGTAAGATTTGCTATCTGTGACCCAATGTGGAATACGTTTTCAAACACGTTTTTATAACTAAAATTAAAGTGTTTAAATCATAAAGTAGTGTTTCATTATATAGCGAATATTTTATTTTAAATTATAATTTTCGTATTTTGGTACAACTTGGTAGTGGGTATTTCTTTTTAAACTTCATTCAGTTTTAAAAGGATTTCTATTTTTCCTTTTTTAATGCGAATATGGTCGAGTAATAAGTATGATATAAAAAAAAATCTGAAACGGGACGAGCAGATCGCGCTTGTAGTTTTAAGCACCACGTCTGCCCAAGACTAAGTAGTTTCTTTCGACTAATCAAAGTGATTACAAGTCTTAGTTATTACGGAATGCTTTTGTTTTATTCGTCAGTTTATCATCATGAGTTAATGACACATAGATGCCAGAAACTTAGTGATGTTGAATTGAGGCTTTGTAATAGAACCGGTATCAAAAGTAAACGGCTCAAAACACGTTTGTAAAATTTTAATCCTTTGGGGAGTTGTATTTCTTGTTACCAAGATACTTCTTCAGGCCCTAAGACGTTCAATGATGGATTCATTTTGCAATGTTAATGTTTCCATAGCAAATATGCTTAAAACGGCGCAATCATTGATTCCTGTTGATTGCCCTTCACTCTTTATCTTCAGAATTTATTATCATATTCTCACCATGTTTAAAAAGGATCAACTCCGAACCATTTCTTATTGGCTAAAAAAATATAATAAAAATCGGTTTATATACAACTGAATTATGGCTGCATATACATAAAAATACATATACAAGAACATAGAACTTCTTTTGAAACTTTTTGAAGTCATTCAAAATGTGCCCGAACTTATGCATGAAATTTTTTTAGTGTAGATGAAAGATATAACTACATTTTCAGTTTTTTTTTGTGTCAACCGAGTTAAATTAATATTTATAATTTAAATGTGTACAATTTTAAAGAAGACCACGCAGACAACAACAGCATGCATACTACATTTTGTTAACTCAGATCGATTAGTTTATAAGTCGGCAGTCTATCGAAACTCATGACGTATATTTTATATTTGTTATGAGATGATAGTTTTATGACTAATCTTACTCTCAATGATTTACTTTGTATGTAAAATTGTAACTTAAATAATTAAACGATTGATGAACGATATTCCAGGAATTAGAGAGATTTTTAGGAACGGCGGAGCACGGTGCCATCTACGTTAGTTTTGGTTCCAACCTGAAGACCAGTACGATGAGCAAGGACAAGTTGCAACAATTTATGACTGCGTTCAAGAAAATACCGCAGAAGGTTATCTGGAAGTGGGAGGATGGCCAAATGCCTGAGGAGAATGTCAACGTGTTTACCCAGGCCTGGCTCCCACAGATTGACATTTTGTGTAAGTAAAGCTATTGAGCAGCTCGGTGAAGCG
Organism: Megathymus violae; assembly: GCA_003671415.1. NCBI lineage: Eukaryota > Metazoa > Arthropoda > Insecta > Lepidoptera > Hesperiidae > Megathymus > Megathymus violae. The sequence continues at coordinate 4,881,144 of PDGT01000001.1, forward strand.
CAAGTACAGGTTCAGCGGACTTCTAAATGTAGATAGATGGTATGTTATTAAACGAGCAATTTGCTGTGTTCGAGCAATTATTGTGCACAGGTCAGGAAGTCTGATTAAGGTTTATGACAAGCGCTATCATCAAATGTGTGTTGGTTGATTTAACATCTTTAAAAACATTGAGAAGAACTGTTAAGTATGCAGATTTCTTCAAAATATTTTCATTCACTGAATCAAGTGATACATAACTTATAATTATTTAATAATTTATAATTATATATAACTTCCAATTTATAAAAGTTGGTTGTAATACAATATAGCGCTTGTCCCTTAATAGTTGAACTGTACCAATATTCTCTCACATATGAAATGTCCAATGTGCATCCTCTGTAAACAATATTTAAATTTTTTCTTTGCTAGAGTAACTAAGTATGCAGAGAATTTCTAGCGATGCCCCATTATAAGAGTAATCTCTCTCTACCTTCGGTTACAAGATCATTACTGCCCAGGCGCTTAGATAAAATCAAAGAAAATTTAAATTTAACATAGCATTTACACTTAGCTTTTCGGAACTCAGGCTAAAGAATTGTACGTAATATTACCTAGTAAAGCAAGGTCCATTATTATAAATTATTGACCAGGAAAAAAAAATTGTGTCAGTTGAGTATATCACAAAGCAGTAATGTTTTATTAGTTTTACGTTTGTTTATTGATTTCATGGTTCAATTTTCCTTTAGTACCTATATGCAGGATTAATTATAGAATATTATTCACTTTGTTGCAATAAGTAAATGTAAAGTACTTAACAACAGATTAAATATCTACAGCAGAGCCTGCTCATTGTAGTATAGAAATATTTGCATTACAGGTCACCCGAAAGTACTAGCGTTTGTGTCCCACGGAGGGATGCTCAGTCTATCAGAAACGACATACTGCGGTAAACCCCTCGTAACGATACCGATCTTCGGAGATCAGTTCTCGAACAGCGCAGCGGCGAATAAAGTCGGTCTCGGAAAGACGATATTCTTCGACCAAGTTAACACAGAAAGCTTAATCGCAACGATTGAGGAGTTGACATCTGAAAAGTTAGTAACCTGTTTTCATAGGAATGCATTTGTTATTGGCTGCTGGCATTGTGGATTGGATTTAGATTTAAATTTCCTATTTCTGAATTCCTATCACTATTTCGTAACGTTTTTTTTTATGTCAGTGGCCGACTAACTAGTACACGGTTCCCCTTATGGTAAATTCGTTAATACCAAAGGCATCGCCTACGCGTGGTAAAAAAGGTAGGGCCAGTTATTAGTAGCAGCAACCAAAGCTTTTGTATTTCTTTTTTGTATATATGTATATTTTGTTAAATAATTCCTTTTATTTTAATTCTATATAATAAATACCATTATTGTTATTTAAGAACATAAAAACGAAACGTCTTACCAAAGCTTAGTATTCATTAGTGACTGCAGCCGAAACATGTTAAAAACATTTCACAGCTGCAAGATGTTCGCGATATCAGATCAGCTTGGCAAAAATACAGGTTGATACAGTCCCCCTAAAGATTTTGTTTTTATTCGCACATAAGTATCAGACCGGTTCTAATCATTTATCCTATGTTCGAAGGTAACGCGCTCATTCCTGTTGAATTGTTAGTAATTCAGATTTATTACGTTATCCAGAATTAATATAAGAATCGTATTTAAACATTGACGACCCTATTGCCCAGTTGATAGTGACTCTGCCTGCCGAGCGAGGGGCCCGGGTTCGATTCCTGGCCGGGGCAGATATTTATGAGACAAAAATGTTTGTTCTTGGGTCATGGGTGATTTCTAATGTCATATTTGTGTTTGTCTTTGCCATCCGTAATACAGGGAAACCTAGTGCGTGTGTGTCTGTGTAAACGATTATTTAAAAAAACAAACAATGAAAATATTAAGTTTTTATATTTTTAAGCCTATTTTTCTGTTCATGTTTTAGGATGCAAGACGCTGCGAAAAAAGTTAAATCTCAGTGGCACGATCGGCCGCAATCTGCTATGGAAAGCGCCATCTATTGGACAGAGTATGTAGCGCGTCACCATGATTCACCATCACATCTCCCTAGTTTAAATAATACGTGGTTCGATGAATCACAACTAGATGTCACTGTTATCATAGTAGCGTTAATTATTAGTTTGCTGATTACATTGTACATTATTTTACGAACAGTATCAAGTATTATCATTTATGTTATATTTAGAATAGTAAAAAACAGAGCCAAAAAGGATAAAATTTATTAAGATTATTAGGTTTTCGATTTAAATTACAATCAATTTTGTTTGAATTAACCTATATTTTATACGATGAACGGTTTTTATCAAGCTCAATTGATGGAAAAAGATTAATAATACAAAATTATTTACACTAGATATAATCGACATATTTATAACAGGAATATATTATAAACAGGAATGTTATGGAGGTCCGTAACCGTAATTGAAACCGGTAAAATATTATTCATATATACGTATCCATATCGAGATGCGAAATGTCATATCCATATTCCATAACATTTCTAATTATAAGTGCACGAGCACTAAGCTACGAACGATTCTTGTGTATATTTTGGTGCGTAATACATTCTAAGCTAATCAGTGTTCACTGTAATATCTACATATGTTTGGATAATGTTAAAGTAGCACTGTTATGTTTATCAGACGATAGTAATCTAGATATTCTATTCTAAGAAATATTTTTATATTCTATAATATCTTGTACGTCAAAATGTAAATGCATATTTATAATTCTGAGTGAATAATTTTATTGATCTGCCATACGTTTGATATGGTTTACACGATTACATGAGTAATAACATTGTTGTAAAAACGTGCTGCTAAAGTATGTATCCACATTTCCAAAGAAGAGAGAAGAGATACTTACCTACCTATTCATATTTCCGATATCTTTTGCTGTATGTTACGCAGGATGTTCAATCTAAAATTAAATGTTATATTTGCAAAACTAATTGCCTTGTACACATATATATCTACCTTATTCCTGATAAACAGCGAAATAATAAATATTTTCATGAGTATATTTAAGTTTTTTTTTAATGAAAATAAGCCTGAGGTTCTGTAACTTTTCTGTTCGGTAAGGCATAAAACTTGATCCTTGTAAAGTAATTTAATCTATAAATACACATGAGTGTCGTGACGTAGCCTGATGCACCAGCGCCATCTCATTTTACAACATTCATTATAGTTGTAGATATTGTACTGTGATGATTTATTGCAAAATCATGTAGCGTTCATTATCTATGGCAGGTACAACACTTGCTAAATCAACAGGTTAATTAAACCCGTTAAAGGTAAATGCCCCTCAGTGTGCTCTGTGGGATATAATTAATTTGATCTTAGTTACTAAACGCAATATAACGATAGTCTTGTCCGCTATAAACAGTGAATTAATAGTTTAAAAATGAATACAAGAAAAATAAAGAGGTAAACTAAGAAATAATATTTGTGGGTAGAGTCATAAATATGTCTTGTACCTAATACGAGTAATATATTATTGATTCATTTAGTGAGTTATATGAATATATATTTTGTACCATAACAAAGATTTGTTGAATTGATCAACAAAGTTGGACATTGGCGGGCGTGGTCATTAATTGAAAAGGTAACAAAATTCTGAAGCATGGTTTTGTAGAAGATGAGTAGCGTCTCGTTCTGTAATGGAACGCTAAAGTTCTAGTCAAGTTTTGTAATGACGATCGTAGACACGTGTTTAGTGGTTTAAACATCGGTCTCTTTCAAAGAGGACCGGGTTCGATACACGCGTTTCTAGTTTATCATCTGATGTGCGTTTTCGAAATTTATTATCACTGCCTCCGGTGAAGGAAAATATTGCGAGGAAACCTGCACACCTGAGAGTGTCCGAGCATGATCTCGAAGATGTGTGAAGATCGTTATTACGGATCTGTATCGTTGTGAATGGAAATCCTAGTCCAGCAGGCGATCATTATGGGTTGTGATGATGATGGTGTTGTGACGTCATGGTGTGAACTTGTCGAGTGAAGTCACGTATTTGATTCTCGGCCGGAATAAACAGCTTGTGTTTATTCACGACCTACGATTATTAATCGTGCCTCATTTTTGTTGAAATACTTCATTTTAGATTTGAACACTAGCAGAGGCTAGATTATCACGTGTAAGTTCGTAAAGAATTTTAACACCAGTATAGATGACGTCATAGTACGACGCGTAATACGTAACATGAGCCGGTGTCCCCAGACGGCTAGGCGGCCTTCCCGTGTCGCGTTGACTATTACTAATAGCTTATTTATTAACTAAGGTCAGTATCAATGTGTGACATGTTCTAATAATATTTAAAATTTAAACTGGAATATTTAAATCTATCTATTTATCAGCGTTTTACAGTCCACTGCTGGACATAGGCCTCCCCTAGTTGGCACCACTCCGACCGATCCTAGGCCCTCTGAATTCATTGAGGTTTCTTCTTGAAGAAGGAGTTCATCATAATGAAATTCTCCCGCTCCAAAAAGTTAGCCAACAAGTGACCTCTGTTGTTTCGTTGGCCAATTCCGAAAGGCCCCACCCTCTGTTCATTGCCATTTCGCGTGCCTAATCTCGCATTGAAGTCCCCCATCACAACTGGGAAATGAGATATTAAAATACGTATGCCTCTTCTAATATCCTCATACATTGTCTCAACCTCATCTTCAGGATATGTTAATGCCGGTGCATATACCTGTATGACCTTCAGCGAATATTGTTGAGATATTCTGTGTTGGGGCACTTAGGGAATACTCAGGTTGATAAATAAAATTCGGACGTCTGGTCACTCTCGCAGTTGTAACTTTTTTTAATGACGGTAAATAATAAATCAAGATGGGGTCATTGCCCATATAAGCGACGTAGCGCCTGATACACGTAAAAAGCAATTGCACATTACATACATTTCTAAACATGCCCCCAGCCGTTGAAAGCTAGTATTTCAACAAACATCTAAAAGAGGACAAATTTTCGTAAACGCTCGTCGAACCACGCCCGTGGCCGTTCTTACATCCGCTACTCTACTGATACCATCCGTGCCGGGATGGAGATGAACC
>PDGT01000001.1:4886781-4925673 GCA_003671415.1 Megathymus violae
CATAAACAATTTAAGAATTTACGAACGAAAATAATAAACAACTGCAACTAATAAATATGAGCTAAAATATCTAAGTATTCACTACCTACTTATGCACCTAATAACGTACAATAATACGTAATAACCCACTACGTGGCGCTGTTACACAATAAATAAACTAATTTAGGTTTAATTTTTAACAAATAGCTAAATAATGTAACTACAAGCTACTGTACTGTATTTTAAGTACATTAACTATTGTTTCAATCAAATAAACTTAGTGCAACGCAACTATGTAGGTACATTAGGGTAAATAATGGTATGTACTAACCTTAGATATTCAGACAATTTCCTGAATATTTACCTGAATATTGAGTGTTGGGTGCAATAAATATATTAAAAAAAATTACGGCTTAGCACTAGAAATACACTTTGACTGTTGCCGATGTGATGCTTGATTGTCGACACGTCGTTTTCCGATGAAAGTGTATGTATCCTTAATTCTTCGCCTTTATCACAATTTGCGGATAATTATCTTGATCCGGCTCGTAATGGACCAATGTTGGGGCACTTAGGGAATACTCAGGTTGATAAATAAAATTCGGACGTCTGGTCACTCTCGCAGTTGTAGCTTTTTTTAATGACGGTAAATAATAAATCAAGATGGGGTCATTGCCCATATAAGCGACGTAGCGCCTGATACACGTAAAAAGCAATTACACATTACATACATTTCTAAACATTCTGAGTATAAGGTACGCTACTCTTGTCACTTACACTCCCTAATCGCACAACGTTGTTAACGAGAGACTTGTGGACGAAAAATCCGACACTGCCTTGGGACAGATGTTTGCCCTCCCGGTGATAGAACAGGTTTCCAGATTTGAGTATTATCATGTCCTCCCACTGTCTTCGCACCTCAGATAATCCCAAAATATTTCAGTTTAAAGATAGAATAGAAGAGATAGGCAGTATTTCTTCTTCCAACTCGTATATCTTATCATCGGTCCTCAGTGTCCTGCTATTGTACGTTGCCAGGTGCAGATGGCGTTGAATGTGGTAGCCCGATCTCTTCCGGTGATTCTTAGCACCTCCCACCCCGCTGTTACCGTAGCCGCTACCGTAGCCAGGAATAGCAGGGCCGCCAGAGACTGGGGGCCTAGATTTCTTTGTAACTACCATAAAGGGGGTGTTAGCCTTAGTCACTGCGCTTGGCCATTGCGAGTTGGTCACCGCAGTTTGTGTTAATAGTACACAGAAAGATGTTGCTGCCCATCTTCTGGATCTGTCCTATTAGTCGGCTTTTACGATATCTCAGAAAGAGCGGAAGTGATGATGAAGTGAAATTCTGCTAAGTGGACTCGGACACCACACGTGGCAATATATCCATAATAGTTTTGAAAGTGTCGTCTAGTCTTCGCCGACTTCCAGTTAAGAGCGCACCAATGGACATGTTGAACAACGCACGATATAATGGTGTCAGATTTGTTTGATGCAGCTGGTCATATTATTTGTAACTATTGTAGCACTAAATTTAGACCAACAATATGAACTCATACGCGATAGTAAGATGATTTAAAGCTTGGTTAGCCTCTGAAATTAACGTTGAAGTCTTTTATGTCTTATGTCTCAACTTTTTTTGGCAGCTTAGCATGGGCTCTGTTGAGAAAATTACCAGAGCAGGTATAGCTTTGTATCAGGACCAATATTTCACTTATATTTATTGTATTGGGCCGTATTGGGGCGGCCTAGAATACTCGCCACTGTCCCATGCTGGCAGAAAAAGGTGTTTTAAGCAGCAACGGGAGTTAGCTTGCTTAGTGGTTGGGTTTCGCGTAACGATTATATTGTCAATATTATTATTAAGTCATTAACATTATTACTAGTATCTTTCCGTGAAGACTGCCTGGCTGTGACGTGTTCCGACTAGGGGCTTGAGAGCCAGTACTTTCCTTCTTTTTTTCTTCTTAATTCTTAGCGGACAACGTATTAGACATACCTTTAGTTTTACTAATGTTCATGGGCGTCGATGACCAGTTTCCATCAGATGGGTCTTTTGCTCGTTTGTCGGCTATTTATTTTAAAAATGCTTAGAATTTATGATTTTAATATACAGTTCATACTATAAAAAGTTGTATTTGCTAAAAAATTGCTAGCAGTTCTGATAAAATCTAGCGATCTTTTTCTACAGACTGGAGGCTCAGCTGTCAGACGAATTTTTTATTAGACCTCTAATAAAATTTAAAATTTTGGAAGGTAATATATTTGCCAGCCAGTAATATTAAATGAGGCGAGGTATATTACTCCTCCTTCCAAGCATCGGTGAGAACCCTTGTGTTTTGAGATCTTTTCTATGTCAGTAACCGGCAAATGTGGACAAGGATTGTTTTTCGCTTTTACCAGTTTTCTTATAATTACTCCAAACACTTGAATCTTCTACGTCTCACTCTATCTATAAGTACAAATCGTATGGAAATCTGTCGGGAAAGTTTTGAATTTATACCCCACGAGACATAAATATAATCATATTAAGTACATTGTTTGATGACATACCAACGCAGACAATTCAGCGTACGTTCATTAAAAGTTTATGAGCTGAACTTAAAGAATTATAGCTTATCTACGTAATTAGCTGAAAACAATGCTAATTATATGCCTGCAATTTAGCACGGTTTGATTACATTATTCAGTTCAGTGATTCTCAACCGACGGGATATGTTCACGGAATTTATTTATTTTGTTGGGATGGAGCCGGCGGTTTATTTGTATATTTCAATTACAGTCAGAAACGCATTATAATGCATAATAGTTTTACTTAATTTAACCTTTAATCATTATTTTTAATTATATAACTGAACAGTTAACACTGCTACAGAATAGAATGAAAAAAGAATGTTACTAGTTATAGTTATTACAATAATGATATATAATAATGAGTTTATTTTTTGATAAAAAAATTACTTATTAATTTAAGAGCTCTTCACAATATTTTTAGATTTATATGACTATATTAGTTAATCTGCACTTGGCCAAAATGGCGGAATCTGGCTTTAACCGCTAGCATTGTGAGAAAACCCGAATGGTAATACTTACGTTATCATGTATTCATGAAATTATACATTGATCGCTATGTAATGCTATATCCCCACTTATTTGGTGAGATGGTAGTCAAGCATTGACTTATATATTGTAAGTAAAAAAAAACATGAAAGTTAAGCTATTACGCACATATATATATATCCTTGATCTAAGTTGTATGAATATAATAATTGTATACCACAATTAAGACATCCAAAACCATTTTGCTTGGAGAAAAACAATTGGCTACTAATTAAACCAGAACACTTTGATCTTTTTGCTCGGTCACAGGAATATCGAGTCAATAATCAATAAGCAAGTAATGATTAAAATAGAATTTTATAAAGTTTTCATTTACCAATTTGTGTTCATGTGTTTGGTTAAATCGCTCGCTGTGGTTCAGAGCCAAATTAGCCATTGTTGTTAGTTTGAGAATATCTGTTTCAGTCAACAAATAAATTTGTATGCAAGGGCGGTTCATTGCTTGCTAAATCGTTAATGCGTCTCTTGGCAAATGAAAGTGTACTTTTATTGGAGAATGCATAGGGGAGTTGGTATCTGTTCTTTTAGTAAAGCACCATTCTGATACTTCGTGCTATAGATTCTTATCAGTATTTAGTCTTTTGGCTCTTACAGTATAAAGCTATTTGTTATGAACCTATATCCTTATATTACCGTTGTCGTAAATATTATTTTACGATAAGATTTTGTTTGTTACCTACACGATGATACCACCACATATGTAAGATTCTTTTTTCGAACTTCTAGAACCAGTAATGATTGTTGCTATCGATAATCGATTTCGATCGAAAAAGTGTTTCAGTTAGTCATTATTTGGAATCCAATGACGTCAACGAAGCCCTACTTATTCGGTGAATCAGATTGCAACTACCGATCGACCTCAAACTACTGACATTGACTTGCAATAACAATAATATTTGTCGCAGAGCTGGAGGTCGAGCGATTAGACCGAATTCGGCGATTACATGCAAAGGTCGTTAAGATGACTGACGCAAAAATTTGTTTGGCAATGGCTTTTAATTTATTTTTCCGGTGATGAGTTATAGTATAAGCCCTGGTATTTGTGTCTTGTATTTTATTATCTGGTTTTTCAATGTTTAACGACCATAGATATCGTTTGTAATTTTTCTTCTGCGTAAATCTTAAACATAACTTGTTTATGTACCATAGACTAGTAAATATGGTATATAGATTATAGAAAATAGACACAAGTGTTCGTAAAATCCAGGGAAGTTTATACTCGTAATATATCAAATAGTGTCACTTTGTTCGTAAAGCTGAGCGAAAAGTTAAAAAAAATTCAATCTTCAATTATGGATATTCCCATAATCATACGATTTTTATTCAAAATAATTTATGGGAGTGCTTCGCGAATATATTTAGCAATGTGTAATGTAATTTTTTTGTGTATTTGGCGAAGTAATGCAACTGAACTAATTTATTTGTTACTAAATATAAATGTTTTGTTTGTGGAACTGTCTCAATGTTACTAATTAATACGTAATTAGAGTTGGTAGAGGCAGGTTGGTAGAGGGACTTTTCATTTGTTGTTTTATTATGTAACTAGCAAATGGCCCTCGCTTCGAAAAACTGCCTTACGCTTAGAAATAGCACCTACATTATTTTTAATTAATTTATTATTTTTAAAAACTTAGTGATGCTTACTGCAATACATAACTGAAAACCAGAACGAAATCGGTAAGGCCGTTTCTGAGATTAGCGCGAACAAACGCACAGACAAAAATTCTAACGAGTATTTTTTTGGATTCTATTGCGTTAAAAAAGGGCCCTGATAATAGTTTTTCTCATGTATCGTTCATGTACAGAAAGCGATCAGTTAGAATTTTATTATATTTATAGACAAAATTTTATTGTCAGTAGACTAAACACAAAAAAATATATAATTTGTGTAAATTTATACCTACTTAGAAAATACGTATATATTTTTTTTGAGTAAATTCTAAATGAGTTAATGAGTAAATCATATTATAGATGCCTCACTACTATGTACTTTTACAGTATATTACATACATCAAATAGCAATGTTTTATATGTATTGCAGTCAACTGTATCATAATAATAATGTAATAAGATTATTTGATAACAGTAGGTGCAGCAGATTTAATTGTAGGTGTCAATTTTACCACAAATTTTTTTGTACTCTTAGTAGCAGTAATTCTAGAGGAATTACAATAACGTATCAGTCTGGTAGTAAAATTTTATGGCAAATATATTCGCGTGATTAAACTGCAACTTGCTGTGTTCACGGCTGTTGGGTCTCGAAAAGATTGAATCGATAACCTTTTCCGCCGCTGTAGTTGTGCAAACTTTCTTACCCATAGGCCTAAGGTCAGGCGACTGATTGTATTTAAGAAAATATACGGGCGTTTGTCATAATCAGGAAGTCGATGTTAACCATTATAACGTCAGGTGATCTTTTCAAAACGCCTGACATTTCACTTTTAGTGGCATCAGCGAATGTATTGATACTAAAGTGTATCTAAATACAATTTGTACCCTGAGGATATCATAATATTTTATGATGTTAAAACCTTTTTTTACGGCTACAATAAAATGTTCAGAAACTTGCATTCCCGCACTAAGGGTCGCGTGTTATCGTACCATTGGGGACTTAGTAACACTAACAGTCCAAACCGAGAACAAACATTTCCTAGACACATAAATGTCCGCCGGACCGGGAGTCAACGGGAGACAGTTATTTTGTAAGCTACTACGAGTTAAATATGAGTGTTATGGTTGGAAGAAATTTCTGAACTGTGTTGATTTTGCCGTTTTCTATGAACGAAGGAGTTTCGATATTGACGCTGAAGTCATATCGAACATTGTAATATTACGTAATTGATGTACCTTAATGTTGTAAAAAATAAAATTGATTTTTATCTTACTAATATTCAGGCAGTGATAGGGTACTAATTAGAAAGGCGGTCATATAGCTAATATTGCAGGTACTTACAATTTTCTGGATTAATTTGTATGTTAGATTCGTTTGTCGCTTGCTTTGGTAAAGAAAAAATGGTTAGGAAGTCTGCATATACCTGGGAGTTCTCAAAGGTGTATAAAGTTTTCCAATCAACATTTCCGCAGTGTGGTGGACTATGGATCCAACCAGTCTTATTTCGAGAGGAATCCCGAGCCCTGCTCGGTCAGTTATGTATTGTGATGACAATTATCATTATCATTACAATGTTTATTAACATATTAACCAATGTTGGGGAGTATCATTCGAACGTCTGGCTAAATTGATTAAACGTCTGGCATTGAATTTGTATGCGTGATGGTTGTGAATATAATTACTGGCTCCAGTACTTTGCCATTTTGCTAATGAAGAAATGTCTAGACTTTAAACTTGTACAGTTTACTTTAGAAAAATTACAATACGAAGGAGGTTTTGGTGAGTCCGAGGGGTGGAGAATAATATGCTAATTTGTATGTTTGTCTCATGACTGGATGAATTCTTCTGAAATTTGACATAGAAGTCGATTTTGTAGTGCAAAAATACAGATATGCAGATGCACTTAGCAATACGTAATTTGTATTTTTTATTTTAATAGCCGACAATCCAACAACCAAGTGAGTGGTAATTGGATGTGCGTAACACCAAAGGATTCACTGACGCGTTGTAAGCCAAGGACTGAACGTGCTTCTGTTTTTAAGTTTGTCTGCTTTTTATTTCCATATTATAAAGATGTACGTAGTTTCGGGAGTCAGATTCCCATTTACTTCGTCTATTTTCATATCGTCAAATATCTTATCCAACTCAGCAATAGTAATACGGAAGGGAGCGTAATATGCAGCGTAAGGTTAAGCCGAGAACCGTTTAACTCGGGGCGGCAGACAATGAACTTGGGAGGTCACTCGAATTAAGAGTTCCCGGAGATTGGAATGTGATGGGCGAGGATTGTGAGACCATTATTGTTAAGTGACGGTTAGGGTTTACCAATTTAAACAAGGGACAATTCCCTTCTAAATAAAAGTTTATATCAATCTCACACTGTCAATGTCCGTACTAGGATAGTCTGAGTTGCCTTTAGCATGACATTTGGCGATGCAAACGACTAAGAACCGATAATAAACAATTATCTGTCACATAAAAATCTACCCCAAACGGAATTCAAAAACAGGATCCTTCCCTCGACAAGCAGTACCGCTATCAATTGGGTTTGTGGGTTCGGATATGTATATACTGAAAACAGCAGAGAAAATACAAAGTAAGATTAAGTTCTTTCAAATATTGTTCTGGCATTTTTCAGGATAACGCACCTTGAAAACTAAGCATGGGCGACATACAAGTAGGTACAAGTGGTAATGCTAAATTTTTACAGTTTCCACTTTGTATTAGAAAATTTGAATGTCCATTGCAAATAGCCGCTTTAAGGGGTCAGAATATATTGTGAAAAATTCAAATATTGTCTTCGTAGTTTCTAGTGTCCCGTTTATTATACTCATACTATCTGCACAATAAGACCTTGTTATTGACCAAATTTGTCTTAAATTCTGCTACAGTATCATAGTATTTATACCAGCTTATATAAAAAAATTTCGTCCTTCTAGAAGGATTTAAAATAAGATCGCTTTTTATTTGTGATAATTGTATCACCGGTGGTCCTTGATTTGCGAAGTAAAGTAATTTTATATCATGTTCTGATGAGCTCGGTCGATGTCATGCTTTATGAATATGTGTGAATATTATGTACAAGTCAACATATGAATACATAGAACTAGTCAGATAAAAAACCCCAACTTAATAGATAATACAATGAATATCCAACACGGTAGAATATGAATTTAAAGAGAATCAGATTTGTAACAATTAAGTCATGGTTTTGTATACTGGGAAAGGCATCTAATATTTTTCCTCAATAGTATATATGTTACAGTTAAAACCAGTTTTTAGGTAGAACGCGTTTTCCCTAGTTAGAACTAGTTTTTACTAAATGCCTTTGTTAAAACTAGAATTTAGGTTAGGTTAGGTTAGGTTCTCGAGGCGATGTGCACGGTGTTCCCGCGTGCACCTCAAAGACGGAGGGATGAAGTAGCTCCAGATTCATCCCTCACAGGGACGGGCTCTGTAGAAGAGCGAATACCGTCGGGACCGCGGAAGAATGAGAGAGCGTACCCGCAGTCCCGACAAAGGGCGCTCAGAGGAACACCGTTGGGTTTTAGGCGGTAGGAGTCCAACATATCCCATGAGGGTCTCCCCACGTACAAAAAAGGTTAGGTTAAGTTAGGTTAGAATGAACGAGCACACAGCGCGCGGATGGCGCTCGGAAAGGGATTCCCCCGCACTTGTCGAATCAGGTGACGTCTCGCGATCAATTAGAATAAAATACGATGAACTTTAAGAAAAGTTTCAACTGACTCACTTCAGAAAAATGCGTTTTGTCTAGTAAAAACTAGTTTTAACTGATATTCAATTTTGAGCATTAGTTAATTCTAGTTTTAACAAAGGCATTTAGTAAAAACTAGTTCTAACTAGGGAAGACGCGTTCTATCTAAAAACTGGTTTTAACTGTAACATCGATAATTATTAACTGTGTTGTGTAGTTTTCGTTAGCAACCCTAAAATAAATAAATAAAATAAAGACAAATAATTGTAATTATTTGTACGAGAATTCTTTTGTGATTTTTTTCGTTGTCCAAGTAGGCCATTTATTTGAAGAATAGCTTACTTACGTTACAAGAACGGTAATCTGAGCAGACGGAGGGAATAAATGAAACTACACATTTATCAATCCCTATTCCAGCGAATAAAAATTAATTAACATTTTGTGTTAAAATCCATCGTATCATATTTTCTTGGAAGTTTTAGGACATTGTCAACGCTATCATTTCTAACAAATAATTTATCATTATCATTATCATTGAAATCAATAATTATTAATTTCTTAATCATTAATAGTTTGGTTGATTCTTCTACATCTACATAGTTTAGGAGTGTAGAAATTGTTATACTATATTTTTGGCGAAATAAATCGAAAGTTATATAAAAAAAATAGACAAAATATCCTATCCTAGATTTAGTTCACCAAAATCAGAATAACAAACAAACTGATTAGTTTCACAATTACGGGATATCAAAAATGGCTCACGTGTAACGACTTATTCGAACGGTCCTCACCGGGCACTGCCATGAAAGTGAATGAGCAAGTTTTTTTTTGTGCCCAGACAAGGGAGAAAGGGCTATCCTCCGAAAATGCACGGGAGAGGGGTGGTGAATACTCATGCAGCCGGCTGCGCTAATTATGTGGGCCTACCCACTTAACACCACCTGAGGTTGGCTTTGGCCCTTCGGTCTCTAAACTTTCATCTGAGGCGACTCCCCTTAGGGAAGAGGGGCGCTAAGAGGGAAGAGGGGCGCTACAATGAGCAAGTCCAACTACCCTCCTTTTATTGGTTTACTCGGTACAATGTTTTATCATTTGAACGGGGTCCTGCTTATAATATGTATATTGCAAAAATTACAAATAATCGTGTTGGGATTGTATAGGAACGCTATTTAGAATTAAATTAGAGTTTTATTTAGAAAATTATTTTCATACTTACAATTGTCATTGTTATTTGGGACATCACCCAGGAGACCTGTTTTGTCGGTTGACCTACATAATTCACACATTATCCACGTGTTTATAAACATGTGTGATTTAATTTATCCTATAACAATTAAAAGTAAACAAAACTATTTATTTGTATTTGGCGTTTGGATTTGATTAAATATTACGATCCAAACCGTGCTCTAGTTTCCCACGATGTAGGTACATGATACACTCACACACTCGCGCTAGAAATCCCTGTGCTGCGGGTGGCGTGAACCACCACCATCATCACCACCTTCACCCGGCATGACATGATCCGAGAATAAATATTTATCTGTATCATTAAAGGCTGCCGCGGCCAGGAAATAAACACGAGCCCTATTTCTGGGCAGGCAAGATCACTACCAACAGGGCTATGGGGGCGTCAATGTCAGGTCTATGCAATACTGTATTTACGTGTCTGTGGGTCCATCGCCAATAAAGATTTGTATGTATAGAATTTTCATTTTAAACACTACATAATGTTATTTTGATGTAGATTTATAAAACAAATTAAGCCAAAATCTATCTTTGCGCGCCGAAAATAAAATGGATTTTCTTGTGGTTTTGTACTTCTGAAAAATTACGTACCGTTTCAATTGACGAGTAACTATAATTAAGGTAATATTTGTCACATTTATTCATAACAAGTTTATCAACGAATAAAATTACAAAAATAAATTTCTCTGTAGTTCGTGGATCGGTGCACGATTGCAATTTGTCACGGTCGCTTAGTATCGCTTACCCGTCTCCGGGATGTTTCCATTATAATTAGCAGCTTTATGGGTGGTTTATTATTAATGGGTTCTGTGAAGATCTGTAGAAGGTTCGAATATAATATAATATGCAAATAAAATTAATATCACTGCTCCTTGTTCAAGTAAAATGTTAAATAAAATGTTATCCTGTTGGTACAGTTGGTTAGTAATCCACTCTCAGCTTTAGAAAAATATCTTAGATTGTCACATTTAATTTCATTAATTTAATATAAGTTCCAAATAAATGCCAACAGTACAAGTTTAACAATTTATGTATGCAATGAATGTATGTAGATACAGACAAAAATCTAAAATAATATATTTTTGCGTCTATATTAATAAGAAAGTCTACCTACATTATAATTTCCAAAAAATATTTGATGTACATTTTTGGTCCATTACAGCTTTATTGTTGGTAAATATATTTAAATCGATTTACTCAACACATCAGACAACGAAGCTTCGCTCGGCAGACACTGTCACTACAAAGGAATATAATATTATACAGTCGTATAATATTCAGATCATAGATAATATACATTTAGTAACATTTTAATATTCTAGATATATGATATCGAAGGCAATGAATCAGCAATACAAAGTGTCAGATATGTAATGGAAATTACTTTACAAAGTAACGCATTACTCATTAGTACGTGTCGCGGGTATTCGATGACTGATGCATATTTTAAGGTTTTTAACGGAGTTGGGGCATCCCGTCGGCATATGACAGTTTTAGAGCTTGAAGAGACGAATAAGAATAAAACTGGTGAAGTCCGTATCTTATCCTGCTCAGATTTACCTATTGGAACTTTCAAAGTGACCTGTGAAAGCTATTAGAACATTCAAAAGACCTGTGTAAACACAACTTGTAGGTAAAGTATACTGTGGTATAGATTAATACATAAATGACCAAGACGTCTGAAAATATTGGCCCAACAACCGGTTTCGTGAAGGTTTAAATCTTGCTTATAATTATGTTGTTTTAAAAGATGTGCTGAGAAATTTCTTTCGCTATGTCTTGTCCTCAATGTTAAAATACCTTTTAGAAGCGGTAGGAGAAACTTAAAGTGAGGTGCATACGTGTATTTTGATTTTTAATTTGAATTTGAATATTACTGGGGTGTGAGTGTTCCGCAGTGTATATTTATATTTATTCGTTAACTATGGAAAATTAAGGATTTTGAACAAGAAAGATGTAAAAAAGTTGTTCGTCATAATGGCATACCTTTGGCAAGTTCTCTGATAGTATCCAAGTTCTTAGGCAATTAAATTCGTCTTACTACTAGGCAGCTTATCTGCTTCTACGGCTACCTCTTAGTTAAGGTTGCATCCATCCATGAGTCCAATGTAACCTCCCTTATTCCCTGAACCTGCCTTAATTCACGCGTCACTTAGCTCTGTATTACCCAGCTCAGTGTCGTTGGTACTCGTGCATCGTGGTTCTTTCAGGTCTTTTCAGGGTTCTTCTTTGTTCAACTAGTTATCAACTTGCTTCTAGTACCAATTGTAATAGGTTGCAAATTTCTCCTCTTCTTCTTGACTGATAATGTTGCGGTGGTGCTTTGTTATTGTGGACGATGAATGGATGAATGACGAAACGGCAGGTGGCCGGCAGGTTGACTATTTACATAGTACAATATAACGTGACATCCATGTAATATCAGATCTAAAATAGCCACTAAAAATTCAAGAGGCTCCTGCTAGATGTCAGTCAAATAAACTATTTAAATGTGGGTTGATAATTGAATTGAAAACAATTTTTCGTTCTAAACGAAACGGCATCTCCAGGTCTAATTAACAAGTTCCACAGCGTTATTTCAATTTCCTCGTGTGTAATTTGCATATGTGTAGGGTGTTTTGATTGAGCGCTCGAGTAAGTTTTGCCCACAGAAATAACAACAAGCAGACAGTATTTGCCTTTTACATAAAATATCAGGGTCACATGTAAATATCTAATAACCTACTGCATAAGCACGATGGTATTTTAAAAGCGTTTTGAGTGTAATTTGGGGTAAAATTATCAGGTGCGTCACTATTATGAATCAATAGCCTACTGGTAAGCTCGGGACTACTCTGAGGATGTGATATAAGGGCACTTACGACGCCTTTACCCTTGCATTGGCATAGAAAATGTTTAGTTAGAATTTCGTAGAAGGAGTATAGCAGGCGTAGAAGAATACCAAAAATTAGTTTAAAATCAATCATTCGAAAATTTTAAAATTCACTTTAAAACCGTATCTAAAAATATAAACATAAATTTAAAATATACTAAAACTGTTTTTCTATGAACTAATAAAATTCAATCAACATCTGAACATTGTAATAGTAAATATTTCCTTTGGAACCCTATTTTTTGGAATGTTATTAAGCAATATGATCTGACACATCTGTTGAAAAACATAAAATATATTTACTTGAATTACAACGCTGTAACAAATGCATATGAGATCAAAGTATTTAAAATTATTGGGGTTCGTTTGGAGTTGTACGAACACACGCCACGCGCCCGCTCTGCCCGCACTGGCGTACTAAGAAACAGCGATCTCCGCTGAGTACGGCCGTTTTAGCCATTAACCGAGTACAGAAAAACCCTCAGTTAACCAAAAAGTTATTTTTTTAATATGCATGCTGTTATCCTTCTCCATTTTGTAACACTTATGTTCCGTTACAATATTATGTTATAAGGCAAAATAAACGTTTCTTTCTTTCTTTATTTTTGCTTTCTTTCTATCTTTCTCTTTCTTTAGTTCTTTCTTTCATTTGGTTCTTCGACACTTCTGTCGTAGACTTGTTCTGTGGTAACGTAGTGCTTCCAAAATAAACAGATTCGCTTAGATTCATTGAGATGGTAATGTGTCCGCAAAATTCTATTAAAAGGACTGGGCCAACGCGTTGACAACTTTCATTATTTACAAGTAAAAATTATTTGTCTGATTTAATTTCCGTGCCATTGTTTTCATGGTAGTCATTCGCGGTATTTCAGTGATTGTATCATTTATGTACTTTTATATATATAATCTATGTACAAATTAATAGTTCTAATCGATTATTAGACGCGACGATCGATAATTAGACACCGGATCTAATTTCATACATAAATGGATTCACACGATTTGAAATCGATTTTATCCTGTCTCGTAAACTCACTGCACTCAATTAAAAGCAATATGTATACTCGTACATATTAATAAATATTGTTATTGATTTAGTGTTTATCATTTATTTTAATAATTGTTGTTTTATTTGGAATTTATTTTTTACTAATATAAATACTTGAGTTAAAAGTAATAATAATGTTACGTATAAAAGTTTACTTTGCGCGATTTTAAAAAGATTTGTGCACAGTTTAGAAATCACTATAATATATGTAAAATAAGTTTGACTTTAAAGTAAATAGATGCCTTACGTTTTCATCTCGATACGTGTTCGTGGTTTCGTACGCCCTGTTCGTCGATTCAGTACTCCGCTCTCATATCAGTTTTAATGGGTGAAGAGGTCATGAAACTAAAAGCAGACATTTATATTGCTTCTGTGCGAGACGAGCGGGATTCAAGCATTAGGTGCGCTTACGTCACAATGCACCGGCATTTGTTCTTTATGACTTCCAGTTCTGCTATCACTGTTTATTTATCGTAACTACTTCAAACGACTTCAGGCATGTAGTACAGATATCTAAAAGTATTAAGGTAATAACGGGTGCAGAGGTATTCCGATCGAACACGAAACAAGAATCGATATTTCGAATCTGCAGCCGTTGAAACCGGAACCCTTGCAGGGTCACTCGTCTGAGTATTTAAAAAAAATATTTTTTTTATTAACGATTCTTTATGAAACTACTGAAACCAACGAAATGCAAAAAAATGAAATTTGGTATAATTATATATTATTTTCGATATCAATTTCCACCGTAATTGTAAAATTAAGATAATTTAAATATAGTAATGCAAGTTCATCAGGTCTTTTATAAATTTGGATTCTTTTCCACTTTATTATTTCTTTAAACAATCCTTTAATCGCTTGTTTTAATCCCTTTGGGCAATTTTTGGACATGAAAGATTTGTTTATATGAAAAATTTCTATATGAATCATTTAATAACCTCTTAAAAGAATCCTCACATTGACTTACATCGCCTATTCCCTATATAAACTAAATTTGAAGATAAACCCAATTGTTTATTGAAATATTGTATTCGTCATTTTGATGTATCGTTATAATACTAATCTCATTACATTAAAACCTGCGGAGGTGTAAGAGACTCCATCCAACTATAAGCCCAAGCCTTACTCAACTAAAATGTCTCATACGTGCTTCTGTCGCCGTGTCGGGGAGTCAGTAATTACTACTGATCGGATCTCTTTTCTTTTTCGTTCGACAACCTGATCACTGTGGTGTAACTGATGTCTACGGCTGTCGGTGACCACAGGTCATTAGATGGCTCGTTTGCCGCATAGTTATAGAAAAATATTTTAGTTTGCCTATGTCAGATTACGTTACTGCCGCCTGAGATGTCCATCCTATATTACAAGGGCATTGTAGAGTAAAGCCCCTATAATCCAAAGCCATTGTATAATGATGACTATAAAAATCTAGTATGTACCCGTAGTAATAAAGACGACAATTTTACGTAAATAATAGTACACACGTGAGCTAGTATTTCCAAGCGGTGTTCGTGGAATTCTCTCCATAACAGTTTCTTCTCATGTCGCGGTGCCCTGGGACTACAACCTTGTACTATAAAGAAACGTTGAATTTCTCACAATAAAGCTAGGCTATACTATATGGGACTTATAGACGTATCTGCTTTTATAAGCAAACGGTTTCAGACTAGTATAACAACAATACGACACATGTACTTGGGTACATCTTCGTTCATTACAGCTCATAATTGTCCCGCTGGGCTCGGGTGTCCTCTCGCAATGAGTAAAGCTATAATCCGTCACGCTGGCCAAGTGTGGGTTGGTAGAATTCACACACCTTCAAGAAGTCTCTCTATAGAGAAGGTAAACTCTCAGCTATGCAGGTTCCTCATGATTTTTTCCATAAACGAAGCAAGATATATTAAATTGTATTAGGTACGTACGTAATTTAAAAATTACAAGTACACGATTCGACCTCAAGTCTCCTGTGCGGGAGAGCGACGTTCCAACTAATAGGTTATCACTCCTTATTATTCGGTGAAGGAAATAATAAGTAAGTGGTAGTGGTGGAAAAATTTGCGTACGTAATAAATACTTTAAGTGCAGGCTAGGTAACGCTCTTATGAAATAAATCGAGACAAATCTTAACGCGTTTCAGTTAACAAGCAGTTTAAAAAGCATCGCTTCCTGTTTGGTCAGCGAATCCTTGGTGTACGATGTCCATAGGTGATGGTGAATACTATTATTAGTTCACTTGTTTGTCTGTTAGTAACTCAAAAACGTATAAATGCCTGTTATAGCCGAAAATCGAATCCGGGACCCTTAGCTTGACAGGACAACTGTACCTACCGTAACTACTGGGTCTAAATCTAATTAGTTTCGAGATGTGGAATGCTATTAATACATTTTTCGTATCTGATATATGATATTTATCTTTATTTTTATTATGTTGTATGAAGTGCCTCAGCGAATTACATTGTTTTATATATTTGAGTTATAGTCTTAGCTGTCTGTCCGATTTGATATATTCCTTGATTTATTTCCAAGGAAATAATTTATATCGCTACGGTGCTCTTGGTATATGGTGGCATTGTTTTGAGTTTAGTCTGACAATATTTGTTATATTGTCTGATTACGTGTTAAATACTGTTTGATTAGGAAGGACTGAAAGGATACAGTGTAAATTTGATTTCCCTCCTTAGGAATGTATATTTATAATTATAAAGTTAATGCTTATAAAATTCAAAATACACTTGATACTATGTATTCCAGGATGGTCGACGTACTAGAAAAATCCTATTCACTCATTTCACGAACACACGTAGCGGAACGGGAATATTATCGATGCAGGCAAACTATTTCAGTCCTTCACGGTACGCATAACGGATGACGAACCACGGCGCGTCGTACTTAGAGCGGTATATGAATACATATACGACAAAGGGTAGGATACTCGATACGTTATGTTACGCTGCTAAGATGGAATTTCGAAAATTTGAAAATCGAATGACGTTTAAAGTTGGTAAGGTGACTTATTTAGTTAAGTCGCAACAGATCGTATTTATCCAAGTTATGAGTGAAAATGCTCCATGAAAAGTAGAGGAATTAAACCAGTTACACTACAATCAATTACACTCAATCACCCTGTCTTAAAATATCTTGAGTGTAAACGACATAGAGTAATAAGTTATCATCAGGTGACAGTGTAGTAAAGCATTCACTTATAACAAGGGAAAATGAAAACATTAACTTTTATTTTATTTATTTTTTACACATTATAGCAGGGGGAAAAATATGTAAGAAAAGTTTGCACAAGGGAAAAGTGATAAAGTGAGAGAATCTTAATGCGAACCCAAGAGCTGGAAGCTTTCTCGCTTAGCTTATAAGCATTGCTGTACAACGAGGGATCGCTGCTAGCATTTTGGGTACTGCACCACAAGGACCTAGTTACATACACTAATTTAATTTCTTTTTTATTTTAACTTAATTTACAAATATATAATTTACATATATTTTATACTTAGTGAGTAGATTATAATTAATTCTAATTAGATAGATCATTCCCATCAAGCGTTAGTTAAGTAGAAATTTGTGACGTGTTTTTTAAACATTTAGAATATTTTAGAATTTCTTACAGTTGAAGGTAACGAGTTGCACAACCTAACAACTTTTTTTCGTATCACTGTACAATGGTATGATCAAAGAAGATAAACAAAGATTCTAAGACGTCAGAAACAGTCTTCTCTGTATAAACTAGCATGCTTATTTTAGTAATATCTATGGCTTGGTATCCGTGAAACTATTGGGTAGCATAATTCAACACGCACTATGAATGTATAATGGCCTTATTATACTACACTAGTAACTTGACTTCGTTTCGCTTCTGTATAAATAATCCTTAAATAATATCCGTGCCGAAAGAATTGTATACTAAATTATAGAATTATATATCAACAGTAGTTTTCTGGTTATAGATTTTTCTTTTATTTATAAATATACATTTATGTTCCACTTAATGAGATATTTGAACGTATCAATCACATGATTTTAAGGCACGTACCATAAAATAAGTTAGTATATATAACAGGTTTATTTTTTTAAGATTTCTAATCACAAAAAAAATCGGTTTTAATATTTGACATGTTTTATCATTTTAAGGATCGGTTTCCGAACTTTTATGTATAATTGAATTAATTATAATGGGTAAACACATTAACCCGCTTAATATAATGACTTATTATTTTTATCTCGTACTAGCGGCCCGTCTCGACTTCGTTCAGGTCGAACAATTCATTATTATACATATACTCATGATATTACAGCCTAATACCCTCCAAAATAATGTACGTTTTAAATTGTTAAAGATTTTTGAAATACGTGCCGTGGTTCCAGATATTACTTTCCACATATTAGTATAGATGTCACCATGCCATTGAGTTGATGTATTCGTGCACGCTGGTAGGTTTTTTACTAGTCTGGTCTACTACCTAACTACCACCCTTCTTTTCGAATCAAGAGTAAAATATATTTACGTGTTTGGGTTGCAGTGTCGGAGTGTCACTAACAAGCGGTTCCTCCGATATCATCTTCACCAGGAACGCGTCGGTAATGCTTTTAGTGTAACGTACCTCCATGGGAGTTAGTCCCCACTTATCATTAGGTCGAACCTCTGCTCGTTTGGCAATAACAAAAAAATACGGGTATTTTAATATACAGACACGGAAGCAGTTTTGTTATTAGTGTAGATCACGTTGGAATAACAATACTCGTATATATGCAAAGTTTATGGTCCTGTTCTTTTTGCCAGTATTTGCGATGCGACGTAGTTTTGCGAGACAAAGGGTTGGATATGGTAATGAAACAAACTTGTTTTTGCACTTACACATAAATTACGTTGCATGTTAATGACACTGGACTGTATTACGGAAAGAAAGAAATATTATTCACATAAATTATACAGTGTCTTTATGTACGCCGTCCACAGAGTAATACCTTTAATGGGCAACAGATAATATATAACATGTAATAAGTGCTGTCTTTACAAACATCACCCGTGTTCACCCGCCTTCTTTAGGAAATCACGGCTTATGTAAAATCTGTTTATTGAATGCAGTATTATACATAATTATAAACTCTAAAGTTAAACACAATTATATATAATTTGGGATAAGAATCGCGTAAGTTCCCAAAAAAAATTACATGCTAAACATTGAGGAGAAAATTTATCATAGCTCTGGTTATGCGTTCTTACAAAATCAACAAACGATTTCTTTTTATGTTTTCGTCTGAATATAATTATCTACACAGACAGATGCGGTTCCAACCCTTATATACGTAGTTTCTAAAATTTTTAGGTGATGATTGCATAATCAGTCTTGAACTTATTCTGAAATTAGAGACTTTATACAATACAATAGCTATATCATGATATATGCTAATTTAGATTAGAATCAAATAAGGTTATTCTATTTTGATTCACAACAAGTGAATATTGCATTTTAAAATAAGCATTATAATATTATCAAATCTAACGATTCAAATAATATTTTATTAGTCTTTTACATTAAGCTACCCATATTGTTTATCATTAATATTAAATGACAGATAAATGACATCCATTAATCTTAATATCTTAGCTGTATTCTAAATTTGTTAAAGATTTCTAAATAGTAAATCGGTATACAGTCATCGTAATGTTAAGTGATCACTGCTACTTCTGTGCTTCATTTGAACCATCGAATGCGGAATGCATTATTAAGGATTAGAACTAGTGAGGAACGTCAACTTAGAAGATTATACGTTGATGGAAGGGGAACGAATGAATATGCCTTGACATATTCACTACAACTTCGTATAATTTCTTAGAATGGGGGAGCCGAAAAGAAGTTTCAGTTTAAATAAATTGCCTTAAATTTAATTTACCACATAAAGTAATATATAACGAGACATTTAAAACGTTATCGAAACATAAATATCAAGACGGTCTTCAGTTTTTGTTATAAAACTAGGTCTTTTGTTTGCAGGTACGTAACATTGTAGTGTTAATATTATAAGAAAGTTTAGAAGATAAATTGTATTAAAATTTTCTTGATGATTACAATAACACAAGTTACTAAGTATTTGAGTACATACCTAAATATTACACATAAAAGCATGTAAGTATCTAGATACCTATTAAAAGAGTGACTTTATAAACTTAAATGGAAGGTGTTGCCATGTTGAAGAATTCTGTTTCTGTTATTTAATAAGATATTCAAGGTGATTGAACCTTGAAAGAGTTAAAAGTAAAGAGATGCAGCATAATTATCGGCTAATTATATTAAATATAGCAATGTGATATTGTGACGATGGTTGTAGTAAATGTGCGTATATAGCATGTGCACCACGGTCATTATAAGCTAATTAGTCGTGGCGCACACAAGTGTTAAGTATCTCTTTATTTAATTAGTCATTCGCACATAAAAAGATTTTGTACATAGACAATCAGTTATAGCCCCAAAAAAGCGGGCATATATCAATTAGTTATCATAAATTTATGTGGATAATTCAATATCAACTTTTACTAGATACTACTAGAAGTGCTTATAGCCTAATGACTTGTGTGATTTAGCAACGTGTGAGCAGGAAGGAGTTGGATAGGTGACCGCTTATAGTAAAAATTTTGTGCTGCCCCGTTTCGGAGGTTGAGATCATTGAATCATGCCGGAGGCGTTTGGTCGGCATACGAACTTCCTAGTCTTCTATTGGTCTCTAACTCATGCAGATTAGTGCTGCATTAGAGCTACGTGATTAATTCCATACAGTGTACGAGGTAAATTCTACGAGGAAAACACTACGAGTTTACACTATTAGTCACTTAAATCAAAGATTTCATGACGTGTCTTAAGTTACATTGTTAACATGATTAAAATAAAATACTATTAACTACTAAAAAATATTAATCGAAGGTAAATCTAATGATATAGAATAAGTTTTTTTTTAATTACGATAACGACAGCAAAGTGTCAAGAATGGTATCAATATTTTACTAGGTATACGACTACTAGTATCACGAGCTATGTTGCGAGGTAAACAATATTAACAATAATACATCCATTAAGTGTATAGTTTAACTATTTGTACATATCACACTAAATGATAATAAATTATTCTGAGCGTGACTGTTAATTACATTGCATTATAATCAATTATGCTACTATAATTGAATTACTTTTTGGTTTTATAAGCATTTTCATGTAGGGAAGGTCATGTCAGGTGGTATTCGTACCGGTGTTGGCGGCCTTCAGATCACATCGTCATGTGCAATTTGTGTCTGTACGTCGCCCGAGCCATCAAGACTCTAACGGGTGAATCCCGATGGTGAGATGCGCAACAGCAACCGTATATCGATTGGGCGGTGATTTAAGAAACATACATTCCGGGACACAAGTGGGTCGAGTGGGATGGCTCTGTCTTCCACTGGTCACAAAACGCATGGCGATTCCCTGTGCTGCAGTTGACATGGATATACACGAATGAGACATACATATGTATATACTGAGAAATATTTATATGTCCCGTTAATATCTGCCCCGGTCAAGTATTAATCCCTGTAAGTCTCGCTCCGCAGGCAGAGTCTCTAACAACTGGGCTACAGAGTTGTCATCGTGCGTAGAACGAGGCCAGACAATGAAGGTGCGACACTCGCACTGTATCGATTCAAAAACACCATTAAATTAAAGGACACAACCATGATAATTGCCATGTTTCACGGCGAGGCTTGCTGCAGAGATGTTCTAAATAGTCGTAATATTGCAGAAGGGAATTGTAGAGGAACAGAGCATGAAAAGTTAACAAACTGGGTGACGTCTGGGCGGTTTAAATGTAAATAATATGATTGATATTTAGTTCAATGTTAACAGTTATTGTTTATATTAATTATTGTTTATATTAATTAAGTATTATCAGTTGACATTATAATTTCCTTGTTAATGTACTATTAACAAATAATATATTGCAATAACACATCCCTGTTTATTACCGAGTATGACTTATCGTTTCTGACAACTGTATATGCAAAATAGAAAATTTGTAATTTCCATCGAACATGTATATTTGATATATTCACATTTAGCAGAGATTTTCCTATAAGGCTCTTTAATCCGTTAAGTAGTGTTATTGTTATAATTGATTTGGTTACGTCTTTATATCGTCTTTAAAAGGTTCAGCGTTCTTTTATAGGGCTTGGAGTTCGGTTTTACAATAAGGTTCTAAAGTTGATACGTGAATTGCCCATTGGAAATTTTAAGCGACGCGTTAAAGCACAGATTGTAGGTAAAAGATATTATAGTAAAGATGATATATGTATTAATGATAAGACCGTCTGTAAGTAATAGTGTTGCAACCAGTTTTGCCCAGGTTTAAGCTTACTTTGTAATTACCATGTGTTGTTTTAAAAAATGTGCTGAGGAGTTTCTTTCGCGGTTTTTTCTCCTCACTGTTAAAGTACCTTTTCGAAACGGTAGTAGAAGCAAAAAACGACGTGCATAAGTGTATTTACAGAATACCTATATGATTAAATGATTTTGAATTTGAATATAACAAATCTTTAAGTTACACTCTACATTGTTTTCTCGAAATTATTTTCTCTGATTTTATTCACTTTGCAGTTTATAATGGCTTCAACTCTTAAGCGGCTTCCTGTACGGCAGTAAAATCTTCTCGTAATTTAGATGATTACTCCATTACTGCGTTGAAAAAGTTTTTCCATTGTGAACTGGTTGAGTGAGAGGTTAATGTCTAATCAAAATATCGGAAGATGTGGTGCCATCCAAAGATTCTTCGACATGGCTTAACGAATACTATCAAATCATGATAACTGGGAATGGCGTTTTAACGTTCGGAGTTCGGAAGCGTTCAAGAAATTGCGCCACTAGATGTCACCGATCCAGCTCTCGACCGCGTCCGTAGTTGTTCAACACGGACAATCACCTTAATCCGTTCGATCATTTACGATCAACACAAGCAGACTGGCCACACGCATATTTATATGTTTTTTACGAGTTTTGATTTTTCCTTAAAGTTAAAATTAATTTATATAAATGTGCGTGATGGGTCTCACCTAACAAATTTGTACAAACTTTTCATACATGTTTTGTTGCCTGTAATTTTATTGTATACAGGTATATAATAAATAAATAAAATAAATATAAATTTTTTCCCCGTTTCGTACAAAGGGCTAGATTGTCATGTGAGTGACTCTCAGAGTATCAGAGTATGTATAAAAATATGGTACCTATTATGTTGCAAAACGTTGCTTTTTTATTAACTTGTTTAAGCTATTATTTTTTAAATTATTTATAAACAAAAACACACTTCAACGTCTTCTTCTTTTCTAGATTTTACAGTTTATTTTGGCAGTAATTTTGTATATTGAACCTTTTATACCATTTTATTACAAAATCTTCGTAACAAACAATAATCTAGGTATAAAAAATTATGTTTGTAGATTTTTTGTACCTATTATAATTTGCTAGTAATTAAACTGTAGACTAGAACTGTACTAAAGAGGTTCTCAAAACGCGTTAAATTCACTCCATTAAAATATTACGCCTCGAGGGTTTTAAACCTACATTCCATCGTCGGCATTCATTTCAAACATTTAAAATTTCTCCTTCATAGATTACGTTTAAAATATTCTTTATTTTAACTTTAAATACCACTCTTTGACGGATTATGAAATGTATACGGAATTAAAAATTTAAATTCCGCGAAACGGCAGTAAAATTGTTTATAAATATTTAATTAGGTTGCACGCATGCGATGAAAAAGAAGCCTTGTAGGATAGATTATGTAATTATGTATCTGTCAGTTAGTCCACAGTCGACTTTTCCAACATATTTCGACTCTTCCCTCAGCCTCTGAGGAATGGTGGACCAGCAAGGTCAAGAACACTTCAGGTCTTGACGTCAGGACCTGAAGTGGCACTGTATATTTCAACGCATTCAGAAAATCCACATATATGCATCCGCATCTGAAGTATAATATATATAAACTATATTCTTCTTCTTCTTTGCGAATCGATGACAAATGGCAACGGTTATATCGTTCCAGCCCAAAACTCAGCTATGGCGACCGCATCATCTGTCAAATCCATTAAGTCCTGCTGCGAGCAGGTGACTGGGCAAGCAGAACAGGACAATAGATGAGCCATGGTCTGAGCTGCTCCGCATATACAGCCCAAGTTCGAGTCTCTCGACAACCCCCACTTGAACATATTATCTTTACTCTGGCCAACCTGCGTCCGGAGTCTATTCAAGGACTTCCAGATTCGCTATGGTAACATGTTTCCAGGCGGAAGTGTCTCGGAAGGTACAACAAAAGGATCGGGCAAGGAAGCACTCGAACGCCAAAGGCTGCATCTTGTTTGTGCATCAGGCAATCTGTCGACACACTTCACAAAACTCTTCCGACTTTTGAGTCTCTGTGGCGGTAAATTGTGACCGTATAAGGGATGCCGTGAGTCGCCATCCATTTTGCACCTTTCTTTGGAGCTTGCCACATTCCTACGGACCTCCGGCGGCGCTATGCCAGGTAGAGGATACAATAACTTTACCGGGGTCGGTTTTAAACAACCAGTAATAATCCGGCAGGTATCGTTTAAAGCTGTATCCACCAGCTTCGCATGTGCTGAACGTCCCCAAACAGGGCACGCATATTCGCCGGCAGAAAATGCGAGCGCTAGACCAGAAGTCCGCAGCACTTGGGGCGTGGCTCCCCACCTAGTTGTTGTCAGGCGTCGTAACAGGTTATTACGGGAGTGCACTTTTCTTCCCAGCCCCTCGCAGTTCCTCCTATAGGTGAGCGATCTATCTAAAAGAACACTCAGATATTTTGGGGAGTCGCTGTGAGCAATTGGTGTTCCACGCCATGTGATCTTGAGTTTACGCCTTGCTTGTGCATTACGGAGGTGGAAGACACATGACTCAGTTTTCAAAGGGTTTGGCCTGAGCGAGTTCTCGTCGTAGTAGCGATTTAAGTCGTTGAGCGCTACTGCAAGATTCGTCTCAACTTCTTCGAAACTGGTCGCTTGAGACGTCAGCGCAAGATTATCGGCGTAAAGGAATCGTGAGGTGTTCGGGCTGGACGGTTGATCGTTGGTATATATGTTAAATAATAATGGGGCAAGGACACTACCTTCAGGTAGTAAATTTTTTTGAGCCCTCCAACGACTCTTGTCCGAGAGAAGATGAACCTGGAAGCGACGGTTGTGGAGAAGTTCTTGGAAAACTCTGACCAGCTTACGATCACCAGTCATAGTCTCCACCTTCCACAACAGTCGCCTCAGGTTGACCGTGTCGTATGCCGCTGAAAGGTCAACGAAAACAGCACCAGTCACCTTCTCTCTTTCAAACCCATCCTCGATGTGTTGCGTGAGCCTAAGTACTTGGTTGCAACAAGACTTTGCGGGCCTGAAACCTGCCTGCTCTGGGATCAATCTTTGGTCAACATAGCTCGTGAGGCGTGCCAGCAGTAACCGCTCAAACAACTTATAGGTATGACACAAAAGTGAAATTGGCCTAAAGCTTTTGGGGTTATCTGCTGGTTTTCCTGGCTTTGGAATTGCTGTGACCTTAGATTTTCTCCAGATGCGGGGTATTTGGGAGGTTTCGAGGCAAGTGTTAAACATTTGCAAACAACCAAGATACAGCAATTGGACCAAGGTGTTTGATTTGCTCAACCGAAATGTTGTCGACTCCTGAAGCCTTGCCTGTTTTCAGGGATTTTATTCCTGCAATAATATCTAATAGGTTAAATGGCCTACTTATATGGTCAGAGGAACATGTGGAAATATCCGGCTTTGGGACCCTCGCAACACGGCCAGATGGTTTGCCGTTAAGGAGGAGTTGGTGTGCGACCTGATTAGCTGTAACCTTGCTAGGTTGCGGGGGTGCAGGTGGATCATTGGTAAGTTTGCGTATGGTATTCCACGCCTTTTTACTGTTATGTGTCATGTCAATACTGGTAACAGTTCTGATCCACCTGTCCCGACGGTAGTCGCTTATCCGAGCAACAGCTCCTCCCCAATAATTGCAGTTTGCTCCGAGAAAGGGTCACTATCATAGAGCAACTCATACTCCTTCAGCAGCTTGTTAGTTTCATCTGACAGCCCTGGTATGTACGATGTCCGGCAACCCCTGGGGATACATTTACGCGACACTGTTGCGACTATGTCAACAAACTGGTCGTATCCTTTCGGGGTGGGTAGAACATTCAGTAGGCTGTTGTCAATATCTTGTTGGTACTGTTCCCAGTTCACTTTCAAGTAATTGAATCGGCGTTTAAGGGGGACTTGCTGGGCCGAACGACCGGAACAATTTCACACATTATGGGCCTGTGCTGTGTGCGAGGAATTGGTGGGCATACCGTCTTAATACACTGGGAACTAATACTAGAACTGACGGAAATGAGGTCTGGATTATACCCCCGCTTCCATCGGCCGCTATTAAAGGAAGCCGGCTATTAAGGGTCATGGATTAGACTCATATAGTTTGCTTCAGCCCAGGTTTCGACTGTCTGTCCGCATTCATTGAGGTTACTGTAGCCCCAAAGGGGATTATGGCTATCGAAGTCGCCTATCACCAACTTTATGGGATGTTCGCCTAGATCTTCAAAGGTCCCAAGCCATATATACTCTATATACATACATATATAGTAATACTATATTCTAATATACATATATAGTCGGTTATTTCATTCATTCATTCATGTACGATTTTATTTCAACCGTGAACAACTTGCAATGATGAAGCTATAGCTGATTCAATTGATAAATAACAACTTTGTTATGTACTTATCTTGTTTATTTTAAAAAGTAATTGCACAGCTCGTGGGTGTCAGGTTATCCAAGACAAACTTATTTAGGTTTTTATGGATTCTAAATATGAATTTAAACATATAAAAAATTAAAAAAAGATCTGAGAGGTAACTCGTGCCCAACGGTGAGATAGATTAGAATTGTGGTAATGATCGTACTATACTGGCCGTATTGGGGTGGCCTAGAATGCTCCCCCCAATCCCATGCTAGCAGCACAGGGTGTCGTAAGAGGCGAGTCTGCTTGCTGGTAGGGCTTATATTATCGGTATTATTATTAAGTCATTAATATTGTTACTGGTATTATTTATGTTTCCATGAAGCCTGCCTGGCTAGCAACTACCCTCCTACTTGTTCTCATTTCCTGGCCGACACCGCATTAGTGATGCCGTTGGTCTTGCTGATGTCCATGGGCGACGGTGCCCATTTACCATCAGGTGCCTCGTCTGCTTGTTTGTCGGCTATTAACATAAAAAAAAATACAAAGCGAAGCATGATTGGGTTGGTAGTTGATAAAATTAATATTTTGAAAACTCTAATAGTTTTTAAAAAGAATATTTTTAGAAATGTTGTATCTTTATGGAAAGTTTATATTAATATATTTCAAAACTAATTTTAAATTTTATGAGGGTTAAAATCAAATGAAAGTACTCGCAATAATCCTTTTTTAAATGTCCTCTCTAAAAGCTGTTCTCAATGATTTTCAATTACGACGTCTCACTAAACGCAGGGTTCAAAAAGGTCTCAAATTGTGTTTGATATCTCAAACACGTGCGGTTTAGTGAATTACTTTGCTAATTTAAAGACCGGGCTTCGTATTCGAAATAAATGTATTAAAATTACCTTTATTGGGAACAACACATAAGAATACATTAGCGGCCCCGTCTGACTTCGTTCGGGTTGGACTTTTAATTATATACATGATTATTATAAAAATTATATTTTTTGCCTTGATTAGACATCATCAGGTAAACTGACATTTTTTATAGGCTATCATCTGCGCAAACACGAGTGCTCCCTACATACAAATTGTCACGAAGATCGGTTAAGCCGTTCTTGAATTGTAACGGAACATACAGACAGACAGACGGACGGACAAAAATTTTCAAAATGGTGAAATTAATGTCAATGTGTCATGAAAGGAATATTTATGATGAAATTCATCCAATCATGTGTTCTCACTGCATCTCAATTTTCATTGAGATTGGTCGAGCTGTATTTGAGTTATCTCCACACATACATACAAATCTCAACAGATTTATATAATAGTATAGATATAGATTTTGTAATATTACACAGCCCTGTACACTATGACAGCCAAAACACAAGTACATATAAATTTTGATAAGTAATCAATGTCCAAAAACATACCAACTCGACAACCCTGTAGCTCCGTGGGCAGTGTGACTAAACCAGGGAAAGGATAGCGGGTGAAACTTATGGATAAGACTAAGATTAACAAATAAAGAGAATTTGTAGCGTTTCAAGATCCCGTAATCTTGGCTTCGTAGTGACCCTGTTTGCCGAGCCGAGGCGTCCCGGATTCGTATCCCGGTCGGGGCAGAATTTATATGATAGATAAATATTTATGCTTGGGTCGAAGGTGTTTGTGATATGATGTTAATAGTTTTATATAACAAATAGAAATATAAAGGCAAACGAGGACATTTTGACTTCTTTCAAGTAGTAAATTGTTATATTTAACCGATTCTCAATTTTGGCGACCGCTGATCTAATTAAATCTGTATTATGGTGATGGATGCATGATGCGTGGAGCAAAGAGATTGAACAATTAATTGTTCCGTTTGTCTGAAAAGTGAAAATTCAAGCTGTCAATCAATACTGTTTATTTTTATATTTTCAAATGTTATTATTATAAAATTATAATTTACTGACATGTTGATTTCAAAGATTTGCTGAGGAGATTTTTTTCGCAAATTCATTTTCTCATTGTCAAAGCTCCTGTTGGAAACGGTAAAAGAAGCAAAAAATGTTAAATGATTAAAATAATTTGAATTTAGTAAAACCATACGAGGGACTGTGTGAGCCTAGTACAGAATATAAATACGACTTTGTTGAAGTAATAATTAGTAAAGGTACACTTATATTATTTCGCCAAAGCTCGCTGAACTTATGAGAAATTACACCTCAAAAAAGAGAGAAATAATAGGTAATTACATTGCGTTTTCAAGTCTAAGGCGTGCGTTATAAAAACACGAGGCTTGGCGACAGATATTACCAACATACTCGACAACACCGAAACATTTCTGGTGCGGGGAGAGACCAACCTAACCTGCTATGAGTCATCACAGTGAACTACAAGACCAAAGTGAATTGTAGCCGGCCACACTTGAACCAAGTATTTTAACACTAAATTATTCGTAAGTATATGGATTTGTGAGTATTTCAATTCGTGTGTACACATATTACTGAATACGGCTTTTGAGAAAGTATTATGTAATTTTACTACATTGTGAGTGCGGTGTTGTATATTATACAGTAGTATTCAATTTAATTAAATATAATTTTATAACGACGTCATAATAATTTTAATTGATAACTGATTACGATGTCCATTGGTGTCTTTATTTCAGTCCTACTCTGTAGGCGTTGAAAATTATATTTATACATGATGTAACTCAGCGTATGTACATTCGAAATAATGCATCTTTAAAATGGTAAAGAATTTTTCAAACCGTTGAGATTAATTACCCTTCGCATATATATACAAGCTCACTAAATACGCTTATTCTCTCTTTATAATATTACTATAGATATTTAGGAGCCCGACAATACCAATTGTTCTAACTGCAATCAAAAACCAATTAAATGCATACTGTTTTTTTTTTGGTTCTTTTTTAATGATAGTTTATTTGAAAATCGAACACAATTTTAAACGTCACCGATGTTCAGCGAAGTTGTGAGAGGTGAACGCACGCGGCTAGTTGAACTTGACTTCGATACACCTTAACATTGTACTCTTAAGGAAGGAGATGGAAAGCGTTACATACGTCTACGCTACGCATGACATCAATCTCATAATGTACCTCGCAGGAAACTTACCACGTACATTGAATTTATTTTCACTATAAGGTTATTTTGTTTTGCAGACCCTATGAAACCGAGAAAATATTTGGAATCTATTATGTATTAGGATAATAGAGTAAATAAGCTATTACCCGTGCTGATGATAAATGATAATACATTAAATAACACATAGGTATCGATGAAGTAATGCAGATTGTCTAATGTATAAATTTGTCATGTGCACCTATACAACCACATCAGAAGCACAAAGAACACGAAGAAAAACGAACATTGCCAAGACACAATAATAAAATCGTTGCACTATATCTACTTAGGAAAAAAAAATCTACATATATATAAAAAATACTAGCGGGACACGGCGATGTTGTCTTGTATTTAAATATTAATAATTTTATTTTATAAATATACAAATTGTTAATAACTAGGTAATATTAATTATCCAACCTTGTATTCCAAATTTAAATATAACGCAGAAAATCGGCTGCCGGTTGGGTTATGTATATAATTTTACAACGCTGTTGTAGCAAATTAAAATTTTACCTAACAGAGCAACAGAATATTGCTCTAATTTATTGTACCACAGAACAGCAAGCTTTCATTTTAGCTTAGCACCAGGCTCGAGCTTTGTGACTAACTTCCTGGTGGGTGTCGAAACCACGCGTAACAGAAACAGCAACAGTCGCGGTAACAGACGCGATTCCCGGACAGACCGTGAACCCGCCGCGTGAGCTCGTGTTTGTGTCCCGTCGGATCATCCGAGGCCGGTATTTAAGCGGCTGACATGAACACCCGGCACCATTCGCGATTAAACCACCGCCGCGAGCTTCCGCGCAACGAGGCCACACTGACCGCCAACTGATTGAGACAATTGCCATTTGTCACCCTTCCGCGATGTACTCCATCCGAACTCTCTTCGCCTTCGCCGTTTTGCTGATGGCGTTCACGTCTATCGACAGTGCGCCGTTCTTCGATGCGCTCTACGATGTTTTGAAAGGCAATCCTAGAAGATCGTATGGGTATGGCGGCTATGGGGGATATGGGTACGATTACGGATATCAAAATGGGTACGGTAACAATGGATACCGGAGTGTGCAGAGACCGAGACAAGGGAAGACGTTTAAGGAGATTTGCAGGGTCCATTATCCTGATGCGGCAGCCGTGCCTGGGACGGGGGGTATAGTGTGTCCATACTGAGGGTCAGATCGCGTGTTCTACGCAATGGAGCGTTTGCTCCGCCGTCGCAACATCATGAGGATGGGTTGACCTGATACATATATAGTCTTTCGACTATTAGCAGTGTCTCGCGAAGTGGAAGAACATTTAACATAATTATTTTCTTTTGCTCAAGATCTCGTGCCTAATTACAATAGTACAAGTGTAGTCGACTGTTCAATTGAAATACTCACTTATTAAGCATAAAGTTGTTATTGTTACATTTCGAAATTAATCAGGTCACCTCGAAGTATGATTGTGAAAACAGTGAGTGATATGTGATAAGTTCGTTTACGGTGTGATAACCTTGTGGTACAGTTCATCTACTGGTTTGAATATAACGATGTTAATACAGTTTTTCTAAGTATGTCGATTACCGGATGAACACTGGCTAGAACACGCGATGTTTATTTTCAAACAAAAGTAAACATGAACTCTAAAAATTACCATAATTGGCTCATTGTACTTAGATGTTGATATAATTTTACAGCGAATTTAGCCTTCAGAAGTTTATTGGTTTTAAACGTTACTGAAATTCTGTTCAGTTAATATTTTGCACCACAATTTGACGATACAAAAGGTTGGTTGTTATGTACATTTTATAGATATGTTCGTTCGTAATGCTGTGATTGATTGATTGTGAGGTAAAACTTAGTAATGACTATGATTTATGTCAATTTGCCTAACGTATTAGTCCCCAGGTGCGCCCACAAGGCCTTACTTGGCTTAGTCATTAAAATTGTTCAATGCTGCCCTTCCTTTGTAAACCTTACTGTTCCTTTATACTACTATTTTTATATGGAATGTTATGTTATTAAGTTAATTTTATTTTGTTGTTTTTAAGAAATAATTAGAACAAGCATTCAAACAAAAATGTCAACCACAATTATTTTTAGTTTTTAGTTTATCGTGTTAGTGTTACAGATAGTTTTAAATACATAGCGATTTAAGAAAAGTTATGTGTGTGTTATAAATAAATAAATTGATGTAAATAAAAGGGAGATTGTTTTTTTTTTTGGTATTTTAAATTTGTACTTGTATTCTTATTTGATAAATAAGGCTTAGGTGTAGGCTTCAAATTTGTAGGTACTAGTTGCATATAATTATTGCGTGCCTTTGAAAAGATAACATACCAAAAATGCATACAAAGTAGTATAACATTTATTTGGATTCAAATCTGAGAATTCATGACGTAGCAGTTAAAAACTACATTTAAATACAGCATTATAAGTTTTTCTTCTAAGTATCATTATTTTTTGGTGTATATATCGTTAGACCATCCGTACTAATTCTTTGTTATGGAAAGGGATTCATGGTCAACATTGCGATAAGCATGAATTATTACAATACCATTTGTTAGGATTATCTATTACATTGACGTTTCTGCTTTTAATTCCGGATATTCTAATTAAGCCGGTCTTCTGAACTAATTTTGAACTCTGTATTCTGAAGTAAGATTTAATAACAATATTCAATTGTACATTTGATATTTTAATGTCATAATGTCGTTACAATTAACAGTTATATAATTATAAATAGTTATTACTATTAGCGGCCTTCTTGTTTTGCTGAGAGTAAATTAAATGTTGTAACTATTCAATTCTAGGGATTCCAATGTTGATTATAAATTAGTTTTGTGGATGTGAAGCTTTGTCGTTATAATCTAGGACTTAGTTTAAACCTGATCTCCATATTCAGTTATCGGGTATCGAATATCGATAAAAAAATGGTGGAATATTTTCCAATATTCAGTATTTTATTGCATCGCACGTGTTTTTATAACATAGGTGTTTTATATAACATTTTCATAGGTTTAAATAATAAACAAAATAAAAACAGGTTCTAGTCGTATTGGGGCAGCTTAGAATACTACCCCCAACCCCTTGCTGGCAGAACTGGGTGTCGTAAGAGCCGACAGAAGCCAGCCTGCTTGGTGGTAGGGATTCGCGTATGGATTGTATTATAAGTATTAATATTAAGTCATTAATATTATTACTGGTATTATTATCTTTCCGTGAAGCCTGCCTGGCTAGCTATCACCCTCCTGCTTGAGTCAGCTGCCAAACGACTTGTCATGTTCTGACTGGGAGCTTGAGAGCTACTACCTTCTTTCTAACCTTCTTCTAATTTCTTGGCCGACAACGCATCAGTGATACCGTTGGTCTTGCTGATGTCCATGTGCGACGGTGACCACTTATCAGGTGGCTCGTCTGCTCGTTTGTCGACTTTTCACATAAAAAAAAAAGATAATCGATTTTGTTCGATTTCATTTAAGCTCTGCATAGGATTTGTAAGCCGAGATCATAATCTTATTAAGTTTTATTATGCATTATTATTATAGAAAATATGGCCGAATCATAAGAAAATAGCGGTCGCGCTTTAACAACAAGACCTTTATTACCAAAAATATTATATTGTTGCAAAAATATTGCATTTCGAGCGGTATTTGCTTAAAGTAAGAGCCGAAGTTAAGTTAGGTGCAGTTTCTTCCAAATTAACTTTTTATTCGTTTAAAATTGTAGAATTTTACCCGTTATATTTTAAGTGTCACTGAAATTTTATTATACAAAAAATGTAATAGATGCCGGTGTTATAACTTTCATTCAACTAATTAGGTATACTTTAATTATAGGTGTATTAAGGAGTTTTAGTTTCGCGGCAATATTTAAATGCTCTATAAATTTTTGAGATCCGCCGAAAGAGGTATATATATGTATATACCTATTGTTCTAATAGTAGATAATTCATACAAGGGCATAATATTTATAATTTGAGCCAATTGTAAATACAATTGGAAGGAAATCCTCACTGTTCACTAATTTTCGATCATAATATTAACACGTCAGTTAACTGACTGTAGCACGTTGCTGATTATCTGCCGAATGAAGGTTTCGGAGTTTGGATTTCGGGTGAGGGAGGTTGGGAATAGGGTAAACACGTATGTGATATGTATGTAATGTTACAAACAACGCAGAGGTTCCTAGTTGGGGTGTAAGATAATTTTTTTAGCGTTTAAGTAGATTGAGAAACTATCAAAGCCCGTTGACACGTGTCCATCGACCAGGATAAGCAGTCACTAGTTAGGTTGGCAATATTTGGAAAACGTAGCAACATTTTTTGAACGAGTCCATGCTTCGAAAGGCATATTCAGCTGTGGATCCCAATCATTATCATTAGTCTTTAAGCCAAGTTGGAAGAATTCGGGTGGCTTAAGAACTTCTGACGTTTAGGTTCGCCACTAAACCTTCCACCTATCTATACTAAATCAGCATACTGTTATACACTACTCGTTTTCAAAGATCCGCAGTGCATCATTGCTTTAAGCTTACATTGTTCGTTTGCTTACTTCTTGTAAATTGTTTAAAAGTGGACGGTCTTAGATGACAAATTCGTGTTCTGTCAGCGGTTTCGTGGAGAAGGACCGATCGCTTGCGGCAGAACGGCGTATTGGGACCTTGTACTTCGTTACAAGTTGATTGTTTTATGTCAACTAAATACGACTACCGCAATGAGTAGTTATATGTTATGTATTGTAAAGTGATTTTTATTTTGGTGTATAGGTTAATGCGTAAAAAGATACGAAACCAAAAAAGGCGCTTACGACATATCAATTATTATCTAACGAATGTTCGTGTACCAACTATGTACTTTATTGTTACTACTACGCACTCCATAGATCCCTCGGTTATTTGTGATGTGTATGCTTACAAATAACGTCGAGAAATATCGAGCATAACTCTGTTCATAGTAGACTGCGCGAATTCGAAGAATGCTTTTGACGTGAGTTTTTATTTTACAGTATGGCATTTTCGTTAATTCTAACGGAATTTTATAAAAACCTTTTCAAATTTACCCAAGAAACAGCCACCAGTTTTGCTATGTCTGAAATTTGGTACAATCAGTTGTCTTCTTCCCATGTATGAATGTTATCAACAGTTAATATATTGCTTTCTTTAAAGAAGAAAAGTCAGAATTTCTAGTTATTGTCTAAAACAATGTAAAGTTAATGGAAATTATTGCTTGTCGCCAACGACAACCAAATTAGATCGTTAATGTTGTAACTATAGATGTTTAGGTAGGAAGTTCCTCATTTGGGAGAACCCGATTCGTAAGTGGAGGAACTGGGTCACTCGATGTTGGGACATGACAGTAGTGATCGAATGCTACTCGTAAACGTCACAATTAAGATTGTTTTGTAATTCAAACGGATTGACCCAGTATGATGGTTTTAGGTTCCTTTACGTGTGCGTACGCGTGCGTAAGAGATTCCAGAGTGCGTATGTTGTTGTATTATTAGTATGTTATGATGGTTTTAGTGGTCAAAAATCCTATAGAATTCAGTCGTTGGTCTATAGACACATATCGTTGGAAGATTCCTAAACGAGGAAAAAAAGTGATACCAGTACCTACTTTTTATGTTATATGTGAAACTTTTGTCGACAGTCAACCGTAGAGACTCCAAATGTGAAGGCAACGATGCCTCTTATTCGGCGTGCCCATAAGAATCCACGACTTTACACCATAAATTTCTACAGCTACAGATGCTATATCCCAGGGTGCCATAGAGGAACATGGCCCGGTCCTATTCTGTACTGAAGTGATGAAATTCTTTCTGAAAATCCGTGAGGTTTAATGTTTTTAATGTAAACCTGACCGTATTCAAAGAGATCTTTCTATCGCTTAATTCAAGTTTAAAATAGATTTTTGCTCGATGACCTAATACTATGACACTGATTCGACTTTTGGAACAAATTAAGCAAATGTACATCTCGGAACAGCTATATAATATAATTTTAAGCGACACAATTTCGTGCACGGTCCTTGTTGGTATCTTTCATTGTGTATGCAAGATGTTGTTTGTCTGCTATTCGTGTCTAATAAATATTGATATGCTGAGACTGCTGCAGAATTTATATTACCTTAAAAAAACGAAGCTAAACATTGCGATTAAATTAAACATCGAACTTGTATAATATAATAAATGATGTATGGTTTCTTGGAGCTTGGTTGAAGATAATAAGGTAACCAAGTTTTCATATGATGGCAAGCCTTGAGATCGCTGGTGTAGGTGTGATCGTCTATTCTTGTAGGCTTTGAACGGCTTACTCTCAGTAAGTGACGCTTAACAGATGAAAAGAAGGTGGCACTGAATTCGTATTTCTCTCAGATGTTGCTGGTGTGCTTATTTGCGAGCGCATTTTATTAGATAAGTTGGGATCGATTATAAATTTTTTTAATAGGTATCAAACGAGTAGGCACGGCATAATGGTAAGTAATCAGAGATAGACCATAATATTCGCCAAAGCGTTGACGGTTAAAAAGAAGAATACCTGTTTGTTACCTGGCTCTACAGTTCTGCAACTGAATTATATCAAAAACATTTTAGGGTTGATATTTAAATAGATTGTGGTCGGCGTCTGTGAAGGTCAGGTAGCGTAAAATCTTATACCTATCCATCAGTATTGTTGAAATGCATCTGTAGGGTATAGAGCTTAGCGAATTCTAAAATTAGTCATTTATCACTAAAATCTACTAAGACCTAAAATAAAGAGAACTATGACCCGGTGGCCATTAGAAAGACCAAAGGTATCACCGATGCGTTGTCGGCCAGGAAATGAGAAGAAGGTAAGAAAGAAAGTACTGGCTTTCAAGCCGGACCACGACGAGTCGTTTCGCGGCTGAATCAAGCAGGATAATGGTAGCTAGCCAGGCAGCCTTTACGGAAAGATAATATTAGTACTAATGATAATACTGATAAGATAATAATTACGCAAGACCTACTGCCAAGCAGGCTTGCTTCTGTTGCCTCTTACGTCACCCCGTTCTGCCAGCACAGAACTGGGGTATAAAACAGGCTACGGTGAGTGCACCTATTTCTTTAAATTTTTCCCGGAAAAAATCAGTTTTCAGGACTACAAATATTAAATCATTGTCAGCTGATTTGCCCCACATTAAAATATCATTAAGACAATAAATATAGGCAAAGTAAACAAGCTCGTAAACTATCCTTTCTAATAGGATAAACAGACCTACTCAGTTAATCTGTGAGAACCGATATATAGGCGCACCATTGAAGTTTACCACCTAAAGTAATACCTATGGAAACTATGGAAACTGTGTAGAAATCTGGAGTTCAAAAGTTACGCAATTTTATAGTTTAATCATATACGCTAATAATTCTCTTACCTGATCTGCCTTTCCTTCCCTTCTTCCTTCCTTTCCTTATCATTGTAGCATCGTTTAGCGGTTTCGAAAAATGTTTAATGTATGAAGAGGTTTATTATTAAACAAAAGAAAACAATTTAAATAATAAAATATGCGTTTATGTAATTTGCCGTAATTTATTATAAGCATTTGTAAGTAAATTTACATTGCGCTCTAAATTTCTGAGCAGCTTTTAATGACAAAAGAACAACGTAAATAGGCACCTGTTTTGAAGCGAGTTTTGATTACATTATTGTCAAGCTACATGTGCGCAGAATTAAATTTTTAAACAAATAATGGCCTTGTGAATCCAGCTACATAATTCACATTCAACCTGTTTTATTTCCAATTGCATTGTCCTTACTGATTGATTCAACAGTGCCCGATCGAAACGGTTAAGACTAAAACCTTAAATTTTAGCAGTTTTGAAGGTAGTTACATTGTGTAATATAATTTCTCAGAATTTTTTGTATATTTCACTTCTAAGGTGGTAAATATGCGAATTGTCGGTTTGTATACAAGTCATCTTTGCATAGCACTGATCGACACAGAAGAATTTTTTGTAACATCTACTCTATCTCTATCTTCTGTACGAGAGTTTGTCATTTTTGCATTTGAATTGAAATATATTTGCATTTTTTTTTGGAACTAATACAAGTAAATAAAATTTCCAATACTTTACTTTTTGTCTACGACATCGTGATTTAGAATAATAAAAATAAAAGTTCCTGTACTCAAACCTTCCTGGTGTTGCGGGTAGCATCACCATCATCATCTCAGCCGGACAACGCCCACTGCTGGGCATAGGCCTTTTCCAAGGATTTCCTCAAAGATCGGTCCTGTGCTGCCCTCAGCCAGTGGCTACCCGCGACCTTCACCAGATCGTCAGTCCATCTCGTCCATACCCATCGCGGGTGGCATGGACGTACACAAATATGACATCACAATACCCATGAATAAACGGTTATCTAGCACTTGAATGTCTGCCCCGGGTCCCTGTTCAGTAGGGTCACCGGGATACGGTGTTGTTGGGGTTTATTGATTTATTCTTTTATTTGAGTTGATGTATGCTTTTGTTGCCATAAGTTAATTTTTGCGCTAATTCTGTACACCGATAAAGTAATAATGTTGCAAATACAAAGTGAAAAATGTGACTCAGTATCAGATTTTAAATTACTTTCACAATAACTATGGTATGCTACTGGTTCGTGCTTTAGAGTAGAAAAAAAAACTCCTTTGGAGTTTCTTGTCGCTTCTTCTTCCGAGATCTTTCATTCGCGTAGTTTGACTTTTGAAAAGAGATTTTACAAGCAACTTCGAATAAATTTCATTTTATATATAAAATACGGTAAATAAGGCTGCATGAGTACATCGATCTATGAAGAAAACGTACGTTATCTTCGAAGTGCGCTACGGATAAAGTTTAAGGTCACCTTTATTCACGGGCCAAGTTTAAAGTTCAAAATGTAAAAAATCTGTTGCGCAAACAAGGCGATAGCTGAGACGAAATCTTCGAATTTTCTTTCGAAATCCCAATCAATGATATCCGGTTTCATTCACCTTGCTATCAGTTGCTACATATTCTGATGGGCGAAGGGTCACAGGGCAGATTGCTGTTTAAGGCAATCAATTACTTAATAAATAAATGCTTGGTATTGGATCTGTGTTGCTTATTATTAGTTAATTTTGAATGTTCAAGTCATATGCGGTGTAGGGAATCTTAGTAGATAAGTGTGTAAGCATTACTATTTAGTTTTAATTATAATACCTCAAGCCAATTACGAAAGTAAGAAAGGTCACAAACCACCCTCGCTGAAAATTTTTACTGTAGGTAAACTAAAATTAGTGCTATCTTGTACATCTTAAAGACAATTCCGTCTGTCAGTGATTATGTTAGTTCTGAACGAATTGTACAATGAAACTGACGTATTAACATACGCATAATACACTTCTCATGTCGAGAAAATGATTCTTAGCATCAAGCATCGGATAGGAAAGATAGGCA
>PDGT01000001.1:4925833-4945264 GCA_003671415.1 Megathymus violae
AATTGACTCTTCATTCATTCGATACACGAATCGTAGGATAACTATTGTTAGGCTAGTTATAATAAAAAAAATATTGTAAGTTATAGTTGTCAAACAATATATTTTAACAAAAAAAAACCGGCATTAATTTGAAGAAGCTGAATTTCTTACTTTTATCTTTTACCTTTTACCCTTAGGGGTGGTGTATTTTCTTGAAATTTAAGCGGTACCAAACGGGAAGTTTAAACTCTCAAATTAAAAAGGTATTTTCAAAATCTGGTTATAAATGACACAGTTCTGAATTAACAACCGTAAAAAAATATAAACGAATTGAGAACCTTCTCTCTTTTAACCTAAGTTAAAAATATCTATTAAGATGCTCACAGTATCTCGACTAATTCGTAGTGATTCATGATATAAACACTTTCTAGATTATAAGCTATTTATAGAAGCGAGCATACCAGCAGGCTCTTAAGAATTCCAACAGAAACACAAACTAGCTGTATGTCGAAATACGGTCTGCGGTATCCATTCTAAAAGTTTAATAAAATTGTAATTGGACACTTGAGAGTTTTTGTAATTACATTAGTCGAGGTTTTGCCGGCAAATCGGTTGGCGCTGAAACAAAATGTTGGTGGAAACATAGTAATAAAATCTTTACATTAGACTAGTAACGTGACCACGCTTCGCTTTGGATAATTCCGCGGAGAAAGGCCCATTT
This sequence comes from Megathymus violae, assembly GCA_003671415.1. Taxonomy (NCBI): domain Eukaryota; kingdom Metazoa; phylum Arthropoda; class Insecta; order Lepidoptera; family Hesperiidae; genus Megathymus; species Megathymus violae. The sequence goes on from PDGT01000001.1 coordinate 4,926,534, forward strand.
CGCGCGATAAACAGTATCCTAGGTTATAACTCATAAGTTCGAAACATATTCCAAAAATCATTCATATGGGCGGCCGTTACCAGTTACCTTCAATTAGCCCACCTGCTCGTTTGGCGGCTCACATAAAAAGTATTGTTAAATTGTTTATGCTAATAATAGTTTTTAAGGTAAATTCAAATTATTTGGGTAGAAACGGAGTTAAGGATTCATCTCGGCATTGCAATTCTACAATATTAGACAGAATGTTTTAATTTTTTTTAATATAATTTGCTGTATACTAAAATGATAATATATAATGCTAAATATGATTCATCAGTAATGAATTAATGTGGTACATAAAAGTAATTAAAAAAACTGGGAGCAAAGTTTCTGGCAATATCTGATATTTTATAACAATATTGACAAAAATTACATGCTGTATATTAATAGTGTTGTTGCCCCATCGATATCGGTTTGTACCACACTATATCGGCCAAAGACTTAATCTTCACTATAGGTACAGTTTGTTAGTTTCCCAATAAGCTTTTGCAGTATCCATGAGACAGTAATGTAGGTTTAAGATATTTATTAAGTGAGCTAAGTTCAATTGAATGTACATGAATTGTGAACGGGTTGAAGGTATAAAATATATACAAATATACACGCACGGATTTGTAATGAATTTCATGACTAGGTATGTAGTTAATCGGTGCTGAGTTTAGTGACATTCCTTTATCACGTTTCGATGTTAAATATAAATATTAATCCTGTATTATATATAGGCCGCGTTTACCAGATTTTGTATATACTCCCAATTTCCTTGGAAAAGTATTGTTTCACAATATGTGCATATGAAAAGGACGGCGTACTGGGCTGTCTTGTTTTATTATGCATTTTTGTTTCGGTTATTGAACAGGATATCATACTGTTTATTCGGAACATTGTTATGTTCAGTATAGTTAGATAATATATTAAAATACATTGGCGTGAAATTGACAAATCTTTTCTTAGTATAAAATTATACTTTTGTTTGAAAAATTGTTCGAATTGCTTTAGTGAATTATCTATATTATTTTATAAATACCTACCAAACATGACTGAAAATTAAATATAAAATATTAGCTTAAGATAAATTAAATTGCAAATTTGTACGTACAAAATACGATAGAGAATATTTATCGTTCTTTGCTAGAAAACCTATGTTCGAATAGAAAATTGTTATGTTTTTGGAGAATATTCACTACGAACATACTAATTTAACATAGATTCACCGTGAAATACGTAGCTACAAATCTTTTCTGCCTGCATCCACGAAGTTTTAAAATTTTTCGGACATTAACTCGAGCTAAAAATATGTCATTTTACTTACTTAGTAAATATATAGATCACGGTTAACATTTTGTTACAGAAAAATTTTGATGCGAAAGAAAACAAGATAAAAGTTAAATTCAACGGACTGACATTGGAAATTTTCGCATATTCAGCTAAATACGAATGTATTAAGAGATATGAAATGAAAAAGAAGAGAAGAATAATAGCTGTGTACCGAAAATAAACTTAAGCTTAATGTCCTGAAGTCGTGTAACGTCTATTTTCCGTATATTATATAGACATATTTAGAGGAACGCCAAAAGAGGGGTAAATTAATATGAAAATAGATTTATTTATACAAAACAAGCTTTTAAATTTTGTTGAATAGAATCATTTAATTAAATAAATATTTCTGAACATAAAAAATGAGACCTAACAAAAAGTAATCTAATTAGTAATTTGATTATAAAAAGTTGTGTAATGAAAATTGAATATTTCTTCTAAACCCTGTTTATTCTGATAATGGGTGACACGATCAGTATTTAATATTGCCTCCGATTGCTGTCAAAACTGCCTGCTCACGTCCGGGCTTACTTTTTATTAAATCGTCAATGAAACTTTGTGTCATTACGGTTCCAATCTTCGAAAGGTTCTTATGTTATTCTACAGTTTTTGTGTTCCTCTAAATACATATTTCCATGAGTATAGCAGTAAGTAAGTCACATATAATCAAAGTGAGTCACATGAAAATGCCAGGACCTCCATAAAACACATCTTATTACTTTAAATCACGTTGTCTCCAGCACACAGTACCTACTTTAATGACATTTTATTTTACCGAAAAATGTTATTACGTTGTAAGGCGAGTTAATTTATTGATGTACAAGTAATAAGTAACGCCTTATGCATTGTCCCCGCAACAAAGTTTTTTTGCTTCGGTGCTATTATAATGAATAATAGATAATTAAAATGGATGGTCCTGCGAAGATTACGCTACAGTTTACATTTTTTGTATTTAGTTTAACAGTTTGATACCAAAAGAAAGCTTTTTATACAAGCTCCTACTAAACAGAACTACGGGTTACTCGTAATTGCTTAGCCAATTATGTTTAAAAATTCCCTCCGGTTTACCGCGGTATCTTGTATCATCTGTAACCCACAAAACCTACAAAACCAATCATGGCGATCACTCTTTAATGCCTAGGCTGAGCAGACTGTACATGGAACTGATCACCGTAAAAGGTCTATCGGATTGCGGAGTCTATTTTGATCAATCTCTATTGTTTACCCTTATCTATATCCATTTTATCTTCCCGTATGAAAGATCGGAATTTAGAAAAACAGGTTTGTATTTAAAAATATTTTAGCATTGTATAAATTTTATCAATTTTAGCATTGTATTTATGCGGTTTGAATGTCAATCTTCCGAACGTCGGATACTACATCATTTGTTTCAATGAAGGAAAATATTCCGAAAAACATTTTGACGAACCCGTAGTCCAGTTGTAGTGACCCTGCCTGCCGAGCTTTAGGGGTCCCGGGTTCGATTCCGGCCGGGGCAGATATTTATGTCACAGATAAATGTTTGTTCTCGGGTCATGGATGTTTGTGATGTCATATCTGTGTATGTCCATGCCAACCGTAACACTGGCATTCCTAGTATGGGGGTGTGAGTGTGTAAATGTTAAAAAATATATATATATGTTAGTTAACAGTTTTAAATAATAATTTTGTAGGTGATTAAAATCTGCAATTCCGATTTTGATATAGTGGTTGACAATAGATATAAACCCTCTTAATATAAGAAAGGAAGGGAGCCTAGTTTGCTAAAGGCTAATATTGAGACGTTTACAGGTTGTGTACATGATGATAATACCTAATATGCTACACAAAGATTTGCTTAACTTCATTACTTACTTATCAATAACAAAAACCTAGGATTACGAGAGTAATTTTGAATACTTTATATATAATAAATTTAATAACGAACCTAAAACTAACCATTTAAGGCTTTACAGTGCTTTATGGCGATATTCAGACTCGTAACTGAGTACCGAGTTGGAGGCGGTAGAACAGCGCCCACTAGAATCCCGAAATCTGAAACAAATCGTAGGCCTACGTATAAAATATTCCCTTTATATTTTCGTTGTTGCGACTTTGTAAGTCGACGTAGAAGCACAAACGAAGTCGAACCTTTTCAGATTCAAATACAAAATATCATATTCATCACGTCCATTAAATCGTTCCAGAATTTTTGCCTTTGTGAACTGATACATTGACGGATCTGTTGTAATAAAAAGTATAAATAAAACAAACATCACAGGCATTTTAAAATAAACTGTTTTTTTTTTATTCAGAACTTTCACAAATTGCAGTAGTAGGTATAGAAAGAGATTGTTAATTGTGAGTTATACTAGATTATAGGTTAGGTTAGGTTGAATTGCGCAGAATTCTTTTAATATCGAGTATTATGAATAATTTAATAGTAATTAATTGTTTAAACATTTTCGAAAGTATAGATCATGGTTTATTTAATCATAATTAGCGATTAGATTAATTTCACTCACCATTATAATGATCTCACTGCGGTATCACCTGCATGTTGGATTTATGATAATACATAATTACAGCTCTGGACTGTTGAACTATTTACAAAGTAAACAAATAGATTTAAAGACATCATTTTGAATATTGTAAATATCACACTTTTTAATTGCAGTGCGTTTCAAAATTCTGATGCTGCGGAGAAACTGTTGTTCCAAGTAAAAATGCATAGTCAATAAAATAAAATACTGTCTCAAATGTATATTTTAAATTTATTATGACTTTGAGCGAAATCAGTTGAAGGATATAAATTTTAAGAGTCTCGTATATTGGAGGCAATTTGTGATTTCAAAATTAAAGGACATTATTAAATTTTTGAAAAAAAAAACATTTATTACAATTTTATTTTATTATTATATTAATTCAAGATTAAATGGTAAGTCCTACGCAAAATAATAATTGTTAACTGTTGTATTTTCTCATAAATAAATAAATAAAAAATTAGGCTTCTATAGTGAATCTACCTGTCAAATAACCTCCTGTCATGAGGAGAGTCCTAATTAATATATTTCAATAATAAGGACTGTATTCTAAATATAATTTATTTTTAAATAATTTTAAAATATTTTTATCCGACTTCCAAAAAGGAGAAGGTTCTCAATACGCTTGTATTTTCTTTTTCATGTTTGTTATCTCAAAACTTCTTAATTTATAAACCGATTTGAAAATTTCCTTTTTCATTTGAGAGGGTATACTTTCCGTTTGGTCTCACTTAAATTTAAAGAAAAACAAAAAACACACTTTATAATTTGGAGTAATTGTATACAATATTCAAAACATCATTGATTTATTATGAGATATTTAATTCAGTTGTTTTTGTGATACTAATATTTGTCATTGTGAGCCTAAAAAAATTCAGGATATTGAATAAAACGACAAATTGTACAGACGCACTTTATTTCTCGTTAACTAATCTATTATTTGGTTATCGCTATTATTGATAATTTTAATGGTTATTTCATTGTGATTTTTAGGTTTTACTTTCGTTATTCTGTAGCTGTCTGTCAAAAATTTGTATATATTTTTAGATATCGCGTTTTAAGTTGCATATAGTAAAATATATTGGCTTAAGTTTTTCCAATCTAGATTATAGTTTTTCATTCATTTAAATAAATTGTAATGTTCTTTTCTCCGTATTCATAATTCCTTTGTCTTCTTTTATGCAATGGGATGGTAGTTCAAAATTCGAGTTTTATGACGTCATTAAGGCTTTAATTACGGGCAACCACATTAATTTCTCAGTTCCATTATTAAAATGACAGTTTGTTTTGACAATCTGTTATAATTGTGAGGCCAAAAACAAAAATCTAACTTTTATAAGAATGATTTTCACAAGTGTATACAATCTAGAAGACGGGAGCAGATTGCCGTCATGTAACGAACTAAAATCCCCTTCAAAACTTTTCTTTTATTGTTCGCAAACTTTTGTTAAATAACACAAGACGCCTGTACATTAAATACAGACCCAACTAGAATTTCCGTAGTGACACATGTTACAAAAATGAACTGACCATTGGAGAAGTATTGGATTCTGTATTGTCAAATTATCCAGGAGTATTTATCCATTTCCTGTTCCCTATATTTATTTATTATGCAGGAACTCACTTAGAGATCCTTTTAAATAAACCAATATATGTATTAACTGTTGCGTCTTTGCGTGACAATGTCGTGTAATTTGGATGACCTTATATTTGTTAAAATAGGTACTCCAATATTTTTTGTGTGTCATTCACAGTTTTATTTTAACACTATAAGGCTAAAATAACTTTATCGTGTGTTAGATTAGGTAAAATAGTGACTTAATTTTGAGTAAATATGTAAAAAAATCATAATAAAATTCTGATGGTAAGTGGTCACCGTCGCCCATGGACATCAGCAAGACCAAAGGCATCACTGATGCGTTGTCGGCCAGGAAATGAGAAGAAGGTTAGAAAGAAGGTTGGCTCTCAAGGCCCCAGCCGGAACACGACGAGTCGTTGGCGACTGACTCAAGCAGGAGGGGAACTAGGCAAGCTTCACGGAAAGATAATAATACCAGTAATAATATTAATGACTTAATAATAATACTGATAATATAATTCATAGGCGAAGCCCTACCATCAAGCAGGCTGGCTTCTGTCGTTTCTTACGACATCCTGTTCTGCCAGCATAGGATTGGGGGTAGGATTCTAAGCCGCCCCAATACGGCTATCTCTTTGTTTTAAGTAACTGTGAATAAATAATATTGTGTTTGGGAGTTTCTTGCCTTTTTTTCTTCCAAGATTACTCACGGTAGGGACTTATTGTAATGGCGTAGTTTGACAAGCTTACGGTTGTTGTAGTGAAGGGTTTAAGTCTCGGCTCTAATGGTCATATTTACAATTTCTGAATTTTTGATCATCATCCTCAAGAGACGAGCCTATGTGGAAGCATTAAAACTAGTTTTACTATTTTTTGTACTCTGATTCAAGAAGGTATATAAGTGTGACAAATAGTACAAATTCGACGACATTTTGTTTAGTTAAATTAAGCCTAAACAGCCTATTACGTCTCTTTTGACACCAGCTTTATAGAAATTTACTGCGCCATTCGTGGCTTTGTTAGCCTCCACACATGATTTAGAAACATGCCAAACACTCCATTTTATTTAGTTTTGTCATTTCCAAAAAATATGCATGTTTCAACTAATGGAAAAGAACTAATGTGTCACTCAGTTATAGCTGCGCGGTTAACTCTTCGGTCTTCTGTGTGAGGGCCGCCGATCAAGTTCGAACCTGTCACGTAGCTTAAATTTTCTAAAAATATTAAAACTATAAAAGCAAATATTGTGAAAAAACCTTATTACCTTAGGTATATCTTAGATGTATCGTAGGTATGAGCGAACAATTGTTCTCTATAATCTTTTTAAAGGTGCGTGAAGGATGTCAATCCGCATTTGGCTAATGCGTTGGACTACGGTTTTTGGCCCTACCAGACGGTACTGCCTAGCGAAAGCAGCCCAGCTCTGAGATGGTTATTATGGGTTGTCATTGTCGTATAAATTGGATTAAAGTATTTTATGATTAAAGATATGTACAAGAGATAATTTTATTGCAGTCTTCTAGACGCAATCGATGCTATAATAAAATATAAAGATAAAAAATATAAGAAATATAAAGAAGAATTATATATAAAGATGTATAAATTAAAATTTAAAAAATAAAAAATTAAGAAAAAGCACAGAGTAAATTAATAAGAAAGCATATAAATGATATAGAGGTCAAATCATGTAAATATGAAACTTATACAGAATCAATTCAAGTTTCTTATAACAACTTTGAGCCCCAATTGGAAGATACTGAGATTGACTATAGTTGTAGACAAGGCATTTCAATTTTGCCATGTCATCTGCTGCCTTCAAATATAACTATGCACTTTAAAATGTACTTAATTGACAAACAATATTGATAAACAAGGATGAAATTTACGCCCTATTGATGCAGCCTAGAATACGGACCCTAATCTCATGAAGCCTTCCGTGATCTTTCCGTGAAGTTTACCTGGCTAGCTATCACCCTCCTGCTGGAGTCAGACGACTCGTGCGTTCCCGCTGGGGGCTTGAATGTCAGTACTTTCTTTCTTTCTTCTTCTTTCTTGGCCGACAACGCATTGGTAATACATTTGATGTACTCGTTACTAATGTTCATGGGCGACAGTGATCACTTATTCTCAGGTGGCTGCTCGTTTGTCGGCTATTCACATAAAAAAATCAGGCGGACAGCATAAGATTCGAAACATTTGGATTGAGTAGTAATTGTTCAATTAACACCTTTTTAATGGATCAGCGTGAGGCAGCTCCAGGCTTTATCAAGCAAGTTTATGAGCAGAAACCCGCACCCTACACAGGATTCCTAACGAGCTGAAGTCATGACGATGATGAGTTTTATTGGCACTTAATATGAGATAGATATGTTCTGAAGATTAAGACGAGTGCGTGAACTGTTTACTAATCTTTATAGACGTTTCGTCTTTTTAAATAGGTATATTATAAAAATGTAATAATGTTGTATTGTACATACGGTATTTAATGGTGCTAAAAAAACAAAAAACAATATGCTTGAATTTCTCAAAAGCTACCGCCAAACAAGTACGTCATGTTATGATATGGACGGCACCACTGTGCTTCGGTTGGATTGCCCGGATGAAGGGTCCCTTTTACCAGATATATAAGTTATTCAACTTTATAATCCGACGCCGCACTGGGGTAGTGATACCTTATTGTTTTATTTCAAGCGAACGGACCATTTGTCGGTTCAGCCACTGTCACCCTTTTTTATCGCGCATACGACTTACAGGAAATATTTGACATACAAACCTTAGTGATAAATGTCGCCCTCGCAGAATAGTCTTTTTTTTCATTATTTGCTCTAAAGCACTTAATTATATTTAGTGGTATATTTATGCGGAGTTGCACTTAAGTTTATGAAATTATTATGATACGGAATGTTATCGGGATTTCTCAATGTTCAGAAATAGTTCAATGTCAATACAAGTTAACGAAAGATATTTTGGTGGAGATCGCAAATAGGTACTTAATCTATAATATTTATAATGGTGTTCTTTAAATGAAAATTCAACATTTGATGTTAAAAGAACAATGTTTTATAATTTTAAACAAAAATCCAACATCTAAATTTTGCTTGCTAAAGCCCGAAATGCGTTGTGAAGTATTACAGGATTTGAATCTCTGCAACATTGCAAGCACCACGGCGCTTGATATATGACCATCATTAATTAATGTTTACAGAAATATATGTTGTAAAATAAAAATAAATCAATGACTGTGACTGTGCCTCGTATATAACTTGAATGCGCGACTTATTTATTTATTTATTAAAAGGTCGCCAACATTCTATACACCATAACATTTTCAAATAAATATTGCAAAAAAGTCAAGGTAAGTGCTAGAATAATTATAGGCAGCGACAGCATGTAAGCAAGACATCACATTACATAAAAAATTAAATTAACTTAAATTACATTTGTAGACCTGGGGAGGTAAGTAATGTTGAAAATTAAATAAAGATCTTTTATGTGTTTTTAGCATCATAATATATTAGCTACTAACAATTGAAATGTTTCTAACTTAATGGAAAATGTGTTCAGCTTAGTTCCTTAAATTGTGTTTTTATCTTACATTAATACGTTCCAATTTCGAATATTATTTACATACCCTCTTAGTATATGTATAATAATCTGCTCTTGCTGTTAATTCTAATACAGTTAATTTTGTATATGTCAATAGCAGATAGATTAAGGCATGAGCTTGAGATAGTAAAACGGTGAGATAAGTGATTATGGTCATTCCTACTAAAGACATCATCAACACTATTTCCTAAAAGAAATTGATGAATATACCCTCGGACGCTGCAACCGAAACATGTGTTCATTTCACGGTTTCTTTTGGAAAGAAGGAGGTAACTATCCAAACAGATAAAGAACTATATAACACACATGTTATGGTAGATTTTATTTTCTTTGGTTTCACACCTATTCTGAAGTAAATACTTTCTGACATTACAATTGAAATACGATTAAACATTTCCGAGTTGATTCTAAAAGGGAGGTAGTCACTAACTAGACAAATTTAAGATGTAATTGTGTATTTTTTTTTATATACATACGAGCGGTGCCGAGTACGGTCCTCGGCTGAGACAGACAGACATTTATATGAAAGATAAATGATTATTCTCGAGTCACGGGTGTATTGTATGTGATCTCATATTTGTACCTTCATGCCACCTCCAACACAGGGAATCCTAGTGAGGAATTGTGAGTGTGTGATCGTTTATTATTATTATTATTGGGTGCTCAAGTAAGTTTTACGAGCACGAAAGATTAATGTTTAATTTAATTAGTGTTTAACTTCAATTTTCGTCGGTAACAAGTGATCAGTCATGAGTGTTGTCAAATTTTGATAATATTTGTTGTAATCTGCGACAAATTGGATGAAGCAATATTTCCCGAGATGATATTGAACGCTTACAGAGGATCTCTTGTTAGTTTTCAATTAACGTTTCAATACGATCTCGATAGCATGCGGTGAGTAATGAGATTAAAAGGTAATCAATATTGGATTAAAACGTGGGTATCCCACACAATTTAATATAATACCCGTATATTTTACTCTGTGAAAAACATCGTAATGAGTATTTAGAGAAAAACGAAAAAATATTCCGTATATAAAATGTATGTCTATACATTTCTATTGCACTTTACCTCATGTTATCATTTTGGTTCGTTATTTATAATTTTAAGGTTGTCTAGAAGAAATCGATGTTTAGCGATAAGACGGCCTTTTTTACCATTTGTAATATATATTTGTTATCATTTTTCTAACTTAATCTTGGCTTGTAATAAAGAGCGAAGGGAATAAATATGCCGGATAAATTTCACACCGAATTTTTAACGCAGCTGTATAATCCTGGGCATGGTAAAAATGTGGTGGCGAGCAGAAGAGACGCCGTTACCATTCTAGCTATGTTGCCCTGCCACATTGTATATCGTCGGGATTAAAGTAGGTGGTACAGACCCCAGCGACCTCAGAACGGGAGGAACCTTTCGTCTTAGACTCGGTTTTTGAATAAGGTGTAACACAGGTGAGGTTGGATTGGGTTTGAGCTGTCAGGTTATGACCGCTTCACGTTTATATATTTATTTATTCATTTCTTTATTCATTCATTCATTCATTCATTCATTCATTCATTCATTCATTCATCCGTTTATTCATTCATTCATGCATTCATTCATTCATTCTTTCTTACTTTCTTTCTTTCTTTCTTTCTTTCTTTCTTTCTTACTTAATGACTGACTGACTGACTGACTTTCTTACTTTCTTTCTTACTTACTTTCGTTCTTACTTACTTTCTTACTTTCTCACTTTCTCGCTCACTCACTCACTCACTTATTTAACAGCTTAAGACAATTTTCATAATTACAGACTTCTGCCAAACTGCAGCACAGTTTGTCGGCATTTCATTTTATTCATTTTCATTTTCATTGTAACGTTTATAAAAATATATCTTATGTATGCTTTTCAACACCACACTCTTTAAAGAGCGGGTACGCTATTTGAATACGTGATAGAATGTGGAATATCACCCTCACATCACAAGACCATCTTAAAATGTCTTAATGGGTACAGCGACGAAAAATTAGCTAACTCTCATCGTATTTTCATCTATTAAATATGGATGTTTTTTCCTTACAGATTTGTCGTCAGCATTTGATTATTTCGCGAGTAATTAACCAATCATGTAATAATTCTAAGTAAATGTATCGATATTAATGAGGTAGGACTTGACATAAGTATGACAGGAAAGCACGATGAATGGAAGAAAGAGAAAGACTGCGCCGAATCCAGATAATAAGATGAGATAAGGCAGATGATGATGATGGTAAATTTATTCTCTTAGAGGTCATTCACCACAATTATCAATTCTCTTCAGGGAAACAGCAGTTATTTTTCACCATTGAAATTCAAGCTGATGATCCGAAGCTATGTTTACCAAATGCGTAAATCTTAACTGTCAATACACGTTTCATCTCAAACCATAATAGAATAACTAAGCAGTGAAACATAGCGGAATTATGAACAAAAGCTCATCCATCACCGATGTTCACAGTAGAGCACCGTACAGTAGGTACTCCCAGTAGTAAATTGCATGTTTTCCACTGAACATAAAATCTGCGACGCCACGCCTCAAGGATGTTGGCTATAATGCTAACGTAGTGGAAAATTGAACCATTATATTCGTATATTTGCCTCTTTAAATATAATAAAATAATACTTGAAAAATCTGCAAACGCGCTTTTATCAGTACGTACTGGACTAAAAAGAAAAAAATAATAATCGAGCCAACTCGCTTTTTACCCGTTAAGGCTAAGACATGTTTAATATTTTAGTGTAGTGTAATATATATGTGTATGTATATATATAAGGTTTTACATACATATATATATATATATATACATATATATATATATATATATTCTGACGTAAATGTTAAGCATTTTTAATGTCATCAATGTGATAAAAAACATAATTTTAATACCATTAATAGCTTCTTAGTTTTTAATGCATACTTAGTTACAGTTCGATTTAATTAAAACGTTATAGTGTATACGATTTATAAGTAAAAGATAAAAAGGGCACTGATTAATTATTTTGCTATCCATTTTATATATATAAGACGGATACGACAAGGGTTAGATTCATATGATCGTAAATGACGTTTCAAAGATAAATCGCCAGGTAAATTCACTACAGTTGATCTAATATTCACCAGTCACAAATTATTTAAATTATACGTGACTGGAAAGAATTTAAAGGAATTGGAGCTGATGGATTAACAAGCACACGCTGATGCGTCAATCGTGAGCAAAACTGAACTTTACGTCTGTGCGTCTTACGTCAGTCTTTACCCCAAGATGGCATTAGTTCTTGTGTGATTAATATCCGTAGTAATAAAGTCATCATTAATACTTCTCTCAAAAGAAAAAAATAAGAGGATACTTCGCCTCTTTAACTGGCTCTCCAGTGCAACTGAACCGGGATAAAACTTTTCGCGGTTGATTCAACAAGCAGGCTGGTAAATATTCAGGCAGGTTATGCCTTCATGCACGAGTATAGACGCGGTTAAATTAGGTATTTCAGAACTGAGTGTCTTTAATAGGAGAGATCAGTTGCCATAGTCTCTTCCGTTATTGAGAGTGAATGAGCAGGACAGGTTTGCATGTCCCTGTAGCCCGGGACATGAATATGGCTACGGTATCCCCTGCCTGTCGTAAGAGGCGACTAAAAGGGGCTTCCGGGGTCGTGGGCGGCTAGCGTGGGAGCCCGAACCGTCCTACCAACGACCCCGGGAAGGACGCCAGTATGTGTGGCCGCATACCGGCGTAACGCCAGGATGTAAGGGGTGTAGTTTCGTCACCCCCGAGCAGGGCCCGGCGGGGCACGTGCTCATAGGACTCCGGTTGTGTTCCGATGGAGATCACGGAGTCCTATCACAGCGCCGAGGAAGGCCACCGGGGGGGTATTAGTGCGGTAAAAATCCCACATACCCCGGCGTCGCTCCTACGGCACTGGGTACCTTTTGAAGGTTTCCCCCTCGTCAAAAAAAAAAGGACAGGTTGGCATGGATTTGGAGAATGGATTAGTATTCATCACATATCACATTAATGACCGCTTAAATAACCTTTGGCAGGCTACATTTACTAAGAGACAAATCATCGTGTGTTCATTCTCGGCGAAGTTTTTTACAGTAAACCTTTAACAATAACAAACAAACATGGATGGATGGATCATGCATGCATGAAATAGGTGTCAACCTAGATTGGTTTTACAAAATAAAACCATAATTTTTACGGCGTTTAAATGTCAATGTCAAATTATTTTTTAGCGATAGCTTGAAAGTAGTAGACATTATCCCTACTTTGAAGTCTTCAGCTCATCGGAGAATATTTTAAAATTACTTTCAGAATTTCTCTCAAGTAGTTACAAGTCAGTTAGTAAAAATGGAGATCTTTTCATGTTTCGTCCAGCGAAAAAAGTGTGTAACGACTGGCTATAATGAGTCTTCAGATTTGATTTATTTTTGGCTAAATATTTTCATATTACGTGCTGAAACTTAATCTTTTGTCACTAGAGACCTTTATTTTTGCCACGTCTCGGTCCCTCAAGGTTATTAAGTTAGCGCTAAAACTCGTTTATATCTTGTCAGAATTATTCGTTTGTAATAAAATCAGTGCGTATTGACGAACTCATCTCAGTATTTAATGAGATATTCAATTTTAGTATATTGCGTTTATTTTTATTTTTATTAATTTATCCAATTTATTTTGTATTTATATCGACATACCAAATGGTTATTTTGTTGTTGTTCTTCTTCTTCCTAGCGTTTATCCCTTGCGGTGGGGTCCGCTTTTCTGCTTCTTCTCTTCCACTTCGCCCCATCCAGGATATCTATTTCTACGAGCTCGCAACTTTTCATGTGGTTCTGAATTACATTTAACCACCAGCTTCGTTCTTCCTCTTCGCCGCTGACTTGAAATGTTGGGGTTGAGTGTTGCATTGCCTATGTACTGAGTAGGACTCCTTTTGACATGCCTATACCACCTGAGCTGGTCTTCCTGGAGCTTGTCGGCAATGTCACGGACTCCGAGGCTTCCTCACACGTACTCGTTGCACTCTTGTCGAACCTCGTCACTCTACACATCCTCCTCAGCGCCTTCATCTCGACTACATGGATAGTATGCACATGTTTTTTCGTCATGCCCCACGTCTCACTTCCATAAGTCTTATAAACTAAGTCTTATGAACTTATAAACTAAGCCTTTCAGTTTCATAGGCACTCGATCGACGCAGGTAACTCCTGTTAGTTCTCGTCATTTAAGGCAGGTGGCTGATACGCGGTGCTCTAAATTATTTTCCAACCCATGGGGTTTATCATTTGCTCTACGTTCTTCGGTTATCATGGCCTAAGATAGCGAACGTTGGGTTAACTGTGAATACGCCTGGTACAAAGCCATACTGGTTTTCGGAGAGCGAGCATTCCTTGCGTAACCGGCTATCTATAACTCTCTCGTATAGCTTCATGGTGTGGCACATCAGTTTTATTCACCGGTAGTTGTTGCACTCGTACCTACTTTCTTTGGTTATTTTAGTATTCTTAATTAGATTGCTTCTATTTTATTCTTAGCAATGTTTGGTTTTTGGTGTACAACAACGTGTTATTATAGTGTATTATTTTTCCCAGTACAGTATACAGTACTCTCTAACACAACTACGTACAGCCAAAGACATAGAAAAACATAGGTAAAGTATACTTTATGTAGGTACTATGTATATTTAAAATTATACTTCTTTAGACACGGTGGGAAATAAATGCGCAGTACTGCAGTTTTACAGTAGTAAAACCAAAAACGTAACGGTTACGCGTTACACGTGTAAATAGGTGTTAATGATAAAGAAGTATCATTTGTAACACGGGTAGGTATTTTCTTTTGTTCTCGTTCGTCTGGTACCTGCCACACGACTGATTTGCCTTTAAAAATTTTCACAGCATTTTGTATAGATTCAAATTAATGGCCAATAATTTGGTGTCTGATGGTAAGCATCTGCATTCTGGTGGGTTTCACTGGTCAATGAGAAAGTAAACGATGTACTTCTTAATCGAATCTGAACTAAAATCATAAAACCTGGTTACGGCTGAATTAAGTTGAAAAGTAGCGGGCAAAACTCCTTACAACCACACGAGGTATTATATTTTATTTTTAAATTATACATATAGTGCGGAAATTAGCCCTAGTAAATTTTATTGTCAAGCAACCTTTTCTATTATGACGTTATATCACGAGAAAGTTGAAAAACAGACTGAACTTATAACATCAATGATAATGAAAAATAAGTACCTACGTAAGAGGTTTTAGTCACGTTTGTCATCTTAATTATTTGTCGATTGGTGCCTATAAAATTGTCGTAGTTTACTCGTAGTGTCATTACGTACTTTTTTACATGTCAAAGCTTCGTAGAGTATAATAAATAAAGATAAAAAAATCCTGACCCTTTTGTCGTTTACCGCAGGAAGTTAAAGCTCGTTCCAAAAATTCATCGGCACATATGTCAGCTTTGTGTACTTATTTCGCGTACTACAGATAGTTTATTATTTCCTTTCGCTTAATAAAATACCCCATTTTTATAACATAAGATTGTTTTTTTTTGTACGCATGTGTACATTGTACGATAGTGTACCTCCACGCGATGCGATAACTTTACGTATTTTTTTCATATTCCTTTTACGCCGAACTTGAACAGAAAATCCGAATACAGTAATATTCGAAATCTAAACGACACGTTCTGTCTATGTTCTAGAGCCGTATGGATCAGCTGCTTCGCTATTTCTCTGTTGTGTTCAATACAAATTCAAAATAGAAATAAAATTATCTTGAGCGCGTTCGTTTCATCTTAAGCGAAGTTGAGCGTCATTCGATGTGTGTAGCGGAAAACTGAGCTGAAAATGGATCATTTGACGGAAGTCATATACATCACTTGGATATGTACTTGAACGGCTTGTCATATCGTGCAACCTGAGCCATATTTTAATTTACATAGGGTATCAGGGACATTGATTATTGACATATTGACTTCAAATTAATTAATTGCTTCTAAAAAATGTTTCTTCTAATGCAATAATAGATGTAAATGCAGCACGGAATGATAAGCGGTCTTTATACGGTTGCGGAAAATTCTGAACTGGTTTTGTTTATGTAGATTCTCCGAAGCTTTGGTACTCAAGATTGAGTAACATTAATCTATGGCGCACGAATTCGACAAATATAGTCGAATCGAATTGTTTTGGTGCTGAGTTTGGTGAAAATCTACGTAATATATTAAAAACAAAAGTCTTTATATTAAAAACGCGTTACTCTCCGTTCCAATATCAAATTGTTCTGTGAAATCCAGCGCTTTTGCGCTTCATATGAACCCTTTCCCGCTTATCTCACGTGCTCGTTCAGAAATAATGTACATTTTAATTATTGATTCTGCCGCTGGGAATTTCTATAAATAATCACTTTTTTCAGTAGCGAATTGTTTAATAACTTAGGCTTTAAAATTTAATTACAGATATTATGTGTCTTATCTATATAACAAAAGCAAATTGTGGGAATATACTAAGTACGAAATATGAGCTCAACTTTAATTTCTACCACGAATTGATGATTGTGTATCACGAATACAATAATCTTAAATGCATAGGCAGCACCAAGCACTACTTACAAACATTGAAAACTCCTGTTATTAAAATATATGAGTTTAGTACGGATTAATAAAACATGAACATTTTGAGATCAGTTAAAAGTTTTACGCGTAATATATCCAATAATCCAATCTTAATGATATTGATTCGCATTAAGTAGGGTCAATGACTTATCCGTTAGAAACCTTTTTGTGTAATACGAGCTGAAACGTTTCAGTAGACATTTAAAGAAACAGCACGCTGGATTTAACAAAAGCATTTCATTTACGATCTCTTTAGTAAACCAACGATGACTTGTGGGAAATGGATCGCTTAATAGATGTGGTATTTTCTGTTGTAGTTGATATTTTTAAACTGGAAGCGGCTCATTACAAGGCTTGGGTATCTAGTTACTGAGGAGCAAACTCCACCATGATGCTTTATAATTTTTTCAATGGTCAGTGGCCAATCGTAACTTCGTAAGTTGTCATGTCGCTCGAAAGCCTTGGACACTGCTGTGAGACTGCTATTTGGCGATATCAGCCGGGACGAACGACTTAACGTGCCATCCGTAGTATAAAGTACTCGAGAAATTGTGCCAGTACCAGTCACCTATCCCATTACCGACCGCACCCGAATTTGCTTAACTCGGTCGTTCATTTAAGATCGACACAAGTCGTTGAGCTATGAGTTCTTCGTTCGACGTAATTAGATATAACTTTTACAAAATACTTATCACTATCGATACTCGTCAATCCGATTAAGTCAGATAATAAACGATTAGAAATACAATATTTATGACTCCCAGCTCGCGATTCGAGTCGCTCATAAGTCATCGATTTAAATCTTTCATAGCTCACCAATTAGTGTTGCACACAGCTAACTTAATTTTATTGTGCATAGCTGGTGAGCTTTCGTAAGCAGTACTTATGTCGAACACAGCTCAGCGACTAGTGTCGCTTATAACTTATAAGTTTGTCGGTGCCGCTAGTTGCAAATTTTTTTGTGTTTCCATGTTTGAAGGGCACGGTAATATGTAAACTTTAATAACATGTAAAAAATTATAATTTTATGATAATTGTAAGCTACTTTTACATTTTTTACCAATTTCAAAGTATTATTTTGTATATAAAATACAGTACTTATCATATAAATTACCAATTATATGACATTGTTACAATTATTTGTGATTGTGAGTTTAATTAAGAAGGGCCCGGGTCCATTTTTCTAAGCTCTTTGTTGCTCGATGTGAAATCACAACGTGTTGCACGGGGACGCTCGTTTAGCCGCCATATCTGCGGCGAGTGTGCATGTGTGCACAGCCTCAACATATCGCTCAGCTCGATCCGAGAGCTACATACGGAGTTTCATGTTTTAGCTTTGTGCATTGCTTTTTATAGCTGCTAAAACTGTTGAACTTTTTGTATTGTTTGAATTAACATAAATTGGGTCAGCAACATGAGGCTTTATGTCTACAAATAATTTTAACGGATAGTCAATAATTGGTAAAGATAAACGATCGAAAGATAAACATGGGGGACTCGGTTAGAGTTGAAGCAACTATATGTACATTTTAAGCGTTTTGGAGCTAGTCACATACTCGAGTTAAAACTGTTAAATAAACTCGAGTAAAATTATATTGTATCTCAGAAATTATGAGTGCCAGAAACATCTGCAACTTGTGTTAAATAGTTTTTTTATGGAAACGCTCAGCCAATAAGCAGACGGATCGAATGCCAACATCGCCCACTTATCATGATTTAATAAAATAGGACTTTAGTACCAAATTGTAAAGACAATGGTTTATCAACTTTTATATCTTAATAAAAGTTGATACTGTCTGGACATTGCGTAATTCCGACACGTTTTAACATGATATAAAAAATAAATAATAGTGCAGTTTGGGAATAACTTTAACAAGCGTTTACAATTAATGATTTCCCTGAATTTTTTCAAGAATTTTGCGAACTTGTTCTTTCCTCATGCTTCGCACAAATGAAATATCTAGACGTCTCCATAGACGATTATCTCCGTTCGATATGCTGCCGGAGTGCTGTAGAAATTATAAGGTCGATTCTACTT
>PDGT01000001.1:4945442-5030297 GCA_003671415.1 Megathymus violae
CCGTTCGATATGCTGCCGGAGTGCTGTATTATAAGGTCTATATAAATTATAAGGTCGATTCTACTTTTTCTGGGGCTACAATGCAATTGGCACTTACAATAAATACAATACAGGAACTCTTTGTTGTACACCAAAAAAAAACTTACTACTACCATATATATATATATATATATATATTCATGTATATATATATATATATATATATATATGAATATGAGTTAGTGGCATGGATAAAGAGACGTTATAAAAAAGGTTGTCTTGTCGTTATAAGCGATTTCTTCCAGTCAACCTTTTCGTAGAAGACAACGAGAAAAATAATAGCAAAAGATCTACAGGCGAACAAGAGATCAAATAATGTCGGTTTTAATATATAAATAGTCGTGATAATAAAATATACATAACATATATATTATAATAATACAATAAATAAGAAACGTATCAAATTATATAAACATTAGTAATAAATGATAATTATACGTTATATGCTAATAAACTTTTTAGATAGTAATCAACAAAACAGCCGCTTAAATATGGTAATATGAACTGAATTGATCAGGTCTACATAATTTTAAAATTTTTGTGTGTACATATGGAAGGAAGTACGCTCACTTGGTTCATTTAGAATTTTAAAACGTTTATTGACGTACTCAAGTTTGTTAGATTCAAACAGTATGCAGCAAAGAACGAAAAGGATATTATTGTTCCGGTGAAGGCGAATTGGAAGCCATTTGAGTCTAGCGTATTAATTAGACACGTGGTTATTTCGTTATCCAAATATGAACCGAATATACAAATTTTGAAGACGCTTAAGGTTATTCAATAGCTCCTCTGTTAAATTCAGACTGCAAATATTGACATTATTAAGTATAAGCAAAAGAAAGGATCGATCATGCTGAACTTAAGCAGTAACAGGCAAAATATTACTGAGTCTAATTAATGGCGATTACCATTACCAGCTGCAAACATTTTACGACCAACATTGTAGGAAGGTAACGTTGGTGATGAGCGCCATTATATATTCATTGATTATTGCGTAATTATGTATTCAGACACTCGCAAATCATCGAGTTTTAGTACACACTAACCTTGTACACAAATACTTTTTAAATAAAGGAAGTACATAGAACGAATTCAATGCTTCATATTCCCTTTTGTATTATTAGAAAAAAATACGAAAAGCGTCAGAAATGTGTATGCATATTGAGCGAGTGTTCGTGAAAAGCAATGCAAAGAATGTTTTTTATGTCATCGCTCGCTACAAAAAGCGCGGCAAATGTGCAATCGGTTGAAAAACTTTTGAAGCTGTTATATGACATTAATCTATGAATACGGACATTATGTCTAACATCTGTAAAAGTTATATTTATATTCCTATGACGTTGCTATAAATAAAGATGTTATAGTAAATATTACATTTCCTTATATAACTTCTATAAATAAGCATACTTGAGAGTTCTTTGAAATCTTCTCTAAGGTGTGTAAGGTCTGCCGACTCACCCTTGGCGAGTGATAATTAAAGGAACACCGGCATTCTTCTCAAGTGTCTATAGTGCTGAATTAAAACCAGATTGAAAAGGATGCGCTGCAGATATATTATAAATATAGTATAATAATAATAAATATACTCGTACCATTTGTTATTTTATACCAGTGTTGAATTTTTGATAGGGAGCGCTTGAGAAAAGTTTGTATGAGAGTTGGAAGCAAAGCAAGATGACGATACGAGGAAGTAAGAATGAGATTACATAAAGAGAGTCAATGTTAATTAGTTTGAATATGTATTTAGTTTTTTGATTCATTCCTAAAATCTTTTAATATTAAAATGATTTGCTTAATGATATGCCTACCGGAGGTTAGATAATTATGAATGCACTTTGAATGCCCAATATTTGTGGCTTCCTCTAAATTATACTCCTGACGTCATGCAATGCTAATCTACTCGCAACATAACATTGTGGTTTTCAATCAGCATAATTGTTGTTACAACGTGAATATTTTAGTTATCTATATTTACAAAATGCTGTCATTGAATTAGTATGATGACTTTACGTAAAAAACGACAGTCTAGTAATACGTTTAGTAGGGATACACAGATCACTTAATTCTATACTTAAGTTTTTTCTTTACATCATAAGCTAATGCTTGACAACAATCCCACCTGATGGTAAGTGGTGATGAATTCTAAAATGTTCAATGCACTTACTTATAAAAGACTATTCAGTCTATCTATTCAAGCGGATTTTTCCTCATAATTGACGGAGCCTGAAGTTACCACCTCTGTGCGATTACATTGTGGATTAATGGAAGGCACCTAAGTTTAAAAATAATTATTTCAATAGCCAAGAAACTATAGCCTTTAACGCATTAGTGATGTCTTTCGTGTTACTAATGTTCATGGGCAACGGTGACTACTTACCATCAGATGGCTCGTCTGCTCGTTTGTCGGCTAATTACATAAAAAAATGCTTCGTTCGTCGTACACTGTGATGAAGCACGAGCTGAGGAGGTTGGTTTGTACCTAGAGATAGATAAGGCGATCGCTTAAGATTGACAAAAGTCGTAAGTATATGAGCTCTTCAATACACTTTAATTTAAAGTGATTTGAATGCAACTAAAACAGGTAAGTAATCAGTTGTACTCGAGATATTTAGGCGCTGAGCAAAAATATTGTTACAAAGTTTCGTGAAGGTTTGGTGGAAAACAGTGGAAAACGAACATATATGGCAACAAATATCATTAATTCTTGCCCAGCCGATATATGGAAGTTCCTTCGATCACTGGGTATTAGTAAGATTACTTCCGAAACTAAGCAATCTTCTTTATCTCCCAATGACTTCAATGTCCACTTCACTAGAGTACTTTCTCTCAACTTTATTGTTAAAAATTCCACTATTATTGAAATTGGTTCCATGGCTCAACCATGATCTTAAATTTTCTTCCGTGTCCGTGAATGGGACGCGTCAGGTGATCTTTACTCTAAAGTCCAATGCAGTGGGATATGATGGTGTAGGCAGAAAAATGATAATGCCTATACTCCAATTCCTTTCTCCAGCTATAGCTCATATCATCAATTATTCGCTATCTACAGGGGCATTTCCTAAACCTTGGCTTAAAGCTGTAGTTATCCTAATTCTTAAAAAAGTTAACCTCTGTGGATTAAATGACTATAGACCCATCTCTCTCCTGCCGTATCTTTCAAAAATTTCAAACGCTATTGGGCACAAGCAACTGTCGACGCTTATTTATAGGCATAATCTGCTTAGCCCGCTACAGTCTGGTTTTAGACCGGGGCATTTTACAACCATGGCTCTTTTAAAGGTGATCAAGGACATTCGTGTTAGCATGGAAAGTAAAATGGTCACTGTATTGGTTTTAATAGATTTAATAGCTTTCAACATGGTGGATCATGATATTCTCCTTGCTATTCTGGCTCGGCTGCGCTTCTCTTCTACAGCACCGGCATGGATCGCCTCATATCTTTGTGGCCGTTAGCAGGTAGTCAAGAGTAATGGTGAACAGTCTATCTGTTGCAATCTTATGCCTGAAGTGCCCCAAGGTGGCATTCTCTCAACATTGCTTTTTTCCATTTCAAATTCAACAATTCGTTAAGCTGGAGTACTCAGCTCACGCTCACGTTCCTCAACCTACTCAAAAAAATTCTGCAAATTGAGACCAAATCCTGTCTGGTACAAACTCTTATCTTTCCGATCATCGATTATGGTGATGTATACCACTTAGATCTCAGTGAGACTCTTCTTGCCAAGTTGGATCAACTCATTAAAAATGCCGTACGTTTCATTTTCTGTCTTCGGAAATTTAACCATGTTTCTTCTCTTCGTTCCAGGCTTAAATTACCTTATATTCGCGAGTTTCGGCACACTAGATGACTTTGTTCTCTTTTCTATCCTCTTTAACACCAACGCTTCTGGTTACTTAAAATCCAAATTCCATTTCTGCAGTCTTCCTATAATCGGCAGCTTCGCTCTAAAGACTCACTCCATCTCTCTATTCTAGTGCATCGATCCGGATTTGTGTCCAGCTGTTTCGCAGTACAGGCTGCCCGTTAATGGAATACTCTCCCCGATAATCTAAGAAGGTCCGGTGTGAAGTACACATTTAAGGAAAAGCTTCTGGCGCACCTAATGGATCGTCGTTCACATGATGTATATTAGCATTACTGATGTTATTCCTAGTAATATATGTATTTATATAAATAATATTATACATAGTGTATATTTATGTATGTATTAGTGTATCTGTTAGTAAGTAGGTATATGTATATATTTTTATTATACTATTTAAGCCGCTATTTGTGTTGTTCAGCTTAGCCTAATGATCATCTGGTAGAAAATGCTTAAGTATTAAACTCGCGACTTGTACCGTAATACGTTGTTATTGTGGTCAATAAAGTTTAAATAAATAAATAAAAATAGTAGCAGTTATAAAAACCAAGTACTGATAAGAATTATTTCGAACACGTCAAGCGGCTCTCGCTTTTATATCTTGTGAAAAAGGGTGAATATCGCTTACAATTTTTCTGTACTACCTGGCTCATGTACAATATGTACATTCTATTGTTTTCCGGGGATAGTGACGCGAATGGCGTAGAAAGTTATATACATAAGTACGGAAATCTATATACATAAGTAGCAGGCAGGGCCCCCCGCGGGTCATTCGGCTCTCAAATACGAAAGCGAATAGTTCTCTCTACGAAGCGAAATTCCTGTGATCAACGAGTGAGACTGCGACTGGTTATTAGTATTTTAGTGTAGTAAAATCTCTGCGGATCAACTTTGGTGTTTTTCGAACCCGTTTATCCTGACACGTACCAATATTTATTTTTCTAGAGTGTATTGGTCAACTTACCTCTTTTAGTTAAACATTTTCATTTTCATTTACTAATGCTTAAATCATAAGTTAAATAATAAGAAGAAAATGATTCCGAACAAAAACTTTCAAAAGAAGGAAGGCTTTCAATATCATATCATAGATGTCTTCAGTAGAATAATAAATACATATCTGTTGCCTAGTATCATATTTTGCCCCATTATTATTATTTGAGAGTCGCATGCCAATGTGTACTACGTGTTTACATTTAAATTGACTCGCATTTCGGGATATAAAATTGAATTTACATCATGCAGTTTCAATTAAGGATAATTTTTTTAGAACACTAGACGAGTAACGGAAAAAAAAATTAACATTTAAGTATAAAATATTAAATTTACACCGCGAGTAAGCCCGTGAGAGACTACAAGATGTTTTTACCTCGGCCTGAACCCAACTGAGATGGCTTACGTGTAAGTCACCGCAAAAAACAACGTCATCGGGATTTAAGGAGGACGAGCGGTGGAACTTATACTGTGTCGGCGTTTAATACCCATAGAAGATTATGACAAAAACGTAGTAATAAACCAGCGCCTTTGCTGGCAGTTCAAATTAAGAATAGGGGAAATTACAGTGGTACTAAGACGGGTTCTCACTGTGAAGAGATAGCTGATTATCGAGAATGCTTCTAACATTAAGTCCGCCTTTTGTTCTTATACTTATGTAAAATGCAATAAAGCATAAAAACATATAACATTTATATAGCATGTAGCCTAAACATATAACATTTTATTATGTAACGGGTACTCACGACACGTTTTATTTATTGCCAACATTTCGACTCAGTTGCATGGATCCTGGTCACGGCCCAAATGAATATTTAGGTATATTTAATATAATACTAGTACTAGTTTTATTTAATTATTCTTTACAGTAAAGCGTTAAACATTCATAGAGGATGTTATTTCTGAATTTTGACATCATAGCCACTTCAACCCAACTTATAACTGCTCCTCGTTTGGGTGCGTATCTCTTTCTGACGAAGAGCGGTCATCAAGAGACCACAGACTAACAAAGCGACCGAGTATGGGTGGCAGACTTCACACACATCTGTGAAACCATACTTTCTATATGTTCTCAACATAATTGAAATAGATTTTTTTTATACATTTAAAAAATAAGTCTTGTCATTCTTCTCCTAAAAAGTAGCGTATCTTTTAAAACCGATTTTTGTTCTTTTTATAATAAGTTCGGAATCTTCCGGGCGTGAGTTACTCGTAGCATTTCAAATGACTATTCTATATGTATGCCGTATACAGTAAACCAAAAATATTTGTACTACTCGTATATTCTAATGATGTTTAAAACGCAATGCTCAATCTATAAATCAAATGTTACTGAAACTATGAAGCCAATACGCAAATTGGCAATTAATCGTAAACTTATTAATGCTTTTATTGAATAAATTACGAAGTAAGTTCCATTGTACAAGGGCATACTTTGCGTTAAAAAGTTTTAGTAGGCGGAGTTAGTTGACGCATGCGTGGTAATTGCTGAAGAATTGCTGCTTTCGACGTCGACTGAGGATGGTCAAGCACAGCAGTTGCCGCGGAGACTCAGTCGGAAACGGTCGCACCCGGGATGCACCCTGACATACTGAACATTCGTAGTGGGAGATAAACTTTGTTAGTTGTTACATACTGTCGGAGAAGTCAACTTTCTGAAGAGTTCAAACTTTTCAAAGATTGCGCAAGTTTTTGATGTAAGATTTGATTGAAGTTTTTTGTATGGAAATTCGTCTCTTGATGGAAACAATCAACAAATTTAATAATTTATAACATTTTCAGGTAGTTGTTACTCTTGCAAACATTACAATTTAATGCATATAATAAAAATTTACAAAATTAATATTCCAAGAAATAATTTTCATATCTCTCAAAATATTATGTAAATTAAAATAAAAAAAGCTTTATGTCTACTAAAAAATTAATTAAGCACTACACCTTCAACTAATGTAAATATATTTTATGGATAGTATGAATAACAAAACTAATATGAAAAAAATACACAAATAATAAGGAAAAGAAGTTTTATTTCAAAACTACTCGTACAATAAAATTATAAAACTAAAAGTTTTATTTTATTTTACATTTTAATTACACCGTAAAGAATAACTTATGTTCAGAAAGTAAATCTAATACTTTTTCGTCACTTTACTATTTACGTTACGTGATATTGATAATAACATGATGGTTATAACAATAACACCGCATACAACAATGATTACGCACGAAATGTAGAGGACGTAACATGGGCAGGCAGTCGTGTGTGGTATTCACAAGGTCCTTATAGGATTCTCATATTCTCAAAAAACTGTTTTTAATTGGTATTTAGTAGCATGTTAAGTAATGTAATAATTTTATCGACAATATTAAAAGTTCAGCTTTAGTAAAATTGATATCAATTAAAATATTTTTTTTTATCAAATTATTGTATCACGTACAAAAATAGTTTTCTTAAACAAAAAATATGTAAATAATGATTATTTTTTATGAAAATTTTTTTTTGAATTTTGCCAAGAATTGTAGGTATCCAAAAATATAGGAACGAAACAGAATTTGTTTAAGTAAGTATAAAATTTATATACATTTTATATTTAATTCAAAATTTTTAATTCAATTTCCTGAAAGTATTATTATGATAACACAATATTTTTTATGGGCTTTACAAATACAAATAAAATTACATGCAGAACTTTTAAAAAGACCTATGTATTTATGGTCAACAGTGGCTCTTGGGAACCCACTCTCAATTAGCAATAATTCGTAATACAGTTTGAAATAACGAATGTAACTTATTTTTCACATAATGGAAACGCTCACAGCCCGACGGCTTTTATAAATCGTAAGTGATCGTGCGAATTAAGTAAATTCAGGTGCACTTAGTGAGAGTTAGCGTGACCACTAGTGGTAAAATCTTATAATGCATTAGCCACAACCTTACTTATGGTGAAATCTAGATTTATCCTGTTATTTATCTCGGTTGATTACTTATAATTAACTTGCAAATACTATTCATTCTCTTAATACCAACCATGAAATAAATTAAAATCCAAGAATACGTCTCCACTTGTGAGGCGGGGTTGTAGTTTTGAATCCATATGTATAATAAAATTGTAATTGATCGCTTTCTGTACGTAACGAACTATTATTAGGGGCCATTATACGGAATGAAATCCAAAACAACAGTTGTTAGAATTTTTGTCTGCTTATCTGTTTGTCTGTGCGTTTATGCGCGCTAACATCAAAAACGCTTTAAACGATTTCGTTATAGTTTTCGCTAATGCATTGCAGTGAGCATCACCTAATATTTAAAGTTCGCTTCATTTCAATCCGTCCATAAATAAAAAAAATATATAAAATTATATGTTAATAATTTATAGAATGAGAAAAACCCTGTCCTAAAACAATGCAGATGCTGTTTCTGCGCGTAAGACGCGAAGTTTTGTAAAAGTAACATGAGATTTTTAATTGTGACGAAAATGGGCATACTCAGGTTTTGCCATTTAATGAAGATACTTCGTGTTTACTAGTGTCAGTACAAGTAATGTGAGGTTGTCAAGCTGTTTTTGTAAGTAGGAATTCTATCCATCTAAAAACCTTATTAAGAGAGGCCTGGTATATTTTGAAAAATTCCCTCTCGGTTGCAACAGGGTCATAATTTTACACGTGACACTGTGAATCTCGAAAGATAATGAATTTCTAACAAAGATTCAATATATACAAGAAATGCAAGGTACATCGTGCATCTATGTCAAATAAGTATTGTTTTACAAAGTAAGTTGTTTGACAGAATGCATTTAGGATTTTGTATTTCCTTATGTCTTCTGATATCCTTTCACAAAGGAATAGATCTGTTTCTATGATTGTGTAATATGAAACTAAGTTTTCATGCTAGAGGAGCGGCTGTGCTTCAATTGTTCTATGTTCAGCATTTGTATATATCCAAGAAACCTAGACTAACGTAAATTGGATATCGTCTTAGTGCTACTTTGATATTTGTCAGCCTTCGATAATCTTCTGGTCTCTGATCAAACGAGATTTGAGTTTGAGTTACCTCAGATGCCCTCCGTCTACATTAAGTCAAGATGTGAGGGTAGGAAAATTAATTATGTACTCAGATTATTAGATGTAGTCGTGGACAGTTGCTGTATCAAGAACAGAAAGCGTATTTGTTGTATGATTCTATGTATTTGATGAGTAGGCGATTTATGAAGTGTTTATAAAGCTACTTGTGTTCTTTCTAAACTTCTTCTCATTTCCTGGCCGACAACGCATCAGTGATACCTTTGGTCTTGCTGATGTCCATGGGCGACAGTGACCACTTATCATCAGGTGGCTCGTCTGCTCGTTTGTTGGCTATTAACATAAAAAAAATGCTGACGATAAGGTGAAAACTTTCTGACAACGGTGTCCAAAATGGATTTTTTTCGCCATTAGGGCGACGTGGTCGTCCTTAGGCAGCTACCATTCTCCAATTATTCTATACTAAGAACTTATAAGCAACTTGATTCAAATTTTGCGTATAATATAACGTGATTTAAGTTTTGATATTAAATCGTCATTTAATTCGTTTAGTAATAAAATAAATAGTGCAATTCCGATTTAAATTATGACTAAGGCCAATCGATTGATTATTGAAAATGACCTATGCGTTTTGTACTTTGAAAGTGTTTAACGAACAGATACATATAGTAGAGAGAACTACGATACGTGAGAAACATACGAGTGTAATCTCTTTCAGGTTCTACAGTCTGGTGAACACGTAATGTACTCGTATACATAGATGTTATTGCTTTAGGAGCGATCTCTAGTAAACGATAAAGAATTGAATCTAATTATTATATATATGTAATTTTTTATTCAATTACAATAATTTTTATTTAACACTTATTTCTTAAATAAAACACTCCTTATTGAAATAATAATGCCAATTAAATTACATTTATGACTTTTACAATATATTTTTTACGTTTTTGTTATTTTTATGATATTCCATTTTATAGATTCCATTATAAAAAAATTTGATAGTCATTACAAAATTACACAGTGTTTCAGTTGATTCAAAAATTTTATTAAAAAAGAATTTAAACCGTATTTGGGTTTCATTTCATTCGGAAATTCCTTTTACGCGAGCTTCCCGATGTGAAATAGTTGAGCAAGAATAAAAAGCTTACATTTCCTTTGGAAGCTACTACTGAGCTAATAAAATACGCAAGAATAATAGTTCTGTTCTCCGTACTCTACTAAGATACTTTCTGAGTAAACTTTTAATACTTTAAATTATTTTTAAAAGCATTTCTTAAAAAAGATAAGTAGATAACATTAATCTTAGCCCTTTGACAAATTTAATTTTAAGTTGGTATAATATTCAATAATTAATGATTGTAAATCAACAGTTCTTTAATTATATATTTGCGACTGAAATTAAAAACACATAATTAAAAAAAACCTTGGAGTGTAAAACTGTGTAAAAGATAAAAGAGTGGAGTGTAAACAGTAATAAATGAAACTAAATAAATGAAATAACTACATCTAAATTGATGTCTGAGAGGCAAATCGTTGCCTTAAAATGACGGAAGAATTGAAAAACAATATTTACCTTTTTATACCCATTGTGTCTACATAGGACTTTATACAATGTTTCATTTAACCTGCGAACATCTAGTTGTACATACTATATATGTAGTATGCACAGGTGTATCTATGTATATATACGAGTACATATTTTCGGTAAAAGTATAAGCAGTAACATAACAGTTACAAATTTTATCTTCCGTTTGGAGAACCTGTGTTTAAATCCTTCACCAAATTGTTTTCTAATCGTCAACGTTATATAATATATGTATATCTTGATGTTAGCATTCATGTGCTTATGTTCCGGCGGCTTACATATGCCAAATGTGATATGACTAACTCAGTTAAGCAACATCGGGCGTTATGGGTTTGATAGGTGACTGGCCATCAATGGCAAAATGGTTTGAACGCTTTCGAGTGTTTGAAGACGTGTTAAGTCGTAAGCAACGCTCATTATCGTTATATAGTAGTCGTTAAGCCATGTCATAGACCATTGGGCCGCATAAGAATTTTCGGATTGAATTACGAAGAGATGTGTGTATTTAAATATAACTCCCTTTTTTGCTTCGGGCAAACCCTGTTACTGTCTATGTGACAATGTTTTCAAATCCGCACTTAGCATGGGGTACTGTTGCTAGTGTCTCCTTTAAGAAGAAGATAATTCAACGATGTGCGTGAACGATGAAATTGATGAACAAACTTGTTGAAACAACCTATCATTTCGAGTATGTACCTACTTACCATTGAACAACAAGGTAAAGTGTTGGTACATTCCTGGATATTCTTAAGCTTTCCGACTGAGATATAGACACGTTCTATTGATTCGACATTATTGGTTGTAGGTGGTACACACACTTCACATGTGGAAGTGCCGTCAATTATGTATGTTATCCCTTACACAGCGTTTGTGGGACTGGATAAAAATGACATTAGATTAAAACGTCCCTTGTTTCATGTAGACATAGCTTTGAGGGCTCTAGGGACTAATACTGGAGGTATTAAAACCGTAAATCAACAGAAGCTGAGTAGAAAGATTTGTATGAAAAATTGTGTGATACTTATTAACAGGGAACAGATAACTGGATACGAATATTTATTTGTACTGTCCTCAACTATGTTGTTTTAATGCGAATCAGTGGTAGTAGCCAACCTGAATTTGCCAAAACTTCTTCGGCCGCTAGAAGGTTGCACAGCGAATGTTTACAGCAATAACTCTGTCCGTGTTTAATTATTTTGTTTAAATAATAAACAAATGAAAGAATGCTGTATGATTAGCAACGGAAATTATAATTTTAACTTTATACATTTGTATTATATAATGATACAAAAATTGGACTATATCATAGATCATGGTCAATGTGACATTGTGGTGACGGTGGGAAATGTTATCAATTTCGTACAATTCAAGCGGTAACAACAATCGCTTCAAACGATGCTTGTTATTGAAATTTTTTTTAGAAACTTAAACCAAGAGGTCTCAAAGGTCGTTTAAGTCGGTAAACCCGAAGACTGTTGTGAAAATCCGAGTGGTATTCATCTTAAGAATCATCATCATCTGTTTCAGAATGATAAGATGATGTCATATATCTTAAGACAATTTTATTGTATTCATTAACACTTGTAACACCATACTATGACAGAAATAGTGAAGACGAAATATTTCATGTAAAACGTTGTAACTAATGATCATTAGATAGCTATTTTAGGATGGAATTGATACTTCATTTTTTACATCATCCGGTAAGGTTAAAATATATCAACCATTTGGTTTATTTCTCACGGTAATTTTTAGATTTCGTCACTACTTAATCAGAAATTTTAAGATTTGATATTTTACGTGAATACTTTATGTGCCTCATTTAAATTCACGAACGACACGGTTTGGTAACTAGATTTCTACATCATTTTGGATTAGAAAACGGTAAAATCTCTGTACGAGTAAAACGTCAACTCAATCACTCGCCAGTCAGTCTCGGACGGGAATAGATATTTGTAAGAGATAAATATTAATGTCCTTAAATTAGTATTCATCTGATTTGGAACAATCCACGTTTGTTTTTTTTTTTAACCTTAAATTACATTTTCTTTGCGGTCAGTTACAATAACATTCTTGTTACTAAGACCATGTCCACAAACTTTCTCTAATATAATTTAAGTTGCACTTACAAATGTAATTAATTAAGCTTCTCTTAAGGATCGTGAGTATGTCCATATTCTTGACTGGTTAATTTAGTTGAAAGTTAATGGAATGTTATCAACGTATACTTAATAGTAATATAATATAGTATAATATAATAATAAACTTTTGCCTTATTCATTATCAAGTAGTATTGAGACTTATAGTAAACCTGTTGTAATGGTAATCTATAGTAATAAGTTTTTTTCTTATGTTTGAGGTAAGCTTTGTGATATACATAGAAACAGTATGTAAATTTCAGGGTGTAAGAGGCTCTATCCATTCATAAGTCCAATTAACCTCCCCTGTTCGTAGTGTAGCCTGCTGAAGAATATATGAGGCGACGGCAAACGGTCCCTCCTGTTGGAGGTCGCGGGGCTCTGTACCACCCAGTTTAATCTTAACGGTACTTGCATGGTAGTAAGGTATGTTGCTTGCCTAGTTAGCTACCACCCTCCGACTAAAATCGATCTTATTATTTCATACGTGTTTCGGCCGCAGTTAGGAGAGCCAGTAATAATGCCGGTCCCTCGCCTTATTTTTGGATAAAAATTGTAGGAGATAATATGAAGAAGGTTTTAAGTAAGCGAGGGCGGGCTTCCAGTAATAACATGTACTGTGATGACTTTATACGACGCGGCGATGCGCTATTATATGAGTATATACTTAAAGACTAAATTTACTTTGATCAGGAATGTTGAGTTGGAAAAAAATGGTGAAGTTTATAATTTACCCGGCCTGTTAATTTAAATATAAGCTATATATAACATGTGTATAGTTTTGGATGAAATATTTTTGTAAATTCAACTTGGGAATATTTCTGGAAGAAAGAAGGAAGAAATAAGGAAAATAAATTTATTTCGTCGTACAAAGGTACTGACTGCATCATGAAGGATAAGAATAATATTACAATTACCTAAATGAACATGGTTATTTACTTGTGAAAACTATATTATACAAAAATATGTAGTTACATTGCGCGATGTTTCATGTGCAATCAACGTAGAAAATGGTCTGTAAGTTTTTGTTCAGTTTACGTATGAGTTTTTTTTATGTTGGCACAGAAACTAGCAAACACCACCTTGTAGTCAGTGGGCACCATCACCAATAGATCAAAGGTATCATCGACAAATCCGCTATGAAGAGTCCAGGAAAATCGCTTTTTGATTGATTCTTCAACATTACACCCGAAACACGGTTAACATTTCAAGTTTCATTCTAGCAGGAGGATAATGAACTACTTGTACTGTCGAGATTGAACTGGTGTTATAGAGTTCAGAGACCTCCATTAGGAGAAACCAGGTGCCATTCCTTGTTCGTGGTCCAAGAGGGTGCAACACGTGCAGGGGAAGTAGACAGAGTTAAAGAGGAATCAAGACTCTTAGAACCCGAATTCAACTAAATATAAATAAATAAACGTTCAAACACTTACAACCAGCAGTAAGATTAATTGTAGAGGAACGAAATCAAAATTTAACTTAAACTATTAAACTTTATAAATTTAAGATGAAAATGTTTAACTATATATATATCTCCTATAATGGATAATTTCATGTCACAAAATACACTTGCCGAGTATTTATTTTATCTTATTATTTACCCCCCAAGTATACTCCCGAGGGATATTATAAGGATTCCATTTTTTAATGCAATGTGCGGAACCCTAAAAAGAATATAAACGAGTATGAAATATGCCTTTTCATCAATAACAAAAATCTCTAAAGGCGAAGCCCGTTACGAAGTGCCAGGGCTCCATTCGGGCGTGTGTAAAATATATAAACAATTTGACATCCAATTTGCACTCAATTACGCTTCCGGAGCGTTATCAATATGAATTTGAGAGTTCGTTTTATTTTATAAGTTTGATTTATGATTTTCCTTTTGAATGTCTCTGGGAAAGTGTTTTTAACCTACACATAGCTATATTATATAATTACCGGTTTCAAATCTGATTTTTTTTTACAACCCTATGGACTACAGTAGTAGTGTCCGTACGTAGTGAGCAAGAACGCTATTTGTTAATTTTTTTTTATGTTAAAAGCCGACAAACGAGTCATTGTCGCCCATGGACATTAACAAGACCAAAGGTATCACTGATGCGTTGTCAGCCAGGAAATCAGAAGAAGGTAAGAAAGAATGTACTGATTCTCAAGCCCTCAGCCGGAACACGACGAGTCGTTTGGCGGCTGACTCAAGCAGGAGGGTGGTAGCTAGCCAGGCAGGCTTCACGGAAAGATAATAATACCATTAATAATGTTATTGAATTAATAATAATACTGATATTATAATCCTTACACGAAGCCCTACCACCAAGCAGGCTGACTTCTGTCGCCTCTTACGACACCCTTTTCTACCAGCATGGGATTGGGGGAGTATTCTAGACCGCCCCAATACGGCCAAAATAATTATTAGGCCATTTATGTGTTAATAATATGCTAATTAAGGCATAAATGCGGTAGAAAGTAATAATAAGTAAGTACTCGGTTATTCGTTGTTGTGATGACGAACCTGTATATTTAAAGGTAACCCCATTACAGGAGATTAGTGTGTGTGCAAGAGTACGGAAATATTAAAAAAAAGGTGATTATTATTGAAATAGATTATTGAAATAGCCGACAAGCGATCAGAAGGCTGTTCAGCTATCGAATTTTGTAATAAAAAATATAAATTAATTATAAATTATAAATTTATTAAATTATAAATTCCAAGTTATAAATTCCTGCGCAGGGCAGTGACCGAATTGGTCTTCTTTGCTTGATAAACAGTATCACTAGAGGTTGGATTATTACAGTACTTTTTTAGTTTAGGGTAATATTAAAAATGTTAATTATGATTACGAGGAAAATTATTTCACTTAAAATTTTCCGTAAGGGATTAAGAACTTTAATTAAGCGGATCAGGTTGTAAGTTTCCTGAGATTTATTATAATTCAGAACTCCGAAGACCTGTTTTAAGCTAATATTTGTTCATTGTAGTACAGTTTTTTGATGCTTTACTTTTCGAGTTCCACATGAAAATAAGATAATAAAAAGCTGTATTTTTTTAAGTACAGTAGATGATCTACGTGCTGTGCTACGAGAGTAGGGCCAGGACCAGAAATCACCTACATCATCAGTGTCTACTATAGGCCGTTCTTATAGCATTCATATATAATAAAAATAAACTTACACGCTGTCATTAGTTTAAGCATTAAATTTTTTTTGTAACATTCATCCAATCTTCATTTATAATTTGGATAGTATTTTCTCAGATTTGATGTAAAAAAAATCTTAATGAAAAATTTTACCTTCGTGTTTTCTTTAAGTGATTTAAATTTTTATATAGTACTTAACAATTGAATATAATATTGTTTAAATGCGTTATTGCTAGCCTTTTCCTGAATAAGAACTGGGTTAAATCTTGCCATGTTGCGGAGTTTCACACCAAAAGTTATTCCGTCACGTAATTAAGTTGCCGGCATGCATCCGTTTAGCGTGTAGTTTAATGTATTTAATATCTGAAACCTAACCGGTTTACTTTGAGCTAAAATATCGTGTATATATAATACGTATACCATCAAACCAGCTCGCATTAGGAAACGGTATCTGTTCAGCGTTTGGATTGGTTACTTCTAACCGAAATTTCGACTATCAGTTCTTATGAATTCAACTACAAAACTTACCCACTTTCATAACTAAATTGATATTTTGCATATCGAATATATATAAACGTAAATAAAACACGCACGCAGGGAGTTACAAAAAAGTGAAGTTAATTATGATACATACTTACAGTAAAGTATGTATCTGAAAAGACGGCTTTCTCGCTAAGCAGCGACCCCCACAAGACAATATTTAACCTAAGTAAGGCTTTTCATGGGAAAAAGTCGAAAGAAACAATTATTGACAATTTAAAGATGGATTTGTTTAATTAGGTAAAATAGCTGCCCCGAATGTCATTGTATTGCAATTTATTTAAATATAAATTTAGAAAAATAACACTATTTAACGAAATATAATTAAATATAAATTAACATATTAAAAGTGTTTTTTTTTTACGTAAAAAGCTAGAAGAAAGATCCAAATTTATGATAAGTTGAATATCTCGGCAGATATAAATTTTGTTGTAACACTGGCTGCGTCAACTTATTCCCGGCCAGACAAAAACGGTTAACCCATTGAACTGTTTAAAAAAAAGCACATTTTTTTTATTTAATGCCAACAAGCGATACGTATTTATATATTTTATTATATATTTTGTAATAATAAAAGAAAAGAAAAGATTGTTAACAATATCTCTCCGTCCCCTATTTCCCCGTGTAAACAGTATAAATCTACTAAGACACGAACTTTTAATCACGATTGACATACGAAACCATGTCTGATCCCAATCGATCCCGAACTGAAAGTGGATAAGTGTCATACGACTTGGACAAGAAGAGGCAAAGTTTATACCAACTTTAGCCCGATCTGTTCTCTTTGACGTAACTTCGAAACCCATTATCATAGGGGCTTTGTTATGCGTTCACAAAAATATTACCTCATTATTTTTTGTTCAACTTTTTTTATAGGATTTAGTGAGAAAATTAGGAAAATCCGCCCCCCGACCGTTGAACCGCAGGATGATGGGATCAGTGTTTTATCTTGGCCAATAATAAACGTTTTGTGATAGGATGAAATATTTTGTAATGGATATCCTTCATTTATTTGAAACCAATAGCTGTTTGGATAAATTGATTCAAGTAATAAAGATCACTTTATCGTTGTAATCATTTCTAGAAATGTAACTTATGTATGTAATAATTGAAATAGTTTTAAGTTGGATCTCAGTAACTCACATTTCACTAAGTAGCATACACTTACTCTGTTTCTATTACATTTTTCTCTATATGATCATGAACAAAATGTTATGAAATTTAAGAAAAAGTAAATATTTGTGGAGGGGATTTTGAAACATTTTGATGTTTATGTTTTGTGGAAAGATTGCTTAGTTATATAATAGTTTTTTTTAAAGTGGTCAAAATAATACAAAAAAAAAAGTAAATTTAATTTTTTTATAAAACTTCTACGCAGTTAAATTGCTCTGTGTACTTTTTACAACATCCAAATTTAAAATTATAGACTTTTCAACTTATATATTTTTTGTATAATTGTTAGCTGTTTTGGTATGAAACATTGAATATGAAATAATGAAATGGTATGAATACCTTTGATATGAAACGATACCTATGGAGTGTTGTTCCTGTAATTAAAAAAAATATTTATTACACTGAAATTTAAAAAATGTTATCTAACATATACAATAATCATATAGTTATGATAAAATTACACCTGAAAAGAATAAATACTGCAATCAAATACATTTCTAACATAGTAGACGGGACAAGTTTTTACATTAGTTAAGCTTCAAATTAAAAACCATTCAATCAACATCGAATAAATATTATTAAAATTATGTATTGATGCAATGCACTAATACAATCATTCATTTATTCATTCGCTAACGCAATCTCGTTACAGTTGCGTAATAAGTTTGTAGCTTCGTTTTATGTTCAGTAGTACGCGACAGACGTTTATTCTTCGTCTGCCCTATTTTGAGTTATATTTACATAACTACTTTGTTTATGTACGTGTTTGTACTGTGTTTCTACCAAACAAAAGGTTTTATCCAGTTTTCAATATTTAAAACGTTAAGTTAGTTTTATATATCTTACCTATATCTATGGTAAAATTATTGAAAATATTTTTTGAATGTTTGAATCTACAATCCCAAAATCCAAAACCTACATATATTTGGTTATTGCGGCTAGTGTCTTGTTATGTACATTTATTTACATTTAATTTTAGAGCATAAAACAAAATAACGTGTACCTGTGCACGCTTCATCTACCTCCCGATTAGAAGTCTGAAGTCGCAGGTCTGCTAGAAGAAATTTCTTAAGAAGTGTCTTTGTACATTTTTAAAGATAATTAATGTTACACTTTGCAAAGCATGTGTGTACATGAATAATTAAATAAATAAATAATATAAGTATTGTATAAAGGGTAGTCTTATCACTAATTTCTTTCAGGCAACCCATGAGCTTAAGACCTCAAAATACCGCAGGAAAAAGAAAAATCGTATTTGACGCCCGACAATCAGTGACCGTTCGCTAGACAAAGTTCACTATCAACTGGGCTTCAGGATGAATTGAAAAAGTAAATACAAAAGGCAAGGAACACCAAAGGGTATGCGTGGAATTTACGACACTGCCAGTTTCGAAACAGCTAGTATCCTGCGAGCTAATATACCTGTGATGTTCTGAGAAAATATTACCTCTTTTGTATAAAAATATGGATACAGAGTTTGTCTTCAGAATTTCCTTTATAAATTTACCGATCATACGTGAAACACCTATACGGATAGATATAAGTTACCGACAACTTACTTAATTTTTTTTTATGTTAATAACCGACAAACGAGCCGCCTGATGGTAAGTGGTCACCGTCGCCCATAGACATCAGCAAGACCAAAGGTATCACCGATGCGTTGTCGGCCAGGAAATGAGAAGAAGGTAAGTAAGAAAGTACTGGCTCTCAAGCCCCCAGCCGAATACGACAAGTCGTTTGGCGGCAGATTCAAGCAAGTGGGTGGCACCTAGCCAGGCAGGCTTCACGGAGAGATAATAATATCAGAAATAATACTAATGACTTAATAATAATACTGATAATATAATCTTTATGCGAAGCCCTACCAGCAAGTAGGCCGGATTCTGTCGCCTCTTATGATAACCCTGTTCTGCCAGCATGGGATTGGGGGGAGTATTCTAGGCCGACCCAATACAGCACAAATTAATTTGTTAATAATGAATAGGTCAGAAGACTGACATCCAAGGTAATTAAACTCTTTTCCAATAAGATATGCTGTCGTACTGATTAATATTAATATTTTGGTTTGTGGAGTGAAATGATCAGTTTTAAAGATAGTAGAATGTTTTTTAAGTTGTCCTATCACCACGACTCTTAATTCCGACGTGAACTAAGCTACTTAGACTAAACTTGTGTTTCAATTTGAAGTGTAAGATGCTTACAGATCAGGTATTTCATGTTAATCTATTGGACTGGTTATTTAGTTATGTTCAACAGGCAAGCTGAACATCAAGTAAGCTGCAGGTTTCTTTACTTTAGAAGTATCTATGAAGATACTTCAAGATAAAATTAAGTATATATACCTACATCTGAATTATTCAGTATTAATTAGTATGTACATTGCAAAAGCAGTGTAGGTATGTGTAAGATGGGTGATAGCTTGTGACAAAATTTCATGAGTACTGTATTCAAAATTTGTACCGTTAATCTATACTAATAAATAAAATTGGAATGTCTGTTTGCAATATTAAAATAACCGCTTTTTACTACATGCATCTGAATGTTTATACGGTGCATGTACCAAAATAACATTTTTTACAATTTTTGTCTGTCTGTCTGTCTGTCTGTCTGTTTGTTCCGGCTAATCTCTGAAACGGCTGGACTGATTTTGACGGGACTTTCACTGGCAGGTAGCTGATATAATCAGGAGTAACTTAGGCTACTTTTATTTCTACTAAATATTTTTTTTGTTAAATTCCACGCTGACGAAGTCGCGGGCAAAGCTAGTATAATATAAAAATTGTGATAGTGATAGCGTTTGTTTTCAATAAGTATTAAATTTGTATTATACAAAAAAATAACAATGAAGTATGGTTTAGTATAACACAGAAAAACATTATTAAAATAACGATGAAAACAATTCACAGTGTCAATAATAGACAGTTTTCGTGTTATATAGTAATTTCTTTTAGATATATATTTTTTTAATTTACCATCAGAGGCGAGTTTTCAATACATAAAACGTAGCGTGAAAAAAAAAATTTAAAACTCGAGTTTTAAAAGTAAGAGAAGTTTTGTACCGAACCGTCATGTGTATGAAGTGCGAATTCGGTTGAGGACCAGTTTCAACTAAATAGGCTTGTCCAAAATGATGTCCCAGCACCTATCGAACATGTTCGAGCATCTCGGCAACTTCACAAAGAACAACCTGACGCATAACACCAAACTCGTGAAAGAGAAAGAGAATAAGAATAGCGCAAATCACGTAGGGGGAGGTCAGCACCCGTCTCCTTCCCCCAAGCA
Source organism: Megathymus violae (assembly GCA_003671415.1). Taxonomy (NCBI): domain Eukaryota; kingdom Metazoa; phylum Arthropoda; class Insecta; order Lepidoptera; family Hesperiidae; genus Megathymus; species Megathymus violae. Next base: position 4,966,210 of record PDGT01000001.1, read on the forward strand.
CGGGCAGCCACCTCCGCCGTTGAACAAACCGTGTAAGCTAAGGAACGTGTCGTCAAAAGCCGAGTCCTACGACACATTGTACGGGAACAGCACATTGGTGAGTGTTTTTTTGTAAATTTTTATTTCTGTATAATTTTTCATGTACGATAACATTTTATTAAAACATTAATGAAATATCGATTCTATATTGACACAAAAATTTTACGATTTCGATGTCTGCAATAATAAATGTAAGCATTCGCAGTCCGTTAATGCGCTCAATCCTTTATCGCAGGGCAATAACCGACCGAATTGAACAAAACGTGAGATGCTAATGTGAATCTGCGAATCTATTTACAGTTTTTTGTTTATTTATATTTGCATCAGTTTAAACTTTAATTTTTTTATTAATTTTATTAATTTTGCATATTATATTTACTAACACTGGTATTATATTGACACTAGCGGGCTTATGACATTCACCCTTCAATAATCTTCCAAATAGTAAAATATTTTAAAAAGAAGTACAGTGGTTACGGAGATTATCCTTCGCATATATACAAATTCACAAAATAGATTACCGATCTGACATATAAAATATTAATCGACCCCATAGTCAAGATTGCAATTAGTATACTTTTGTATATATTTTTCATATTTTTTTGTATATTTTTTTAAATGTAATGACTGAGCCTAATTTACTTATCAATCATCTAATGTATCCGGTGAATCTATCCGGCAAGTCTATCCGGTGAATCTTTTACTTGTAAACGTTAGATTATCTGGTCTATTTTTAGGGAGAACCAACAGCCGTGAGGTACAAGCCTTCATAATAATTAGAGCATAATAAATTTCCAATCGATAATACTAGGAACATTTTATAGGTATATAGGTCGATACGTACCGAAGCACTTTTACTAAGACGAATTGTGTCGTATAATCAATGGAATAAAACTACTTTGGAAATGTATATTTTTAAGCGTTTTTGTGCGCCAGAAGTCTCTTTGAACAGAAGGTTACAGTTCTGTCGTTAACCCATACAAAGGCCTTCGAAAATAAGAATTTTCGACTCGTGACTTTGTCATTGACCCTTTCACCTATTCAAACTGGTGCAATGTGATGGCATTTTACGCTAAGCTCTAGGTCTCCTGAATTAACAGAAGAAACATATTCCCTATAGGGAGCCTCCATTTGATTGAAACCAGGTAGATATTCAAAGTAACTTAATAAAATGTTAAAGATATAAGATAACTCGCATTTGAAGAAATACGATTACACTCTTCTGATAATTATACTGTTTCAAAGCGGTTCTCATAAAATGTTTTAACAGTTATGTTTCCTAACTAATGGACCAGGGAAACATAATACGAGTACACTTACTAAACTGCACAATTTTCTCGAGTAAGTATGTAAGCTATTTCCTCACGTACTAGGGCATCGCATAACTTCAAAATGGGATCATTGGCTTCAAAGAAGTAGAGCATAATATACTGTGTACGCGAGGGATTTAGTCCTGCTTTCTATTGTGATTTTTTCTTCACTAAACTTCAGTAAGTTTAAAACGAATGACTAGACAATTTTGCGGAACAAAATTTACTTTCTTATGTAGCTCTTCATTCTTACAGAATTAATACATCCCGTATCAATTGATTATGTTACATACTTGGGTATAAACAAAATATACAATTGACAATTGTTTTTATAACTTCACCTTATTTGAAAGTCTTTTAATTATTTTTGTCCATCAATAGCCAAAAAATTAGTAGATGAACTATCTATTGGTAGATAGTCACAGCCGTCATGGACCTCTGTAAGATTAATGGTGTCACCGATGCGTTGCGGAACCCTAGTCCACTATGGGTATGACCCAAACAAGTTCAAAATATATTACGTTTGATTCTAGAATAAGGGCGGTAAGTTCCTCTTACATGAGAACGAAGCTATGTCCATTTTCTAGGGTGTACCACAAGCAGTGAAGGTTGGCTGAGCACAAAGACTTTCATTTACACAAATTATATTATTCACAATTAATGTAGAATTTATTGATTACTTGATTGTGTATAAAATACATTTGTGTGTACGACCGATGACTATTGAAAGTCGACGATGACATAAAATTGTAACTACTAAGTAATGTCGACGGCCAGTATGCGTTTTGACTACGTGATTTGCAAACTTATACATAATATATTCCATTCGAAGCACGAAATTTGGGTTTGTTATTTTACCAACAACAACGACACTTCCGACATTTAGTTGAGAGTTATTATTGCACTAGGTTGATCATTTATCATTAATTGAACGTATCAATAACTCGGCTTTTTATCACCGTTGGTTAGTGTCTAGAAAAAAAAGTGGGAAATATTAATTGATTATTACATTTAACAGTTCCAAACGAGTCAGTTTACGATACTGTTAACCGCAAATACCGGACTACGTCAGGCGCAGCGAAGGCAATCGCAACCATAATAAGATGTCAATAATTGTACTCCATAATAGAATTGGCCCCGACACGTGCGGTCCAATGCAATGTGTTGGAATTGCGTTAAATTACGTGCTATTGTAACTCCTACAATATAGCCGAACGGATTAAATAGTATTAGGCTATAGCGAAATCAAATATATAGATATATTTTTTATTATGTTATTCGATGAGTATTATAGTTCATATTTAGCTTGTGTTAATTACAAGTGATCGATCTAATTAGGTATAGTTAATGCTGTCGCGAATTAAATGTCATTGGTAAAAATGTGTTAGTATTTTTGTGCAAACTCCGTGCCTCGGTTTTCACCTAAAAAAAGTCGAAAGAGGACACTTGGTTTGACTTTTTATAATCGCTCTACCAGTATGAACTGGAGTAGCACGGTGGTAGGGATCTGGGTTTGAGAATACCATGAAGAACTACCATGAAGATGGTGTGCTATGGTAATGGTATGCTAAAAACATTTACGAAATGGTCATTATTCGTCAATTTTTACATGTTCCAGTAGTAAAAAAGAACATTGAGATGTCTGCATATTAAGATTTTATTCTTTAAATAAATGTACCAAGTCGCACGTTGCTAGCATGAATAATGTTCTGCTTCGATTTTTTGAGACATTCTATTATTTGACTAGTATTTCAGAAACGTGAACCTATAAACTGTGTGTACGAATACGGTCTTAAAAAACATGTTTTATACAATAATTTTTCTAAAATATCTAACCAAAGTTATATTATTTGACCATAATTTACACACATTTACATTTACATGAAACAAGTACTCCCCTCAAACATATAGTAAAATTTGTCATCAATTGATGGTAATTTGCCAAAATGAAAATATACGGTCTAATCGGGATCATAGAAGATCTGAAGTTCCTGATCGAGTACTTAAGAGAACTATAAGTTTGAAAAATATGGTATTATGGTAATTTATAAATACATATCATTCAAAGTGACCATTTCTTGTACGTATATAAAAATCACAAATTTGAAAAATCGAAATTTTATCGTAACAAATATTAATCAATGTGATGAGCTTATTTTGTAAGTATATAAGAAAGCATAACGAACATATATGAATCATCATCACCAGAGGCCAATGTATAATTCAGGCTGTATTCCAAAAACCTACAGGTAGCAAAAAACTTGAGAGTGATATAATTTTGTATTATTTCATAAAAATTTAAGCAGATTACTACAAAAAAAAAGATTCTAATAAACGCAATGCCATAATGATCAAATTTTTAGGTTCAATATATTTGGGTTCAATTATCTGGTTTACTTATACCCAATAAATTCACCTAGCGTTCAGGTGACTTGAGCCTAAAATTGTGTATTTAATAAACATCTGAGATTTAAAATCCCGATGTAGTGTGATTTTATATGACTTGGCCGTTAGTGTTATTACAAAGTGCTCCTACAAATATTCAACAATCTCAAGTATATTTTAATATAGATAAAAATAACCACGGGACTATAGATTAATTATTATTTACTTAGATTAATTTCTGATTAATTGTATTCTGAGTAATGTAGATACCAATCCTATTAACAATAAAAAGAGTGAGAACTCTCCAATATGTTAAAGAGAATTTAGCCATTTGTTTCGGTTTAGCTGGATATATTGAAATTAAGTAAAATATTGGTAGAGTAATACACAATAAACTCTCACCTTTCACCCACAGTAGAATAAGTTTATTACGGTTAATACTCCTGGAATATTCTGATAGGGTTGCTACAAAATGTGAATTTGTTTAATAATTAATTCTATGATTACAAATGAAGGGTAACTTTTATAACAGTAACATTTTTGCTAGTTTTTTGTTGTAATGTTGACTGGCATCATACCAACTATGTCATAAACGAATTTATGAATTGTGAAGGACAAAGACGCTTACTTTTGTGGTACTCCTCAGGCACTAAATTAGCTTGGAACTTATTTTACTGTTTAGTCCAGTTGGACCAGTTTTACAAAATGTATCCATTATCATCAACTGTTTTGATCATCTTAAAGAATATTTTTTTTTATCGCAAGTGACGATAAGAATTGAAATTGCTTCATTAGATCACTAAATTACTTAGTGTTCGACGCGTGTTTGCTGATTGGCTTCACTCCTATCATGAGATATCCACTTTTTAAGTTTCTTCACGTTCTCAAAAGGTCGACAATGATTTAAGACCGTTTTTGCATTTAAACTATGGACTGTTGCTAATTCTAATGTAGTTTTTTATTATTCCGCTTCCCAAATCATTTTGTGATGTATCCTTATCGACTTATACTTGTATGTTAATCTAAATTACAATTATATTAACGGTAGCTAGTCCAAACAAAATTAAATTTTGGAGCTGTATTTGCAGGAGTGATATCATAGCGGAACTTATATTCCAGAATAAAAAACTTTTATACAATCGTGAATATAGTCAAATGAATAACCAACTTCTCAACAATTGAATGTAGCATTGATTTTAAATAAATTTAGATTTAGAATCCAGTTAAAGAAAGATATAATAAAATTTGTTTTAAAAAACCTCTTTAAAATTCGCGCAGGTAACCCTACATCGGGGAATCATAAAAGCGCAAATCAGTTGAACCCATGACTTGATTTAATCCGATGAATAATCCGTTTTCGCCGGGGCTTAAGTTTCAGGATACTAAAACACGAGTTACATAAAGGTTATTAAGGAGTTTTACAAGCCTAATCCTGTTACACAAAAACTTTTGATAAGTAATTTTAATAAAGCGATCACACATACGAGCGAATTTCGCGTATCAAGAATCACAAATTAATCAAGACGCTACAAACAACCGAGACCAGATAACAAAGATTTACCTGTTATTATATACATAACATACATAAAATTTGGATCCTAGGACCATTCGCTCAACTACCAACTGAGCTATAGGCTATCAATACTAAAATATAATAATGATAATATTCGGAAAAATATGTAACATATAAGGTATTGATATAGTTTTAAATTCAACCTTTTCTAACTTAGAATGGATCTGGAAATGACAATGCTGAAATCAGTTTCGGGAAATTACAACTTAACTACTTTGTAATTGCCAAATGCTGTTTCAAAAGATATGATGAGGAGTTTCTTTCGCCGTTTCTTCTCTTCAATGTTAAACCACCTTTGGAAACTGTAGTAGAAGCAAAAAATGTTGCGCATGGATGTATTTACAAAATACCTCAAAGATAAAATGATTTTGAAATTAAGTTTTTATTTAATTTTGTCTTTTTTAAAATTCAACATCTTAACGTTGTTTTTGAAATACAGCTATAATACACTGAATTTATAGTATCATATGTTTAAGTACGTAAAAGATTTTTTGTATTGTAATCTGTAAAGACAATATTTAATAATACAACTTTTATGATTGGAATTGTTATTATTCTGTTAAGAATAATTGCATTGTTTAACACGTTAATTTACAGCGGTTATTACGCTTTACGGCTTCCGAGTTTAATTTCATTATGAAAAAATAAGTAAAAAGTTGTACTTTAAAAATTAAACATTCATCGTTGAGGAATTTCCTTGTCGGAACGAAGAAGTTTTATTGATTGTAATTCTAATTAAAAGTAGATTCGCCCTCCATGGGCTGTTTGATTGAAAAACCATACTTTTCAAATTATTACAATGTTACATGTTGATTCCTGGTTATTTTCTGTAATTCAGTGGTTGTTCATAACACTTATTTGTATTTTTCATTTATTTAATAATATGACACCATAAATATAATGTACACCAATTATAGTGTAGGCAAAAGTTATATAACAAATTACACAAGTGACATTACAGTTATAAGCGCAGACTTGCATACATGTAGATACAAAAATTGTTTAAAATTGGAAATCTATAAAAATTGTGAGAGAAGTTTTGGAGGATAGACTACTTCATTCGCAAGTTATCCAGTCTGTTGAGCGAAAGGTCCCAGGATCCAAATTTTCAGTCAGGACTATGTGTACCAATTAAGATGTGAAAGAAATTGTTGCTGCACGCTTTTGAGCTTTTTCATGTACGAGTACATGTTGTAAAAAGGTTTTCCGTCTACACTGAAATACTGCGGACCAGTAAGTTGTAAAGCAAGATTGTTTTTGGTGCATTTAAATTCCTTGCAGTTTCTGAAAACAAACCCGAGACGTTTGAGAGCTTTAGAGCAGATATTTATAGTTTATGAGTGCATTATGCCGTAACTTGGTATCAAGAATAACACTGTCTGTTATATTTTCTACTACGGCTATAGTGTTATTATTTATTGTACAATTTTTATTAAGTTGTTTTTTTTCTAGAATACACATTGTAAAACCATTTAGAAGCATTATGGGCCATACTAAATAGTCAAACCAACCATTCGATCACATGGTTGAGGTCTTCTTATAGGAGAACTGAAAGTAACTTGGAATTACGATTTTGAAAGTTTTGAGAAAGGCTTTGACTAGTATGCAACTGTCACCAATCCTGATTTTCTTTGTAATATGTATGTAACGCACCAGCTTAGCAAAGATTCAGCGATTCCGAAAGAAGCGAAAAGCAGGAGTATTTGATGATTGATTCGATCAAAAGTCTTGCTGAAATCGGTATAAACTGTATCTACAGCGAAACAATTGTCAATGTCTTTAGAAATATTGATTGATGAAGGAAACTAAATTTGTTGTTCATGAAACCGTGGCAACAAAAAATTATTACTTGTTTAAAATGCCAAGATAAAATTAGGTACAAAAGTTGTTCAAAGGTTTTGGTAAAAACAGGGAGGATTGATGTTTTCCTGCAGATTTTAACTAATTCTCTATCCCGTATCTCATGGAATGGAACTACTAAAGATTTTTTCTAGTTTAATGTCCGGTGTCCATTTGCACTGGTCCATTGTACTTGCTTAAACTGTACGACTTATCTTAAATAGATCTCATGAAAGATGAGTCGTAAACCGAGCAAAAGCAGTGGGACATACGACCTTGAATCATAAAATGTTGTAAATCAATTAATATAAGGACTGTTGTTAGTGGTTTTTGTATATTTTACTGAATTGTAAGAAAAAATCCAATCTATAATCCCCAAGTTTCTTCTAGTACTCGACTTAAGTTTGATAGAAATTATACGAGAATATGACGTTAAATCGGTGGAGGATGAATCTCTATATGGATTTTTTTTAGAAATTTCAAGGTCGATTGACTATTTTATCTATGTAAAAGTCAAAACATATATTTTTTTTCTAACTGTTTATCTTTTTGCGTGGCTGTTTGACCACATATTTGGTATTAATTTAATCCTGACCTATCCTTTTGTAAATATTTCAAATCTGCTACAATTTGGCTACGGATTTTCAAATCTGAATCGATTTTTGGGTTTAGTTGTAAAAAACAAAATATCGATGACTATTATATATAATATTTGTTATAAGCTGTGCTAATCTTTTCAATCGTTCAATCATAAATTTTGTACCCATACGTAACACGTTTTTTTGCGTCTCACAGCAGCTTTAAACAGATTTTCGTTGCAAACCTGTCCCCGATCTGTTTGAAGTGTTCGTTTTATTTGGCGTCGCTGGAATCAGGCTGTTTGACGGGGCGTCGTACAACGGGTTATATTTGCACGCTGTTAAAGGTGATTGCTTAGCTCGGCGTTTTGCAAAGGTGCTGTACTCAGTCTTAAAAGTTGTTATAGAAGAAATGGGATGGATATTCCAAAATGAAGTATATTAAATATTAAATAATTTAAAGTCAACTCTTCCGTGTTAAAAAGAAGTACACGAGGTCTAGTGCATGTAGCTAAGTGGTTAGTATATCCCATCATCATTACTACTTATGTTGTCCCATAGGCTAGGGTCTCCTCTCATAATGGCCAGGTGCGAGTTGGCACGCTTCATATGCCTTTGAGAATATTATGAGGAATCTTCAAGTGTGCAGATTTTCTCACGATGTTTTCCTTCACCGAGTGGTAATTAATTTGCATTTGGTTCATTTGTCTTTGGAAAATTAGAGGTGCGTGTGGAATTGATACTCGAATCCCCCGATAGACATCTATGATAAATAAAATAACAAACGGGAAACGACGGCTTAATGTTTCTTTTAAATTAGAGAAGCGCTCAAGGTAATTTGCCATTGGCTGATATTCATCCATTTCACGAGCGCACCAGAAGTTGTTTAACTTGGATCACTTTGAAAAAGACTGTCGAGTTGTGGGCAGATATTGGTGACCACGGAAAAGTTTATATCCTCTAATCTTTGATAAAATATAATAGATTTTACTACAGAACTATCTTTTGGTAAGGCGTCTTTAGATTTTGTGGCTGAAACCCAATGTCATACCTAATAAGGCTGAATATCAGAAAAAGTAAACGTTTAAATGAGATTTTTAAAGATATATTTCATTTTACATGCAAATTTGTCACCGGAAGTGACGTGTGTGCCCCGCGTGATGCGTGAAATTTCCTTCCAAACGTGTCAACAGTGTCAGCAACGACGGAAGTATACAAGTATTTATGAATTATTCGAGATAATTCGGGTATTCATTTCCTTAAATTAAAAACGAGTAATGCGCTCAGCTCGGTAAAGCGTATAAAATCGTTTTGTTAATTATAATAAGGAAATATATTGGACTTTATTCGAACTCAGTAAGTTACAAATTAACGTTACTGGTTTAAATAATAAAATTACAGGATCAGAAGCAAGTAAATGGTGCAATTGGGGTATTCCAACTCTATGATAAGAAATTACATTAGTTTGCAGTTGTATTAGGACTGTGTTAGTAAATAAGGACCAGAATACTCTGCTACCCTTCACCGGTGTAGATTGCTGGAAGGATTAGTTACCAACTCAAGTGTTGTAAGTTCTTATATATGTTATTATTGTATATAAAGGACTTCGACATAATTTAATGACTGCTACTTTAATAAGAATTATTTCTAAAGAAAAAAAAAATATTTCAACTTACTAAGTGTGTTCGGTAAGCGTCACTCGGACATCTCGGACAGAATCATGGCACTCTAGTTTAAACAGAATTTTAATTAATCACGGTAATTTCACTTCAATGTTAAACGTTCTGTTGTTATTGATTAATACAGTGATATTTCAATTACCAAAAATGAAAAGCGACAACCTAAAAATAATACATAATGACAGATGACACTATTCGGCAAATCCAAATGCAGTATTTCTATACCTGAGATGAGATTACCCTTGGACATGCTATTGAATAATTGAGATAATAAAACGTTTATAAATAAAATATATAAAAAAGTGAGTATAAAAATGTTTAATATTCAGTTATCAATTTGGTTGATACATTGGGATTAATTATGATTTTAAAATGAAAACAACTGATTATGGATTCCAGTTGGTCAGTAGGTTTCTGAGCTAGTCTGATACTTAAAATATTGACTTTTTTACTGATGTATTTTATTCGCTGATAAAACAGTGGACCGATTTTTCCCTATTCATGCTTCTAAACAATTTTTGTATTTCCTTATGCGCCAATAAAATCACAATGAAGTCATAAAGAACTTGGGGAAAGAAGAAGATTGTTTAACCTTTAATAAAGTAGATATGAAAATGTACCTTATAGCAAATTATGTAAGTCTTTCTCATATGCTTACACAGCAAGCAATCTGCAAAACTTCTCAAACCTTCAGACAACTAGATGCAATAACGTGGGCGAAATTTGAGTAGGGCCCGTTCGCGAATCTTGAAACGGAACAACTTTGTTACGACTCCTGCCACGTGTTCCTGGTTTTATAGACTTGTGCCAATTGCAATGTGGATTTTACGAGTTTTTTCCTATTATGAGAAGTGGAAACGAAAAAGGCTTCCATTCAGTGGTGAATATACATACTACAGGATTCCAAACAACAGATTTATGACTAAAATCACGTAATATTTTATTGACAAGTGTCAAAAACTTCTCTTCAGCAGCCTGCCTTAGGAAGTTAGGATAGTACAAACAGTAATGTTTAAACAGTGTGCAGTTTTGTGGACTTGAATTTTTTTAACGAACTATAAATCTAACAATCCAACGTATTGTGGATGACAAGGGTAACTTGTAGCTTTTACTAGAAGTGGGCTATCGAGGACAGCGGGATTAGTTAATATTTTTTTTTATATATTAATAGCCGACAAACGAGTAGACGAGCCACCTGATGGTAAGTGGTCACCGTCGCCCATGGACATCAGCAAGACCAAAGGTATCACTGATGGGTTGTCGGCCAGGAAATGAGAAATAATGAGAAAGAAGGTACTGGCTCTTAAGCTCCCAACCGGAACACGACCAGTCGTTTGGCGGCTGACTCAAGCAGGAGGGTGGTAGCTAGCCAGGCAGGCTTCACGGAAAGATAATAATACCATTAATAATATTAATGACTTAATTGATAATATAATCCTGACGCGAAGCCCTACCACCAAGCAGGCTGACTTCTGTCGCCTCTTACGACACCCTGTTCTGCCAGCATGGGATTGGGGGGAGTATTCTAAGTCGCCCTAATACGGCTAAATTTCGGGACCGACTCGTTTAAAACAGGTTGTAAAGTCACGTTACGCATAGTTACTATATAATTAGAAATATGGAATTGTGTAAATTAAACATCGAGCATAATACTATGTTCAACACAAATGTTTGTAATTACAATTTAATAAATCATTAAAGTTGCGCTGAGTCTAAAACGGACGACTGCTGTAGGCCCAGGGTTCAGATCGACATTGGAGGCAACAACCTGCATAGTTCGAAACGATGTCAGACAAACTTTGTTAATTAACTCACATTTATCTGTAGATGAGTCACAGTTGATATGGAACTTCAGGAATAAACGTTGAATTATCATCTCAAGTTGGAACTATCCAGTTTTATGTGCAGCTATAACAGGAATATGAAATTCTACTGAGCTTTAATTAAGTTTATAGAATCGGCCACGTGCATTTCAAACCACGTAAAGAGATTTGGTTCGTATAGTATAGCATAAGTATATTTTACATTAGGTATTGATTAAAGAATCCTATTGTTAATAATCTTGACTGTTGAATGAAGTTTCGTGACAGATATTTTAATTAAATTCAGACGGGCCAAATATTAATGTGATAAAAGCTTAAAAAGTTTCCAATCCAATTTTTGTTAAATCGGAAAAAAAATATATTTTTGTTGTTGGAGCAATAAAAAACATTGTTTTAAAACTTTTATACGTTAGTCTTTCACTAAAATCTTACCTAATAGTAAAAGTCGATCGTGGCTCAGATTTGAATGCACACTAGCGTAGAAAAAGGCTGTTAATTCCGAGTGACAGACAAAAATTTTTTTTATTAATAAGAGTTAACTTTATGACAGATTTTTTATACATTTTATTAAAAATAAATTAAACGCTTATAAATAGTTTAAAGTCAAAATAATTATTGAATAAATAAACTTAACCAAACATATATTAACATTTTTCACAATATTAAAAAAATTCATAACAATATAATTATCTTAGTTAAATTATACACTTTTAACATGTAGTTCTTAATGACTCTGTAGCTTAGTTTATAGTGAACATGGCTGCCAAGTAAATTGTCCCATGTTTGATTCCCGGCCGTGTGACATGAGATATAAATGTTTGTTCCTGGGATTTCGCTGTTAGGTTATGTTTGGTTATTGGTAGGTTTCTTAATATGTATAGTGTATATATTTTATGGGCGTCTACGTCTCCGTGTTCTATGCTATGTGTGAGTGTAAACGTTTTTGTAATAAAATCGAGTCTATTACTATAACTGGCGGTATAAACTTCGGGTGTAAGTAGCCTCGCGAGAAAAAGACATTCTGATTTTATCACTGTCATTGACGGCTTGCCAAAGTGTGTTAAAACGACACCTTGCTTATATAAAGGAGTCCCCCTCATACATTTTTTTAAAACTTGTTTTATTCTATAGTTGTTTCCATAAACTACATTTCAGCTTTGTTAAAGCAACCTGAAAAACTGAATATAATTAGAAGTGGGGTGTTGGCGGTTGTATACACAATATTATTAAGACCTCATTAGATTTTTAGGACAAAATGTGAATAAAAATACAGATAGTGCAGCAAATAAAGTTGATGGATGAAATTAAACTTTACAATCACGTGAAAGAGTTTTGAATTGCGTGTAATAGCAAGCTTTGATACAGTTACAGTAAAACGAAGGCTGAGTTCTGGTAATAGCGTCGAATGTAAGTCCGTTGTAAAATTTCGTATTTATTATTAAAGCAAAAGTAGAAGAAAAGTAAAAGCAGAAATAATGCATCGGTCTTATTTCCTATTAGGTGTCATCATCATGATTACAACCTATTGTCCCACTGCTGGGCTGAGGTCTCCCTTCAAATTGAGAGGAGTTAAGGTTATAGTCCACCACGCTGCCCAAGTGCGGGTACTTCCAATTACTTTCAGGTATGTAGGTTTCCTCGCGATGTTTTTCTTCATTGAAGCAAGCGATACGTATACTTTGTAAAACGCACATAATTTGAAAAAACTAGATGCGCGTGCAGGATTCGATCTTGCAACTATCGTGCGGGAGACCTACGTCCAAACCGGGCAGAGCCCGACAGGGGCACCGCACTCAGAGGACTCCGGTCCTATGGACATCCCGGAGTCCTCTACTCAGCGCTGAGGAAGGTCATCGGGTGAGTTTTAAACCGGGTACCGTTAGGTTTCCCACTCGAAAAGAAAAGGTCTCCCGCATCGTTTTTTTTATAATTTTTTTTTGCTTTTGTCTATGACGTGTATATTCATTTTATTAAGATTAATGCAAAGCAATATAGTTTTTATTTGAAAATACTGCAGTATATTTTCCTTCGTCATTCATATCATTGAGTCGTTTATCTAAGCCCATGATGGAGATTTGAAGCAGATGGATACAGTGTCTATGAAAGAATAAGACGTATCGAATTTGAGACTTTTTTATTTACTTTAATTCTATGGCTTTGTGTCTACGGCGTTCTTGTTTGCTCCTCTAGCGTGGTGTGTGGTGTTGGAGTAATATCTTACTTGTCTATCATGTAACGAAATGTGCGTAACGTGACAAATATTTATTAATATTTTGTTACTCAAATGTTTGTAAACTTACATCAAGGAATTTTGGTATTCATTCTATGTATATAAAGGAGTATTCCAAGCTTGCTAGTCTGCCGATGTTTGTAAGTTTTCTCAATTTAAATAAAAAATCTTGACACATCCATGAATTGTCCAGGTAATTTTTGAAAATTTAATCATAACAACAAAATATTGTTCAAAAGGGTAAACCGATTTTATTAAAATTTATTGATATTTATCGATAGATTTTATTAAAATTTATCGTTTTAAAAATTTATCTTCTATTCTCGACATTGGTTTTCCCTAAACAACGTGTCTTAAAGTGGTCTTGAACCTTTACACACAGCTATACTTCCTGCCATTCACAAGGTATTTGAAAGATATAATAAAATTAAGCAAAACAGAATAAAAAAAATCTATCAACTAACTTTAAAAAAAATTAACGGAAGCAAGTGATTTGAAAATAAATCCTATTTATTATTTATTTGTATAATGCGCCACTTTCTGGTATAATGAGTCGTGGAAATTGAGAGAAATTTCATCAAAAAATTCCAACCACTACTACACTTTTGTTCTGTAATGATGGGGACGGTTAACGGCGCCGAATATTTAAAACTCAAAAGCCGAGGCGACAGATAAAACAAAGAAAATTTTCTTCTAAAGATAGAGAGATAAAACAATGGACTCTCTAAAGATAAAAATAATATCAGTAATTTAAGGAGCACAAAATTAATAATGAATAACATGTTATGTACTTTTGATGGGAAGTGCGGGTGATCACTTACCAGAAGTGATAATGTCGCTCATGAACATCGGTAATACCAAATAAATAAATAAACATTTCGTCGAGCCTCAACTTTGGCCGGTTCATCGAGTCTAAGGCTAAAGCAGTTGCAAGGAAACTGGGGGTCCTTGCGAAGGTGAGACAGTACTTCACACCGAATCAGCTTTTAACCCTGTATAAAGCTCAGGTTCGACCATGTGTGGAGTACTGTTGTCACATTTGAGCTGGTGCTGCCAAATGTCATCTATCTACGTTGGATTCGATGGAGAGGCGTGCAAAGAGGCTCATTGGTGACCCAGACCTGGTTGAAACCAATCTGCAAAGCCTAGAGCATAGGCGCAGGGTTGCTAGCCTCTCGGTCTTCTATAGGATACATTTTGGAAAGTGTGCACAGGAATTGTTCCAATTAGTTCCCCCATCGCCGTTCCTCCATCGGACAACTCGACGTACGGCAGGTATTCACCCTTACGTAGTGAACGTACCACCTGCACGGACGACGCGGTTTACGTCTTCATTCATCATGTGTACTGCAAAGGACTAGAATAACTTGCCCGCGTTGGTGTTCCCGGCTCCTTACGATGTGGGAGTATTCAAGAGAAGAGTGAATAGGCTATTTATAAGTTAGTGCGTTCACCATCTTAGACTTCATCAGCACTTACCATCAGGTGGGATTGTTGTCAAGCATTAACTTATTTTATGTAAAGAAAAAACAGAAGTTTCGTTAACGCGATGACGGCTAAAAAGGAAGAGGTGAAATAGCTTGTTACCTAACTTGGCAATATTACAATAATACGTATGACGATTGATTTTAAACGACTCTCCATTTAGCTCATCATGAGGGTAAACAACCTATTAGGAATTAGTTTACGTAAGTGAAAAGAATATTTTTGAGTTAAGGATTTTAAATATTAAGGTATATTAAACCTGAATAACATTTTGAAGTTATCTGTCCCATTTCTATCAAGTGGAAAGGTAAAAGACTGAATAGAGCGGCTTTTACAATTTGAGTTTGAACTAGAAGCGGGAACAAGTGAAAACTAATAGATGGCGCTTCTGCAGCATAACATCGCACCTTTAGAATGAAAGTGACTTAACTCAAAATTCCTGAAAATCCAGATTTTACTATAAATTTACTTAAAAAACCCTTCTCTAAAACCCCATGGTGAAAAAGAGCCCAAATTATGAGTGAGAAAGGGAAAAAGGGAAAACCTCATACATCAGTCTCTTTAAATTTACTGAAGAACATACATTTTTGAAAATTTTCTTCGTCATTTCCCATAAATTCCAATTTTTGAGTTAAGTCCCTTTCATTCTAAGGGTGCGACATGATTTAGATCAATTCAGTTACTGATACTTTTTGGAAATATGAAATTAAAAATAGAATCCTATAACTATTTACGAATACTGACAGGATTGAAAAAGTAATTTGTGTAATTTTGTCTAATATTTGTTAAGTTTCATATATTCTGCATGTTTTAAAAAGTTGATAATGCGTGACAATCTCATTAATCTGGACCAGGTCTACCGGAATTTGTTACAAAATTAACTAAAGCGTCAATAACACGCCTCGTTAAATGTTGGAATTATGCGGCGAATTGTTGTTCTGATGACACGTTAACATTAATTTTATACGTTTTAAAAAGAGATATAAGCTTAAAAGAAATATATGAATATCATTGTAACAAAAATAAATAGCAAACACACTGAAATTCGTTTTTGTAGAAGTTTCTTATGTCGTTACGTTGCACAGGCATTTACAAAGACCGGGGAACAACCATTTATGTGTCATATGTCTGTCACTGTCTGGGGATTTAACGAAACACCCATCGATCAGCAAGAACGGACAATACCATCTCATTACAGGGTTATTAGATTTCCACAGTTGTAGACGTTAATAAGGAATTCAAAATAGGTACGGCAGAATAAAAATATGTAATTAGTACCTATATGCATAGATGCTTGATAGGGCTTGGAGTTCGTTTTTACAATAAGATTCCGAAGTTGATACGCGAGTTGCCCATTGGAACTGGTTGCCATTTAAGCGACGCATTAAAATACAAGTTATAGGCAAAAGATATTATGGTACAGATGAATACATTAATGACAAGGGTACCTGGAAATAATAGTGTCGAAAACAGTTCCGCACAGGTTTAAAATTTGTAATGACCATGTGTTGTTTAAAAGATGTGCTGAGGAGTTTCTTTCGCCGTTTCTTCTCCTCATTCTTAAAACACCTTTTCGAAACGGTGGTAGATGCAAAAAAAGACGAACATAAGTGTATTTAGAGAATATCTATATGATTAAATGATTTAGAATTTGAGTTAGATTGTACGTTTGACATGATAATTATCTCCCTGTAACAAAAAGATGCAAATAATCGCAATTTTGCTAGTGTGAAGTAACTTCTACAACCCGTAGAAGTTTGCAAACTACCTTAAATAGAAGCATTGCTACCTGTCACATGCAACGTCCCATTTGTGATACGTCGCTGATCCAAATGTTTGATTATAATAAAGTAAACATCTTTGTACTCTATTTATAAACTGTTTTAAAGTTTGCAAACGAGTGATGCATGCTTTTATTAAAGTTCGTTGAATTGGAAACTGTCGCACGGGCCTCAAATTAACTGGGCACGGTAACACCACGCCTAGTTAAACACTACCTGAATATTACGCGACACTTTGACATTCTATTAGTTATTACATACTGTGTAGTGTGTATATAGTGAAAACTTCAATCTTCATTAATTATTAATTAAATTAATTAATCTTCATTTATTATGTGCACTGCAAAGGACTGGAATAACTTGCCCGCGTCGCTGTTCTCGGCTACTTATAATGTGGGGGATTTCAAAAGGGGAGTGAATAGGCTTTTATAAGTTAGTGCGTTCAACATCTTAGACTTCATCACCACTTACCATCAGGTGGGATTGTTGTCAAGCATTCACTTATTTTATGTAAAAAACTGGGTGCTTTATTCATCTTATTATGACATGATGACATGACTTAAATGAATAATAGCGATAGAATGAGTTAACATTAATCCCGATTGTTATCGACCGATAGGAGGCCTAAAACAGGGCTGAAGAAATTCTGATACTCGGATTGACTATTAACCAGCGCAATACGAATAAAATCTCTTTGAGAGGCGACAGTGGTTAATGTAAACTGTTGAAGTCATAGGTAAATAGCACTCAAGCCGGGCGGGTCAATACTTAGTGGGTTTTCAGTTTCTTTCAGTTTCATGTAAAAATATGAGAAAGTATATTTGAATATTTAATATATTGTTCAAAAGTCCATGATTGATACAAATATATACTTATAGGATAGGATAGAATATTTGATTAATTTCTTTACGGTGGCATCTAAGCCTTCTTAGAATAATTCTTACGATTGCCATAAGAACTTGTAAAACTGTGGTTGCCTGGATATTTCGAGAATATAAGAACTTTTAGATAAATTCAACAAACTGAGTCACTAATTGCGAGAGCGAGAGATATCATTATTTTTAACGAAATACGTGCTTGTCGTACCTTTCAATTTCCGGTGGCGCAGTATGGTAAAAACCCTTGACTCATCACCTGTAGCAAAACCCGCTAATATGATTTGGCCAAAATAAACAATCATATTGTTCTCGTAATTGGCCTGAAGTGATTTTCGGTTTTATTGGCACGGAATATATATAAACTATTACGTCATGTTTGGATTGGCGTGATCAACATGGTCCCTGCACGTAACGAGGTGAGTGTATCAATATAGCCGATACGATGTAATCTCCATCGGTAAACACCGAAACCCGTGAATATTGAGACACAACCGATGCCCATACATAATTAAGCTTATGGCCAATTATATAGATTACTAGATTTCTCAGCGACCTCGTCCGTATGATTAGTTTTAACAAAGAAGTTAAGTTTAACATTATTTCAAATTAAATATTATAACTTCAGATAACGATTTGTATTAATTCCATAATTCCAAGAGTCACAACAGTCAGGGCATAAGATCCGAAACTATCGATAAACCTTTTGGAATAAAAAAAAAACCGCGGATGTCGACTGTGATTTGAACTCATGACGTAACAATTCTGTTTTTTACTAATACGGATCTGCAACGACAAAAGGGTAGATCCACTCGGTGTAAGAATTTTCTATTACTTTAAAGAAGCAAACTCTGAAGTTTTATCCACTCCTTCAAACTATTGGAAGAAATTAATGATATATTGTGTAATTTAGATATATACTACTTTTATTTTATAAGTTTATATTTTTAGGGATTTCTCTAAACGTAAAGTTAGCTGATCTGATAAATATTCGTTTTATGAGTCACCGACAACATTTTGACGATTTTAAAAATGTTTGTCCTTCTGTCTGTATGTCTCGAGATAACTCGAGAACGGTTTGCCTGGCCATGTATAAAATTGGTATGTTGTAGAACACTTGATTGCGCAGATTATAGGATATATAAAATTTCAGTAAACTTAATGATCAAGGCAAAGAACATAAAATGTTCAATAATTATGTTTATATAATTAAAAATCCAACTCGAACGAAGTCGTACGGGCCGCTAGTTATATGTATATCTCAGACATCTGCAGTCGTTCATTAATCACACAAAATAATCATTATTGTAACGAAAGAAGAACAAGAACGACTAACAAATTTTGGTATTATATAACACATTTTTTTACGAATTTGTTCGTTTGTAATACGCCTTAAATGGCATAATGTGAAAAATCAAGATATTGGTGTGGAAAATTGGAGGATTTGGAGCATCACTTTTGTATAAATCGGGAGGTTTGGGGAGCCAACATCGTAAGAAAGTGAAGGTAATTTGTTATACTTGGCACCACACATGGTTTAGTTGTCTCACCGACACATATTATGGAAGCCTCGTTGGTTTGAAAATGCATCGGATTTCTTGTACCTCCTCTTTACACGATATATAATCGATTAGATACCTACATCGATTAACGTCTGTGCTAAACTTTTTTATCTAATGGAGGCATAAAGATTTTGTTTGTCTGTACTCGTATAACACAATCACTGTAATGATTTGGATGATTCTTAATGCATTTGCAAAGTATTTTATGGGTCATAGTTAACATAATTTTCATCTCGGGAAATGGATCTGTTACCCTGAAATTTTCCAAACCGAGGCAAGAGCGTGTTACTAGTATTGCATAAATTACTGATATAAAGAATTGACGTAGACTTCGCGCTACATCGATCAATGATATAGGAGTTAGATGTATACTGATGAGATGCGTACTGATGACTGATCACGGTGCGATCGAACCTTTGATTTCCGTTAAAAAACCAACATCTCAAAGAAACCACTTCTGCCGCATCAACTCTGCCGCGGTCTCTACAAGGTCATAAGATGCGACGAACACACCGCTTCGTACACAGACGAACGAGCACGCCGCTTGAGATGTTTCTTTGGGTTTATGAAACTTAAACATACATATTCATTATACTGACATTCATATTTTTATATATGATTTTTTTCTGTCTGTATGTATATCACTGAACTTCTGGCTGGACTGATTTTTATGAAACTTTGGATGTCTGATAATTGGGTACCTGGATGGTGTAGAATGTAAATTCACAAATGTATCTGTATATTATTGTATATATATATATATATATATATATATATATATATAGATATATGTTTATGGTGCTATACGTATATTTTCTATGAAAATATCCTTCCATGATTATCATACACGAACAATTTTATTACGAACAGTAATAAAATTACAATTTTATTACGAACAGTAATAAAATTGTTCATTACTGGAACTATGAATCAATACAGTTAGCTGTAAAGTTTATTGCTTAATATCATATATAAGAATTTATAAATGTTTGCGAATTTTACAAAAATGTCCTCAGCTACTTTGGCACCAATCTTCAGATTAATTCCTCGTCAGTAGCCCGGACAAAGGTTCTACAAGTTAGGGAAAGTTCGGCTGATTTATTATGTATGGATGAATATATAAGTGGGCTCGTTGAGGTTTTAATTTCAAGTTTAAATAGCGGTTAACTTTTGTGTCTTGTTTCAGTCTCAGGGCAGGTAAAGCAGCAGAGAATATTTTGTGCTGAAATAATTTTCAGCTGCTCATTTTATATTCATAGCCGTAGCTCGGTTAGCTGTTGTTTCAGTTGGTTAAATGTACAATTCCGGAAATTCACTTCGACTTGTTAGTGCATTTTGAAAGAGAGTAAATAAAAAATAATAATACGCCGTTCAATAAAACATAAAATAATTCAAGAGAACATCAATTTATTTTCATTGTAAGACCACTACATGATAGTACAATACCGTAGTAGTTGACTGTGAAAAACCCATTTTGTCATGGCACCCCAGTTTCAAGGCACCGCGTTCACCGCGTTAGTTACTCTTGGGATTCTGGGCAATGATATCTCGGTTCACGTGCAGTATCGGCGTCATTTGGAATAAAAGGCTAAATTAGCCTACAAAAAACTTGGCATCTTTAATAGGGAAAAGTAGTGCTTTACAAAGAAAAAATCGGGCCTCATATGGAGTACTGTTCTTACTTCCGGGCAGATGCACCACAATATAAACTTACTACATTTGACTCCATATAAAAATACGCAATTGGAATCGACAACGACCCTGGAATCTTGGACAGATTAGAACGTTGAAGTTTTCGGAGAGACATTGGCTGTTTCTGCGGGTTGTACAGACTTTATAATAGTGAGTGCTCCGAGGAACTGTTAAGACTGATGCCAACATCACCTTTATATAGTTGCACCACCCACAACGTCTAGATTCGTGACGGTCCTCAACAGTCCGATTTTCACTATCTTTTCTACCGCATACGTGATACCTGTGGAATGAGTATGAAACAGGTAGACTCATCTTCGATTTGTCAGTATAATAACCAAAATAGCTAAGCCTGTCTGACCCTGTTGTAACAAGGAAAAAGCCTACGTTTGTATGTACAGTCTGTTCAAAATAGCCAGTTAAGATTTAGAACTATTTTAATGGAATGAAAATGGCCAATGTTTGAGCTTGCGTCCTAAACAAACGCAGTCGGTTTAAGCTTCTCGTGTAAACGTTCTGAGTATTTTTATTCAGTGGTTGGTTTGTGCACACCTGGCGATACCTGCAAACATTAAATTCAACTATGTTCCTACCATTACTTTTACCCTATTAGGTATGACAGAAATTGTAGTTACAAACGCTTGGCCACGACTAAGAGTTTTATAGCCTTCGATATACAGAGTGAAACGGCGTCGACAAGAAGTCGGCGTCGGCGCCCTTGCAGCCTGTATACTCTGCGCTTTTTAACTGTAACGGGTACTCACGATTTTTGTATTTTTTTACCGATATTTCGATCCAATTCATGGATGGTCATGGCGAGACTGCGGTGGCAGGGATAAACCCTTGACAATTGACACTGGACAGATAGTAATGACAGAAGAGCCTGTCAACTTCACGCCTAGTTCGTTTCGCGTTCTTAGCAGGTACCACATCACGACACACGACACTAACGACATCTTCATGCACTGAACTTGATACTGTTTTACTCTGTATGTTTTGTTGACTGTTATTTCTAT
Organism: Megathymus violae; assembly: GCA_003671415.1. Taxonomy (NCBI): domain Eukaryota; kingdom Metazoa; phylum Arthropoda; class Insecta; order Lepidoptera; family Hesperiidae; genus Megathymus; species Megathymus violae. The sequence continues at coordinate 4,988,077 of PDGT01000001.1, forward strand.
GTTATACTCATTTGTTGTAGGTAATTTATGTATTGCACTATATTACATCTGTAGCACGAATAACATCGTATGAGGCTGTAGATTAGTAGTGCAACAGAGAAGGTATTGAGTATTATGTGAGGTATTTAATTAATGTACACGTTATTAAATTATTGATTTTAGCTGTCAATCTACACGTCATTAACAAGATGGCCCCAATAGTGATTTATATTATCAACATTATTTAACACTAATACGTGGAAATGTAATATGGTATTATATGCGTCATATTTCATAAATTTCATCCTCAGTAGGAAGACATTTGCTGGCGGGACGAAATATAACACAAGTTATTGTTCGATTAACTCTTACGATTTCCAATCTTCAGAAGGTGATGAGTATATTCGATTGCGTTTGATTTTACGTTATGTAAAGACTAAAAAGTTCACATCTTTCAAAAGGCACTCGTGATGTCATCTTTTTCTGATCAGCTTAATTTCACTACATTTGCCGAACTTTAGTTTAGATTCACGGAAGAGAAAATTCGCAGTATCAAAAGGCTTATTTGGCTCCGTTTGTACATTAAATTGAATCTTACAGCCGACGGTTTGGCTACCCGGCTTTATTATTTGTTTTATAGACCTATCCATGCTTTATTTTGTTTACACCGTCGTATAAAAGATCTTATTCGGACTACTATTATCAAAGGGATGTTTAAGTAGTTACTACGGCCGTGGAAGTAGGTAAAATATTGAAGCATTGTATAAGGTTTCTTTAATACTCTTTAACAATTTTAATAATGAACCTATGCAGGTTCAATGGTAATTATAAATATAATAATTGCCTAGTTTAACTATACAACAGCATCTAAAGAATTATCAATGGATAATCTTAATTTCCTTAATACAATAACAAAATATACAAAATTGACTTCCTTTTTTATGTGAATAGAACTTTTTGCATGATTAAAGAACCTAGATAATAGGCCATAAAACAAGTTACAAACATATCAAGTATCATTTAATTATATCTAGTGGTTTCCTTGTGATATGCATATACACAAAACTATTACAAAAATGTATGTTTTGGCTTCAAAATGGCCAATACAGTTTTATTATTGGCATTGATAATGAAAACACTCAAAGGAACGTCGCAGCCGAATCTGATAAAAAATAATACCTACTGTGTTATTTCATTTTCAACGAATACAATAAAGAGCGTTATTATAACAGGGAATTAAACACAATAATAACATTGATAGAATCGCTAATTGAAAATTAATGGAAATGTCTCATAAATGACATTAAAAAACCAAGAATGTACACGTAGATTTTTTTCTTAAGACCCATCACCAAGATGGGGGACCTCAAAATAAATAGTCACCGCTTACTATACTCACGTGTGATTCCACATGTTTGTATTGTGTATGTAAAGTTGTCGCAATGATCAAAAGGAATCTCGCAATATATTTTTTTAGACATCTTCAGAAAAAGTGTGGGAAATTCTGACTCAAAAGCTCCACAGATAATGTAAACACTCAATATATTTACATGTTGGTGCTCTATCGAATCTGATTCGAATTTGATAAGTGTTTTCTTTTTCTTTAAAAATCTTTACCTCTCTTTACTTCATTTTGTATTTTCTTAATTCATTAAGCACTATATACAATACTGTTGGTTATTTGTTTGAACATCGGTCTCCCACACGGGTGACTTGAGTTCGAATCCAGCACGCTGCTCCGATTTTTCAAATTATGTACATATTACAAATTAATGATCACTTGCTTCGGTGAAGGAAAACCTCGTGAGGAAATCTCCGTAAGGAGTTCTCCGTAATGTTGTCAAAGGTGTGTGAAGTCTGACAACACGTAACTGACCAAGGTGGCGGCCTTAACTCTTCTCATTTTGAGAAAAATCCCGAGCCAAGTAATCGGACAATTATGGGCCATTTTAATTGATCGCTTTCTATACACGAAGGATATATGAAATAACTATCGCTAAGGGCCTTTATTAACGCAAAACAATAGCTTTTAGAATTTTTGTCGGTTTGTCTATGCGTTTGTGTGTGCTAATCTCAGAAACGGCTTAACCGATTTCGTTATGGTTTTTACTAATGTATAGCAGTACGCATGATTCAACATTTAAAGTTCGTTTCATTTCAATTTGTCCGTATTTTTTTTATAAGTTAATCTAAAAAAACGCAGGCGCTATTTTTAAGCGTAAAGCGTAAGTTTATCTGAAGCGAAGTGAGGGTAGTTTACTAGTAAATTAATATATTCATTTAATGCCAAGTTATTAAATTTTGTTTGGCGTTAGTGAATGTTGATTTGAATCGCATTACTGGATGTATCTTGTAGACTCTGTGGGTGGAAAAGATCTGGTATAAATTAAAATATATTACAAAATTGTCTATGTTCCGTTATACGTAACGGGTGAGTTATGGCTAGTTTTAATATAAGCCCTAATATTGTGCGAAAAAACCAAAACGTAATATAGGTAATATCTGCGTCAATTAGCAAAGTCTCGTGTACGATGTAATGAAAGCTTTTAATGTCGACAGTCAGCTGGAATTGTCGCCGTTTTCTAAAATCATACAATACAAAATTACTTAGTTAATGATGCCACTTCACCCGGTGCTAATAAAACAGTTTTATGTTTTGTGATACATGCAATTGTATCATGAACTTTGCTTTGAGTTTTCTACTGGATTTTGTTTATATTCATTCATATAACCGAGTCTTTTATATCATCGTTTGTAATCGTTATGCCGGTCAGAGTGGCGCAAGTTAGGGGAGGCCTATGTCCAGCAGTGGGCCTCCAAAGGCTGATGGATGGATGGATGAATCGTTATGCTTGGCTGTTACGTGGTCGGTTACAATTAAATCAGATTCAACGTTACTGTCACCGCTTACTTTAATTTTAAGTAGCTACAATATTGTTTCTTAGACACATGTAGTTTCACTTGTAAATATCCTATCCACGCTTTTTATTCTTCTGTAGGTGCCACGATGGAGTGTCAAAACATTGGTTTTTTATCGAGACTGTAGCAAACGTACAAGTAATTCATTTATTTTGTGGATTTGTCTATTAATGGGACAACTGTCCAGGGTTGGTATAAAGGTGCGAGTTCACGGGACTCGGCAGCAGCATAAGCCGGCGGTGTATGCCGCGACTGAAAGCGGCATTATTTTGTAATATTAATATACGAGATCGGTTCCGACGTAGACTGCAACTGCCGCGCGGCTGGCAATCACTTGTTGTTGCTGCATTGCAGCAGCCGGCTGAGCATCCTACATGACGCAGTTACTAACATATGTCGGTAACAACCAACGAATCAATATGTATTACCTTAATTATGGATCACCTTTTATTTGGATTATCGACATAAACAGACTATTTATCTGTTCCTGAAGCATCGTAAACTAAAGGATGTTATTTCCCAAAAGTTTGCCCTGGGTGATGACGAGAACGTAAAAGGCAGGTGCATTACGAGTATATTACCCACACATACATACGCGCACACACACACACACACACACCCGCATATGGAAATTATCCTCGACCAAATTATTATTTTTCAGTTTATGAGCTGTATCGTATGTTGGTGATCCAGAAAAAAAATAAGTGTCTTTCTTGGTCGGAATCGTGTTCTGTCTTGTTGATGATATGTATTAGCAACTGTATCTATTTATAACCACGTTAACTGCTTAGTCGGCTGTTACAGTCAAAATACATTATTGATCCAACGTCAAAAAAGTTAAACGGATCTAGGCCGAATTCAAAACATAACATCCATGATTTGTGATATTCTTGTCCTAGTTGGGGTGGAAGGATAAATGATACCTGCGGTAATATTATATATTTCTTATTTTTATACATATGAGTATTTGTGTTCTCAATTGCATGTAATATAACTTCAACGTTTAACGTGTAACAGCCGGAAGGGACGGCCTTTTCAAATATTACCTGTATTCAGAGGTAACAAAACATTTGCCGCTTGTATTTCAATGGTCCCATTGTATTTTTTTGAATACAATTGTTATTTATGATATGTAAATTGTGTTACAGGATGTAAGACTTTTATGTTCTTAAAATATACACTTACATATATTTGTATGTGTTTATTAAGTGTTTTTCTCGTAGTAAATTTAAAATTAGATAAAAATAAAAAATTTAATGTCTAAATGATCTTGTTTCGAGTATAATGTATATTTAGAATGGATATCAGAGGTATTATGGTCTTATACTCTTTTGAGATGGCACAGCAATTATATATAATATTTTTACAAATGATTTACAGTGATTGCATATTCATAAGTACAAGTAGGTATAAATAAATAAACGTTTACACATTCACACCTCCGCACTAGGATTCCCTGTTGCGTGTGGCATGGACATACACAAATATTACATAACAAACACCCGTGACCCGAGAACAAACATTTATCTGTCATATAAACGTCTGCCCCGGCTGGGAATTATAAGCCCGGGACCCCTTGTTCGGCAAGCAGTGTCACCAACTGGGCTATGGGGTCTTCATAGGGTCATATGAATGTTTAAGACATAAAGTACAGCTTTTTAAAAAAAAATACACGTACTGACCCACACGCAGCGACACGTATCCAACCTCATGGCTATGAATCTTCGCCTCGAAAACAAAATTATAACCTCCATCTATTAAATCATTCAGAAGTTGCTCTATCAACAACAGTTACATATTTGTGGTAAAATGATAATTTTGAATTGCCGTTAAGTTTATAGATATATAAACACTATACTTTGGTGTTTTTTCAAAACATTTGTGGTTCAAAACCTTTTGATTTTTACGTTAATTATGAACAAAACATTAAAAAGTGTATGTTCTTTGAACGTAATTGTACGTCATGAAATGTAGGTAATGGTGCTACGCCTAGACTTTGTGCGTTGGAGAAGTAAAAGAGCTGCATACAATCCGCCGTCTCAGCAAATGGAACAAACTTGTTCTTAATTACCATATAGCCTTTTGACGCATGCTTTTTTAAGCCTTTTATGTCCAGTATATTATAACGTTATGAATATTAAGTCTAAAAAATATACATTTTAAATTATAATTCTCAAACAGACATATTTAGCTCAGAAGATTTTATTAGTTACCAATTTGTACTCTAAATATTAATGTACTTTGTTTCATAGCATTGTTACTAGTAACTCAACTTGTAGGGTAAGGGTCCCAAGTTCGATTCTCGACCGAGATAGACATTCACAGGAAGGCATTTATTGAATGGCATATAACATAAAGAAGCATTGGGGATAACTCCCCTTATTAATTTATATTTTTACAATTTAATATTTTATAAATTAATTTGTGTTTGTACTTGGTTGTCCCATGATGTCTGAATTATAAATATGTCGTATTACCACCCATAATACATACTCGTATTTAATACATATGGATTATGAATGAATAGGCATCGAAAAAAACCTTTCATTTTAGGAACAGATTGCATTTATATTTCATTGAAACGAGGAGACTATATAAAAATAAATTGTTCTTATGTGATAATAACGTCAGGATAACGTATAAAATGAGGAAGCATAGTGCAAATTTTCTCAAACAGTACGCGTTCAACGCAATATGTAGCGCATTGAATTTACTACATACGAAACGGCATCGCCGTCGAGCAGCGATAAGCGAAAAGGACGAAAAGAAACAATGATATATCAAGGTACTGGATGCTGATACCAATTTTTTATTGATTTACAAAGATAACGTACAAGTTATGTAACCAAACTTACGTTGTTAAGTAACCAAATCAAATCGTTGTAATCGATGTTGTTTACACTTAGCTTTCGGTAACAGAATCTGTCCAACGCCGAATTTTTTTTTTAATGTTACGTTTAAACGAAGATTTAATTTTTATTAGGTGTTAAGGATGTTTATTAAATATTTGTTTTTAGATTGTCTGCAACAATATCAATTAATAATTAGAAATTACAAATAAAAATAAAAATAACATGAAGGAATTGAAAAAAATATATGTATATTTATTTACTTATTTAGGTCTGCAAGTAGTTACAACACTTATACTATGTCCTAATGACAAAGTGTTAACCTTTTAAGGTAAACACAGCATGCACTAATTAACAGTAATTTAAATTGCATTGTATTAAACTGTATTGTAATATAAAAAAAACACTGTAGTGATGTATTTTATCTGCAATTAAGCTATATTTTATTGTATTTATGATGAAATCGAAATCGACGACTGTCATAAGAATAGCAATTTGTGATTATTAAATTATTGTATCATCATTGGTTGTTAATACGTGTGAAAAATTTTAAGTAATTTTAATGTTTCGAAGTGGGTGAAAAATGGGTGGGTGGGTGAAAATTGATTTACAAATTACAATCACATATGTACATATAACAGAAAAAAATTATTGATAATAATCATGTTTAATTTATCACGGAATAGTGAATAAATATTATACCGTTACCTTAAACTAGGTTTTTATATTGTATATATTGTTATATTGTAGTGTATTTTCGGAGTATATTATCGCTTATCGTTTTTACTTTAACATTGAGATTAGGTATTTATACAGTCCCTAACTTTAAATAATATCTCTCACTTGCTTACGCGATCGTCATCTTCCTAATAGTAAGTTACAAATCTTGGAATAAGCTACCCTTTTGCTCTTGACGTTTATAGGTAAGGTTTAATGTAACATTACTTTGTCTTTAATTATATCAGCGTTTTAACGCTTTAGCGATTTAACAGGAAAGGTAAGCTCGTTTAATATTCTGTGTCCTATGGCGAAACAATTTTTTTTTTCATTTCAATATCACTATTGTTTCATATTGAATACGTTCATCCGTTGTTATAAAACCCGATTGTTCTTCACTACTTGCTGTATATATAGGAGCTATTTTCTGATTTGTTCTGTAGTTTGGAACGGTAATATTGATTTTGATTTGTGATGTTTCTAGCGTGAACTTTAAATTTAATTAAACATAAGCAAGGGTTTTTAGGATGATGATATCATATGTAATTGATATAGTGTCTATGTATCAATAATTACAAAGTTTAGGAAATGTCAGTAAGTTACATTACAAATTACTAATTTTACATTTAAATTTCACGTTTTTATGGTAAGTTTATGTTTGAAAGTAGAACATATTTATTGTTCACTTAAAACTTAAGGAATTTAAAAGTTGGATTATTTTATGTGATCGGGAATGTTTTATACAAACCATGTTTACCTATACATTGCAGGTGTACACACACGATTTATATGTTTTAGTTTTTAATGTTATGCAAATAAATATTTTCGCGGGAAATTTCTAATTCTTTGGATGAAAATAATTCTACATTTTGACGCTTAATATAAGTCCCAAATAGACTAAGAATTAGTTAAATCTACTTAGTGGTTTTAGTGTTATACGTGTTAAGACACACAGACATATAGACATATACATATACATATACGTATACGTATATGTATACGTATACGTATACACATACATATACATACACATACACATACACATACACATACACATACACATATACATATACATATACATATACATATACATATACATATACATATACATATACATATACATATACATATACATATACATATACATATACATATACATATACATATACATATACATTTACAGACAGTTCGTCACTATTTATAGTTCAGCCTACTAAACAATGGCTAAGGTAAAGGTAATTGTCTCTTCCGTTGGACCACTTATATTCAGGTAATCTTTTGTTTGTCAGTTATTTACATGAAAAATCCCATAAAAACCCATAAATTCCTCGACAACGTAATGGATGTCTAAAAGCAATTCTTTCTTAAACAATTATAGTGCGTTGGGATAGTGACAAAAATTATTCGTCTCAAGTGTCATTTGCCTCGAAATAATCGATAAATTGTACTAATTTTATCTGATTCAAAGAAACCGAACCAAATATAAACATCCAACGCCATTACACAGCTTAGCTCATTTAATTGCATTTCGTAATAGAGTTTATGGATCACTTGAGCGTGTGGATATTGCCAGTGATAACAAAATTAACAGTTGATATGCCTATTAGCACTTGCGAAACGCAGCTGGCTCAAATACCCGGATGGCTAACAGAATCTCTCCCTATGCGCTACGTGTATGTATCAGAATTTATATATTACCCTCTTTTTGTACGTAAGTTATGTTTATGAAATGTATACTTTTCGTTAGTATAAGTGTATAAACATTGATTTATATAATGTAACAAAGCATAGTCGACGGCACAGGGTGTACGGTAAAACTCTAAGGAGTTTATGTTTACACCCTATCCGATAATAATGTTGTTGTAATGCTTGTATGTAAATTATAATAAAAAAAGGTGTCATGCAAAGGTGTCCCAATTGTCGTTTTCCAAATTGGCGTAGTTTAGAGTACCAAGTTTGAACAACTGATGGCAAGGGTTTTTATACGTGCCACAAACAATTTATAAAAGCATTTAGGCTCCCAAATTTACATGTTAATTAATATGCTTTATTGGCGATTGTATGCAGTGATAGCTTAGTGGAGACTAGGGTTCGAAACTTGCATGCATCTAAAACTGTAAATTATGTGCATATTAGATATTTACTATGAATTGTTTTCGAGAAGGAAAAAATCGTATGAAATATGGTATATTTGAGTTCAATCGAAAATGTTCTTAAAGATGTGTGAATTCTACTAATTCGCACTTGACCCGCAAAGTGAAACATGGTCTTTGTTCATGTCATTGTGAGACGAATCCAGTAAGGGGGCTGTTATGTAATTAGTTGTTGGATTAGTATTAGTATTAGAGCTAGAGTTGAGGTGGTGTAAAGAGCTCCATTCAATTTGAACCCTAAGCCAATCCCTCTGCTCGTGGTGCATGTTGTCGAACAAAGGACGGAGCTATGACGAATGATTCGGAGATCGTTCGACTTTATACCATTTGGTTTAATCCGACAGTACCCATGCATGATGCCGCCTGACTAGCTACCTCCATCGTTCTGGAATCGTTCGTGTAATGTTTTTTAATGCGTGTAGGTTGTAGTCTCCAAGAACCGGCTGAAAGGTGAGTTTGCTGCATCATTTTTTAGCAGGCAACGCTTCGGTAATGCTTTCGGAGTTACGGACTTACCGTGTAGAGACCTGCCTCTTAGTTTATTGGCTATTAACATAAAAAAATAAAAATAATCCATCGTACAATTCTAATATAATTACGACCACTTCAGCTTTCTAGCATTCGCTCGTCACTCCCTTCTGCCATTTATATTTCGAATATTCTTTATATCTCGAATAATCTGTTAACGGCATTGTAATTTTGTAATTAAGTTATAGCAAAAATGAAATTTATGTTATACTCATTCCTATTATTATATTATTAATATTTAAAAATATTTGTAAATCATTATTATCACAGGAATTAACATCGAATAAGTAAGCCAACTAATCGTAATGTTATTTGACAAGTCATATGAACTATAATGTTTGAATTTTGATAAAACTCGTTTGAAGCCTTTCGTGTTAAAGGCTCTTGTGTTGTATTACATACTTCCTGTATTATATTGTTGTTACAACTTTATCGTCGTACGTCACTACTCAATAACATCTTACACATGTTGCTCTTTTTTTTATAATATTTAATATATGTATATTTATAATTGGTTCATTAAACGTAATTTCTATTTTAGATCTCTGTCTTTTATGAAACTTTGTTCAGACTCCTAAAAGTTTCAAAACCCAAGTAACGAAGAAAAATTTGAAATGTGCTTTTGTGGTGTTCCCTGCTTAAATGTATCGCTCGGGCAAAAGAACTCGCATTATGTAAATGTGTGCTAAAAAACATTGATGTTACTTTATGTGGGACTCTAAATCTCGTATTGTGCGCAATTTTTGTGACTTGCTTGGAGAGAAATGATTTTTACCGAATTAAAGTTATGTTTTTATTTTTACCTTCCTACATATTCAAATCATATTTCTTTTCAATAATGTTTATAATATAAAAAAATCTGTAACAATACAAAATGTCTACTGTAATCTCTATCTGATGTCAGTTTCATTGAAAATTGTATGTAAAAATTGTATGTCTCATCGTATAAATAACACGTGATTTCAATTTTATTTCAATATCTTTATCGTATATTGTTCTATTAAATTATTGAATACATGTTATATATTACAATTACAAATATTATTTATTTGAACACCAAACAAAACTACATTTAGTGATTTAAAAGTTACACGAGGTATACAAAGGGCGACCTTATCGCTAGGATAGCAATCTCTTCCAGGCAGCCTTTCTGTAGAGGACAATATTATTATAGTTCGTACAATATAAAGCGGTGTACAATAATGTTCAAAAGAAGATTATAACGTCGAAGAGTTAACAGTGATAACAGAAATTAAGTGATAACCGTAGCAATATTGATTAAAAAGGAAAGGTTTCACATAGCAAGATAAAATTGTTTAATCTGTTTTTTTAAAGTAACAAGTGACTGAGCAGTACGTATTTTAAAGGGAAGGGATTTTCAAAGATGGACAGCTGCAGTGGTAACAGGTCTAGAGTAAAAAGAGGAAATATTAACAGGCATCAGGAGGTAAGGTTGTTAGAGAAACGAAGAAGTGATCATGGGTCTGAAAGGTAAATTTAAAACGTTCTTTAAGATAACATGGTACATTTGGATTGAGCAGCACACAGTAGAAAGTAGAAAGTGTGTGTATTTCGGCGAAGGCGAATTGGGAAGAATTGCCTATAGGTATAGACAATGAAGGCAAACAAAATTATTATTATATACAATTTTATATAATTTATAAGTAATAGAAAGCTATAGTACTATTATGGCGTACACATACATAGAAAGAAACAAATTAATATGGCTGCTGACGAAATGCGAAAATAAAGTTTATTTTATGATAATTATTAAGTCTACTAATATCGTCGTATATAGCTTATCATTTGCGCAATCAAATGTTCTTCCTATACACTAATTTTCATCAAGCTCGGTCAATATATTTTGAGCTCAAACACATAGACAGACAAAAATGAAATGAAAAGTTTGCGTCAGTGAGTGATAAAACGAATATTCATCTAAATATGATAATATATTTAAATAATTTATTATTTTAATATTTGAAAAAACTATTAATGAATTTTCTGTCTCTTAGCCCGGTATTGAAATCTCTCATCTTTGCCTATATATAACTAAACACAATTATATCAATGTAGTTCTGTGACAATTGAATAGTTAATCGTATAACCCGTCGTTTGTGTGTTGTTACCTGTCAGTTGACAAATACCAAATGCGAGTTGTGATGGAACTGTCCTCGTAAGATGCACATTTCCGGCGAGTCACGGCTTGCAATCAGATGACAAGGATATGAATGGAATTGTCAATAGCACAATACTATTGAACCCATATAGAGACGATAGATTGAACCGCATTAGATCTGAGCTATTGACAAAGTAATTGTATGTTGAATTCTAATCAGACATTGTTTTATTCTTTGATAAGTAAGTGAGCATTCTATAATTGAATCATGAGCGTAGTAAGTGATTCTTAGTTAGAATCATGATCTTACTGAGATATTCGTAGACAGAAAGTTCGTTTCTCTTGCGTGACGCATAACGATTTTTATCTAGCAAGGAGATAAAAGATGTAAGAAGAAGAGCTATAACTTCATTGGAGCCATCAACATATTAACATCTTCACTACCAGTAAAACTGACGATCACCGCCACCAATACGTATAAATATCAAGTCAGCATTTTAAATTAAAATATATTATTTTACCTTTATCACTTGCCACATTAGTTTTAAGCAATAAATATACCCTTTTCAAGAGAGAAAATTGGAAAAGTTTTTTGTCTGAATTAATAAAACTGTGAGTGAATGTGAATTTATTCACAATAACTGTTTTTGAGGTTATTTTAATGTACGGAGAATTTATACCATTTAAAAAGATTCAATTGATATAAAACTAAATTTAAAAGTTCTGTTTGTCAACTAACTACTATGAGTATTGTTCTTTTTTAAGGATGCATTAAGTAATGTATGAATCAGACTGATAATCAAATGAATATGATTAAAAAAAAGTTGACTAGTCATTTGGTGGTTGCTGTCGCTCTTTTAGATCCTTCTCACTAGGAAAGGCACTAATGTGTTTTTATTTTAAAAAAGTAATCGGTAAATCAGGATATTATTTGGCTCTCCAACGTTGATTTAAAACGAGGGCAATTGCTAGCCATTCGCTTATAGACTCTTAACCACTGCGCAATAACCAAGTGCTAGTATTACATAAGATCATTAGGTTTCAGCTAAAGAGCATCTCGCAGTAAACATGACTCAGACTCCCGTAAAAATTACCTAGTTATTTATTGCACACGAATAAACTTTTATCGATACGATTGGACTCGTGTGTTACTTTTATTGTAAATAACTGTTCAATTAGATAGTGACGTATATTCTTTGTTGGAATCTGTTGTTTGTCCGTGAGATTTATCTACTAATAATAACAAAACTAATCAAATCTGAATCAGACTCACGCGGGTTATGATTCCTTCCTGTATATGTAAGGAGTATATGCAGATATGTGTATTTTCTTTTTCTTTAAGACATTCGAAGTCCTAAGTTTTTTTCTAAATCCCAGATTCACTAGTTTCAGGGATGATTTGGGAATGCAAAATTTTGTCAATATGGTGTGAATTTCACGTGTTAATCTTTTTGGTCATCTCTCATTTCATACCAAAAAAGGAAATGTATCGTAACTTGAAAGACAGTGACAATTGCAGAGTGAAAAGTGCACGACTTTCGTGCTCGCCACGTCCGCTCCAAACTTCGCTTCTATAATTATATATTAAAAGTATATTAGAATATCCGAATCCCAGTTCTGACTTGTAAAAATTAATGTCATAATAAAATACGTGTTCTTGGAATCACTCTTTTATTTCTGTGTTTATTATTTTATTACCCCATGAAATAGCTGTTTTACTATTTATATAATTATCAAATTAATATTTTTCTTTTTCTAAAAATATTGTAAAAGAAACTTCGAGATAAACTTATTTTACACTAACAACGAGTAGTTAGTTACTCACACATTCTCGATCTAAGTAAATAAGAATACAGGACTTTCTATTTTATTATTACAACCAATTCTTACCCTCTTTTATATAATATCCAAAATAATTATATTAACGGCCTGTAAAAGAAATTATAAGTACTTTTGACAACTGATATGAAATGATAACTTTAAAGGAATTAGCTAAGTCATTTATTTTATCGCAGAATTAGCGAACACGTACATATATGTAGAACAAACAGTAAGGAAATTTATTGCGGGCTGGTTTTTGTTGCATTTTATTTTAGATAACGAATAACAGTAATGATAATGAAATGTTTATCTTTGTACTAGTTGTATACACAATTATATGCGCTGCGTATCATTGTATTTGCTGCAAATTATTTATGGGTAGTGCCAAAATCTCAAGAAGAATATTCCCTACCCGCAATTATAGAAGACTTGTGACTAAGTACGTTTACGTAGTTTGTAAATAACATTCCCTTATTGTTTTGATATAAATTTTAAATTACATTTCCAATCGAACCCTTCGTTTCTACACCTTATGCCACTGAGCAGTCTGGGCAAATATACCTACCTACACTAGTCGTTGGGAATTGTTTGCAGTACCGAGTTGTATATTAAATTGCGTCAGTAGATTACCAATGATTCGCGTTTTGAGTTTGCTTAACGGTGTTCGGGTATATAACTCAAATCTAAAATTCTAGATATATTTTATTCAATACCCGCTAATAACTGGAAGACTGGAATTCGGTAATAATATCTGTAGGATTTCCCTCGTCGCATTGGGTAGTTGGAGAAACTCATTATCTTTGGACAGCATTTTTGTCTGTATGTCTGTGCGTTTGTTCGCGCTAATCTCGGAGACGGCTTAACCGATTTCGTTCTAGTTTTCACTAATGTATTGCAGTAAGCATCACTTAATACTTAAAGTTTGTTTCATTGCAATCCCTTCATAAGGAAACAAAGTTATAAATTAATGTTGTAATTTGTAATTTATATAACGAGAAAAACACACTCCTTAAACAATGCAGGTGCTTTTTCTGAGCGTAAGGCGAAGTTTTTAGTTGATATAGTTGATATAGTGATAGTTTTTAACTTTGTCCTCTGACTTAAAATTTTCTAGAGCATAAGATTGTTCTCGCATTCCTTACGGTACTGGATTAAATTCCATCGGTCTTCTAATTAAACTTGAACGAATCGTCGTATTCATGAAATTGTACGAATTGTTACTACGTTTTGAAAACGGGTCATGTCTGAAAATAAACCTAAAATATGTTTAAAAATGTGTTTGAATTATTCCATATTTTGTTATTTCTCAGAAATCTGTGTTTCTTAATGTTTTTTTATATTAAAAGCCGACAAACGAGCAGACAAGCCACCTGATGGTATGTGGTCACCGGTGCCCACGGACATCAGCAAGGCCATGATGCGTTGTCGACCAGAAAGAAAGTTCGTGTTGTTCTAACGTTGTGTTGGTGTATACCGATAAAAAGATTGTCGGGAGAAACTGATAAAGTATACGCACTGTATCAACTTTATGTATCTAACTACATGTTTTATACAAGTGAGTATATTGGTATATAGGATAGGTTTTTTTATCTCATACAGGTAAAATATGATTCTGAATTTCCAACGGTACAGTTTCATCGTGACCACGGTTCGTTCAGCGTGTCTTTATGTAAAATACTAGCAAACTGCCTTACGCTTAAAAATAGCATCTACATTATTTAAGGACTGGGTATTTCTTGTTATGTGAATTAGAAATACATTTATATTAATTCATAACTTTTTATTTATGAAGGGTTGATATGAAACGAATTTTAAATATTAAGTGAAACTTACTGCAAAACATTAGTGAAAAGCGTAACAGAATCGATTAAGCCATTTCTGAGATTAGCGTGAAATAACACACAGACAAACAGACAAAAATTTTAACAACTATTGCCTTGGGTTCTATTTCTCTCATATGTATATCGTTCAAGTACAGAAAGCGATTGGTTGGAATTTTATTATATGTATAGATTAGAGTTATTATTTCCTACCATTATCGTTAGTGACAACATTTGGACTGTAATTAAGAAAGCGCAAAAAAATATGTAGACGTTTTTTTTTGAAGGAAGTGTATTAAATATAGCCAATTCCTTTCATAGTAAATTAAATTAAATTAAAAAGCATACAATTTTACGATTTGTTCTTTTTTATGAATAGTATCAATAGTAATATTGTATTCAAACAGTATTAATAAGTAGTACGATACAATTATTAATGAATGATACAATTACTAATGATTTTATTAGACAGATAAAATAGAATTTCCAAAAACTTGGTGGTACTTTTTTCGTTATCAACGACAATATTAAGGGCAAATGGAATAAACTTTGTAAGAGATATCGGCCGAAGTTTTTCTCATCAATGTCTTTACTCCTAACTCGTTATGATGATCGAGTAGATTAAATATTGTTTGTTATATGTCACTTATAGAAGTTTTTATCAGTGGGCTGTATATTATCGAGAATTGAATGAGTCGGTACAGATAATCTTTTATTCGTGGTAAAACATTAAAGACTTGTCGATGGTCCATACAATGTTGCCAGTTACCACAAGTCTTAATGTAATAATAATAATAATAAAATCGTTTATTGCCACACAAACAAACAGAATAGACAAAAGTAAAGGTGAGTACATAGAAAAAAAAAGATACATTTTCTTAAATCCTAAAATCATAAACTTATAAAAAAAATGTGCGGGCAAAGGGAATGGCTCAGTTTTGACTTGTCAATATCACTGACATAAATAACTGTTGTATTATATATGGTTTAAGTGTTTTAAAAGGTTTAGCAGTAAGCCTTTTGGTTCTTCGTTGATATTTAACGTAATGGGTTTTAATTTCATGTATCAAGTCTATTTTCATAAACGAATATCTTTTGAAGTATTTCAACGAAAATAACTTTTTAATAATATACGGGTCCTTGCGATACGAGCATGTACGATTGAATACCGTTTGTTCAACTCAGCTGGGATCTTAGACATGGCTATACATTCATCTAGACATTAGCTGTGACCACGATTCATGTATCTGGAATATGTTCAAATTCAAATTCAAAATCATTTAACCATGTAGCTATTCTGTAAATACACTTATGCACGTAATTTTTGCTTCTACTACCGATTCGAAAAGGTGCTTTAACATTGAGGAGACGAAACGGCGTAAGAAACTCCTCAGGACAACTTTTAAAACAACACATGGTAATTACAGAAGTTTAGTGTTGCAATTAACAGTATCTGGCGTTACTTTGCGGAAATTCATTGTTATTAAATTAATATTAATTTACTTTGCAACAATCCGCAAGCACAATGTATGATGGTATATACTTCTATACATGCATGAAACCTACCTCCCTCCCACAAAGGAAAATGCATATACCATCATACATTGTGCTTGTGGATTGTTGCATCGTAAATTAATACTAATTTAATTTAATGTTGCATTTATAATTAATTATTGGAATTGGGATTTAACGAAGCAGTCATAGAACACTATATTTTTCCATATGTGTATAATATTTATATATATTTATTTATTTGTATTATTCATTTGTTTTATACGATATGTATATATATTGTTATAGGGAACTGCATTTATGTATGTATTTGTATGTTTCTTGTTCTTATTGTGTAGGTATATGTGTACGCGCTAAGATTTGCTCATTTGTCTTGTTTCCTTTTGTGACTCTACTGGAAGAGGTTTCTGAATTATATAAGTAATACCCTTGCACATAGTTACCTTGTGTAGTTTTTCCTGTTCTATTTCTGTATGTGCATTAATAGGTACATAAATAAGATAAAGAAATAATTTTAAATAACAGATAATAATACCGTTGTGTTAAATAAAAACTCTCAATATTTTCTAAATTATTGCTTGATTATAATTTAAGATTGTATACAGTACGCAATGAAATATATACAATAAAACAATTAGTACTTACCAAACTTAATGAAATCTTAAACGTTTTTAATAAATATGCATTTGAAAAGCTAGCAAACAACAATACAATTACGATTTAATTTTTAATATAAACTTTATAAAATTATACCTTTCGCATGTGCTGCTCACAAATTTAAAGCCGGAACTAATTATCAGCCAAAAAAAAAAATTGGTAAAAGCTCCGCGGGGTATCTCTAGATGTGGGTCACCCCACAGAGTTCACACTCTCTGCCTTGAATACCGATTTTTATATAATATTATACTTAATCTATTGTCTTGTAAGAATTATAATATTATAAATAACGAAATCCGCCATAAAATAATACAAGATGGTGGTCTCCTTAAATGTATACAGTATACTATGTGTCCAAAATTACGTGTGCAATGCACGTTCATACAGTGCATGGCTTTGGAAGCTAGTATAAGCGAAAAGCTAAGTTGTGCACCACATTTTTAAATGCTGCATACGTATCAGTGAGCTTACCGTAAGAAGCTTTTACCGATATACGTCTAATATTACGTAGGTAACGTTTGTTTATGTTTACAGTAAACGGTCATTCATGCGAAAGAACTTTTACGGTTTATGGGGCATAATAGCAGAGAGAGAGTTCTTATAGAAGTACTCATATTCTTGATTTCTCTGTGCATTAACGGTTTTGCAAGGTACGGGATTCTTTTCCTAACTAAAATGGCAAGAGTGTACTCCACCGCGTGCGTATAGTGCGACTTGGGGAGCTAGGATACCCTGTGTTACGTTTGGAGTTGGCCCGAATTGAACCTGAGTTGTATATGCTATCCTAGAGTATTCAACAAAGCTTAACAACTGCTATTTTACGGTAAAAAAAAAGTAAAAACGATGATTCGAGGCGCATCTTGGAGCACGGACGCGTGCAAGAAATGTCGATCGCTCGTTTACGATTTCCACAAGTCGGTGGTCATACATACAACACATACAGTTCCAAGTCAGAGTGGTTTCGATTTATTGTCTACTCATTTTATAGTACGGCTTTTTATCCTACTGTCCTCGTTTGGTTTTACATAATTATGCCTTATATATACATTTTTTGATATTAAATTAATTTCATGTTTGTTTCAGTTTATTCTTTTAAGGGAACAACTGTCCTAGTTACATGCTTTAAAAACATGTTGGCTTATTGTAATATTGGATATTGGAGCAGTCTGAGAACGCAAGCGATCCTACTTGTGTTACAGAGCACGCAGGACGTGGGGCGCGGGGCACGGAGCGCGAGGCACGGGGCGCGGGCTCCACGATCATTATTGCATCATCGGGTATGCAAATACCGACGAATAGAAACAATTGACATTTGCGAATCATACAATAATTAAAACTGAAATATCTTCTCTCTAAGACAAATTTAAAATATTAATTTATAAGAGTGTGGAACGAATAATAAATGGGGAATTTTGTACGTATAAAGAAATAAATAAAAAATATAAATAGATGTAGAATAGCGGTACAAATTTTCATATACTACCCTTTTAACAGAACTTCTAAACTAAATTTTATTATTATTACTTTAAAATATATCCATATTTTCCCGGCATAATAAATATTATTATTTTCTAAATAATTCAAATAATGTTAAATGTAGATATTATTCGCATTCGCGTTGCCTTCAAGTTTTATCTTTACTCAATAAATTATTGCCTAACTCAATTATCTTTGATATGATAAAGCTTAAAGAGCTGAAAATTTTAGAAAAATACTATATAAACTTGGATTTATAGAACGCTATCACTGGATTGGGTGGAACGAACGAAGCTTTTTTCTGAAAAATTTAGTTTTTCTATATCGCAAACATTAGCGGTACGAAATTCGAAAATTGGTCGAGTGTCAACTACGTGTCTATCAGGAAAGGATGATCACATCACTTCTTGATTCTGTTTAAGTAACAGTTCCTTCATTATCTTATATAGTTAAGAAGGGTATTGAGCTTATTTATGCTTCCAAATGCTATGTTCTACCTGAGACTGAGTAGCAACACGTTTGACCACAATAAAATTTTATTTCGTCTCGTATCGTTTCATTGTGTCATGTTTAAGTGGATTTTCAAATTATAAATCTATACTGACAATAAAATACAGTAATTTATTTGGATGTATTCATGACATATGCGATGCTATGTAGTTATTAAGAAGAGAAATTCAATGTATTAATGCTACGCGAGTACGAAGTATTTCAAGAATTTACGACACTCCTTAACAAATCTTTCTTTTTATAAGTGAGATACCAGAAATATTTAAAAATATTTCCCTATACGTGTTATTACAAACTCAGCACTATGAATTTAAACTGAGCAATGTCTTGAGGTAAATTGAATTTCTAGTATTTTTAATTCAGTGGATGGCCATCAATATTTGATTGTAAGAAAATAAATTTTAATAAATTCTGTAGGCCATAATCTGAAATACATCTGGGTTATAAAACATATATATTGTGTGAATATGAACTCGGTCGCTGAAGTCGCTTAAAAATTATTACGGTCTCACGTACCAGTGAAAGAACGAATGAATTTATTTGTTTTGGTATGCGTACGTTTTATGTTTAAATAATAATACATTTCACTGTACTATATCAATGTAACCGAATACAAATATCTTTATATCTTTTAAAATACGTAAGTTCTATAGTATATTTTCATTTAAATAAGAAATACATTTAAATGAGCGATTGTATATTGTTATATATAAAGATTACTTTTTAATCGGTTTCATATTTTCTATCTTTTTTCATTTAAATTTAAAACATACATAAATGTTGTCAACAACCCTTTAGCTCGGTTGGCAATGACCCTGTTTTCTATCAAGAGTCAAGGACGAGAAATATTAGAATAAATTTATTGCCATCTCTGTATAAGAATATTTGTGATGTCTTAATGGGTGCATGTTGATCGCAAAAGTTTTTGCTGCCCTTAAATGTTTTGTACCCATTATATATTTGTTATACTTAGAAAATTATATTTACGTGAAGAAAAAGTAACAATGCAAAAAAGAACAAAGAAGCAGCTAACATTAAGATCACTAAGTATACAAATCACAACTATATACAAAATGAAACATTGAAGAATCAAAGCAAAAAAGCAAAGAGAAGACGAGCACATATAAGATTCGAAAAGCAGTAATTATTCTTAAACAAGTTTATAGGCTGCCAGATTTTCAACTTATTAAATGTAATGGGAAAGGAATTCCAAGAATTAACTTCAATTCATTAAAGGCACATTGTAAAGCACAGGTATCTCATCGTAAAATGAGACTTGGAGGGTACTACCTCATTCTGCGTTGGTACGAATTCATGGAGGGCATAAATAGTATTTGCTCGTTTAAAAATGAACATGAAATAAAATATGACTTGCGTTTATAGCAAACATTATGCCCTGATTCTTCGTAAATAATTTTAGATGACTGAATGCTCCATTGTTATTTACAGGAAAACTATTTATAGAGTAGATCGGCAGTCGTGTTTGAAGAACAAAGGGAAAATAATGAATGTTGACTTTGCTTCTGAAATAACAAATACAAGAATGATAGTTGCTGTTTTTCAATAAAACTCAAATTCATCAGTCAAACAAATTGTGTTGTCTTTTCACTGTATAAGATACATTTAAAGTCGCCTAAACGTAGTTTCAGTACTATAATACTAGTAACTCGACCTCGCTTCATTTTGGTAAAAAAACATTTCTGGACTATCATATCTATGCTTCATATCTTCAGTTCCTACGAGTCGCCCTGCTCCCGGAATCTAGCATAAATCATTTAATGGTAGCAGGTCACCGTCGCCCATTGAGGCCCGTTAAAATAAGACCACTGATATATTGTCGGACAAAGAGAAAGCGAGGAAGTCGCTATTTAATTTTAAGTCGATGTAGGTTTATATTGATCTTCAAAGTTTGTTAATTAAACAACACAATAGAAGTAGGCAGCGCAAATACCTCGTAACGTAAGTTTGAACCAAGTTCTGTATTTAAACCGGCCAGGTGGTGGTATAGTTGAATATAAATGACTGGATTAATGTTTGTAATGGTAACCTAACAATTAGAAACAAGGAATTGAGAAGCATTATGAAGACCGAATTCTTGAGAAGTAGCTTATGTTTTGCGGAATCGAATTGTATTATTTTTAATTTAAAATTGGCTGAATGTTTTTAAGTATTTTATTTATACATTATTAAATAGCTTGGTAATTGAAAGAGCCAATCTTCAAATCTTCATTGTCTTTACAAAGGAATATATTTGTGACGCAAATGTGGTAAAATAATATTGGTTTGATGTTGGTCTTCCGTACATGCTTTAATTTTATAATCTTGTATGTATGTAAAATATTGCATGTATACCGATCCACTTACCATCAAGTGGAATTGTAGCAAGTAGTAATTGATGAAGGCAAATAAAATGCGCGTTGTAAGGATTAATTAAAGGTCCTCGAATGGCGCCCACGTTTCGGAAAAAGGAGGATAGGACGCCTCCCGACCAGGTGGACTGACGACCTGAACTTGAACCTGACAGCGGGCATCCGCTGGATTCAGAGGGCTCAGGACCGGCCAGAGTGGCGCAAGTTAGGGGAGGCCTATGTCCAGCAGTGGACCTCCAAAGGCTGATGGATGGATGATGATGATGAAGAAATAATTATCATGAATTTCGGTGAAACACAACATCCTGAAGAAATCTATGGGCTTGGAGAACTTTCGTTCATAATGCTGTCAAACATGTATCAAGTCTCGCAGCGTGCAGCTTTTTGTAAGAGAAGATGGGCAATAAGAGTTTCTGGGCTATGCAGATGACTTCCTTCCTTATTACTTCCTTGATCCTGAATCCTTAGCTCTAAACAATAACAATAAACCTATTGTTCAATTTCACACACAATTAAGAATTTCATCTGTGGATAACGTAACCGAATTTAAACTAGGTATCATGATAATCATGGGCTGTCTTTTGTTATAATAAATTAGTTTAACATGAATAACTTTATGTTGGTAGCCAGTATTATAAATAATTTTTTTTTTATTATATTTAAAATTGTTGTTGCTGTATTTAAAACCTTTCCTATGGTTACATTTCAACATCCTGCACATCTATTTGGAAGTATGAATATCAGTAAATTGACTTTACCAATTTCTAATAAAAATTACTTTAAATTGTTTGGATTTTACATTGATGGAACTGCCTCGTCGATTTCTTCTTGACGCCTCCGACGCTGCAGATTTTCATAGTATCAGAATTTTAAACGCTAGCAACAAAATATTTTAAAACTATATTTTGTTATAAACAAGAGACCCGCCCTTGCTTTCTTCTTCTTCTTCATGTGTTCTTCATCAAAGGGGTCGGTGTCCATTTGTCGATTCGTCTCTGTTTAAGCAGTCACATGAACTTGTCTGTACTTGTGCCCTTGCTAAGGACGGGTGCAATTTGCTAATGAAGAAATGAGAAGTGTATCTATCTCGAGTGGTATCATTTAGTTCATCGAGAATATGTTCTTAAATCAAATCTTTATTCATCAGATCTGTCAGCCTGAATGTTACAATTGGCTTTGAGATTTTTATATAAACTTACCATTGAAAGTTTCGACTTCACTGGTAGATTTTCCAAAAAATTTTCTTTCTCTAACATACATACAATTGTAGTATGCAGTAGTAGTAGTAGTAGTAATAATATTTTATTTCATACTAGAAAACTGCCCTCACTTCGCTTCAGGAAACTACGCATTACATTATTTGAAATTAATTTATATATTTTTTATTTATGGACGAATTGCAATGAAACAAACTTTAACTATTAAGTGACGCTTACTGCAATACATTAGAGAACATTTTCAAAATAGAATATATTAAATAAATTTAAAATAGCATATACCTTAGTAGTGGAAATTGCGCTTCAAAGCAATATACAATTATAAGTATCACTCCTGGCCTTCATCCCAATCATTTGGGGTCGGCACATTGTGTCCTTTCCTTCCATACATCTCTATTTTTCGTCATTTCAACCGTTAACCGTAGTCAACTGTCGTGGCTCATAGCCAAACCAAATTGTTGCATGCGTAAACCCAGTCAAAATAAAATAAGATTTTTATAGGTTAGTGTCACTGGTCTCCAGTTTGATAAAACATTTTATGTGAGAGACATTATGTTTGTTCGTTGGCAAACAAAAATACAACTATGGTTTGGTAACCTGGTTGACAATGTAACTGAAGGAATCGTACGTGATGCTTTTTAACCATGTTGATTATTATGATTGATGATCTTTTCATCATGCCCGTCTATCCTTTTGTGTATACTTGGATGTTATAGCCACTTTAATCGAAGGTTTTTTTGAATTTGGAAGGTACTTGTATTCTATGAACCATTACATACTGAATCCGCGAACTAACTACGGAATGAAATAAAATATCAGTGAATTGTGGTAGTTGGGGGACCTGAGAAAATAACATACAGGTTTTTCACACATACATTACATATCCGTTTTTACATTCATAAAAAGTTTTCTATCTCTAACTTATATAGTGTGGGATGGAAAATTCTGAAAATATTACAGGTGACATAAACCGTATGTGATAGATAAAATAGTTTTAATTTCCGAGTCTCAGTTGATTGTTATCATGTGAACACTTTGATTTATCTCCAGTCCTGTGTCCGCCCTTGTCAGAGCATGGTTCTCTCTTTGTAATCGATACAAACTGTAGCATTCTTCACGATACTCCTCTAGTCTGGATTGGTAGCGATGTTACCTAATGATAGAGCCAAGTGTCTGGAGTTGTACCATCCAAACTCATCGATTGATAAAACGGCGGATTACGCGCGTTTCAAAATGAAAAAAATTTATTAAATTTTTGAATTATTTTATCAGCGGAGATGTAGCCCAATAAATAAATGTTGGACCTGTGAAATTATCTGATCAGTCTTTGTTCCGATTTAAAATAGGCACGCAACTGAGCAATAAAACGTAGATTTGGGCTACAAATAAATCTGTTTATAGTTAACGCCGCGTTTCGTACCTGGTCATAATAAATTTATTACTCCGCTTTGTTATGTTGCGATGAAAACAGGTGAACTAATTTATACCTTAGCGGGTGCTAACTTCTTTTGTTACAAACGGACAACCAACAAAAGATAAAAGTATTCTCATACAGATTGAATGAAAATATTAAATGTAAATTAAAAGTGTGATTAAATGAAATTTTAAACAAATTAGTTTTACTATAATATTAAATACTAGTAAACCGCTTCGCTTCCTTAAAACTATGTCGTATGCTCAGAAATTACACCGGCATTATTTGTTATATGAAAATATGATGTTATTATTTTCTACTGTACCAATACAAATATTGTATAAATACAATATTTTAAACGTACATGGACTTTGGTAATGTATTTTATTGAGGTTTGCCTATATTTTTATAATGAATTTAGCAACCCTGCGCGTAGTAACGTTCTGGGAATGTTTGCACTGAGATTGCATACCTCTGGGAAGCAGCATTTACTATAGAAATTGTTCAGGAAGTGGTAGCCGGTTTTAACTTACAGAAAAACTTAGTCACACAGTACACTTGCGCTGACAACATTTTAATCGTTGGAATTGTAAACATTATGAATTTTAACAAGCTGTATTGTACTCACGTATTTTATTGACTAATATAGTTGTGAAATTAATACCGTATTTTTTTTTGGCGAACGCTTTGATTTTACAGATGACTGTATGTATGAAGGTTAACTTAGCTTATTACACTGCGACTGTACAGTATCCCGTAGTGGTAATACCTAAGTGGTTGGAAGTTAGGTTACCCACACAGTAGACCTAAGTTCCAATCCTGCACACACCGCTAATTTATAAGATTACATACATAGAAATTAATTACTACTTGTTTCAGTGAACTACCTGAGGCACTTTACGCACTTAAAAAATCTTTATATTTTTTTCAAACGCTTAAATCTCTGTTTGTACGGACGTGGCCCACGTGGCCAAGCCTCACTTTGTGAGTGAGGACCTAAATTCAACAGTAGCCGTTGTATTCATCGTGAAAAAAGCGACGCTGAAGCTGAATCTTTATATTCTCATCGTCTTATCTCAGAAACTATTGACATAACAATAGCCTTGAAATAGAAATGAGCAATATAATTCACGATAGAATTTTATTCACTGCCATGTTTTCAGTGAAAGACGTATTCTACGAGAAAACTTCATTCATGTGCACGGCGGGCTTGTTTGAGGAATTTACAGTCTGTTTTTTTCTCTTTTGCCGCATGAAACTTTTCATGTTCGCCTTCTATTTATTTCACGCGAAGCTTTTTTATTTAAAGGTAAACTTTTACGAATAACATTCCACGTATGCAATGTGCGTCGTTTATTTCAAAGTTAGTAGTAGAACTAAAATCATCAGTACATTACCAATAATTAATTGTACATTTTCTACAGAACCCATAGCTTAGAACCCCAACCTGGCAAACTGCTAATTGGCCAACTCTATTGGAAAAATCTCAGATATTTCTCAAGATTACCATCTCTACATGAAGTGGTGCATAATTTGCAATATGCACTGATCTATCTACATGAACAAATTAACAATTATTAATTACACTGTTGTAAAAATCGACCTCTTCGAGAAGTTAAATCTGTATTGAAATATTAAATTATGTTCGTACAAAGATTTCAAACTAAATAAATCGTACGAAATGGTTGTAGTTTAGCAATCCTTTATATTTGTTTTCACCTTGTTTCTTGATTTGAAACTTATAAAACTAATTTTATTTTCCGAACTTATTTGAAACACTGCGGGAATCGGTGAGTAGAGCAACTGAGATAACACAACTATTTTCCACCTTATAAAAGTTATCCTTTGCAGAACAGTGAAGGCCACGTGAGTTCTTGAAAAATACTAATAACTTCAGACTGTGACTTTATAACTCAATCTGAGAGAGGTGATGTTAATAAACGTATATTAAATTAGTTATGTGATTCATAAAAAAGAAAATGTTGCAGGAAGAATGTGATAGAATCTGTTGCAGTTATTATGGTCTTTAACAGGTTATTAGTATGGCGTAAAATATAGTTCCGCGTAATATTCAATAGTTAATTCGAAAATACTTCATATACTTTA
Source organism: Megathymus violae (assembly GCA_003671415.1). Taxonomy (NCBI): domain Eukaryota; kingdom Metazoa; phylum Arthropoda; class Insecta; order Lepidoptera; family Hesperiidae; genus Megathymus; species Megathymus violae. Next base: position 5,014,243 of record PDGT01000001.1, read on the forward strand.
CAATAGTCAATATACTCGTACATATGTTTGTCTATAACACAGAAGAAGAAAAAAATTAGAAAATATATATTAAATGATAGTTACGAAAATATACATATTGTTCCTCGCTTCCTTCTTGGTTGTCACCGCGTCGGTAATTTCTTTTAACATTACTGAGCTCCACGAGTGTGGGTTGATGTGATCATTCACCATCGAGTGACCAGCAATTTCACAGCTATTAAGATAAAATACAAAAATATATATTGTATACTAATATTATAATGATATAAAATTGTTTATTTATGTTTCTAATTAAGTAAAGTATAATCTCCGAATTGGTTCAAAATTTTGTTTCAGTAATGAAAATTCTTGAGTATCATTCCTAAATTTCATTTCAAAACTTTTTAATTCGAACTTTCAATATTTGTAAATCAACTTGGTGAAAAGAATAACCTTTGGCTGCTCAACCAAATGTCTATATTAAAACATAATTTACTTCAAACATTTTAGTAGTCAATGGATTACTTAAGTTTTGGAATTTAAGGTCCCGGGTTAGGGAATTCTTTTACTGAAAGCCAGGGTGTTTTACGAGTAAACAGCGTAATAACGGAGATATATTTTTGTTAAACATTATATTGGTGGTGGAACCACAGGTTTAACAGTTCTGTGCCATTTACAGGTGACGAGACCAGTACCACAAATGCTCTAGCATTTAAAATCTATTTTAAAGACAAGATTTTGTTAAGAAATATAACTATTTATAAAACATAAATAAAGTTTAAAAAAAGCTCAATTTTAACTAGTTATTTGGGAATAAATATATATTAAGTTATAATTAATAAGCTAGGCCTAGCTTGATGAGCGTTATATTTTGCTTATTATGCTGCTTTCATCCTCTTCATTACAACCAAAGATAGAGTAAATATAAATTGTAATAGAGTAAATATAATTAATTATTTGTAGGTGGTAGAAGCAAAAAAATGACGTTCGTAAGTGTATTTACTGAATACCTATATGACTAAATGATTTTGAATTTGGATTTGAATTTGTAGTCAAAATATTCGTTTATTAGACTGACTCAAAATCGAGTGTCAAATGTTTTGTGATTCACTTATATTTCGGAACTATTACATATATAACTTAGTTTTAAATACCTACCTTATGTAATGTTTATTATTTTTAATACTTTGCGATTGATCTTACTTCTAAATCTGTTGTGAAGGTCCTACAAATTGTCTAGCATATTCATTAGAGTACTGGAGCCAGTAAGTAAGTGTTACAAATGAGGCTAACTTTGTCAGAGATCGAGTCGATTGGCCACTGAATTTAAAAAGTGTTATTTTGCTAGCGATGCCCTAATTGTTTGTAACTTATATCATATAAAGTTATTTGTTTTTAATTCGAAAATTGTAAAGTGTTCGGGGAACGACATAAGTAACCAATGGATGACATATATAATTCCATACACCTCGACATCCATATTTAAATAAAAAAAAAATTTTTTTTCATTTTTTTCACATCCATATTTCATACATATTCGTGTGGAAAGTAGTAAAAAACTGTAAATGTTTTCCTTTCATCGGGTCTCTGCAACAGTATTGACATATAATATTCCATTTCGAATCCTGTTTCATTTATATTTTAAGGATTACAAGAGGTTTCATCGGGATCACTTCGCGGAAAGACGCTTAAGTAGGTGAGATTACAGCCGCACCGAACATTATCTTTCGGTTAACTCTCAAACCTAAGGCTCACATCCTCTTTGTAACAAATATGTATAATCTGTCGGGGATATTATAATTTTTATTTATTACTTTCTTCTCCAACGATCGATTACATAATTGTATCCATACTAAATAAATAGAGTAAAGCACTCTGTTATTTACGTGACGTGATGAAATATTAACTTTTTACACCACTCAAAATTAATGTAAGGTTGGTCCATTCGGGTGTCTGGAAGTGTAGAAATTAAGGGCTTTTATAGATACATGGATTAAAGTTAATATTTTACCAGAAAGTAAAAGTAACGAGTTGTTATTATTGATTTGAAAGTCATTTCACTCACAATGTTTTTTTTTTTTGCAATATTACTAGTTTGTTATTTTTTTTATGTTAATAGCCGACAAACGAGTAGACGAACCACCTGATGGTAAGTGATCACCGTCGTCCGTGGACCATTGATGCGTTGTCGGCCAAGAAGTAAGAAGAAGGAAAGAACTGGCTCTCAAGCACCCAGCCAGAACACGACAAGATTTTGATGGCTGACTCAAGTAGGAGGATGATAGCTAGTCAAGCAGGATACACGAAAAGATAAAAATAACAGTAATAATATTAATGACTTTATAATAATATTGATAATATAATCCTTACGCGAAGCCCTACCACCAAGCAGGCTGGCTTCTGTCGCTTCTTACGACACTCTGTTCTACCAGCATGGGATTGGGGCAAGTATTCTAGGTCCCCTCAATACGGATAATGAAATGGTTCATAGAATATATCTTTCAAATAGCGATGATGTAATGCCAAAAGCCCTCTGGTGAAATGAATGATATAACTAAATTGTAAAGGTTTCAAAACACTAAAAAGAAAAGATTCGAACCCGGTCTAACCGAGCTAAGACATTCACTTTGCAACCACTGAATGTCAAATTAATCCGTAATATCTGTACACGTTGGCGCTGCTCGCTGTGATATGAGGTCGGCGGAACTAGCAATTAATATTGGACTAATCGATACTCGGAATCGATAAGCATTACTATGAGACGTGAATTCCATACTAATGTATATTAATACTAGCTGACCCACTGTTGTTTTGCCATATAAATAATTAATTATATACATCGCTAATTACAATAATTTTATTAAAAAATATAATTTTCTTAACGCAATAGAGTGTACAATATTTTTTGTTATCCCTTCTTTAGCATCACATCACAAACAAACTGGATGGTTTGCCCACTCGAGAGCATGCCACGTATAATTGTCCGTGTGAAAAACGTGGTGTGATTTGAATTAATGATAAATTTATTTGAAAATAGCACTGAAATAGTAAAATGATAATTGTAAACGTTACTATTACGATTGATGCACAAACAATAATAATAATGGCCGATAACTGTAGGTAGTGAGAAAAGAGACCTTTTCCCTACTCCGTGCTGTTTACTGGGTCAGAAGTGACACCGGTAGACCCCTGGCGGGGATAGCTGATCAAGCACACCTTTACAATGAAAGTGACTTAACTCAAAATTCCTGAAATTCCAAATTTTACTATAAATTTACTTAAAAAAGCCTACTCTAAAACCCCATGGTGAAAAAGAGCCCGAATTATGAGTGAGAAAGGGAAAAAGGGAAAACCTCATACATCATTTTCTTTAAATTTACTCAAGACCATACATTTTTGAAAACTTTCTTCGTCATTTCCTATAAATTGCAATTTTTGAGTTAAGTCCCTTTCATTCTAAGGTTGCGAAGTGATAATTAAACAGTTATCAACCTGGGTTGAAACTTATTGAATTACTAATATCAGTATTAAAAAATAAGGGTTGATGGTAGAAGGGTGAAAATTTAGGGTTATATGTATTTTAATGCCACATCATAAAAAGATAAAAATAACAAATTTTGTCCAAAAAATAAAATTTGGGGTGGATCACCCTTATCATTTAGGGGTATAAAAAATGGATAACAACCTATTCTCAGACCTACTGAATATACATATAAATCTTCATCAAAATTGGTAAAGCCGTTTCGGAGGAGTATGGTAACTAAAACTGTGACACGAGAATTTTATATATTAGGCGAGAATTTTATATGTAAGATTAATAAAGAGAGAGTGCGAATTTTGTGAGTTTTGATTGTGACTGTAATCTTCGAAACCACGGCACCTGATTGAAAAAAATATTTTATCACTTGAAACTTACCTTATATCGGACGGACACAGGCAATATATCAAGTTATTTGTATAATAATTAATTGTTGAACCCGAACGAAGTCACGACGAGCTGTTAGTGATTTATAAACAAGTAGATACTTGGAGAATAGTGCTGTATTATTGGTATTTTTAGTATCAATTATGTTACACTGATTTTCTATTGCCAGTCATGTTTATTATATACGCATTAATAACATATTATTAATAAAGATACTATGATTTCAGCAAGCACTCGTTTCATTAATATTTTACACCACATCTAATATTCCAACCCTAACAAACAAATGATCTAACATGCCACTTAATGGTAAATGGTCCTTGGCACCCATGCACATCTATAACGCTCTAGGATATCACGGATTATTGGCACTCCAACATTGCAATCGAAACTTAAAAAAATAATGGTTGATTCCACATGAAACGTGGTAGTTAAGTAGGTAGGCAGGTATAAATCTTTACTACCACATTTGGGTACCGATGACCCGAACTTGGCGAACTTCAATGGGAGGTCGTTCGTCCTAATGTCATCCGGAGGTTCTCTTGGAATAGATAGTTGAGCTCCTTCTACCCATATATTTCTCTCCCCATATGCTGAATTAGTTTTCTATACACGTGTCCCCCGTACACGCCGCATGGCTTCTCTGTCTAAACGTGCCCGTTGGTCGAGTTTATGATAGAGCTGTATGTAGATGAATAAGCCACTTAATGCCTCTGTTTCTGAAAACACACTTTTCACAAAACTCTGTGTCCTGCTCTGATTTATGTTCAGGTGCAATTTTATTAAAGGAGTAGTCGTGTGCGCAATACTGTTCGTCCTCTATTTCCTTTTGTAACGCAGACTAGGTTAGGTAGTGATAGAAGTAATAAAAAGTTTTAGATTATTTAAATTGTTTCAATGTACAAGCAGTATTATTCTAGTAGTTTCATTATTGATCTTTCACGTAGTTATCCGGGTTCGAATCCATTGTATAGTTTATTTTTTTAGTTATTTTTAAATTTTCACAAGCTTTAGCATAGGAATATACTGTGGTACAATTCGAATTTTAAGGTAGCACAGTGAATTAACTGTATACTTTATCCTTCACAGAAAAAAATACCCGATCTCAGCTATGATGATGGGGAAAATTACACGACCTTAGTTTATTTTAACTGTATGTAATTATGTTACAAGATTATTGACTGGAAAAACCAGTTTCCTTTAAGTGAATGAAAAATTAATGCAAATAAATGCAAAGTATTCATTTAATAAAATCATATAGCATCGTGTGTAGAATTGTATCTACACGGGAAGCGTGTCGGATTGCGCTAAATTAATTATCGTTGAGGCGGTTCTGCGCACGGCCTGTCAGTATATTACCGAATCTGCTAAGTAACAAGGACGTGTTACAATTATTTGTCGCTTGCAACTACCCTCTGAGACTGTATCTTTTTAATTTATAAGTGTCTTCACCAGTAAATCAACGCGTGTTATGACAAAATTTTAATTCTTAATTTTGGGTACAATTTAATTTGAAATGAAAGACTGTTTTATAGTGCATTTGAATACTAATCGTGTATAATTTAGAAATTGGTAATACTTTGTTGTGATTAAAGTTTTTAATTAAGCTTGTAACATGACAACCAATAATTGACTCGCTGCTGGAATCTCTGGTCTCCTGTGACACGCCGGTTAAACCCATTTCATATAATATTATTTTTATATACAGTTACCACATCCGAAACAATTGCTAATATAAAGTATCAGGCATTTTATAACTACAAAATATTTTCCCCATTTTGGGGACAAGAAGTAAGGCTATATGAATTAGAAACATTTAAATATTGCAATAACTTAAAATAGTTTGTCAAAACTCCCTGTCATAGCAATATAAATATTGATTAGCTGAAAACAGAACTTCTATACAAACTTTTTTTTTGTTCTTTTGTGGGAAAGATCAGATTTGCCAGGCGGAAAACGCTTTCACAGACAGAGAGATAAATAGAATAAAAATTAAAAATTTGGGCTTTAAAGAAATTATGCTTACATTAAAATAAAATAAAAATTAACGTACAATTTCTACAACAATGTTACGTTATGCGCCAGTGGGATAACATTTTACTCTACACCGCATCAGTCACTTTGTCACGGTATTTTAGCGAGTTTTTGGCTTTTCACGCGTAGACGTGGTGGTATAACTGCTGGTCAACTTTGGGCTCGGGTCGAGCCCAGCGAAGTTATATTTTCTATACAGCGCTTACTCACCGTAAGTCTGCGCTCGGTGACAGGAGTGTTGGCGGGCGAATTCAAATGTGGTGGTGAATTTAAAGCCTGTTTTAGTTTAATAACAATAAATATGTTTGCCTATAGTAGTAAACGAATTAATGGCATAATATTTGACCCGTAATTTTAAGCGTTCCTACCTTTAACGTTTGTAATATAATTTAATTGTTTGTAACGTAATTTAATTGGCCCGGATCTGTTTCTGAAATACTGAAGCGGATTTTTTTCGATTTGTGTTATTATTATCTGATAACAGTCGTTAAGTCTTGTCGGAGATCTTGTCCTGTTTTATTACGGAATGCGTAAATGACCATTAAGTCCACTGTTCATGAAATTAAGTGTCTATTATAGTCTATTAATAACCTAGGCAAACCGTAGATTAATTAATGCATTTCATTCGCTATTAGCTACGCTATATTATAGATTAATTATGTTCTTGTCGTGATGCTGTTTATTTTGTTTAAATATAATTAATTTGTAATTATTAAAATATTATATTTGTAATTACATTTTACAATACAATATTTGTAATTACAAAATATAAAACATTAAATAAGGCTGTAAGTAGCTTTATTTATCCTTAAGATCAAGCGAACTTTCACTGTATGCAATGTACTGTATACAACAATAGTCAATGCAGTTGTGCAAGTTCATCTTTGGTCGCTGTTGGTTTCTGTGTCTTAGTGTTTGATTTCGAATTGGTGAGCGTTTATAAGTGGATTCAAAATTTCGGTCTCGACCAGATACGCGGTGGTGACAACCCTCGTATTACTAATGTCCATGAGCGATAATCACTTTTCTTACTAAGATGTGGTTTAACTGTAATTTTTCTGTTGTTAACATAAAAATACAAATCTAGTGACTTCGCGCAGACGTCCTTAAATTTTCGGATTGTTTGTTAACAAGTTAGGGCTAGGTTAAAATTCCCGAGTCCTCCATGAACTATGAATCCATGAACCTGTAAAATTTTAATGGAGTCAACAATCCCTTTAAGTTCATAAAGACCAAATCACCTAGGAGTTAATTAACAATGGTTTTGGGGTACTAAATATAAGGTAAAGTATTCCTTCAAGTGAATTGGTAGAAGTTACTTTGTTCGATCGAATAAATATTTTATGTCGTGCGATATTGTAATGAACGGAATTTTAAAAAGTCAACCTGTAAAGGGATGAAAACTTTTGTATGAAAAACATTGTATTATGCATCTGGCTGACTGCAAATTACTGGAAATATTGCCAGAGGAGTTTCTAGCCCATGTAGCGCCCGTGCGCAATCATTACCCTAGCGCCCTCTAGTAAGCGCGCGGTCAAAATGTAATACGTACAAATATTAATATGTCTATATGTATAAATGTTATGTCTATGTTAAAAACGGAAATAGTAAAAAAAAAAACACTTTCATATTAACTCCATCAACTGATCGGTCATTTTGAATGGAGTCATTTTTTTTTTCCAAATCTATTTATTGACATTGACATAACATATATATATATTAACATGGGGACGATTCGGCTTGTTAAAAAAATACAAAATGTATGCAAACCGGAGCTCCTTTTACGTAGGGTAGTGTTACAACGTCCGGCCTAAAACACGGATGCAGGATCATTGAAAGTGCCGCGGCCGGCGCCCCCACACCGCTGCGACCGTGTGCAACGCACACTCTGCACGCGGTAAAGCCGTCTCTGAATATTTCCATTAATTTATTTGGGTAATAAAAATATACAACAAAAATAACGTAGAGTAATTTGCGTTTCATTTATACCCAAATACCAGCAAACACAGTGACGCAATCGGCTAATGAGCCGGGAGAGTTTACGAGGTTAACTGCATTTGTTGGTCCGTTAAAATTTGTCTGTGGTTTTATCCAGTTATCGTTGAATCTTTAATTCCCTGTGGACAATACCAAAGAAACTCTTTGTTGAATTTAAAATACCCAAAAAGTTGTCAATTACCATCTAGTTGAAAAGATGAAAAACAACTACTGATTTTCGTTTCATTGAGTTCGGGGATTTTAGTAAATCCTGATAGTTGATCGGTTTGCATATTTGTTTGACTAACTTTGTAGTTTGTACTATAATAACATTAAGTAACTACACTTATCCTTAAATATGAGTCAAGCTTTGCTGCTCATGGTGGCCTACTAAACCGTAACAACGTCAATGACGAGGCCATGGTGAAGTCCGTCTTGTTGGAAATCGCAAGGCTCTGTACTACCGAATGTTATCTTGTGTTAGCACCCTCTCTCTATGTTTCTATGTTTTTACGGGTTATGGTTGTAGTGTAAAGAGGCATTAATAAGTGAGGCCCTCGCTTCCATCTTGGCCGACAGCGTGTCAGTGATGCCATTAGTAATGCATTCAAAGATGGGTAGGACTGACCACTTAGCTGTTATTAACAGCAGAGACTAAAATATAGTAGCGGTAGAATTGAAGCGAAATAAACATGTATACAAAATTTATATTGCACTCCTCTATAAACTTATTAAACTAAGAGAAGAGATCGGGAGTTACCTCTATCGGGGAATAATTAACATGACCATTTTTTTAAATCTATGTGGGACACTTACTGAATTTTGTACATAAATAATTTTATAACAAAATAATAATAGATAATTATTAAATTTAATATATAATATACAAAATTCTCATGTCACAGTTTTAGTTACCATACTCCGAAACGGCTTGACTGATTTTGATGAAAATTTATATGTATATTCATTAGCTCTGAGAATAGGTTATCTATTTTTATACCCTTAAGCGATAAGGGTGGTCCACCCCAAATTTTTTATTTTTATTATTTATGATGTGGCATTAAAAAATACATACAATCCTAAATTTTCACCCTTCTACCATCAAACCCAATTTTTTAATAGAGATATTAGTAATTCAATAATTTTCAACCCTGGTCGATAACTGTTTAATTATCACTTGATCAGTTATACCCGCCAGGCGTCTACTGGTATCACTTTTGACCCAGTAAACAGCACGGAGTAGGAATGAGATCTCTTTTCTAACTACCTACAGTTTTTGGCCATTATTATTATTGTTTGTGCATCAATCGTAATAGTAACGTTTACAATTATCATTTTACTATTTCAGTGTTATTTTCAAATAAATGTATCATTAATTCATATCACACCATGTTTTTCACACTGACAATTATATGTGGCATGCTCTCGAGTGGGCAAACCATCCAGTTAGTTTGTGTTAGCTAAACAATGGGATAACAAAAAATATTATACACTCTATTGCATTAAGGGATTGATATTGTCTTTTAGTAAAATTATTATAATTAGCGATATATAAAATTAATAATTTACATGGCAAAATAATGTTTGCTGGGTCAGCTAGTTTTAGTATAATATATATAGTAATTTATAATATTCTGTAATAATTTGATACATCTTTTTGGTTCTACACAACCAACCAGAACCTAGGTAATTAAGTATAATTTGAGATAAACCCTTTTAGCATTAGCAATGTGATATATTTACTATTGTCAATTATTAAATGAAAAAAGGAACTTATTTAAATAGATATTTAAAAACAAGGACAATCTTATTATTTATTTATTGGAGAATCAACAGCTAACTTCATCTAAATACTTATACAAGTAAATAAGAAACAAAGCCAAAAACAGTTTCCACCAAATAAGTCCCAACAGAAAATAAAAATGTAAAGACGTCACACAAGTCAATCAACAAAACTGAATTCACCTAAAAATCAGAATAATAACATGAAATAAATCAGCATTATGCAATCTTTAATTATCTTATCTGCTACCTTGAACTGAGATCTTAAATTGTAGTTGCATATGCATTTGCTTTGTATTTGTTGGCGGAGCAAATCATTTTTTAAATAACTGGTCTTGTTTTTAGATAGGAATATAGCTCATTACACGATTTGTTAATGTTTGTTTTTGTAATTAAATGGATTTTAAAACTGTGACACTGTAACACCGTTTTTATAAGTATCTTGGACAGCTACTCAAATACCTAATACTTAAAGTTGTGTACGTAATTACTTTAGTCGTTATTTTGTTTATGTTATAAGAATACTACGTCAAACAATACGGATAGGTTATTCACTATGACGTGTACTGTTTGTCTCCTTTGATTAATATACTATTCAAGTATTTACTTACAACAAAACCGGCATAGGTTTTCATGTATTTCCTTTAATTCATACACTTTGCATTAACAATAATTATCTTTAAATCTTAAATCGTAATAATTTTGACAGACGAAGTTGAAGTAATATTCGGTTCTTTTTTCGGTACGAGATTGACGTTGAATGATAGTCAGTCATCCATCAATTTATTATTTTGTTTCCAAATTCTTAACTTATACCGTATTTTCTAATTAAAGTATGTTTTTAATTATGTTGTGCAGCTTTTTAAATGTGCATGATTTAATTCCTTAAATTAAATAGTCATATTATCTTTATAATATGTTTTCGATTTGAAACTCGACTAAGTGAAACGGAACTAGCTAATTTACGTACCTTGCCTTTTGACGTAACTCTTGGTGTTTTATTAATAACTTTATCAAAACAAACAATTATTGCCTTAAATAAAATATACCTTAAATAAAAGTGCTTGCAGTTTGATGTCGTAGTGAATATTATGAAAATAATTAATTAACCTATACATTTATTAATCTGTGGAATCGAGGTTATTGTTCGATGAGTGCGTAAGGGAATGCTGGAAGAACGGATATCCTCCACGGTGGATAGGTCGTTGAAAGGTCGTTTTTTTTCGTTCTTAACTTGGTAATGGCGGTGTCGGTGTGACTGATCCTGCTGCAAGCGTGCCCGAGTGGGAAGTTTCCTTAAGTAATTATGAGTCCTAAACTCTCAATTACGTGTAGTGATTGTGGTATTATTGTTTATTGCGTATCCTGCTCGGTCGAGTGGCGATCCCTTCATTCTACTCTTCTTGTGGGTCGCATCGCGTATGGTTGCGGCGCGTGCGCATACTTCCAGGCGGGACTGAATTTCGTTCCAACTGGTGTCTTATCATGATGTAGGCGGTCACCTCCATTCCGTCATGTGATTATTTTCCTCCATAAAAGGAAGTGTACCGTGGGGGCTACCCCCTGTGTCTTGCCGTACCGTGGGAGACATTCCTTGCATCTTGGTGTACCGTGGTGGCTTAAGCTGTATGTCGGTGTACTGTGGAATCTTTTCCGGTATGCTGGTATACCACTGGGGCATTTTCCTGGTTCTCCGTATACCATTGGTGACATTGTAACGTCAGGACTGACTCTATATTTTAAAAGCTGATCCAGCGGCAGTGACCCGTTGGTACCTTATCTGAGGTCAACCAGCTAATTGGCATAGTGTTATATTTAATAATACAAATTAAACATTTAATTTTAAATGTTTCTCAATATCGCTAGCACGTCTATGCCCAACACTAAAATTTGTGCCGCTCTATTCATACGTAACATCTGCCTCACCACTCTTTTTTTGATGTACGGAAATTTATTTTGCAAAGTAGTATTAAAAGTGACCATCTTTTAGACATATTATCAAATCAAATATAAAAATGTGACAAGCAGGTTAAAAGAGTTCTAATAGAGAAAGAGGTTGTTCACATTTTTCTTGTTCTCATACGCAGCATTTTTGGCTGAAAATGGATACGGGCTGGGACGATAAATTAGAACTCTGTGTGACGTAAGTTCTTATTGAAGTCTACTGTTAATAAATCACAATAGTTTTTGTTATGTAACCAATACGAGATAGTTTTAAAATATACTGCATTATCGATTAACTTCTCTTTTAATAGACAATTCTTTTTAATGCTACCTCCATTCGAACATTGTCATTTATTTGTATTTTCTTTTTACTTATCCAAAAATTACGCATCATGATTGAAGCGATCTGAGCGCGATATTCCATAATAAACAGTATATTAATTGACCTTAGGTACTCATGGTGGTTAGATATGCCTTATCTTCGCATCTCAGAATTGAAATTGACTAGAAACACTACTTACTATTTGAGTTTTTTTTTTGTTTAAGGCTGCTTTCACGTACATCACGATCACTACTATTGATACAGCTACGGTCATCCAACGTTGAAAACCGCTAAATTGCTGACTGTTAAACTTTATCAGAGGATGTGATGTTCATCGTTTGTTTATTATCTACAAGCTGTGCCCGCGACTTCGTCCGCGTGGAATTTAACAAAAAAGTTATTTAGTAGAAATAAAAGTAGCCTAAGTTACTCCTTATTACATCAGCTACCTGCCAGTGAAATTCCCGTCAAAATCAGTCCAGCCGTTTCAAAAATTAGCTGGAACAAACAGAGAGACAGACAGACAGACAAAAATTGTAAAAAATGTTATTTTGCTATGTACCGTATATACATTCATATTCATGTAGTAAAAAGCGGTTATCTTAATATTACAAACAGACACTCCAATTTTATTTATTACTATAGACTATAGATGTATTAAGTACCAAGTTTTTAGTTAACTGTTACCGACTGCTGATAGACTATCGCTAAAGTTATGATTTTTGAATAAATGTTTTGCATAAGCGTTTTTTTTCTTTTTATTTTTTTATGTTAATAGCCGACAAACGATCAGACAGGGATATTAGAAACACCTAAGGGATCACTGATGCGTTGTCAGCCAAGAAAGAAGACAAAATAAAGAAAAGAGGAATATTTTGTAAAAATGGGCAAAATTTGAGACAACCTGAAGGAGTACTTATAATTAACGAATGTGTGTTCGTTAATTCAATATCTGACAAAAAGTGCCCCAAAATATTGAACAGGTTAATTAACGACATGTAAAATATTATAACATATATAAAATATCTAGAATGAATATGACAGTCAGCGAATAGTTCCAATTTAGACTGGTTTTTCGAACTATTCGAAGTATTTTTCAAAGCGCACTAAGAATAATAATTAGCGTATTTTTACAACCAAATTATTATTTAAAGCACATGTAAATATGTTAATGCAGGTTTTTTTAAGACAGTTAATAAATATGTAAAAAGAAAAAAAATGTTCTATATCAGATTTAATTAAATGTAACGTTTACGTTGTATCTTTCGTGTGGGAGAGAAAGGGAATATTTGTAAAGAGTATAAGATTTCGAGTATTGAATATATGTAACTAAAAGTCTAGCATAATATATTTTATGTTTAGTACCAAGTCATTTAGATTATAGAAATCTAGACTCAGTCCTCAAGATGGTTATCTGTCTCAATTGTCGTCTTACTTTGTATCTTTACGCGGCGAGTCGCGACGAACACGTGTTGACGACGTGTTTTATCTCACATCTCAGTAAAGGACCGTAATTGCTTACTTAGTACTCATAAGCGGTGATGATCATAAATTTGTGGACATTCCGTAAATTTAAACAAAATTTTCGTTGTTACAATAAAGTATATAGTTTTCCTCATGGTTGCAGAAAGCATAATTTTTTCCAGACTATTAAAATCCACTCTGATTTTATATAGACGATACATTTATTTATTTTTTAACGTCGGACTCGATGGAGAGGCCTGCAAAGTGGCTCATTGGTGACCTAGATCTGGTCGGAACCAATGTGCAAAGCCTTGAGCACAGGCGCAGGGTTGCCGGTCTCTCAGTCTACTATAGGATACGTTTTGGAGAGTGTGCGCAGGAATGATTCGAAGTAATTCCCCCATCACAGTTTCTCCATCGAACAACTCGACGTACGGCGGGTATCCATCCTTATGTAGTGAACGTACCACCTATAAGGACGGCGTGGTTTGCGTCGTCACTCATTGTGCGCACTGCAAGGGACTGCATTAACTTGCCCGCGTCGGTGTTCCCGCCTTCTTACAATGTGGGTTTCTTCAAGAGGAGAGTGAATAGGCTCTTATAAGTTAGTTAGTTACTTAGATTTCATCACCGCTTTGCATCAGGTGGGATTGTTGTCTAGCATTAACTTATTTTATTTAAAAAAAATATTTATTTATTACAATATAATTTATGAATTAGGAAGCTTATTACGATGTACGATAGTAAGCATATTTTATGTAGAATATCTCTTTAAAAAGACCCGCAATAGGTAAGAACATTTTAAAAAACATTATTTAATGCATTTATATCACTTATTTACAGTACTAATAGTACAATATCATAGAACTATATATAATTATATAAATTCTACTCTTTGTTATTTACATACTCTAGATCAGAGGTTCCCAGACTTTGTTTCTCATAGACCACTTTCAAAATTTAGCTAACTCCGGTGGACCCCTACAGCTACATTTCTACCATATTCCCAAAACTCGACTAAAAATGTGAAGATTAAATCTGACTATGGAAATTTGCGTTGAGGCCGAGTTCCAACCACGAATTAGTAGTTTTCGAAAAAGAAAGTGCTGTGAGTGGATGACAAAAAAGTTAAGTAGGTCAACCAAAAAAGTGATTCCATCCAACTGTACTTTTTTGACATCTACTCGCAGCACAAGGAACCAATCAAGTCTCACTTATTTCATTTAGAAATCTCCCCATTCGGAGGTGTAAAAGTCTTTACAAGTAACTTAAAATATTATCTGCATACATTGATAGGTGGAGTCAAGCCAACATTTTAGTTCTTCACTATCAAAAGTAGATAAATTTTCGTGGACCCCAGCTCACGAATTGTGAACCCCCATTTTTATCTCACGCCAACGTAGACCCCCTTCGAGCCTCCTGTGGACCGCTGAGGGTCCACCTGGACCACTGGAAACTGAGGCTCTAGATCTTCATTTTTAACATAAGATCAGGCTTTTATTAGATTTAGAGTTAAAATTGAGTAAAGTAGTCCCGGTATTATATATTGAATGATGGAAAGTCACTGCGTACTGCGTTGTATGTATGTATGTATGTAGTTTGTGATTGTTAAGTGATTAACTTGT
Source organism: Megathymus violae (assembly GCA_003671415.1). NCBI lineage: Eukaryota > Metazoa > Arthropoda > Insecta > Lepidoptera > Hesperiidae > Megathymus > Megathymus violae. The sequence continues at coordinate 5,029,295 of PDGT01000001.1, forward strand.
CAATGAAGTGATATATTATTATTTCTGCAAATAGTACATTATAAATTTTAAACAACATTATCATAATAATATAATATACAACAGTGATATTGTCACATTTTTCCAAGAATTATTATTGGGGCTGTATTTTGTGAAATATACAATAATGTTCCACGCTCTGAGCGAGACGCACAGCTATGTGTAGGAGCGAGTATGGTGTCAAGATTTAATTTAAACCCAAATAGTTAAACTGAATACCCGCTACTGGTGAATTTAAATAAAAAAATAGTAAAAAACATAAGTTTAATGAAGTTTTACGCATTTTGCTATTGTAATGTGCCCAGAAATATTTAAAATAAAATACTGATATTTAAAAGATATTATCAAAAACTGTTCTTTTTTATTAATTACAGTAACTAAAATTTCAAAATATATCTTTGTGTTCAATTTTTTTAAATAGTCTTCTTTTAAGAGTCTCAGTATTGACTTAAATAAGCATCTAAATATTTCAAGTAAACGCCGTCATTTGCCAAAACTCAACGCTTTCATTAAAGCTTCATCTGGCTCTTCTGAATTTTAAATAATGAATTATGCAAGAAGACATCTGAAATGTAGTCGAGACCAAAAGACAAACAATGGTAGATGGGGTGTAATACAAGGATTGGTCTTTATAGCAGAGATTCTATGAATATTTATACCAGTAACCTTTACGATAGAGCTGGGAGATATTAATTACGATGTGGGAGATCTGCGTAGAAGACTAACTTACGGAGTAGACGCCGCTTAATTTTTTTACTGATTTGAAAACTAGTGTAAGTCAAATTTAATAAGTATATATGCTATATTAAATTGTGTATAAGTTACAATAGAAGCCAGCGGTTGCTATGAAACCTAAATTTAATTATTTTTCTACCCTAAAGTTATGTCGACCCTTTGGACGCAACGAATTAAAATAAAAGCTTGTAATGTTTTTATAAGCGCTTTAGGCATTAAGCCTTCGTAAGCGTGTAAAACCTTAAGCGTT
>PDGT01000001.1:5038106-5048721 GCA_003671415.1 Megathymus violae
ATCATCCAATGACCTTATAATTATAAAACGGGCATCATCCGTTCTATGACTTCCATCATCAAACATCCGAAATTCTTGTAATCACAAAACGGATGCCCGTTCCATGATTTATATCATCAATCATCCGAAATTCTGATAATTACAAAATGGCCATCATCCGTTCTGTGACTTCCTACCGTATTACTTCCTTACACTTATTACTGGCATCTATATATTTAATACCGTTTATTTTTTATTACCCGTCTTTTGAATTACAATACATTGAATAGCATAATCTACCACATTGTTCGTATCTTGTTTATGCCTACCGGCGCACGATTTCAATTAATAATGTATTTTTTCTAGTATTTTCTTTCATAATCATCTACTTCAACGGATTTGAAACCCGTTATAATAATAAATAAAACTAAACATTATTGGTTACTTTACTTTGCAGTAATTTATGGTTAGTTAAAATGATATGGGACATAATGTAGTAAATAATAACATCTTGTTATGTGTAAAATTTTATAAACTGTGTAATTTACGATTTACTTTTATCAAAAGAATGATCGAAAATTACATCTTGATCAGCAACCTTTTGCTTTTAGATTCACGGAAACATGAAATAAAGGCTAAATATTGGTACGTTTTATCCCTTGTTTTATGACATTTATCAAGTTTCACCACAAATCTATTATATTTACAATTATTTTCTTCTTTTTTTTTTATACCCAGATGTTGTTATGGCACTTATAGTGACTTCTAACAGTGAAATAAAATAACATAAAGAAATTTAAACAGTACTTACAGACTCGTCGCCAAATGTACTGTTCTATACTTCCTTATATCGGCTCACTGCCGTACACGCTGCCACGCCTCCGTCTCCGTCCGCAATCCCAATCAGACTGTCTGTCCGGGGCAGCTAATGCCCTATTTATTACTTGAGGGTAGGGGTAGATGCCTTGTTCCCCCACCACGTCACATTGTGCAGCGTGTACGCTTGAGACGACAGAACCTACATTTATTGACATACACTACACTTTATATATAAAATTCTTCATTCTTCTATACGTGTGTATGTAACTGAATAACTGGGAAAAGGTTGGACCTGTTTTAGTGAATTTTTTTTGTCTTAAGTGTATTTCTGGGCGGTTTAGATTCACAATTAGACCTAGTGGTAGGTGGTACTGCCATCTTGTTCCAGGTAAATATTACGGAAAAACGTCTGCCGAGCAAGCTAGTAAAGGATTTGTTACAGATGCCATTGTCTATTAATAAATGAGACGTAAATGTAACAATTTAGAAATCTGTAAAAGACGGTACCTACATACAAATCGATGTCACGCAGGTCTAAAATATAATGTCAATAAGACTTATTTCTTTCATTTACTTTTAGTTTATAAATTAAATTAATTAAATTAAAGCTATCCAAATATTTTCCTTTGTGAATTTACAATGTCCGTACATTCTAAATAGTACCCTTTGGTGTATAATAAAGAGGATTTTGTTTTGTTTGTTTGTTTGTTTGTTTGTTTGTCCGTGTTTATGTATGTTATGTGTCTGGATAAGAAACGGGTTCGTAAAAACTCCAAATTATTTCTGCAGAGACTTTGTTGCTTTTTAACAGTCGTAGTCGCACTATTTGATCGCAGGTATTTCGATTCGAAGCGAGAGAATTCTGCTTTCGTATTCGAGATCCGAACGACCTGTGGGCGGCCTTGCCCGCTATTTGTATCGATTTCTGGGCTTTTAATTTTCTACGCCTTTCGCGTCAAATCAATAATAATATCCGGAAATCGATAGAACAACAGAGGCCCAGGTAAAGACGACCGTGTACGTGCCCTTTTACCCAAGATATAACGGCTAGAGTCGTCTGATGTGCGCGATGTAGATGTTATCACAAACGGGGTGTTATTTATGGGCACTATTGTTTTCGGATGACCCTTCGAGAATCTTCGTAACAGTGTGAACCATCGATATTGCTTCAATGCTCAATTATGTAATCTCACTAAAGGGATTAAAATCGTATTCCACAATGCAGGCTGCGAGTTAACAGAACTGATATTTTCGAGAATGAGATTTGCCTCTAAATAGATAAATTGAACTTAGAGTTGCATTTTTGTCTTTGGAGTTGATTTATTGGGCAGACTCTAATTAATTTCAATTTAATTGTGTTTATATGATCTATTATCACATACACTACTGAAAAAATAGTTAACAATAGCATTCTAAGTTTCAGTTTGCGTCGTGACGCGTTGGTGTACGGTAGCCGTCAGAAAGTTTACTAAAAAGATGTGTGAAACAAATGTTGTGTAACAAATATTACCAAAAGAAACCTGGACTAGAGTGTAGTAGATGTTCTAAAATAGTTAATACATATCCTACCTGCTTGAAACTTTTGAATAAACAACTTAACATTATTCGAAATGCCCCTTCCCAAAACTCATTCCTATATTGACTTGCGAAGAGTGCAAGAAAAATGCCTCCCGCAGATCGACATTCTATACACTTGATGATGACGATGAAGGCGTAGAATCTAATACTGATCCTGTGGAAAGCCTTCAAACAATAGATACCCGCAGTTTAGTACAGGACATCAGTCAAGAAAACTTTGAGGGAAGAGATGGGTAACTTGGAAGCGTCGCTTGAGTTTTTAAACATGGAGCAGTCTCTCAATAACAGGATTGAGCTATAAAAAACTTGGAACATAAAAGTTAAGATCTTCCTAACAAAAATGAAAATTTGGAGCTACGTGTAATGTTTTGGAACAAGAATTAAAAACAATTGAACAAAAGTTCTTGTCAGTCTTGGATATATCAGGTTTACTTGAAATGCCTTCAAAGGATGAGTATAAAAAAAAGTAGACGACCGAGTTTATATAAGAGAAGTATTAAGCTAATATTTTAAAACACTATTGTATAATGCTAAATCACAGCTTAAAAGTCCTTTTCAGGGGGTATGGTGTTAAAATTGTAAGGTTTGTGTGCGAAGAAAATCAGTAATAGTAAAATACATTTCATTCAATCCGAACTAGATATTAAACAATAATTATCTAACTAAATAATTCGATTTACTGTTCTGTTATTCAAGTTTATTGTTCTGATACTCATATGTAACCTAGTAATCGTAAACACTATAATGGATTAATCAATTCATGAATTGTGCGATTGTACTTTCTCTAACAGTTTCTTCCAACGGCTGCCCGCTGGAAGCCATTTAGCACTGTCATGTTTACATCTTAGCATTAGATCTATATTATTAAAGATTTACTAATTCCCCCTAGATATAATTGTTCTCAGAGAATTCGGTATGTCGGGCCATCTTGTTCCACTATTTAATATACCAGGCTATAACATGTATTTCTATGTAGTTGCGAAATAACAAACGTTGGGGTGGTATTATTCTGTACGTTAAAAATTATATCAAATTCACTGTTTGCAATTGTACATCTAAAACATTTGAAAGTTGAAGTGGAACCGTAAAAATAAACTTATCGCAAGACGCAATTGTATGCGCCGTCTAGAGACCACCAATTGACAAATAAATACATGTTTGTAAAGAAACTGTTCAACAACATCTCACATTTTTATTTAAAACAAAATTTTGTTTTTATCGCTGACAACAATATTGACCTGAAATCCATTTCATCATGCAAAGATTCCTATTTAAAAATACTAAGCGAACATGGATTAATGTGTGGGATATCGGACTTCACGAAAATAGAACCGAAATTGAATATTATCACTAAATCGTCCATTGATTCCATATTTGCGCGTTTTCCCACATTACTTTCGTATGCGGCGGTGTTAGACGTCGTACTGGCGGATCACCGAGCCGTAGTATTTAAATGCATCCGTGATGCGATGCCCGAGTGCATACAGCGTGTTGTTTTAGCCGGTTATTAATTTCAATATACTTTATGAAGAGTTAGAAAAAGAAAAAAAAGAAAGTAGTAATTTTTTTAAACCGTATCCAGTGCAGAAGAAATACATACAATTATTAGCATATTAAATATTAATAAAGCTCTAGGTCTTGACAGTATTAAAGTATCTGATATAAAATTTGTAGGCACAGACGTATCAGAAGCTATTGCTCACTTAATTAACCAAAGCGTTAGATCGTGCCCTTATCCCGATGAGTTAAAGTCTGGTTGTGTTAGACCTATTTATAAAAAGGGAACAAGAAGTAATTATTGCAACTATCGTCCTATAACATTCTTTTCTTCCATAGATAAAATTGTTGAAAAATGCATATGTGACCAACCACAAACTCTTTAGTAGGCATAATGTATTATTGGATCTTTTTGTCAAAATTTACCAATGAAGTCTATGAACATCTTTTCGTAAACTTCTCGCGTGCTTTCCTCGTTCTGGATCATAAACAATGAATAAGAAAACTTGATGACAGTGGTATACGTGGTCCATTACTTAACTAGTGTGAAAATTATCGTAAAAATAGTACTTTTACAGGTAAAGTTGATAACATATATAACAAGTCCATAGCAGTTACTGAGGGCACTGCTCAGGGCTAGGTCTTGGGTCCTTTCCATTTTATTTCCAACGTTAATGTCATGAACAACCTCATAAAATACTGCTTCTGTTACCAATTTGCAAATGATACATGCCTTCTATTAGCTGATAAAGATCCTCAAAAAGCTTTTGATCTTTTACAGGTTGATTTGAACATGCTCACTAAATGGTGTCATGATGCTGGTTTAGTTCTAAATGCTAATAAAACAAAATTGTGACTTATTAAATCCCCACACTTACCAAATATCATGATCATGATTGCTTGTATGCCTCTCATAATGCAGGCTGTGTAGTGTTCCACTATCGAACTCGCTGATAGACATATTTACCTAGGCATAATTATACATATGTAGATAATAAGTTCAATTGTAGCAGTCATACTGAATACATACGTCTGCAATAAACACGGACAATATATAGCTAACATCGCATCTCCAATAAAATTAAGTTAATGTTACACAATTTCCTCACCGAATCATAGATTCAATACAGTTTAAGTAGCTATCGACGTACCTCTAATATTCAACCTCCATAAAACAATCCTGAAAGTAATTATTAATAAACAACACTCATTTAATGTTGACATAGAAATTTCTAAGCATTGTAGAATACTGTCAATAAACACCCAATTCAACTTTATGATACTAAAAGAAAATTTTGGCAAATAATATAACATCTGTACACGAGCCGTCGCTCGCCGCCGGCTGTGCGAACCGCGCGCAAAAATAGATATGGCCAGAGGACGACATTTTACCTGGTGCCTTTGTTAATTATAATACATTAGCTATTGGCTTACGTAACTAAATTAATCCAAACATCATTAAAAAAAAATTAAACTGTACCTTCTGAGTAACATGTAAATACTAAGTTATTTTTTTATTTCGTTCATTTATTACTAATTTTCAATGGCAATTTATATTTATAAGCTAAGTCTTTTCTTAACTATATTGTACAAGTATGCTCACGTAAGTGCAGTTATAGTATGTATAACCTTTGTGGTTTCTTGATGTTATTCCATACAAATTTGTTTGTTGTTTTGTTGAAATGATAAATAAATAAAAACTAATTAAAAGTCAGAAATGTATTTTTTTGATTTTAAATTAAGTAATATCCTACTCATTCGCACAGTGTGCGACGTTTAAAAAGATTCGAACTCAAATTTATTAATCTGGATTAATAAATGTACTAAGATATCACTGCTGGAATTGCCAATTATTATTACAAAATTTAAACCACATCAAAGGTAAAATTGTAAACTAATATCTTCCCCAGTTGTCGACAGTCGCTGACAAGACTCTTGTTCCTTTATTTGTCGGTAAAATAATGTCATTACAAAAGTTTGCCTGTAAAATGATTATGAATTTTGTTGTTTCATAAGCTAACAATTAGGTATTAAGTATCATCTTTGTTCTTCAAAAGCGCTTATTTGAAGATATTGAAACTCATTTAATATGTCCTTTGTTTTAAATAAATTAAGACAAATTGGACAGCATTATTTCTAAAGAGAGTAGTAGGAATTCACCGGTTCTAACTCGAATATTCGAACCTGAGAATTTGCTAAAAAGAAAGAAGAGAGAGAGAGAGAAAAAGAAAAAAAAAACAAAGAAATAGGTCGTGCTCAGCAACTTATCCATTCAATAATTACAATGGACTGATTCTATTCCTCGTTTCCGCCTCGCACTCGACTAGCCTATGACGCATTGATTGACGCTAATGAGGGACATTTTTATTATAAAACCACCAGGATTATTGTTCATCGTATTTATTATTTTCTATATTAAAAATTGAATCAAATAAAATACTTAATAATAATATTACTTAACACATCGTTACAAATAGTGTTGTCATCAAACATTTTCGGAAATGATACTTATAATATATGTACATGATGCAATTTTTTTCGTAAATGCTAGTAAAATCATGTTGGAGGCGTTTAGTATTGTAATTACACATCATAGTCCTAATGATATCCTCGAGGTGAACGACTATATGAGTCAAAGTACGGACCAAAGCCATTCCTGTATAATGCCTAATGAGGTGATTAGATAACGAAGTAAGGCTGATACAATGATGGATGCTGCTATAATCTTTGTTCCTAATAAGAGTATTCGTTGGGGCATAGCCGAAAACATACAATTTGATATCAAAGGAGATGCTATGGAACTTGGGCCAGGTCTTTGTACAGTATTAAAGATGATAGTTAAATTGATCCTAAATTATTTCCAATCGTTAATTTCGATAAACCTAGCATTATTTAATTGTTATTGTTCAATAAAATTATTTAAAAATTGCAACTCCTTTTTATGGCGATTGACATTTCTTTGACGTTTGTCATTAATGCCAATCAGCGTCAACGCAAAATAACATGATGTGCTAATGTAACGCACAATTTAAGTTATTGAATTGTAACTTATGCAAAAATAATCCAACATAATTTATTTAAAAAATTGGTAGTGTTGAGATCTGCATGAAACGATGGATTCAATAATTATTTGTTACTAATAAGTAGATCCCATCTAAATACTAAATCTTTCAAGATTATTCAAATAGCTTGACTGCATGCCTGCAGAAGGCCACAACTATATTCAAGATATATCGTATCTTGATTGCACAGTATTCTCTATGATAAAATGACATCTTACACACGTACAAAGGTTTAGCAGACATTCGCTAAAACCACACTTGGCAAACCTAATCTGACAAATAGATATGGTTTTATGCTACTCATTCGTGGAATTATTACTTCTTTGAGCACACTTGTCCAGACAGCTACAGTAGTAGTGAATTCTTTCATCCCAATTTGATTCTTCTCTTGCAACTAAAATGTAAGTGATTCTTCCTGAATTATGTTGTGATTTAATGCAACCCCTTATTAGATAAGGATCAGGTTGTGATAGGATTGCTTAGGAAACAACTTCCAATTCGTTAGATATCTCTACCTGAAATGTCTCATGCTGTCCTAAATCTCTCGGTAATAACATTTGGCTTGTTTTATTTGATAAATACTTAACGCAAATATCACAAAATCCAAAATATACTAATGCATTATTAGGAATCTGAAATAAAAAAGTTATGGTAAAAAGAATATTCATTGCATGCATACTATTGGCACGATACAATTAGAAAAAAATATCTTCAATCTTTTTAGAATCTACTGTAACCAGAATAGACATTACTTGCTATCATTAATTACAACAAATTTAGTTTTGCTAATATTGTAATGTATAGTCCATCCTACATCTTTCCTTAATTTATTAAGTACTTACTTATCTTGGAGAAATTTTCTCTGTGATAAAATCTCTTTCAGGTCCCTCTGGTAGGGAATGAGATATTCTCCCAAGCAATGAAGTGCGGCATCAGATGCAAACATTTGTATCATATCGTTGCTGTAGTTGGGAAGCTCCTCAATTTAGCAATTTGTCGGTTCGAACACTTCAGTTAGAACCGGCGAATCCTTACTACTAAAGAGATTTGTTTACTTTCGTCATAATAATTCTTTTGCTAACATGAGACGTTAATACTTTGTTCTGATAGGAGTAACATTCATTTTTAACCCAACTTCGTTCGGGTAGGACAATTATTTTTATATGCTATGTCCATCAGGAATAATGTGCTTTTAAAATAGTAAAATAATTTATTAAATAGCTGCTGTGGTTCCGAAGAATAAATACCTTCTGCATATGTTCAAACTCGCTAAAAAATTTACACATCCTCCCTATAATACTAATTACTATTTTCACAAAAGGTTATTGCTCCCAATATACCTGTTACTTGTTTTAATCAGGTGGTTTAAAAAATTTTCATGGTTACTCCATATATGATATTAATATTTTAAATCTTCCCCATGCATCATTTTATCAGTTCATAAAAAGGTCGTAATTAAGGCTACTCTTTTTTGTTCTTTTATGCGTCTTACTATTCGGCAATTGTTTATTTTTGACGTTATCAAACAAATATGTAAATCATCGGAAATATTTTTTTTATTTTGTTTATGTGACTCATATGGTATGGACAAACATCTCATACCCCTAGACATCGGATATATGACGATAAGTAAATATGAGGAGCACATGACTTCAAACCACGAGCACAAGGTTTGCATAACCGATAAAATTATTGGGAACAATCAGGTGATGACATTGTTATTAACGTATTTGGCTTGCAAATATTTAATGAATATATAATGTACTAGCGGCCCGCCCCGGTTTCGCATGGGTGTACTTTATCAATAGTTTCCGCAGCGTATGTGATGAAAGAAATGTTTAAGCAAATTTTTTACACCTTGGTTCACGTTACCGAAGTTTTAGCAAGTATCCCTTATTTTTTCTAGAAATGTAGCCTGTGTTACTCAGGGATAATGCAGCATTCGAATGGTGAAAGAATTTTTAAAATCGGTTCAGTAGTTTTTGAGTTTATTCGTTACAAATATACAAAAATACAAAGCTTTCCTCTTTATAATATTAATATATACAAATCTATTGAACAAAACTCGGCAATGCACTCGCGAGAATAATTTATAAAAAAGTACGCACACCTAGCGAACTTAATGTTATATGGTATTTTTCATTTCGAACTTGAATTATATAGAAAATCTGCGTTTGGTGAATATTATGTTAATATAATTAGATCAATAAAAATAGCTGGCTTCAACCTATTAGCAACAGTACTACACTACCAGGCACATTAGCCGAGACGAGACGAGACGAGACGAGACGAGACGAGGCAAGACTGGTAGTCTTGTAATTGTGGGAGTTTGGAGTAAATTCCATCATGTCGCTTCAGTAGTGCCTTGATGGAGATATCAGCGACAAACCAAGGGTCGGTAATTGTTATGCTGCCGGTTGGCCACTGATAACATTTGACGACTGCTCCGTAGCAAGTTGCAAAGGCTCAACCTCTTATGTAGCTAAAATGTCTTTTGGGTGTTTGAATTTAGGATACAAATAACCTTGTTAATTATGCAATGAGGTACACAATATTTAAAGCTATTTTTAACTTATATTTGCTTTGTATTTTTCTGATATTGTGATCTATAGTTTTTCTACAATTAAATTAATCAATTTGTTTGTCTTTAAATGCAAGAAATCAATACAGGGAGGATTCTTTCTGCGTGAGTAGGTTATACTAACGTCGAAAATTGTTTGTAGGTAAAGTAAAACTACAGGATTTTGATAACATTGTTGTATACTTCCAAATACTCCACAAGTACCAGTAAAGTTTGGTATCGACAGTATAACTTGATCTTTAGGACTGAATTGCATATTTAAAGGTACATATAAAGTTTTTATCACGCGATCGTAAATCGACCACGTACGACTTTTCTTTGGTAAATCTTTGCATTTCAAACGGTGTAATCTACATAAAAGAATTCTCCTTTTACTGATATTGAAGTACCAGACGTCGTTGGCGTAGGGGCCATGGTCGACCATCAAGACAGGTTGACATAACAATATGATACATTTTGGAAAGTAAATGGGAACCGCATGATTTTACTCCCTCCCACCCTTCTAACCATCATCGAAGGTTTCGGCTATCTTTATAACTTCTCACCGTTCGATTTTATGTAGGTGTCTTCAAATTAAGAGTGAAAAGGCTCTCACTAATTGAGTGTGCTTTACCATCTAGAAAATAAGTATTCCGGGGGGTACTATCAGGTTGAATTGTTGCCAAGTCTCTCTTCAAAATTACGATTCAATTCATTCACTGATTTGGATAGAATCAATGATTTTGCTAGATCTTTAATTACATACACACAATTAATACACTAAATTACATACACACAATTTAATTAAATACACTCAGAGCGATTTTGATTTCAAAAATTTGTCGCTGTTATGCTTCGAAAATACTTGGATCCCCTATACAGATACGGCCAAAAATCTTGGCATTATCTTTGACACAAATCTCTCACGGTGCCCTCATGTAAATGAGATCAGCCATAAAGTTCACATCATTCGCTAAAATGCCTTCAAAATTTCTTGCCCTTTAACACTAAAGTTACGCTATCACTTGCCGTTGTTCAGCCTATATTAGATTACGTTCATACTTGCTCCTTGGTAGTCGAAGAGGAGAACTTAAATAAACTTGATTGCTTGTAAAATCTC
>PDGT01000001.1:5049225-5092144 GCA_003671415.1 Megathymus violae
ATTTTCTTAATGTCTTTAGATCTTCTAAACAAAATGTTGCAGAAAATAAGTTTCGATAAAAAAAAAGTAGTATAAAACTTATATTTGTAACATTATTTAAAGCTAAACGAATCAGCTCTGATTTTCGGAATTAAAATACGAGTTTTCTTAATCAAGCAACCGAATGAGTCACTAAAAAGAGCAAAGTTAGTTAATTTATACTATATACAAGATGATAAAAGCACGAATATGATATAAATACATATTCTGAAATCAAATCTGGACGAATAAAGCAGTAATTTTTGATATTAGAGGCAATTTTTAAGACGATTGGAAGTAAAAATCGTGTGATATTATAAACTAAATTTAAGAGGTCATTTTAGGTAACGCATTTTTTTTGTATTTTTAAAATATATCTTTTACTAAACATTTATCTCTTCTTATTTAAATAGGTATGTGAATCTACAATATCAAATATTTTAAAAAACAAAGAAAAAACATTGTTTCTTACGCACAGTTTACAGAAAAATCTATACAAACAATCAATAGTAATAAGTGCTTTTTAAAGTTAAGATTTATATGTAAAAGTTACTTGCTCAGTCTTTACAGATAGGATTTGAATAATCTGAAAATCTAAATTTCCTTAAACCGTTTCTTGCTGCAAATCCGTTCTAACTACGTTATTAGTTACAAATTCGAGCAAAAATTAAAAGCTTTTCATTGGGAAAAATGGGTATATATGTAATTCAAATCTTTTATGTCAGGCCAACCACAAATCTTTTATGTCAATAGCTGACAAACAAGCAGATATGCCACCAATGGTAAGTGGTTACCAACGCTCATGGACAAGGCATCGATACAGTGTCGGGCAAGACGGAAGCAAGGATCAGCTAATTTCTGGATCTGCGGTATTGCAACATAATCGCTTTAAATACTTTTCACGGTTGATTCTAGAAAGAATGGTGCTATCTTTTACTTTGGTACAGAGCCCAACAATATGAGGACGTGGACGCCATTGTTTCATCTGTTGTTGAGGAAGTTGCCCTGCCCTGAGGTCGACGTGGTCTTAAGGATATATGGTACTCCTTATACCCCAAATATCTGCATCCATTGCTCTGAAATGCTGTTTTAGTATTCGGGCAGTGTTCGCTAATTTATAGAAATGTTGAGAGCGGGAGTTTCACACTTATGTGAATCAGGGAATGAGGTGAGTAAATTCATAGTGCTCCAACCGCTGGACTAATGTAATGAGAGGTCTTTTTAATGATACACCAAAGATTACCACGATGACTGTGAGTCCATATTTATAATAAATTAGAAGTAATACTAATCGACATAACTTAAACACGAATCGATTGACATAGAAGCCACGCGGCTCATAAATTTTTATCTCCGCGTGATCTCAGTGCAGCCTTTACCGAGCCGCATGAGATACTTTTGTTTGCAAATACTAAAAACAAACTAGCACCAACATTCACTACGTTGTGATAAATTTGTTATAAATACAATGGCGACACCTACGGACGGTCAGTGTGAACGCGTTAGTGTCGTGCCTCGTGGTAATTAATTTTGTTAATAACAATCTAAATACTAATAAGCGACGATCGGTTACAAAAATGGCGCCAGGGGTTGTACAAAATCCTGAATCCACTATTAAAAGCTCCCTCGAAGCCATAAATGTTAGCAAAGGAGATCTTATCACTGAATTAGCTGTCCAATCTGAAAGCAAAACGTGTCCAATCGATGATCTCGCGTTCTCTGAATTTTCAATACCAGAACACCAGAATGCACGAGATAAATTAAAATCCAATGGACCAGCGAATACGCGTCCGATGCTCAGATTCGATATAAAGGAGTCGCGTAGAGTTGTAAGACCGAAAGTGCTTAGAAATATTGAATCGAAGGAGTATTTATACGATCGACTGTACGATACAACTTGTCCTAGATCGGTAAGTCAAATTTCGAGTTATGAGCTGGTTTGTGTTTAACCGAAAATAGTACCTTCTTCTCATTTCCTGGCCGACAACGCATCAGTGATACCTTTGGTATTGCTTATGTCCATGGGCGACGGGGACCACTTACCATCAAGTGGCTCGTCTGCTCATTTGTCGGCTATTAACTTAAAAAAGTATACTATATAGATATAGCAATAAATTACCCACAAATCTACTACTACGTACGTACGGAATACATATTTTATAAGGCAATACAGTGTTTTATTAACTAAACTTCATCATCCGATTAAAGTCAATTATCACTTTATGTTTTAAGTGTTTTGGTTTTAATTCTAGAACATACATAACAAGCAGATTTGTCGTTTTTTATTTACTAGTGATATAACGCGAGTTGCGTGTTGGGTGTTTAAGTCCCGTAATCTAAGTATCCTGAGGTAATAAAATAGTAAATAGACCAAATAAGTGCAATTATTATCCTGCACTTCATTATGACTTACCATTAAATAAATATATTAGGAAACATTAATCTTTAATAAGAAAAATATTACCCAGAAGCGCTCATGAAATATCACCCTTAGCGGTAACCTAATTCCCAAACTCTTCTGGGTTGTTAACTTGGTCGGTAGCTTACCATTGATCATGAAGCTATAAACGCTATATTGCAGAAAAGTAATAAATACCGATAAGTTATAGTAAGTGTATGTTATTTAATAGTTAACAGTATTTGATGTCCTACCCCAATAATTTCCTACTCCATTTACGGTTTAAAGACATTATTTACAATACGCAGAGAACGCGCACTTAGCAAATAATATTACTTATTCAAACATCTCTAATACGCTTATCACTTGATGATTAAATTTTATTTTGAATTTTACATAACGGATAATTTTAATTGAAAATTTATACAAAGTTAGAATGTCGAAATAGTTTTACATTCCTTATAAGCAAATTAGGGTTCACGTTTAAAAAAGTTTCGATAATTTAATAACAAGTTATTAAATTAACTGAATTTCAAAAGATATTGTTAATTGGTTTTTGCTTCTGTTACGTTAAATTATTATATCAGGTTTTTTTATACACTTTTATTTTCACTTCAGCCTGGGTCATAAACACGAAAATGACAAAAGCTTCTTCTATAACCAAAAAGCAATTTAAAATAAGTTTTTACTCCATAAGGCCATTTATGGTTACAAATCTGGAATTGGTAAAAACTTTTAGTACCTAGATAGATTTAACTCAATAAATTTAAATTTGATTATACATTATATCTTAAAAATAATAATGAATGAATGAATAAATACGACACTTCACAAGAATATCCGTGGCAGAGATTATTATATTAGTGCAACGAAAACAACGAGAGCTTTTTCGATAAAACGATTTCTAATTATGCTGGTAATATATCAACTTAACGGAGATCCAGTTGATATATACATTTTTTTTTTAAATTTTATTAGTAAATACCATTTTTTCTGCTAATATTGAAAGCATAAAAATAATTCGATATAGCGATACAAATGGTTACAGATCATTTATTCCTCACAAGATTACAAATCACTTAATGAGAAACATTAATAACCTGAGCGTTATAAACGATTATATTTCAATGCATACTTAATATATTTTTCCTAATAAATATTGTACAAAAATTAAATAGATTTATCTTAATATCAATTGTACTACTGCATCAATGTATATTTGTAACTAGCAAACTGCCATCTCTTCGCATCAGAAACACTCTTACCCTTAGAAATAGCATCTACATTGATAAGGACTGGGTTTTTCTTTTTCTGTTTATTAGAAATACATATATTTATTCATAACTTTTTATATTTATGGACGGATGAATATGAAATGAACTTTAAATATAAAGGGACGCTTTAGTGAAAACTGTAACGAAATCGGATCAGCCCTCTCTGAAATTAGCCCGATCAAACACAGAGACAAGAAGATAAAAATTGTAACAACTATTGTTTTGGGTTCTATTGCGTTAATTAAGGCCTCTAGTAGTATTTCTTAAATATCCTTAATGTACAGAAAGCAATCAGTTACAATTTGATTACATGTATTTTATCTAAAATCCTAACATAGCCATCTTCACTAAAACAGTGATTATGCTCTTTCTAATCCGTAATAGCAATATGTTATAGTTATGTATAGCCAAATGAAATTTAGACTGACTTTTGTCTCTTTAAATAATTACATTTAAATAGTTAAATTTGCTTCCATCGAAGCTAATGTAGCGTTAGCAGTATAAGATGGTATAAAGACTTTCCCAACTAGTCCAACGGAGGCGTTTTACACGTGCGTAAACGACAACTTCGCCTCTGCAAACACGTTATAGAGTTATTGATACATCTCGTCAGTGCAACTGATTTTATTACTAGGACACACGTGCGTTCCGATTGTAAATGTTGCGTTCAAACGTAGCACGACTGAAAATTTCAGTAAGTAAATAATCTCATCTTGTGTGATCGTACGAAATTACGAATAAATGTATTAGGAGTCAGGATTTCAATGAAGTAGGTCATAAGTTATGCTGTAATAAGCGTAAGAAACCTAAAAAGAAAGGTTCGAAGCGTCCATAGCCAGTAACTGCTTTGGAATGAAAAATCAACTGTATGTTATGGAGCGAGTTGAGCAACTTTGTGGCAATGGCGGATGGATGACATGTGGGATGTGGATGGCTAGTGGCAAATCATCTTGAGCGTATCCCTCGGTCGCTTTTTATCGATAGCCTCAGAGAGGACCCCTTTTAATATTACATATTGCAGTAGTACAGTCTGTGAAGCAATGTCGGCCAGATCCCCCTTGTCGATGTCGTTAAACTCTGAACCACCCAGCTTAATCCCGACAGCACTCATGCATTGTAGTAAGGTTCTTTATCTGCCTGGTTATCTACCACCCTTCCCCTAGATTCAATTATAAAATAATTTAAAGCTTTTGGGTTGCAGTGTTAAAAAGTTCCTATTTATAATAGCTGATATGCGTTATTGAATATAGATCATCCGCCAATTTTTATATTTTTTTTATAATTACATTGCTTTAATAACAGGTGTTAACAGTGCTGTGTTTTAGCGTGAATTGGATACATTATCAGTAGATTCACTTAGGTGTAACTACCGGTAACAATTACATAGATAATTCAGTCGATGTAAGTTATGATAACTTACCTAATAAGTTTTTTTAACTGCAAATATAAATTAGTATCAATATATTATGATGCACAGGCCATCTATCAGAAGGTGTATTACGAGTGTCTTTGAATAATGTGTATTTGTAATATCTTTGTTGTTATAAACGTCAGTGAAGGTCATAAAAAACACACTCTACGTCTCCTTTATTACAAAGAGAGATTTGAGACTTGCAGTGGGTCACTGTTCGGGCAGAGCCTTAAAAAATAAAATTATATTTTTATTTACATTAGCCGACAAACGAGTAAGATACCTTATGGTAAGGGTTTAATACCTTACGGCCATGAATGAGTACCGACGCGAATAATGAAGTACCCAGCAAGAGAGATGGCAGAGAGTCTAACTAGTCCTACTGAAGTAAATGGTACCTTTTTTTTCCTTAGTTCAGTAGTTTACACCAATGCAAGTAGAAATTAACTTGGACTCAAAGATGAATGGAGGGAGCACTTTAGTACAGACTTGCATTGGAATCGAGCTAAATCATGTTGGCAAAGTATCTGTCTGTCTGAGTATTATAATGTCAAAAAAAAAATTATAAAACGCTTGTAAAAACGAGTAAAAATGTTTTTGCGATGTAGTTACCATTTGTCCATACAAGGATCGTATTTCGATAATGTTACTAATTCTCAAATTAACAATCAAATCAGTTTTAAAAGCATTAACTATGATACATTTACTGAAAAAAAAAACTCTTGTACTTTTCACATTATGGGGAAAATGCCTTGAAGCAACAACCGTTCCGAGATACTATAGTTCAAAGTTATGTAATAGCTAGAAGCTTTCAATTTATTTTTATTGTGTAAATTGAGGCACAATCAAATTAACGTGAATGTTGCTGTTAAAAAATTGAAGTTTAAAGTTGTTAAACTGTGAAACGAACTTTCCTCACCGATGCTTTCTTCGTACTAAACATAGGGTCCGTCAAAAGCACAAAGTTAATATTTATGTAACACTATGATCAAAACATGGGTCCGTCACTACTTGTTGGTCGTAAACGCTTTGGTGGCGCTTCTGATCATACATATGTTAGTCAGGTGTATACGAAATATATTTTAATTCATTAGTGTACTGCTGCAGTGCATACATTTCTCCACATCATTGAGTATGTACATTAGCGTTAAAACACTTTGATCCATTGCAGATTGGTGCTTAGAGGTTAACCGCAGTATAAGGCTTAAAATCTGCTATTTAACAATAAAAAGTCCCACTATTCAACAGCTTAATGGGCCATGCGGAGTATGAAATTAAAATTTTGCATTTCAAAATGTTGCTTTTATTGTTAAACTACCGATTGCCGTGGGCTTAACATTAATTATTTATATATAATATCCTATGTCAACCGGGATAATGTACTTTTTAAATGTTTTGTCTTGTGGTTCCGCAAATTACCCTCTGCAAACTTACAAAATAGGTGTACTCATCGTAGCCAGTCAATATATTTATAGTAATTTAGTATTCATAAAAGAAAATTAAATGTGTACAAGTAGAAAAGTGATACAAACAATCATGAAACGAGATAGGCATAATTCGGTTACGTCTTCATATCCTCTTCAAAAGGTTCAGCATTCTTTAATGGGGCTTGGAGTTCGTTTTTAGAATAAGGTTCCAAAGTTGATATGTGAGTTGCCCATTGGAACTTTTAAGCGACGCATTAAAATACAGCTTAATGGCAAGGGATATTATAGTAAAGATAATATATTAATGACAAGGACGCCTGGAAATAATAGTGTCGAAACCAGTTCCGCACAGGTTTAACACCTCAGGTTTTTCACCTCAATGTTAAAGCACCTTTTCGAAACGGTAATAGAAGAAAGAAATGACATGCATTAGTATATTTACACAATACCTACAAGATTTTGAATTTGAATTTGAATTTGAAAGGTGTATCTTTACATAATTAGCGTGCAGTAATCGTTTCAGGGACAAACTTTTTGGTATTGATGTAATTTTGAAATATGTTAGAAATATCGAATAGAAGATATCGTAAAACCTTGTTTCGCAAATATAGATTGTTTGGTTTTATGTAACTACGAATATCTATATTGTATAGGCAATGCGACCCACATTTTACAAGAACTTTTTCCATAAAACAATCTCGACAATTAAAATGAAATTCAACAAAACTTCAAACTTCAATATTTTTCACTTAATTGAGCGAATTCGGTTTTGGTATTGGCTTGGTTTATGAAGTAATTGAATAATGTTTATTTCATAATTACAGTTACAACAACATTTACCAACAACTTATGGCTTATATATAAGTCATATTTATGCAGTCTTGTCAGCTATACATATAATAAAATTCTAACTAATTGTTAGCTGACATGAAGGATGTATCAAAATAAAACTATTATTAGGAGCTTTTATTAACGCAATAGAACCCAAAACAATAGTTGACATAATTTTCGTCTGTTTGTCTGCGCGTTTGTTCGAGCTAATCTCAGAAACGGCTAAACCGATCTCGGTATGGTTTTCGCTCATATATTGCAGGAAACATCGTTTAATATTTAAAGTTCGTTTCATTGAAATCTGTCTATACATAAAAAAGTTATAAATCAATATATTTCTAATTCATAGAACGAGAAAAACCCGGTCTTAAAACAATGCAGGTGCTATTTTTGAGTGTAATGCGTAGTTTTTCTGAAGCGAAGCGAGGGTCTGCGAGTTATAAAAATAATAATATAATAAAAGAAATTTTTTATGTGCTCTTAAAGTAATGAAGTATAATGATAATGAAATTTAAAAATTGAAATGTAATAAAATCTAGTAATGTATAAAATTTTTAGAAAATATTATAACAAACAATTTTAATTAATTAAATAAATGAACGTTTTTAGTTCAAATAATTATTATATCTCGGTTTATATTTCACTAAAAGCAAAGTGAAAACCATCTTAATATTGGACAATAATCCCTTCCATTAAATACAATATTGAAACAGCTTGTTTTCTTTCTAACTGGCATCCATTTTGTAGACAAACAGTAGCCATCTATTTTTCAAACTCCGCAGTGTACCGAGTTGCTTACGCTGCCAGAGCAGTCCATATTTTCTAGACTGTACAAACAAACGTCTGTTCACTTTTTATTGAATTGTCAATTGAGTGCAGGATGTTCTGATTTTTGAATTTAATAAAAGCCTCAGATACATTTATGAATTTGGTTTATTTTGTCACGCTGATGTATTTTCTATGTATTTTCTTGATGCTTCTGTATATAACGAGTTCTTTGCTGGTACAGTTAGGGTTTTAAAATAGACTGTTAAATTCATATCCCGTATGTTAAACCGGGTTTAAAGCGAAGTTTTTATAACACCAGAGGCATTATAGTAAAATTATTTATGTAACCTAAAAAAATTAATATTTTCAGAAACACACTGCTTTCGTCTATTTAACTTTGAACACTCCGCCTATTATAAATAGAATGTCCGTAATACGTTGTAAACAAAAACATATTTTCCACACCATAGAAGAAAATTTAAGTAGAAAAAAGAGCATCAATGTATTTGTTATGAATCAATCGCTTGAGATGGCGTCCAGTCGTTTTCACTTAATTACCCGATTCTCCGAAATTTGTATCATGGCAAGAAATGACATGTCAGTGATACCATTATTGCCATGCCATTAAAATACTTTGATACGGTGGAACTTGCTTGGGATAATATGCTAATGTAAGTTATAAATCATTTTAACTGACTAACAAATAATAACTTCAACTACTTCCACAAATTGTGCACAATTAACTTCACAATTGTCGGAAGTCTCATGACTTTTCATAATAAACCGTAACATAATTTTATTTTAGTTTAAACTATTATTTATATTACCCAACTTTTATCAGTAAATTCCTGGGTTTGCCGCTTTCTTTTTGGTCACCAATGCATAAGTGACATCTAATATCATCCAAATCATAATAAAAAAATATTTCTATCAAAATATATCTTATTGATTCACAACAAAATTATAGACAAAAAGAATGGAGTAAGTAGTTTACAAAATAACTAATGTTTTGTAGAGACACAATAGCAAATTTGATATTTGTAAAACCCAGGAATATGCCGGTTGCTCTTTGGTTGGAAAAACAGGAAGTGGACCAATTTCTCAGTTAATAGGATTCAAATCAATCTGGTGCTTTCAATCCAATCAGACACCCATTTAGGTGCTCTATTCTATTTTCATTACTCTGATTATTGAGGATTGGAGCATTATTTCGGTTTGTACAGTGTCAATCAGAGTGATAGCTTAATCCCCAATATACACAGCGTTAGGGAATTAACTTGTCAAATGAACAGCTACTACTCGATATTTGATTTAAAGATTGACATGATTGCGTATTCAATTATAAAGGGACTTCCCTAAGTCTTTTTGTAATTGTGGAGCTATGGTTCATTTTAGACTATTAGTACTCAATCAGAAATGTTAAAGGGGTTTGTATTATAACTGAGCTATCTAATAGCTTCTGACAAGGCTTGACTGAGGAAGGTTTGGTAGATGTGTGGTATTTATGAAGCTAGGATATTAAAAGAAAAGATCAAAAACAGCTAACTTGGATGTAACCGCGTACCGTTTTATTAAGTAAGAGGAGCGTAGACCAAAAATTATACGGAATAACAAACAGAAAAATGTGTAGAATAAGTAAACCGTTTATTGTTTTCAATATTGAGAAAAATCCGTATTTTTTTTTTTGGCAGTCGGATAGGGCTGCCGAATTTTTCAGCCTTCCCGACATAATAGATCGTTTATAACTGAAATGTGCCATAGGGTTGTGCGTGCCTCGTTTTTACGTGATTCAGTTAATTACAAAAGTTACAGCTGAAAGTGAAATTGTATAGTCGAAGAATGTGATCCGTTACCTGTATCTCTCTGGAGCGTTACAGATGTTTTCCTCAGTAACGCAGTATTCAAATTTGCCACGCAGGTAATTCTTATGCATTATCAGGAATGAAAAATGTAGGTTAGATAGATTACAATTTAGAACTAGTGAGCTAAACTCACGTTTCGCTCTCTCGAGATGTCAGAACAATAGAGGACTACATTGTACCATATCTTGTTACAGGATCTTAACTTGTAACGTCGTGAATTATTGTTTGCTGAAGTTTTTTACTTCTGATGCAAGCTGCTTTATCTATTGTTATATTATTCGAAGGCTATATAAAAGTGTGTTCGTTACAGAGACTGAGTTTTTATTTTATACACAGAATGATTTATACCTATGTATATACACTTAAAAGAGCATTGTTAAAAATGTTTATAATAATTTGTTTTCTTTGGCTATAGTGGCTGGGTATTATTATTTATTATACATGATTAATTAGAAAATAATGATATATTCATTGAATATTAAAATGTTAAAATAGGCTGATTTGAAGTAAGAAAATTAAGGATTCTCGTATAATAAACCTTTTACGAAATATGTTATGTTATGTATGTTAAAGTATGAAAAAGGATCTACATTCAATTTTTTTTTATTTGACAGTTACTCATTCGGAAAATAATATGGAGGTTGTTCATATTTGTTTCGTGGATGGATCACCCAATTGCATCTCCAATAAAAAGATTTCCGTCAGTATATATTTATAATAGATAGAAAAAATAGGGTTTGTTAGAAAGACAGACAAACATAGGAATAATCGTATAATATACATATTTTTTAATTGTATATCCTCAAACCTAACAATACAGAGAGGTTTTAATTTATTGTTTACAGCCAACGCTATGCAACGAGAGGGCATGTCTGGGAAGTATAATGGCGATCCCTGGGCGTGGTGACGTGCCCCGGGATCCGCAAGAGGTCCTCCATGACGCCAAGGACTTTCTTGGACAATATTTTGCATCCATACGGAGGTATGTTAATAGTGATGAATTGTCACTTTCATTACAATTTATAATGGTTTTTCTGTCACGCAAGGTTTTTTTACCGTGAAAGAAATTAAGACTGAACAGCATGTCTGGTTAAAATCAAATTCACAAGACAAACAACAGTTTTCATAAACTTTTGAATCAATCGGATACTTGTTACGCAGCCTGCGTTCACTAAGGCCTGGCCCTCCTTGCTTGGGCATGCTACTCGAGCCTATGAAAACCCCCGATTCTAAGCGACTAATCCCATTCAATTTCATGCTTGTAGCAGCTGTGCGAAGTTCGTCACAAAACAGTTACAATCGATCTACCCCCAGCCACCGTGATAACGAAGGGTGTATATTTATGAACTTAACGTAAAACACCGAATATGGTATGGATGGGCGATAAATATGACGTCAACTTAGAAACAGTGATACAGCTACATACTAGTACACTCCCTTGCTTGGTGGATAACAATCAAATAGTTGTTCTAATGGTCAATATCATTATGGTGGTGGTACATACATACTCGTAGATACTTATCTTTTAACTAGGAACCCGTCAACGCTTCAGAAGACTTAGGCTTTACGTTTACAAACATCAAATGCAATTGTGTTATATTGATCATTATGTAGAATTGTATTTATATTACAAACCTGACTGGTTGTTTTAATATAAAAATACTGGTTACGTTCCAGAAATATAGGTAACGTATGGTTTAATAGTTATATTTTCACAATAAAAACGCCTGTGAAAAGTAAAGGGCCAAAAATGTATGCGTCTCGAAAAGGGCTGTTTTATTCAGCCCTTTTCTTTTTAATGCAATCAATCCTGGGAATTGTCATGAGCTCAAGAAAAGCTAAGAAGTTAAGTACAAAGTGTAATGTATATAAATTGAAAATGTCTTTGCCAAAATGTGTAAGAACCAGCGGCAAGATTTTTTCCACTTTGACTATTGTATAACTTACTTACTATGAAATGGTAGATTCACTAGTCCCAAAAGGGCTTCATTGATGCCTAAAACCAGTAGTTGAAACTCGCTATTGGCAATGCCTGTACGAAATAATTTTGAATGTTTAAAATTTGGCGTTTTAAATTCATTAACTCACGAAACGCTTAAAAAACCCGCATACTTTTCCGTAAGAAGTATATTTTGTCATAAAAAATATGCATAAAAAAAATTGAAAAATCATTAAAAAATATCATAAAAACATATATAATTTTATCATAAAATAAATTAAAAAACTCGATTATACCCTGTTTTTAAAACATTTTGTTCGAAAACTTCTATTATGATTAGATGAAACCAACATCACCTGAAAAATTAAAATTACTGAAGGTACTAAAAATATATATAAATATTTACAGAAATGGCGGGAATTTTTTTGCATCAGTAATAATCTATTTTTTGTTTTTTATTGCAAGTGTACATGAACGTACTTAGTGATGAATACTAAATATTATTTAAAGTATAAAGGAACAATCTAGTTACCTTTCTTTTCTGATTTCCACCCAATATTACAATCACGCATTAATTTAGCATTAAACACTAGATAGTGTAACTGATAAAATTATGTGATTTTATTTAATAATCATTTAAATAATAATTATTTAATTTATTAGAATTGGTAGAATTGTAAGTGAACCGTGTATTGCCTGATTATGCAACTGCAATTCTTGTCGATATACGAATGTTTTGATTTTTCCATATGTTCTATATATTGACATATAAATTTTATGAGACTGTAACTGCTTTCTAAACCTTTAAAGTATAGTGAAGCATAATTGTATAAACTTAACCCATTAATTGGAGCTCATTTTATTTGGCTTATTGCTCCACATTAATCTCGAATGAACATTGGCAACTTGTTAGTTGTAACATTTTGAAACAGAGGCTGATATTTTTATTATAACTGAAGCGAATTAGGAAAGCGGAAGTAATATTTGAATTTTAAAAAGACATAAAGGCTAACGACGTTTTAATATTACGCTTTGTTTATCAGAGCAAATACACCAGCCCATGAGGCGCGCTGGAAGACCGTCCAAGAGGAGGTTGCAGCTACCGGTACATACCAGCTCACGACCACGGAACTCGTTTTCGGCGCAAAGCTGGCTTGGCGGAATGCCAGCCGGTGCATTGGCAGAATACAGTGGTCTAAGTTACAGGTATGAGAATTATTTTAATGATTATTAATTTATTAAATGCAATTATTTTCTGGGATTACTTTGATAAAATCTCCAAATAAACGGTCATGTTTAAAGCATATATTTAAACATTAATAGAATGTTCATACAAAGGTACGTACAGTTTTCAATATTCAAATATCTGTAAATTATAAATTATGTTTTTAATTTGTATTTTACTCATCACTCCTCATATATATTTTTTTAATTTTAATAAGTCGTTTTAATGAAAATAATATTAATGATAACCTAATTGTTTTTATTAATTAACTAAGGTATTAAAAAAATTAAGTGATTCTCCGAAAGTACTTAATGTTATATAGGATTTGATTCCCGGGGGAGACTATTACAATTCGAAATTATACAAAACCCGTCTGATGTAAAGATAACATTAATTTAATGTGTATTTAACAATATATGAAAATGTAAAATAATTACAAATTTACTTAAATTCTAATCTTTCTACCTACCGTTCATATTTTATAAGGATAAAAGTTTTGACGGTTCCTCCAGTGTTCCTTTAGTTCCTCCCAATCCAGTTCCTCCAACAGTGGAACCAAAGTTATTTCTTAAAACTTAAAATAATACAAACGGTTTACAATTATACAATTTACCTTAATTACATGACGCGACTGAAAACAAATAATGGCATAAAACAAACTTCGTTTACCTTTATTGCTAAGCAATTACGTAAGGAAGGGATTTACATGAAAACTAAACAATCATTATATTTAAAATTGCCATAGATAAAATTTCGAGGTTACTGATTCATATGTGGCTCGAAGGATCAAAACTTAAATTCAATTTTATACAGTTAAATTGCAAGTTATAAAATTATACGTATTTGTTTAAACCTCAAATGCAGTCTAAAATATCCTAGATAATATTTTCCAAACCTTACAGGACTCTATAGTTCTCTGTCGATAGTACTATAACGGTGTGTTTATAGGGTTTGTTTGTTTGTTTGTCGTAAATTAATTATGCGTTTCCATGCCAGCCACGACACAGGGATTTAATTTGGGGTGTCTGTCAAGTCTTATTATAGATTTATTTTGGAATTATTCAAATAACTCTTAGTTTATTGAGACCAACTTTTTGAAGTACACATTACCTATGAGAGATAGACAACAGCAGGAAATGTTAAGGATCGTTTATTTAAACACTTTTGAACAGGTTAGTAAAAATTAATTCAGTCCAGGCGGTAAATATACCACATAACGTAAGTGTTTGGAAGCGAGCGGCTAACGTCCCACCAATACAGCGCCTCAGCGATTACTGACATAGATGATACGCTATATAAGGAGAATTACTGGCTAAAGTATCGAAGGCCTCGCATTTATTTAAGCGATAAAATAAAAATTGATGACAATTATTTATATATACTTATATAACTAATAGATACGATCATTTTCTATGAAATCTATGGAATAGATTTCGTCTGATTTTGAAAATTGTCAAATCACATATGATAGTAAACATTTTGGATCATCAGTGGTAGCTTAGCGGTGTGAACATTAGCCTCCTGGATCGGAGATACAAGTTCAAATCCTGCACGCATCTCTAATGTTTCAACTTATGTGCGTATTACAAATTAATTATCATTCGCTTTGGGAAAGGAAAACATCGTGAGGAAACCTGCGGGTTCTTCTGAATGGTGTGCGAAATCTGCTAACCCGCTCGTCGCTAGCGTGGCGGACTATGGTCTTAGCCCTTCTAATTGTGAGAAACCCGAGCCCAGCCCGTGAGGAACAGCGGAACAGTTAGGGCTTGTAATGATGACGATGACAATAGATCCGTATAAGAAACAATATCGATAGACATTAAAATAGTTGTTGCGTCCATTAAAAATGAATACCTGAATGTATATTTTTCAAAAAATCTGTGATTGCAAATGAAATAGTCTGCATAAGATGAAATATAGAAGAATTATTAAAAGAAGAAGAATTATTATTATATTTAATTCATATGAAGAAATAAAGATTATTTATAGCTAAAACATCTGCCCTTACTGCCTCTTTTAGAAAATCCACCTGGTATATAAGGATGATGATAAAAACACGGCTTGCTGTTATTGTCTTCCTCTATCATATCACTGTGACTAACGTATTAGATTTGGCGTATGCGTAAGATAAGGAAGTAACATAATGATTTCATAAAGTTCCATATATTTCATAGAGTGCCAACAAAGGTTAGAAATGCATAAATGCATTCCAAACAAATAAATTAAAAAATAAATCACAACTTACAACACCTAACTAAACTAAAACCAAAAACATTCTTGCCCATTGCTCTAAAGTGAACATGGGTCATATTATTTTCACTTTTCGTGTTATTGAATTTAAAAAAAATCTAAGATCCCGATGAAGAATAGGGATATTATTATCCTTTGGCATTTGAAGGCGGCTTTGTGGGTACTAAAAGAACGATGGACATTAAGCGATGATGTAGCAAATTGTTACTGAATCTTTCCGTTAATCAAAAACGTCTATCAGAAACTGCTGAACCTGTAGTGATAGACTTCTAGTTATAAAATTAATTTACTAAGTATATCAAAGTGTTTAGCATACCCTACATCCGATGAAAAACGGAATTGTCGTAAAATCATTCGCATATTTAATAATAAACGCCATTTTTTTCGAATGTAGTCTACAGAAATAATTAATGGATTATTTATTATATGGGTTATTATATATAATATGGGATAATTAATGGATTAATTTTGGAGTTATAAAATAAAACAAAATTTACTTTTTTTCATCAACATGGAGCATATAAAATGATGGGAGTATGGGGTATACGATGGGAGGATAAAGACAGTATATTGTTACTAGCAACCCGCTCTCGTTTCGCTTTGGGAAAAAAAATCCTTAAGTTCACTAATTTAGAACCGTATTACATTGAAGAGGTATCAGCTTGATGTCTACGAGTACAATACAAATTCAATACCAACACTTCTTTAATAAGGGGAAAGGTCATAATCCACCACGCTGGTCCGACGCGGATCGTCAGGCTTAACATTCCGTTGAGAAGTTAATGAAGCAACTTCAGATATGTAGCTTGCTCAGAATCTTTATCTTCACCAATGTAAGTGTAATTTTTTATACACATATTACATCACGGAAAGATCAAAGATATTTAACAGAATCGAACGCGGGGTCCCTATCCAGGAGTCTAATATGCGAGTCACTAGTCAAACATTAACAGTGAATACGATTTATAAGCGTGGTAAAACGGCAGACGATCGTTCATCTTGAAAAGTTTTCTAATAAAGAAACTTTCTACAACAATTTAAAGTCGCTTAACTAATTTACAGAATGGCATGTCAGTAAACGTCCCAACCAAAGATAATCAGTCACGCTGGCATAAGAAATACACGGGAACAAACCCATTTGTTCGTTCATCACCCTTTCGTGTTGTAAGCCGACAAAAACACGAATTGAATCGGGAGACTTACAGAGAAGGTCTAAAACAAAGTACAGTGGGTGTGGCTAATAGTGTAAATTTAAACAAGGCAAACATAATTGAAACACTTTCAATCGGTTCTTTTTTCTAGACTGTCTATCATCCATTGTACACATAGATGTTTTTTTATTTGTTTGATTAGATATTGCCGCGTAAAAATTTACAGTGTAATGTTTTTTTCATGTTTTTATCGTTGCGACGGAGAGCCAGTTTACAAATGGGTTAAGCGTTTCGTTTTTGCTGCCAATTTTAATGCTTATGTTGTTACAGATATACTGTAATCATTTACCATCACGTGACGGTTGACTCGTCTGCTCGTAAGCTCTTACCATAAAAATCCAGAGGCAAAACCGTTGTATTTGCCAATTGTTTGACTTATCGTATTTTGAAAACGATTTAGTTATAGTTCCACGATAACATTATATGCGTTTGTTCGATGGTTCAGATATTAGCACAAATACTTCATGAGCGATTCTATTTTTCGGAAGACAAGTTAAGCTATTGGAGGCGGTTGTTACGTTAGACGTTAACGACAGGTTTGTCGAAGGTCTTTGGATTTTATTAGAAGCGTTTGGCATCTGTATTAGCTATCCTTTATTCTAGTATTCCATAATAGAAAAATACATTAGGGGCAACTAATGGTTGGAATCATACAACTGATCGGAGATCTTCTACTTATCTGCGTAAATGGTATGAAATTTGTACCGCGCATCCGGAGCAGAACCATTATCACATGTGCTAATTCGTGGAGTAACTTGCTTCAAGCAATTTATGTCCAATAAGAAAATATTTTAATTCATTGAATTATGAGACGATTTACTTAATTTCACAGAAGCAGTGATCTGTCCATAACAAAGTAAAGCTACGTAATCCATTTATTGACAGTTAGGTTGCGTGAAGGTTTTTCGCTTCTCTATAAATGATAAAATTGTATTACTGATATAAGATAAACTTTATTTGCTTTGAGTAAGTAACCGAAGATTAAATAGTTCTTTATTTAGCTACAGCGAGTGCACGCAAATTTAAGATTTAAATACAATACAAAAACAATATCTCGTTGTAACAAAAACTCCTATATGATAGTATTCCAGTTTTCACCTAAATGCGAAAAAAGACTCAACACAAACTCGTGTCGATGAGGGTACCTTACTTCTAAAAAAATACATTAGTTTCACGTAATTGCCTTCGCTGGAGTAATTTCAGAAACACTCATTCAAGGGATTTTTCTTTCACTTATATACAAATATACAGACTTAGTGAGTCAGACACAGACAGAATCACTTTCTGTCTTTAAGTATTAATCACTAGGATTCTTTTTATTGACATTAAACTAGCCAGTAACCAATGTAAGTAATGGTAAATGCATAATTGGACCTTATGGACATCTGTGACCGGCCGCATCTTTGTACCTACCTGTCAAAGTTTTGTGTTCTAATACAATATTTGTAATATTTAATTTAATTGAATTTACATCCTCCTCCTCAGTCGTACACCCTTGACAAAGTGGTCGTGGTCCTATGATGATGATGGTGGCTATGTGTCATTATTGTCTTCCTTGAAGATTGTAGTTCTTAGTAGCTGTATACATTGGATTCTTGAACGTTTAGTTCTGATTTCATTAGTATCCGTCCATCGCGTGGGTAATCTACCTCGTGCTTCTTTACCTTCTACTTGCCTTAATTTGTATAAAACAAATTAAAAAATTAATGCTCGACAACAATCCCACCTGATGGTAAGTAGTGATGAAGTCTAAGATATCGAATGCACGAAACTATTAAAGGATAATTTTATAGTATTTTACAATTACAACCTGTCACCTTCTACTGTACTGAACAGTTTGTCACGTTTGTGAAACCCTGAGTGTAGCTGAACTTATGAGCGAGCCCTAAAAAAGTGATAACGCCACCAAAATAATTTGGAAAGTGGAGTGCTCCTTGTCCTAAGCTGTCTGACAGGACCATCTTTGCAAGCAAGGTTTTTTTTTTTCCAAACATAAATCACTAAGCATAATTTAATGAAGCTGTTATTTGTTGTAATTATTTCAAATCACAAAAACACTAGTTCAACACTTAAATATATTATGACTGCGTTACTTTACAGGTGATAATTACGTAGTTAGAAATAGGCTAAGTAGATTATTTACAACGATTTAAATCAAGAAATTAGTTCTTATTTCATGTAACTAAAGTATATTATAATAATAATGACACGGCGCCTTATTTGTACAGTGATTTGCTCATTTTTATGTATTTGCTGTAAGTACGTGCTTATATGCTTTATTGAACTAGACAGCCATGTGACTGTCAGTATAAAGTACCACGTGAACTGGATTGGCGTCACGAACTATCATTATAAATAATATGAATGAATATAAATAATCTTACTTTGTTTTGTACATTCACTGTAAAACCTAATCTGCATAGTATCACCTATCTGTCACCTGATTGTCTCAGCATCTACTAGACGAAAATAATATCAATTTTGTGTTCATATACGAGTATGTGGGTGATAGGCAGGTGAGCTAGAGTAGTATAAAAATATGTGCACTGAATAAATGAACTCTAATTTTGGGAGTTAAATTGGGGGTGAGGGGAAATTGTTAAATAATGAAAACTTTATGAATCAATTGAGACTCTTTATGGGGAATACAGATATACATTTCATATAATTTTGAAATGCAAAGTTTACAAAAATAAACGAAAATTTATAACTCGAAACATTTCTTTTTATAACCATTTATAACAAGAAAACCTTCAAAGTTTTATACACTAAACTACAAAGAAACCAGCATTATATTTGATTTTTATTAGAATCCTAACTTACGTAATAAATCTAACTTATAGTCAAAGTGTACCTAAATACTTCAAACTTGAATCATATTTTATTTTCGCCACAGTATTAGTACGTAAAAAAATACTAAGAATGAAGTTCCAATGGCGCTATTAAATGTTATCGTTTCTGACCCGTGATAAATTTTTGTAACAGATGTTGTTGTTGCTTGCGTCCTCATTCAAGGAAGCTTTCTTATCAGCATCATAACACACGTAACTCTGTGTTCAGGTATAACAGAGTATGTAAAACTATTAAAATAGCAGAGTAAAACCTTCAAATGAGCTATCCAGGTCCTGTTTTAGAACAACGAACGTTGTAGCGCTTCGATTGTATTCATTTGAAGAGGTTGCCACGTCTGTGTAGGAATTTAACAACTCATGTGACACATGGCGCTATGATAGTTTCGAGCGTTTTCGCGCTTAAATTGTATGTAATATACGTCAAGTTCAATAGTAATGAAATGTCAAAGAATGTGCCGTGATCTTATCATTGTAAAAATATTAATGAAAAGTCCCTACTGACGCAGAGTCAAAGCGAAACGAAGTTAAATTGTACAATATAGCATATTGACCTCTATTCTCATTACTAATAAAAAAATAAACTTCCCGTGCAATTATCTATACACGCAGCTTGTATTCGCGTACCCTTTTATGTCGTTTGAAATATGAGTCAGTGAGCCTAACTTTTTAATAGATAAATGGAAAAGTATATTAAATACCATTGTAAAGTTATACCATCTATGACATGATTCAAGTTAAATACAATTAAACTTTACACTTCCCACATATGCTCATGTGTATTTGTATGACGACCAGAGGCCTCAGCGACGTTCACGCTTCATTTTATTGTGATAGCTAGGCAGGTAGGTAAAGGTGCAAGAGTATCGCCAGAATAAAATTTGGAGATATATAACACAGCGACCTCCAACAGATGGAAACTGATGCAATTTTCTTGGCTGTTGGTCAGCGAGATTGGTTATAAGAAGTCGTGCAGGTTGATGTTATAACTCCAAATATAATTCTTCTGAAATTATAAGAAATGTGTATACTGTATTTACGAAATAAGTCTCGTTACAGAGTGTGCTAGTATGTTACAATAACTTACAATAAACTCACTATTTGACTACAGTTGCCGTTGAACTGTGAACAGAACAACTTAACTTCCAAAGTTAAACGTGTGTTTTGTGGTTATCAAATAAATGTTAGTACGAATACATACATCTGAGTTTCAATGCAAAATAAACAATGTTCTACTTGTTTTGTAGAATGCCTTCGCAACTAAGGAAAACTTAATATTCATTACGTCCAACAAAGATATTTAAGATTTGTAAGTTTTGGGTTAGGTTAGACTTTCGGTCCGCATGGGGGACGACCTCTCGCTCGTTGCTTTATAATAATAAATAATAATAATAAACGTTTACACACTCACACCCCCGCACTAGGAATCCCTGTGTTGCGGGTGGCATGGACATACACAATTATCACATCACAAACACCCATGATCCGAGAACAAACATTTATCTGTCACATAAATATCTGCCCCGGCCGGGAATCGAACCCGGAACCCCACGCTCGGCAGGCATGGTCACTACCAACTGGGCTACGGGGTCGTCAAAAAAGCTTTGGTGAAAGCTATGGTGGAGAGCGAGAGATCGTGGAAACTCGGAGTGTCCTTCTGCGAAGAAGTCATGTCGCAGAAGGAGGCTGCGGAAAGGGAGAGACAAAAAAATCCAACCTCCAAATCCGTAGCTGGCGAACCAGGCGTAGGAGAAGAGATACCCATAACAGAGGTTATGGCGTAGGATACGGGGGTGTCCTGCGCTGAAAGAAACGAGCCTTGAGGTGATGCGCACGGTGTTCCCGCGTGCACCTCAAAGACGGAGGAATGAAGTAGCTCCAGATTCATCCCGCACAGGGACGGGCTCTGTAGAAGAGCGAACGCCGTCGGGACCGCGGAAGAATGCGAGAGCGTACCCGCAGTCCCGACAAAGGGCGTTCAGAGGAACACCGTGGGGTTTTAGCTGGTAGAAGTCCGGCATATCCTCTCAGTCACCCCCGCGGCTGCGAGGAACCCATGAGGGTTTCCCCACGTAAAAAAAAGCGACTTTCGGTACGCAGAACATAAATGTCATTCTTGTCATATGTCTAGCGCTTCAAGTTAATTAAATTGCGAAGGTAATATGACAATCTGGACCTTAATTGAAATTATTTCAATCTCCGAAAAGCAAAACAATAAACGTATGGTTATTTAAGTTATTTTTTGACCTTTAATAGAGTTGTAATCGACGCCATCTATTTTATAATATTTCCTCGTCATCAATCTATCTAACCTTACGAGTCACATTAGATCTATTCATATAATTAAATTCTAACTTATCGCTTTCTTTATATGAAGGATATTAGAGAAAACATATTTTAGGGACCTTTATTAACGCAATAGAATCCAAAACAATAGTTGTTAGAATTTTTGTCTGTTTGTCTGTGCGTTCGTGTGCGCTAATCTCAGAAACAGCTTAACCGATTTTGTTATAGTTGTCACTAATGTAATATAGTAAGCATTGCTTAATATTTAAAGATATGTTTTGTGATAGAGACAACGCCATGAGCCACTATCAAAATAGTACTGCATATATTATTTATTGTATATTATATACAAAAAACATTATGTTCCCGCTAGTACAGTATTAAACATAAGTAAAACTATTTTATTAGCATTATAAATTATCT
Organism: Megathymus violae; assembly: GCA_003671415.1. Taxonomy (NCBI): domain Eukaryota; kingdom Metazoa; phylum Arthropoda; class Insecta; order Lepidoptera; family Hesperiidae; genus Megathymus; species Megathymus violae. The sequence continues at coordinate 5,071,398 of PDGT01000001.1, forward strand.
ATGCAATGATATACTTGATATAACTAATGATTTAAATAACAATTCCTAATTGATTAATAATTAATGATAATTTTCGTAGATATATCAATACGCAAAATAAATATATAAATAATCTGCAAATATGATCGCATAGGCATATCAAAACTATGGACCAGACTTTTATTAATAGTTTGACTAATTTCATTTCATTCTACTACTATATACTAATAGTAATACTCACTTCCTGTATGGATAATCATTATTAATTTTGTCAACTATTAAATCCTAGTATAGAAATACGTTAAATGTTAAGTTTTCAACGTTATGATTTTCTTTTCCAAATCATTGTACACTGTCCCTCCCATTGTACGAATTATAATAGTATTGTCCTCTACAGAAAGGCTGCCTAGATACCTACCCACCCGCGATAAGGTCGCCCTTTGTATATGTACTTGCTGTAACTTTTAAATCACTATATGTAATTTTGTTTGGTGTACAAATAAAGAATATTTGTATACGTTTAGAGCGCGAGCGATTTTATTGGCGGTAATCAAAATATTAAGGGCTTATTGCCGCGCAAAGGGTTAGCTAGTTAAATCTCAATATTTTTCTAATTACCGATGTTTGATTGAGTCGCAGCGTCGTAACGACATTACGAGTAATTTATTCGTGCTCCCACTCACTTTCCTTTTAAGGATGAGGGAGAATTAAATCGGCATTAGTGAGACCAGTTTTAAGCCGGTCTGATGTTTGCGACTACATTTAGTAATTACCCGCTTAAACAAATCCCTCGGTTTAGACTAGCCCCGGTCATTTTAGTTGATTAAATTTTTGAGACACTCTTAGTCTCGTTATATTGATTTTTTATTAACATTCGATCAAAAATAAAGGACAAAGAGAATGCTGTATTGACTTTTCAGGCCAAGTAATAATAATACCCCCGTATTAAGACCCCGACTTACACAATTAAGATACCATAATAACTGGAGAACAAATTCTTATGAATGTCTGCTACTAAAGACAATCGCAAACGAGACTTTACGCTCATCAGGCAGGGTACCAATTAGAGATGAAATTTGTATGAATTTGTTGAATCAAATATTATTGATCTTTGAAGCATGAAACTAGTCTTGGGTAGCTAATGAATTGAATACGAAACTGATGTTATATGCACATCGCAGCACTATTCGCCTGTGCCTTTTCTACACATAGCGCGACTGCTTAAGGACCAATGATACGAACTATGAATACTAAATATACATCCACTCTTGTATAATTAGATTAAGCTAGCGACTCTGTAGGAATTTAGAGGCTTCTTCTTTGTACAAAGCATTATTTTCTTCTTCTTCCTTCTTCTTCTTAAGCCATGATTTGGTACCATTTCATTTATTTTTATTCCCTTAAATAAAAATCAACTTAAAAAGTTTAATTCTCATCAGCTGAAGATACACTACCAGTGTTTGAGTAAATTTTAAAAGAGGTTGACTGGCAAAATTGTTTCGAAAATTTATTTAAATGCATAAAATTTTGCATAGATGCTGGTGACGGGTTCTTTTAAAAATATATAACTTTAGTTTTTACTTTTGTATACCTTTCTGAGTGCCTCGCGTAATATACGTTTACGGCCGTTTTCTACTATGTATTTATTCCTTACTGTTGTTTACCGATTCTGATTTTTATATGAACGGACCTAATCTTAACTTCGGGCCTTAAGAGCGATAGATCAATTTTATGGGTAGATCTAAGTATCTTAATATATTGTAGCGCAAATATCTTGTTATATTTAATATAATATAATCTTTTAAGTAGCAGTGAGACAGATTATTTGAACCGGCTGTTAATACAACGATACACTATTGTGAATAAAGAGTCCACTGAATCATCACTCCTTAGTTCTAAGAGTATAAATACATCGTTTCTGTTTGTCGTAACTTATTTAATAACTGTGTTTTATACAATAATTAATTTAAATTTGTAAACAGTTATAAATTTTCTCGGGTACAGGTGTTCGACTGTCGTCAAGTCACCACCACCAGCGGAATGTTTGAAGCTCTTTGCAATCACATCAAATACAGCACCAATAAAGGGAACATCAGGTATTAACAAACGTTATTTTTTCCTTTCATTGTTAAGTTTATATTTTGTAATATTTCATTTTAGGCCTTTTAGTATTTTAATATTTTGTATTTTTTTTTCTTACTTTATTTATAGGATTTCAGGTTGTGTGTCAAATTATTTGTTATTATTTTTGTTTTACATTATATTGTTCTAAAAGAGGCATTAATAAATATATGTTCTTCTTAATATTTTTTCTTCTTGAACACTTCTAAGTCTTCAAATTATGTGCATATGTGAAATTATCTATGATTATTGATTCGTCGAAGGAAGGTATGCACATGCATATTTGAGAATACCCGTAATGATCTCTAAGGTATATGAAGTTTGCCAATCTGCGTTTGGCTAGCTTGAGATTTGGACCCGTCTGTTTCTAAGAGAAGACCTACTCTGCGGTACGCCTCAAATAGTTTAATGACAATACTTACACGTACTCGTAGGTATGTGGTGGACGTTCATGTCACGTTGAAATTCTTAAATTTGTTGACAAACAAGGATTTATGAGACATACTAATACATATTGGTTAATTTTAAGTTCAATTAAGTATGATGACCTTATAATGTTTGAACGTCATTAACAAGATGGGTGAATATAATTCCTCGTACAACCCTCTCGACCATAATCTCGGTCCAAGGGATGATCTTGAGTGCTTTTGAATTGTGCATCTGAATATTCAATATTATCTAAAATGTATTAAAGCCCTTATGAGTAAAAGGAGTAATACTGCATTGCAAATATATATAATCCAATAAAATTATAAGTATACAGAAAAAAAAATTATACTAATAACTAGAACCCTATGGTGTTTGTAACTGTTTTTGCATTAGGCTATTTATTATTCTGTTATGTTTATCCCATAACTAAATATATCCTCTATTGGTAAAAACGGCACGAGAATCTGTGCCTCATTATTTTCAGAGAATATCGCAATTACACAGATAGGGTTTTTTTTAAACGTTTTATCCTGGATAGTAATTAATATAAGTAACGAATGTGTTCTTAAAATCAAGAAATGGATCGTAGATTGTGCCAAATAAATGAATGTAAATTGACATTCATAAATCTGATATTTAATTTTTTCGTATCATTGAAGAAGAATTTGCGAGTCCGAAAGTCTGACTTCACTAGATTTCATTCATTCAAAAAGTTTTACCTATAAAGCCGCATCACGAGAACCGAGTCAAGGGTATAACTGTGTAATTGCCACTTTATGCGTTCGTCTTTTAGGTTCAAGGCCTTTCGAGTTAACCTCTAAGTTTCTTTCGCCCTCACTATACCTCAATGTTAAACTACTTTTTTGAAACTGAAGTTGAAGCAAATTATATGCTTAAGTGTATTTACAAAATACGTAAACGATGAAATGATTTTGAATTTGAATTTTGAAGATACATATTTTAATTATAAATATTACTTATAATTTCTCATGTATGTAACTGAAATAGAGTTAATAAAGGCAGTGATAACAAACAAACTCAATTCAATGTTTTATGTGTACATATATGGTATTTAACATAGAAATGTTTGCACAGGTCCGCAATAACTCTGTTCCCACAACGCACGGACGGAAAACATGACTACAGGATATGGAATAGTCAGCTCATCAGCTACGCTGGTTACAGACAACCCGACGGAACTATTCTGGGAGACCCCATGCATTGTGAATTTACCGAGGTAAAATTAATGCTCTATTTTCACAGATATCGTAACAAGCAATAACGGAGCTTAATACCTCTACATAAGTTCGTTTACAAATATCGTCAAAATTGTTTCTTAAAAGCTATTTTTCCTTCGATGGTCATTACCGAAGTCGATTAGTGTTTGCAACATTTCTTTTGTAAATGGTCTATTGTTTATAGCTTTTATTCTATCTGTATTGTACTTATTATTAAACATTGAAATCGCTTCTAGACTGTTTTTGCACTAAGTTTTGGGGTGTAATGTTTCAGAACTTTTACTAAGGGCGGAAGCATTAAGAAGCCCAAAATTGTAACATAATCCCTCCATGTAAAGTCACACAATAATTTAAGAAAATATTTTTTATCAGTTATAGTAATGATTCAGAATTTTATTCTCACGAGCTACGGGGGAGTTTCAAACAAATACTTGCTTAGTTTTATCTGCGGCAAATATTCGCGGATAGCAATGAGATAACACAGTTAGTTTTTGACATAAAAACCCAGAGATAATAAATACTGCATATGTGCCGTTTTATGATTAACCACTACCTATGTATGGTAGACATTTTTAGTAGCTATCGATCTTGCAAATAGTGCGAAATACCGTATCCGCCATGCAGATAAATCAATCTGTATTGACGTATCTGGCTTCGTGTGCACCGGCTGTTTGCTCAGCCGGTTAGCGAAACAGTTTCAAATTATTGTTCAGTGGTTTTTATTTTGGATTCGACAATAAAAATAGGGAATATTTTTATTCTGAAAGCAGGAAACGTCATGTGTATATCACGCTGTACTTACGTAATATTACAAAAACGGTGTTATACACTTTTGAAGTTCGTCATTTGACTTGAAAAATTTTTTTTGCACATAAGATGTTTCGTTCCTAACGTCATAATTTCTGTTCACCTCTAATTTCATCATGTTAATTATTGACATTACACTGTGCGAGAAAAAAAATACTGTCGTTGTTTGTAAATGTGGTTTAAAGCGCAATTCAATAAGTATTTTGACCTGTAAAACAATATGTTGTTACAATGCGTTTTTAATGTCTTTAGGGCCATCTTGTATCTTGTACCGCTTGATCGGACATCAACGAGTACACACGTCAAGTTGGCTTAGAGCAATCCACGTAATAGACGTACTTGTAACTGTAGCTTCGGTTGTTCTTTTAAATGTTAACGGTGTACATGTATTTTTGTCACAGTTATGCCTTAAACTGGGCTGGAAGCCACCCCGCACAGCATGGGACATTCTTCCCTTAGTGCTGTCTGCCAACGGGAAGGATCCGGACTACTTCGAAATACCTCGAGAACTGATCATGGAGATTGAGATGACTCATCCTACGTAAGTTTTGCAGTATTCCCGTTTATTATAAGATATATTTCAACAATGATTTTCTTATGCTCTTTTCGTACTTTTTGGTTTAAATATAGAATTTATCAACAAATTTACAACAGCGCCACGTATTTGATTTTAGTACAGTTGTGGACCATAGTCTCGGTAAAACTAATGTTATTGTCTAAATAATATCTGTAAGTTAAGTTTTCAGAAGTTACACGATTTTATTGCTTTTTACACTAAATATAAAACAGTATAGTTAGTAACTAAGTAGGTAAACAGTATATATATATATAGTTGTACCAACTATCGAAAATATTGTTTAAAAGAAGAAAAATACAAAAATAATTAAATATTCTGATAAAATGAAAACATAATTTTCACGAAATAGATTAAACTTATTAAAATAAGCTTATTATAATTGAGTATTTAATTATAAAATACTATTCCGTTTATTTTCAAAATCCCGATATATAATGTTCTTCAAATTTTTAATCGTTAAGAAATACTGTTTTTATTCATCCATTCAAGTTCAAATACATTTTTTAAACTTGTAGTGGATGACACTTGATGTTAATGCAGTTTTTCTTCCAAATATTAGTTCATTAATATTTATTATAATATTAACTTTAGTTTAATATGGGAGAAAAATGCCTTACATAAGATATTTAGCAGGATATAAATGTATATACATATTTATATTCCTTATAATTATTTAATAAAAAGTGACTAAAATAATTTTTAATTTTTATTAATATTATTTGTTTATATTAACGTAAAATAATCACCTTATATCATATACATAACAGAGAAAACCTTACGGAAATGTATCAGTATCAATTTTAAATTCATCAACAATCCCTCAACCTTAAAACATTTGTGTCGTATTTCTCGTCATATTGCAATACATCACAGATTTATGCCGGCATAAAATATGAGAATGCATTATGTCCTGTGAGTCAAAGCCTGCAAACAGGCGGGCGACGGACCGCGTGACATTGTATCGTAAAAGCGCGGTCCGCTGATCTCCAATCTGCGTTTATAGCCCATAAATAGACCACAGTCCGGAGCCTATTCAATAACGTATCCCCTTTAATAATGTTAACACGCGTTAATACGCCGTTAGGAAGCTCGATAACTGCTGATTGAGTGTGCTCTTCGTAATAGCGAAATAAGTTGCGCGTAACAATCTTGAAATTGATATTTGTGATAAAGAAATGGAAGTGATCGATGCATTACATTTTGTTAAGGGACGTATTAATGTTCCATCAGGTAATGAGGATTCAAGACTATCTGGTATTACATGACTGCTACTAGTTATGGATACCAGTCTAACTAATCCAGTAGCATCAGTTTCATTACTGGACATAGAGTACACATAATGAGCGTCACTCCAAGTCTGCAACTGGTCCTAAACACTCTACCTCCCGAAGAAACCCAAAGCTACATTCAATAAAGTTGTTCACGGCAGTGGAGTTGTACACATAGAGAAATATGAGGATATCATTATAGCGTTTTTAGGCCAATATGTCCAATTTGTAGAGCATTCTTAACAGACGCTACAGCGGCCGGTTCTGGACTATCTCAGGCCAGAAGAAACTTATTCTCTGCAGCAGTTTTTATCAGATGTGCTACATAGGTAAGTGATGCGCGTAGGAATGTACTAGGACACTACTAATACTAGGACTAACAGGATTATTTTCATAGGATTATTTTCATAGCAGCACGCTCTAATAAAAATGTGCGTGGACGATCAAGGTCTTGAGACTAAGAGAAATTAGCAATGTGAAATAATATTTGGATATTAATTATTAATTAACGTGGAATTATTTACTGCTAGTCTATTGATGTGAATATTATTATTTAATAAAGATAGTTAAACTTGCGCATCTTCGTATCACTGATACATCTTTAGTGAAAACGCGCACTTAAGTACTTTACTTTAAAGTGGATCATTTGGGAGCCTTCGCATATCTTCCTGTTGCCAAGGTCAAGCGTAGTTCTCTCTTGACCAAATTTAATCAATCCTGTCGATCCTGAACAACCTGACCTGTTTTTTAATAAGCAATCAGATAGATGGAAATCAGTAAAACCTGTAAGCGGCTTTGAGTCAATCCAAGGCATTCCCTCTTTGGTCAATCAGCGTTAAACACACGATGATGTATGGGCTAAAGACTCCTCAGTGGCATAGATAAATCAGAAGTGACTTCCATGCCCATGCCAGTTTGTAATCTATAAAAGTAAATATGGTTACTTTCAAGGGATTAAGAGAGTAATCCACATGAATTCATATACACCATACCTTATATGTATGAATATCAAATGAAGCTGTGAATATTTGTACGTTTTAAGGACGTATTTTGAAGTTGAACACGTAAACTTAATCAGATTTTGCGTAACGACTCATGTATGATAATATAATAATCATAATACGCAATCTATACCTACTTTTGTGGCGTATGTTTGTAGAATATGGAATATCCTGGAAAATCTTCTGGAAAGCGTGTAGATGCCAGTGTTACAATGATAAAAATAATTTTATTCGTACAGTATAAAAATACAAATTGGTTAAACTTCTTTTATACTGTTTGGAAAAGCATTAAAACTATTTATCTGTATAAATCTGTTGAGCTTCTCTGTACTTTGCGAGATAACTCAAAAACGGCTCGTCCGATCTTATTGAAAATTGGTATGTACTGAAAACACATGATGGCGCAGATGATAGGATATATAAAATCAATCTATCTATATAAATTTGTACTGTCTCTCTGTTTGTAAACTCCATTTTTTGAAAATTTTCATGATAAATATTCGTTTTACAACACACTGACATCAATTTCTGTCTGTTTGTATGTTCTGTTATAGCTCACGAACGACTTGACCGATCTTAATGAAAATTGGTATGTAGTGAGAACATTTGCGTAGATAATAGGATGATAAAATATCAGTAAACCTAATGATGTCAAGGCAAAAAATATGAAATTTTTAATAATCATGTATAAATAATTAATGGTATAAAGTAAAAGTCTATCACCGGGTTTCTCGTCTGTGCAGGTGTGAATGGTTCAAGGAATTGGAGCTTCGCTGGTATGCACTTCCAGCTGTCTCCAGCATGCGGTTCGATTGCGGCGGTATCGAGTTCACCGCCAACGCTTTCAACGGCTGGTACATGAGTACTGAAATCGGTTGTCGTAACTTCTGTGACACTAATCGCCTGAACATGTTAGAGGTAAGATGTTTTTGTTGGAAAATTGTATAATATTAAATAGAGTAGAATAGAAAAAAAAAAATTAGATGTACCGTTCTTCAGTCCATTTTGCCGGCGCGTATCTTTATGTGGACCAATTTTCATCAGATTTCTTAGATCTCAGAGATATGTCTCTGCTTCTTAAGAGAGGTTTACGATATATCAAGATTCGAAAAGTTGAGCTCTTAGTATGAAGAACTTTTTCTATCTTCGTTATTGACTCATCGATTCACTGATCATAATAATTTTAAGGTTAATGATATCTATTTCATGTTAATGTTGTGGATATCTAGGGGCTGTAGAGACGGTTTATCATCAGCTGGTCCTTCTGCTAGCTTTCAAAATATAAAAACTGACAAAAGCTAATAATTATAACACACTTTTTATTTCTAATCATAATAATACATCTAAGGAATTATTTTCCATTATTATCTTTATAATTGTGAATATTAAAATTATTTTCTAAATTGTTACCACTTTTCTTATATATAACATGGTGTAGAGGGGATCGTTTTTAAATTCTCAGTTCTACGGATTGTATTGGTTGTTGTAGTATGGACTGGTGTGAAGTATTGGTGAAATTGTTTAAAGTAAACCTGAAAGTTTTCTATAATGTTATAAAAAGTATAAAGTCTGCTTTTTTGCAGTATCGCAGTGGATTTTACTCCTCGCATTGTGAGAGGGGACCTAAACCCAGCAATGGGATAATTGGGTTTCAATGACGCGTATGAATAAATCATACAAATATCGATTCACACTATCCGAGGAATATATTTTATTATTTCACAATATAATTATATTACTTGTTAATACCAAACTTTTTGACCCGTAAACATTTTGTATATAACCTACACGAGTAGTTTACGGCTGAGTAATTAAATTTACTATAACATTTTCGTGTCAGAAATTAGTACAAATCCAATTTCGTTATCCACCGATCACGAGTTATAGTTAATGAGTTTCTCAAATGAAATAGCTTACATGAAATATATTAATAGGTGTTATATTGTGACGTGTATTTTAAATTTATATTCGTGTCTGATAAATCTCTTAATACGTTCAAGAAGAGTGTAAACAAACCATAATATAAGTAAGAAATAGCAATAGAAGATATATGTAACGTAGTTGATAGTATCAGGCGTTACTTTGCGGAAATTCATTGTTATTAAATTATTATTAATTTATTATGTAATGCACTTATAATTGTAAATTAACTGCGTAACTAATCGTCCTGTTATGTTGCGAGAATCGATTGATCTGAATAAAATAATTAAATTACCTTTAAACATCAGTATTTTATGTTAAAAAAACCTTCCAACCGAAATGTATAAGATTTTTATTAAAGACTACACTATACCATACACATATCATACGACTATATCATACACATACACAGGACATAATTATACATAGTAAAATTGTATAGTAAAATCGTATTTGATTTCTTATAACTATTGTATTAGAATAAGTTTACATATAATATTATATGAAACGCTTTCAGTCCCTGAAATTGCTTCACCCTACCAGAGTATCATATGTAATTGTATCATACTGTTTTAATGAAATAAATAAAATTAGATTTCTAGAAACTAGATTTACCAGAAACTAGATCTAGATTTTGATTATGAATGATAGATGAAGTAATAGAAACAGGAGTAGAAAGACTTAGTAGAAATAAAAATAAACGTTTGTTGCTCTTATAAATGACACAATTTTATGCAGAAAGTAGCCCAGAAGATGGGTTTGGACACCAGAACGCCTGTGAACCTCTGGAAGGATAAAGCTCTGGTGGAAGTCAACGTTGCAGTACTCCATAGTTTCCAGCAGCACAATGCTACCATTGTGGACCATCATACCGCTTCTGAGAGCTTCATAAAGCACTTGGATAATGAAAATCGTCTTCGGTATGTATGAATAAATAAATAAACGTTCACACACCTACACTCCGGCACTAGAATTTTCCGTCTTACGGGTGGCATGGATGTACACAAATATTGCATCCTAGACACCTATGACCCAAATGTAAGGCCCAGTTGGGTATCGAACCCGATACCCCTCTCTCGGCATGCAGAGTCACTACTAGCTAGTATTAGTAGTTTCTATCTCTACTAACTGTACTACCGGGTCACCAAATAACTCTTGTATCTATACATATATAAATATGAGTAATTGGAATTTTTACTACAACAGTTTAAAAAAAATAACAATTAATTTTCAGTTTGATAATCTACTCACATTTTACTTTGGAACAATTACATTCGAAGACTTAATGATAATGACCCTGATCGGTGTAATAGTTTTAATTATATTAAAATTCGATTCGTTGAGCACGTAGGCAATCTCTCTGTTTAGCATTGATAAAATGCAGCATTAAATATTAATAGAGGCAGAAGTTGTTAACTATAGCTGATGTATGCTATGACCCGCAAGGCGTCAAAACCACAAAATTTGAAATTTGTTTAAAAGTGAAAAAGGACAGCAACGTTACACGGAATAATTGCTGTATTTTGTCAATTGTGATGTCAAATACGTCTTAAAGTTATCGAATCTATATATTGAGGACACGTTATTTACATAATTATGTCATGAGCTTTTCAATTGTATTCAAACTTGGAGGCAATCATACGGTAATTAGTGAGAGATTACTTTATATACACAGACTTGTATATATGTAATATTTTGAGCATAAAAATTATAGTTAATACAAGTGTTCATAGCAGTGATGATAATGAATAGTAAGCATGAATCAGATTAAATAAACATAATAAATACCATAACACACAAACAACAACTTGAAATAGTTGCTACTTACAACTTCAGACTTTACAGGTGCGAGTAGCGCTTGACTATAATTTTATGATTTGAAATTATTTCACATCATATCAAAATGTCAAAATAAATAATCCTAGTGTGCCAAAGGTTAAATACATCAATAATATGTATTGTCGAAAAATAAATTAATTTTAATACAAAGTAATGTAACGGAGCTTTGGTTTTTAAACTAACTTCTAAAGTCGAGACTCATTGATAAATATTGACTAAACACTTCCGTGTTATGATCGATATTTAGGGCGAATGAGTTGAATTAAAATAAGGTATCGATAAATAATATTTCTAACTGTAAATTCATAATTCATCTATTTAAGAAAGAAGAAAGATAGAAGAAAAAATTCCGTTTTATTGCAAGGTGCGCCATACAAATACATATACATGAAACACACTCATAAAATATATTATATTTAATTTCATGTGCGTGCACATCACAAAAGGGACTCTGCTCATCATTAAGCTGGAAGTTCGAAAACAACCAGCGCTGGTCTTCCGCAGGGACCATAGGGTTTAATCCTATACATATCAAGTTTCTCGTTGTATTTATCTAATGGTAAAGTTAAAAAACTACAAATTTTATAGCAAATTGGTTAATAAAATTCAGTTGCGTCAACCTATCAATGTGCAGCACAGTTGTTATGAATTCTCAGGCAGAGCAACAGAAACAATGTACTCGCAGAACGGTAACACACGTGTTAACAAGGATACGAAAACAAATCGTGTGACTGTTTAGTTTTGTGGACCAAAACATTTTGATCTTGCTTTTAGTTTAAAATGTGCTATGACGTAAGGTTTAAACTATGATAAACTTCAACTAGCAAATTTATAGTTATGATGTGTTTATGTTAGGGGATGTGGGTCAGAATTGTTCGCTGACAGATTTGTGAGTTTCCGTATTGTTTACTGCATGAATGATAATACAGATGGACAGATAGATGGACGATATACTTGTGTTTTTGAATTTAAGCTCAGGATGCCCTGCTGATTGGATATGGATTGTACCTCCGATGTCGTCATCGATCACTCCGGTGTTCCACCAAGAGATGGCTTTGTATTATCTAAAACCATCTTATGAATATCAGGTTAGAGTAATATTTTTCTGTTATGGCTTTATTACATTTGTTTTCATTTTACAAGATACTTTTATAACAATGTTTTAAAATTAGTTTTAAATAGTTATTATCTATTAAAGGTAGTGATACTTTATAACTATTGAATAATATATACTTTATTTATACTTTTGGTCTTTCGAATTCGAATAGTAAAGAAAATGTTGTCGCAGGAGCCTGCTTGGAAAACACATCAATGGCAGAAATCAAAGCCGATCAGTGGAAAGAGGCCCATTAATAGAAAGTTCCATTTCAAGCAAATTGCTCGAGCTGTTAAATTCACGTCGAAGCTCTTCGGTAGAGCACTATCTAAGAGGATCAAAGCAACCGTTCTATACGCCACGGAGACGGGCAAGTCTGAGCAATATGCGAAGGAATTGGGCGTCATTTTCGGACATGCTTTTAATGCTCAGGTAATATTGTATGATTGATTAGTGATATCACAAGAATTTTTCATGCACTTCAAAAACTAGTGTAAGAATATTAAAAACAATTTGATCCAAAGCAAAGGCTTAAGCAAAATAAATTATGATATTCCAATAAAATTATTAATGACTTTCATTGTGAATTTAACATCGGTCATAATTCACTACAAATAAAATTGCTATTCTAAAACGTCATTATTTATTGTATCATCATCAACATCATCAGCCTCTTACACTCCACTAGAGGACATAGTTCTTTTTTAAGATGTGCTACTGAGCTCGATCTTTGACTATGCTTCTTCCGTCGCAGCCCACAGTTTTACGTACATCGTCGCCCCTTTGGGTCGCAGGGCGTCCCGCACTGTAGTTAAAATTTTAAATTTGTTGTATAGATGAATTTATTAACAAAACTATATTTGTTTAATATCGTTTGCCAACAGGTACACTGCATGGCCGATTACGATATAACATCCATAGAACATGAAGCACTGTTGCTAGTTGTGACCTCCACGTTTGGTAACGGTGATCCACCTGAAAATGGTGTAGTAAGTAATATTTTAAATTCTCTATGTACGTGTATCTTACGTGTCCTTAAAATAATAAATAACTTATTACTAAATTCTTATGTAACCATGAATCATTCAGTGAAACTTAAAAAAAACTATATCATTTTTTATAGAGCAAAATTAAATAATAATAGGTTCTTGTATTTTAAACCACGAATAGTGAATATATTGTATTGGTGAAATAATTTACTGAAATAATTGTATTGGTCTTTTATGTAAATGTATGTACACTGTAACCTGAATTATTACCGATTGAAAGGAATATATGTTCGGGATTTTAAGTGGGTGATTGTGGTGAACTGAGCAAGGGAATAATTTAGGAGAATGTTCCAAGCTACTCTTACGTTATTAACGATATGGTTAATGTTTTGTAGGCATTCGGGGAGCACCTCTGTGAGCTTTTATACGCGGATCAAGTTGGCGAGGAATCGGCTGGGTAAGACAACGAGTGTTTGCGGTTGGGTTATGCTTGTAGTATCCATACCTTCACATTGATTTAGTTTGAAACTAAATACTACTTAGTTTTGTTGGTCAAATTCTCTTCGGATTGTATTGCTGGAATTTATATAATTTATAACTATTCGATTTTCATGAATATTTAACTTAATTATTTGATTTTTAATTTTTCCTTTTAACGACAAAGTTTGTATTTTAGATCCACGCAAATGCTGACTCCTAAAACTTTTATTAAGGCAAATAGTCAGATCGAACTACAACGATATGCCGTTGGAAATCCCAAACAACTCAATCGATTAGAATCACTGAAAGGTAAACTCATTTTGTTTTGGATTTGGTTACAAATATACCCGCCTTGATTATCTAGTCATTCTTTGATATTAGTAAAATTCATTAATAATTCATTATGACTTAATCATTATGCTTATTTTAGTCGTAATCATATGCATATCTTTTATAGGAAGCGCGACGGATACTACTTCAATTGACAGTTTCGGTCCTCTGAGCAACGTCCGCTTCGCCGTATTCGCACTCGGCTCCAGCGCGTATCCCAACTTCTGCAACTTCGGAAAATACGTGGACAAGTTGCTGGGTGACCTCGGAGGCGAACGTATTCATGACCTTGTCACGGGCGACGAAATGTGCGGTCAAGATCAGGCTTTTCGCAAATGGGCCTCTAGTGTCTTTAATGTAAGAATTATTATTACCTGACATATATAAATCGTATTTCCATTAATTAATTCTATTAAACGGTGACTGATTATAGTACTAAAGGATACTAACTTATGATATTGATGTTTATTATTTCCTTATTTAGACTATTATTATTATTTCCCATAATTTTAATGAAATCACTGTATATTATAACTTTATTATTGTTTCGTCATATATACATATTTTAATCTAAATATCAATAATTATTTACATAATTTTTATTACACTTTCGTTAGTTAAAAAAGTTATACCTTTTAAAACTGTTGTAGTTAATTTATTCAATTATTATTTTATTATTATTATTATTGTTTTATTACGGAACAGGATGTCATGTTCAGTAACTGAGTAATACCTTCAATCAACGATAATATCAATTATGCGTCGCAGTGGAATTTTATCTTCGTATGTTCTATTATCTTTCTCTCGAGATACTTTTAATTAATATCAATTACAATTTAAGACTGGTTATTTGACATTTAATTACTTATTCCTGACGACTACAAGGTTTTTTATGTAACGTTTTGAAATGAATTATTCATAGGTTTCCTGCGAAACTTTCTGCTTGGACGATGACGAAACTCTTCAGGAAGCTAAACGAGCACTCGGTACCGTAGCCCTCAGTGAAGAAACTGTACGTTTCACCCGTCCCGTTGGTAAATCCCCATCGTTGCCAATTGCTCTACAGTCTGCGGTTAACAAACAACTAGTCACTTGTGTAGTCAAAGCTAATAAAGATTTAGGTGATTCGTCTGCTGAAAGATCCACAATTTTTATTGATCTAGAACCTAAGGTAAATTTTTGTAAGCAACAAAATGTGTTTATTATAACTAAAATAAAGTACCTGATGTTAACTTCGTGAAAACTATTCCAGAGTGAAATTAAATACAACCCAGGAGATCACGTGGGTATTATTGCATGTAATCGAAAGGAGTTGGTAGATGGGTTACTGGCTCGTTTGAGAGACATCGACAATTACGATGAACCACTTCAATTACAACTTTTGAAAGAAACGCACACTTCGAGTGGTAAGTGAAATATTTTTTATCAATTTTCTGATGGGTAAAATTGATATATTTATACACATTATATTGAAAAACATAGCAACGAATCTTTTGTTGCTGTTACAATCCGCATTCTCAGATTTGTATTTTATTTCTAGGACCAGTAAAATCTTGGGAACCGCATGAACGCTTACCAGCGGTAAGCGTCCGTGACTTGTTTACTCGATTTGTTGATATTACAACTCCGCCAACAACAATCCTTTTGCAATACTTGGCTAAGACTTGTGATAATGAGGAGGAGAAGAAACAACTTAACTTACTGTCAACTGTAAGTCCAGTAGTTTTGCTATTAATAGTAATAAGAATAAAAGTTTGATTACGTATGTTACAGGGAATCATAGCAATTTAAATTTGGCACAGTCTAAAGTATCTTTTAATAGCTTTGGCTATCTTTTGATTGTTTCGTCATTGTCAATAGGATCCAGCAGCCTATGAAGACTGGCGTCATTTCCATTTTCCAACACTATCTGAAGTATTGGATCAGTTCCCATCAGCCAAGCCAAGTGCTTCGTTACTTGCCGCGCTACTATCACCATTGCAGCCGAGATTCTACTCAATTTCGTCATCACCAATCGCCCATCCAAAACGACTGCATCTCACAGTGGCTGTAGTTACGTACCGTACTCAAGGTAAGTACGATTAAAAAATATTAGTCGCACGTAGTCACTATAACAGCACCTCATTTATAGTTTATTACAGTCGATTTTCACATACGTTTAGATTGTAAATTACAAATTCCAGTGTAAATAATATTATAATATGATCTATTTTTGCATCGAGACTCATTATTCCACATAATCTGTTAAATGGATGTCTAATTAGGTTCTATTTATAAGGAAATTGATTATGGTGATGTTATGTCTAAACAGAAGGCGAAGGCCCCATCCACTACGGTGTTTGTTCAAACTATCTTATGGATCGCAAGCCCGGTGATGAGATTTATTTATTTATTCGAAGGTAAAAATTACGTGTGATCGAGTTTATTAATTTTTTCATTGTTTAGATTACTTTTAATTTTAAAATTATTTCAGTGCTCCGAACTTCCATCTTCCGGAAGACCTGTCAGTTCCTTTGATATTAATAGGTCCAGGAACTGGAATAGCTCCATTTCGAGGTTTCTGGCATCATCGTAGAGCTCAGCTTAGCTTTCGTACTCGCCCGACTGCGGGTCCAGTTTGGCTGTTTTTCGGATGTCGCACTAAGACCATGGATTTATATAGAGAAGAGAAAGAGCAAGCACTTAAAGATGGTATCTTGACTAAAGTGTTCCTTGCTTTGTCAAGAGAGAAAAACTGTACCAAGGTAATAATATAATTTTAATTAAACCAAACAAAAGTGGCGCAAAAAATAATGTTTTCAATAATTCAATAACACGATTTAGGACAAGCGGTTACGGTAATAACCGCTCTTTAACTACATATTACCAGTAATTAATGCCCAGATTCCATATAAATAAATAAATAAGCAATAACAATTTTAAGCAGAAATCTCTAACAATCGTTTTTTTTTCAGACATACGTTCAAGAATTAGCAGAGAAAGAAGGTCCAGAGATTCATGATTTATTAGTCAACAAAGGAGCACACTTTTACGTATGTGGTGACTGTAAGATGGCTGAAGATGTTCATCAAAAACTTAAGGGAATAATTAAAAAGTATGGCAATATGAGTGATGAACAAGTTCAGAATTTCATGTTTACTTTAAAGGTCAGTTTACACGCAATTATTTATATTTGATGGAGGAAAACACATACGTCGATATATTGTGTTTATCGGAACAAAGAAATACATCCCAAAAAAAATCTTAAATTCGTTAACGCTTTACACGATAAGTTTTTAAGCTTATTTTGTTGTCATTATATCAGTCCAGAATTTCGTTAAATGTCGTGGTATTAGTCTACAATTTATTTAAATGTCGTTCTATCAGTTCAGAATTTAGTTACATTTTGTTGTAGTAGTCCGAAATTCAGTTAAATGTTGCTGATTCAGTTTAGAGTTTACTTCAATATAGTTCTATATAGTAATATTCAATATAGTGTTCACTAGTACTTGGTAAATTTCAATTTAAATGCTTCCAATTAGGAAGAAAACCGTTATCACGAAGATATTTTTGGCATCACACTTCGCACCGCAGAAGTCCACAGCGCGTCCCGTGAGTCAGCGCGCAGGAACCGCGTGGCTGCGCAACCATGACGCCGGTCTTCGCGGTTCCGAACCAACAGTCTCGTGAAACCAATCAGTATTACTAAGTAAGATTCTGCTTTGAAATATATTGATGTAATTTAATGAAACTTCATCATCTTCAGTGTCCTCTAGTCAAGGATAAATATCTATAAGGATTTTAATGGCGCTGTAATTACGTTCAAAATTATCAAGTTATATTTTTTTATTTCAGCGTTGTAATTCTTCCTATATTTTTTTTCTGCTCTGTAAACTGTGCTCGCAGAGATTCTTCTTCATAATTCAGTTTTTTTAGGTCTGCTTTAGATATGTAATGCTCAATTTTAAACAATTAACTATTTGTAGAGTACCTACTACTTATATCTCGTATTTTTGTGAAACTAGCATTTTAAATATTCGGTCAAATATATTGTAATCCGCTGCTTGACGTTTGTATAATAAATTAATATTATCTTCAGAGCTCGTAAATTTAAAAAGTTAAACGTCGCACTTGCGGGTTTTTTGACTATACAAAATATCTAATCATAAGCATTGCAATTATTAGTAACTAATGTAAAGTACTTTTCATTAATTGAAATTCAGTTACCATCGTAGAACAATTGGCTAAATAATTTGTTTCACAGTCATAAATATAATCTGAGAAACTTAAATTAAGTTCACCATCGAACTCTTAACTTCGAAGTGCAATATACATATATTGTTTGAGTCTCTTTGAGCTACTCCTGAGGTTGTGCATGAAATAAATGTTAAAACTTGGAAGCCTCATTAACGTTAGTTATAGCTATTTATCCCAATTTAATTTCAAAGCTATTTTAATGTTTTAAAGGATTTCAAGCAGGGTGTACTTAATTAATAATGGCTATACAACGCACAAAGTGTTTATTTCGTTTTAAATTACATCAACATCTAGTTTTGATTCTTATATTCTTGATAATATTTTCTAACTTTCATTAGATTGTAATTTTAACAATTTTGCCAAATACATTTTATGCTCTATATCTAGAGACATCATATTTATACTCAAAATAATTATTAGCGAAAATTTTATTGCTTAAGTATTTTGTCTTTATATTTAGAATTACCTTCCATGGATTATATTTTTATAAATGTGTGCATACAACAATGAACTTATTAAACATGTCTGTTTGTCAAATTTTGTATAAATATCCCTTTTTGTACACTTCCTTTTTGTTCATATGCAATTGTTTAGCCAAACATATTTTTAATTTACATGTTATTATTTATATATTATTATAAACAAATATACTTAATTCCACAATGTCTTTAGATTAATAATGATTAAATCTATTAGATTAAAAACAATTACTGCTTAATAATAATAATAATAATCAGCAAAATTGAATGAGTATGAAAGATATTCTACCAGATGTATGTTTCCAACTAGGTGTATGTATGTATTTCGATGTAACTTCACAACTCTGTCCTTCAGTATTGTTACTATAACGAGCGTTTGTGATCATTTAAGCTAGTTTTAAGAAATGTATTCATATTTTCTATTATTCATGTTATAAATTGAATATACAACAATCTTTCTAATTATTAATATTTCTATTTAAATTAAAATACTTATGACGAATATAATAAGAAACGTCATTATTACATATTTGTAATTGAATATCATATCTTCTTACTAAAAGAAGCACTTTGGGACTAACGTTAAAATTTTAATATATTGTTATTATCAGATTCATATCACAAATATAAAATATTGCCTTGCACGATTTCAATTATTCATTACATTTCCATTTGTAAAGAATATTGTAATTATTCCATGGACACTTGTGTTTTTAATGAAATAAAGTTCCTTACAATTCAGTAACAACTCTTTAATTTAATTTTCCATTGTTAAACAGTTGCAATGCTGATTAGATATTCTAATAACATAAATAGAAATGTAATTACAATTCAAAAAGTTACTGAACTTCATACTTTAGCGAATAAAACAATGGAAATGGATAAATAAAAGAAGTTTAAATTTGTAAATTGACTTCTTGACTCACACTGAAAGCTACGAGGCATTAAATAAGAAGTATTTTAGTGCATGATCTAAAATTAGGTATATTATAGGTCTCATGAATTTCCTATCTATAAGTTTGATGACCCTTTGAATGTCAATAAAATGGATTGTTCTAATCCACATTTGGATAGCCTTAACCTCAACGTTTTTAACTCCGTATAAAAATTTGCTTAAAAATAAAAAAAATCTGACTTTTTTTTTTTTGCGCCCAGAGATGGTAGTGGGCTACCCTCCGGAAGCGGGGGAGGGGGGTGGTGAATGCTTTATGCATACCAGGCAGCCGGCTGCTCTGGTTATGTGGGACTCCCGTAGGTTACCCACTAAACACCACCCGATTGGCTTTGGCCTTGTGGCCCCTAAGCCTTCATCGGATGCGACCCCATCCTTAGAGAAGGATAGGGTGCTAGCGGCACTCCCGAGGGAGCGTCCGCTTGTTATTAACACAGAAGGTGTTGTCGGATGGTGAGACTATGCGGCGTCTTAAGGACGCTACTAACTGGAATTGTTGGAGTTCTTGACTGTGGCCGCCAAACGGCGGTCCAAGTCAGAAGATAACTTGTCTGGGGGATTGGTGAGAGCATTTCTCGGCCGCCGGATTTGGCGGCCTGAAAGACTAGGAGCGGTGTAGTCCGCTGCCTGTCTGATAAGGGGATTACTGTGTTCCTCTGAGGATTTAAAAAATGACGTGCTATAAACTTTGAAGAATTGCTGGATAGTCGGAAGCTGAAGATCGAAGTGCAGGTCGGCGTTCCTCACACACCAGTGGGCGTTGGTTACTCTCCTGCAAAAGATATTCTGGACGACTTGGATGGGATGAAGGATATTGGGTTCGGCGTGTGCGAAAACAGGGGCGGCGTATGACAACACCGGCCGTATGCAAACCTTATAGAGCGTTCGTTTGTTCCTGAGGGACATCTTACTATGCCTTCCCAACAGACGGTTGAGTTGGCCCATGTAGTACCTGGCGGAGTTGGTGATTTTCCGTACGTGTGGTCTGAAAGTTAGTGCGGAGTCG